>CM019071.1:113589305-114224964 GCA_009667805.1 Leptobrachium leishanense | reverse complement strand
TGAGAGTGGACTCCCAAGGTACGTTTCCTGCTCAGGTGACTGCAGTCCGGCTACTGACGGAGGAAGCGAATCCGATATATATGAACTGTTGGCTGAAGTACCAGACAGTAAATTTCAAGTGTTTTTGCTAAAAAGTAATATTTGCATTGTAAAAAGGTTACTGCTCTTAAGAGTAACAATGGGTAACGGGTCATCCAAGCCCACTAAGGTGAAGAAGACGAAGAAGGGTGAGACACCCTTAGGGTATATGGTGCGGAATTTTAAAGCACTATATACAACACATGATTATGGTGTAGAGTTAACTAAAGAGAAATTAACAGGAATGTGTACACTTGTATGGCCACTGCTAGTTCCAGATTGGCCAGAGCAGGGGTCAATGGACCCGGTGCTAATACAGAGAGTGCATTCCCAAGTAACCGGGAAATTCGGACATCCTGAACAGTACCCATATATAGATATATGGAGGTATTGTGTAAAAGATAAAAGTCATTTCATAATGATGGCGGGACGTAACAAGAAGCAGGTACCCCCAAATAGAGAAAATAATAAGAAATGGAAACCGGTGTTAGTAGAACAACCGGAGGAGATAGATTCCCTGCCCCCACCCTATCCATCATATTATGGGGCAGCGAGAGAAGCTTTGCGTGCCGCGGTTGCGCTGGCAGAGGGGGGGTGCGGGCGGCTGCTACTGCTCTGCCGGCTTCCTCCGCTCCGGCAGGCGGTATTGCGGAGGAAGATGAGGGGGCAGCGGGTGGAGGAGACAGAGAGGACCCACCAGGAAAGATTGAAATGCCCGATGGGAACGTATATAAACTAGTAACCCAAGAGGACAGCGATGATGAGGGTGAAGATGCAAAGCAAGGTGCAACCACTCGCGCAGCGAACAAAATATATAAACCCCGAGACCTATATCAACAAAATCCCAGTAAAAGTAAGATGCAAATGCCCCTACGGGAGGTGCCAGGCCCCTTACTGGAAAACGGAGAACCTGGGCCAGTGCAATACACATATGTCCCATTTACAACAACAGATCTGTTCAATTGGAAAACACACACACCGCTGTATTCCACTAATCCCGCAGCGGTGGCCAGTATGATAGAGTCAGTCATGCTCACACATAACCCCACATGGGCAGATTGTCAACAGTTAATGCTGACAATGTTCACTACTGAGGAAAGAGCCTGAATAAATAGTAGCGCGCGAAAAATTCTACTTGCCCAAGCTGTAGAAGATGCTAGAGCCCAGCCAGAAGCGTGGGCAGAGGAACACTACCCCAAAACAGATCCCAAATGGCCGTACAAAACCGCTGCAGGCATCGCTCACCTGCAGACGTACCGCACAGCGGTAATAATGGGTGTTAAAGCGGGAGGGAAGAAACCCACAAACATGGGGAAAATAGCGCATATTGTGCAAGATTCTAAAGAAACCCCAAGTGCATTTCTAGAAAGATTACTAGATGCATACAGGATGTATAGTCCTATTGACCCGGAGGCAGTGGAGAATCAGAGGTTAATTAATTCTTCCTTTGTGGGTGCGTCACAGAGAGACATACGGAATAAAATACAGAGACAGGATGGGTTTTTGGGTAAAGGTATTAGCGAATTGGTAGAAATTGCTAATAAAGTGTATCATAACCGGGATTTAGAAGAAAAGCGGGAGGAGATAAAGAGACAAAAAGGGCATACAGGGGTGGTCGGATATATGGGAAATGGAGGAAGAGGTGCCCCAGACAGAGGGAGAGCGAGGGGTCGGGGAGGCAGAGGTAGGGGAGCCCCTAGGGAACGCCTGGGACCCAATCAGTGCGCCTGGTGCCGGGGCGAAGGTCACTGGAAAAATAATTGTCCGGCATTTTTGGCTAAATTTGGGGTGCCGGGGGAGGCTGGGGAATCGGGAAGTCAGGTCCCCAATGGGCAGGTAACAAATGGCAGGTATGAGAGGAATGATGGTACCGGTACAGGGTTTGTTGGTTTGGCAGGAACGTCATTTGAAGGGCAAGGTATATATTGACACAGACCTGGGCCCATCCAACTCGGTAATCACGAGCCCACGGTCACTATGAGGGTGGGAAATAAAGATGAAATTTTTATGGTTGACAACGGTGCCGAATATTCTGACGTAACACAACAAATTGCACCCCCAGTGGGAAATGAAGTTGATATTGTGTGAGCAATGGGGGTGTCCGCTAAGTACCCCTTCCTTGCTTCACGAAAATGTAGTGTGGGTGGGCATAATGTTGAACATGAATTTTTGTATATGCCCGAATGTCCCATCCAACTCCTGGGGCGGGATCTCCTTTGCAAATTGCAAGCCCCTATTACGTTTCTTCCCAGGGGTCACGCTATATTAGACCTGCCTGAGAGTGGCAGCTCTACACGGCAGTACAGCCCAGCCAGCCAGCACACCCAACCTGTCAAAATTGCAGTAATTATGCCAAGAGAAGAAGAATGGCGTACGGCACCAACTCCGCCGGCCCACCCAGACCCGTACACACTACTCCTGGAAATCCCTGGTGTATGGGCGGAGGAAAACCCGCCCGGACTAGCTGTAAATATCCCTCCAGTGTACGTCGATTTAAAACCTGGTGCAACACCTGTGGCTCTAAGACAATACCATATCCCACAAAATGCCAAGCAAAATATCCAGACACATTTGCAGAGACTTAAAGACCACGGCATATTGAAATTTTGCGTGTCACCATGGAACACACCCCTGTTGCCAGTACTGAAAGAGGGCACACGAGAGTACCGCCCAGTCCAAGATTTACGAGTCGTCAACGAAGCCACAGTAACTCTACACCCTGTGGTTCGCAACCCATACAATTTACTGGCATTAATTCCAGGAAATACAACATATTACACGGTGCTTGATTTAAAAGATGCTTTTTTTGTATCCGCCTGGCTCTGGCAAGCCAGCCCTTTTTGCATTTCAGTGGGAGGAATCTACCACGGGGGCGTGCCATCAAATGACCTGGACACGCCTCCCTCAAGGTTTCAAAAACTCGCCCACGATTTTCGGGTGCGCGCTCAGCCAGGATCTCCTGGCCTTCAACGCTCAGCCAGACAAAGTTGTTTTACTACAGTATGTAGATGATTTATTACTAGCTTCTCCCACAGAACAAGACTGTCTCTCTGCTACAAAAGCCCTGCTACATCTACTATGTCAAGCAAGTTACAGAGTGTCCAAAAAGAAAGCCCAAATATGCAAACAGACTGTGAAATATCTAGGTTTTCAATTAACAGGTACCAAGCGTGCACTGGGGCAGAGAGAAAAGAAGCAGTATGCCGAATACCCCAACCAAAGACAAGGAGACAAGTCCGTGAATTCCTGGGAGCTGCAGGCTTCTGCCGCCTGTGGATCCCCAACTTCGTAGATATTGCTAAGCCCCTCCATCAAGCCACCAAAGGAGGAGAGCATGACCCTTTCCACTGGGAAGAAGAACAAACAGCAGCTTTTCTGAAATTAAATACTCTGTTAATGGAAGCTCCTGCACTGGGACTGCCAGATCACAGCAAGCCCTTCCAGCTGTACGTGCATGAACACAATCAAACAGCTACAGGAGTGCTGATTCAGAGTTTTGGCTCCTGGCTAAGGCCTGTGGCCTATCTCTCCAAGCAACTTGATCCTGTGGCCTGCGGCCTACCCCCATGTCTGAAAGCTGTGGCAGCCACCGCGATGCTGATAGCAGAAGCAGACAAGGCTGACCCTTGGACAAGTTCTTCATGTCAAGGTGCCCCATGCTGTCAAAGCCCTGCTTGATGTAAAAGGAAGTTACTGGTTCAGCAACAGCCGGATAACGAAGTACCAAGCTATGATGTGTGAGAATCCACGGGTTCATTTGGACCTCATCGCTACCTTGAACCCTGCTACTTTACTGCCTGACTGTGAAGAGGATCCAGATCATGAATGCCTCCAAGTTATGGAGGAAGTGTTCAATAGCAGGCCAGATCTGAAAGACGTACCCCTAGACAAATACGATCTACAGCTATTCACTGATGGTAGCAGTTATATGGATGATGGGAAGAAAGTCTCCGGCTATGCGGTTGTCTCAGCAGAAGAGATTATTGAAGCAAATCCTCTACCGGGCCATACATCTGCACAACTTGCTGAAATAACAGCTCTAACAAGGGCTTTGCAAATCTCCGAAGGCAAAAGAGTGAATGTCTACACTGACTCCAAGTACGCCTTCATGACGGTCCATGCACATGGTGCACTTTACAAAGAGAGAGGCCTACTTACTTCCTCAGGTCAACAAATCAAGTATGCAGCTGAAATAACAGCCCTCCTAGAAGCTGTATGGAAACCAAGTGCTGTCAGTATTATGCACTGTCGTGGCCACCAGAAAGGTCATGATGAAATCCCGAAAGGCAACAGGCGCGTTGACCAGGCCGCAAAAGCAGCTGCAAAACCATTGCTAACAACTGATCAAGCCAAAGTCCTGCTCTGCAAGCAAGAGGATCAACCTGCTATGCCAAACTACGAATTCTATATGAATTGGAGAAAATTTGAACCTGGAGGCGAATTTATTGAAATCATTTTGCACAAATGGCGCAATGACTACGAACTATTAGAACTCAATCATGATTATATCCAATGGCTCTTCCCAACCCGTTTCCAAGGCCGAAATTTCTACTCCGCTCCTCTGAACCCTCAAGAGACACGTCTTATGATTAACACCTCAGAAGTTCAGCAAAGACTCCGCAGAGCATACAAAATGATGCTGAAATTCTTCGGCGTACAACTAATGGGGGAGTATGGTGAAGATACAGACACAGAAGTAATCGAAGTTGAACGAGCAGAAAATTTTGCTCACGTTTCAAAAACCTAACAACTAACCCTCATAATAATCTGACAATTACACGAATATTACTAAGTTTGGGAGAATTGGGAGCAGAAGAATACCAAGCCCCATTGGTGAGGTTCTTCCTCAAGGAGATCCTTATCAAAAACAAACTGCCAAGAATGAAGAAAAGTGTGATGAACTTTTTTATACCAGCAGTGAGAGATTCACAGGAAAGACAAGATCTGCTGTTCTTTGCTTGGCGATACTATTTCCCAAAAGAAGAATTCATCTGGGGAAACCATGGAGAATTGGCACGATACAAAGTAAAACCAGTGGTGGCTGCACTCCTACCGGCGCCACTGAGCGAATGGACGCCTGTGTATTCAGAGAAAGAGAAGAAATGGCTATCAGAAGAACAAGGCGGATATGGAGAAGACGGATGGTTCCAGTTGAAGAATGGACAAATAGTTCTACCAGCAACATTGGCGCCTGAGATTGTAAGAATGCTCCACGCAAGTACCCATGGAGGAAGAGAAATGATGGAACAACAATTGGAGCCACATTTCTACGTGCCAGGACTGTCAGTAATCTGCAGAGCAATAGCCCAGCAGTGCGTGACATGTGCCAAAAATAATCCAAGAACAGGCCCATCTCAACCTCCAGGGAAGCAGCTGATCGGGCTATCCCCAATGGCATCGTTACAGATAGATTTCACAGTGTTACCACCCTGCAAAGGATATAAATATCTACTGGTAATGGTGTGCACCCTGACAGGATGGGTAGAGGCTTTCCCAGCAAGAACGGAGAAAACAGTGGAAGTGGTGAAAAGTCTGATGAAGGAAATAATACCACGCTATGGACTTCCTCTCGAAATAGGGTCGGACAATGGCCCCGCATTTATACAGAACTGTTTACAGCAACTTGCCCGACTATTGGGCATCACCTGGAAGTTACATACGGCTTACAGGACCCAAAGCTCGGGAAAAGTCGAGAGAATGAACCGCACCCTAAAGACTTTGATGTCCAAACTGTGCCAAGAGACGTCACTAGGCTGGTTGGATGTGCTGCCGATAGTCCTATTGCACATTAGGTGCAGGCCAACCCCCCAATTGAAGCTAAGTCCGTACGAACTCATGTTTGGACGGCCTACCCCTCTGATTAATGGACTAAGGGGGGACCTTCGGGCATTGGGGGAAACTAAATTAAATGATCAGGTTGGGTAAAGCAATGCAGAAATTAAATACTTGGGTGGGAGATAATATACCTCACTTTTTATACCCCCCACTGCATAAGTATTGTCCAGGTGATTCAGTATGGGTGAAGGAGTGGAAAAATTATCCACTAGGCACAAAATGGAGAGGTCCTTACTTTGTCCTGTTATCAACCCCTACAGCAGTAAAGGTTGCCGAGGTGGTCCCGTGGATACATCACTCCAGACTGAAGGTAGCTGCAGCCAATCCTGAACCAGTATGGAAGGTCGTCACCAACGAGACCAATCCACTGAGGCTAAAGCTAACAAAGACCACAGTCATGAGCCCCTGAGAGATTCGACTGAAAGCATCCAAGATACTCAACCCGCGGGTGTTTTGATGGATACAACGAGGTCTGATTATCCCCTGATGGGAGATACTGAAAGGGTTACTTTTAGGGGCCCAGCCCCGACCCGTGATCAACCGGAAATGTCCTTTGTTTTTGAAATTCCAGTGGGGAGGGATTGGGTTTATGTGACTGTGAAGAGAATTGCCCAAGGGTTTTTGACAGTTGGGGCAATTCTGGTACTGATTTTGTTTCTTGCTCATTTGATCCATGGATTATCACGTGGAGCCTGCCCCAGGTGCCCAAGCACCACCAAGAACGTAGAAATTTCCCACGTCTGGAATGGTACACACCCGGTGATGGAGAACCGTACCATGTGGAGACAAAAATGAGAGGCGCTATCTGGAACCAACCCAAGAGGACACTTACTTGTGCAATTTAAATATGACTATGCTAAAAAGTCTGGGCAAACCACATGCTGGGTGTGTAGTAGACTGCACCCAGAGACAATCCATATACCATTCGCCTCTGTCCCAATGAATTTGAGTATGTTTACATCAGAAAATGTCACAATACAAGCAGTCGATGTATCGAGGGAGAAACCAGAATCATTCAGTCCCGGGCACCCCATAATAGGACCAGTGTACCAACCAGAATGGTGTTTTCAATTAGGACCAGATAAGGAAATGAATAACGAGGGTGGGTTATGTAACTCAAGTCAGTTCAACTGGACATAATACATTTACATATTCAGAACAGGACTAAAGGCGCATTATATATACATACGGTGCAGGCAATTCACTAGAGAGCAAGAGGAGGTGATTGCGACCAAAGGAAGGCAGGATGCAGTGGATATGATGAGACGGCTGAGACAGCTTGCGATAGCGATAACAAAGGGAACACTATATTCATCACCATTTATAGTGAAAGGAGGGTACCAGGTGTGCTGTGAAAGAGTGTGTTACACATGGGTACCACCTACAGTAACGGGAATGTGTTATTTGGCTAAATTGATCCCAATCCAGAGGGTAAGGGAAGAAGACACTAATTCAGACACAACACTTCACCCTAGGTACCCACTGGTGTTTGAAAGACAGAAGAGAGAGCTATTCAAGAAAGCGGATCGAATATGGGCATGGCTTCCAGCATGGACTGGATAGGGAAGAGAGTTGATGGCAAGAATGAACAGTTATGCCAGTTTGATGGATGAGATTTTGAATAAGACTAGTTGGGATATTCAGTTGCTGAATCTGGAAGTACGGGAGATACGAAAGGTACAAATGATACATAACATGGCACTGGAACAGATCAGTGCGGCTCTGAATGGATTGTGTGAGATGACGATGCATTATGAATGTTGCACATTCATCAAGAACGCTACACATGACGTCCCTGACTATTACCAGGTAATCCAAGATCACCAGGAGAAGGTAGCACAGTTGCAGAACACAGCAAGGAGGATTGCTGCTGAAGGCTGGAATCCACTTCATGGGTTCGGAGCAATCGGAGATTGGTTTGGATCCATTCTGAGATTTATCTCACAAATTGGATCTATGATTCTGATGGTGGTGGTGATCTTGGTCGTAGGGACAATAGTGTACCGCATAGGGCTATGTCTATGGGCACTATGCAAGAGAGCACTGACACCCACACAGACACAAAAGATACCACTGATTATCCCACAAGACATGTTCCCAACCAAAACAGGTCCCCTAAAGTATGAGGAATTTAAGAATAATAGTAGTGAGGTGTAATGGCTACAAGTCTCAGGAGAAGAACCTGAGGCTTGAGCCAAGGGGGGAATGAAGTGGAATCAGGCTGAAAGCTGGCCGTCATTATAAGCCAGGCGGCCATCTTGTTCATAATAATGGTTCATTTGAACATAACTAGGTAGGTTTTAGTTGAAACTAGAATGAAGCATACATAGAAATTTAGGAATGTGTTAGATTAGCAGAAAAGCAATTAAAGCTCTGAGAAAGATCTTTGCTGTTCCTGGCACGAAGGGACAGAATGAGGAATGGATACACCAAGGTCATAGAGGCCCGCTGAGAGACAAAGGGAAGCATAGAAGATAGACCAGGTGTTAGCCGCAACAAATTAGTACAGGCGTTGGGGAGGCAAGCATAGCCCGGACTGAATGTAAGAACTAATCATGATCTGTCGAAACTAACATGAAGTTTGCCAATTTACGGCCAATTTAATGGAATGTCTTTGTATTAGACTAAGGGAGGTATTAACCCACGTGGGGTGGGATAGTGTCACCGGGAGGTGGGCTAATTGGGATGTACCTAATTATGCATTCGGGGTATAAAACCCCTTGTCGGGGGGGAAATCGGGGCTCAGTCTTTGCGATTCAATCCTGTCTGAGCATCTGTGATATCACAATAAAGTTTGCCTTTCCTGAAGAGACTCGTGTTCAGACAATCCTTGCTTGTGTCCGGTCCGGCCTCATCCTGAGTGAACCAAGTGAATTCCGGTAACAAGTAAGCAGGTGGGAAGGCAGAACATGTGAAAATAACCTGCAGCCTCCATCTGACACTTCCTTTGACCTTTCCAGATCAAAATCAATCCAAATCACTCCCCTGATCAGCTCGTCCACATCCATCTGATTCATCCAGCGGTGAATTCAGCGTTTGGCGGATTGTCTTCTGCGCTCTGTTCAGCGGCGTTTGGCGGATCCCTTCGGCGCACTCTGGGGATCCTGCCGTGAATGCTGAATTCAGCGTACGGTTACCTTTCCTGGCCATTCGGCTATTCAGAGAGCAGGCAGTTCGCCAAATGTTGGCGAATTGCCTGCACATACGGTGCCTGTTCTTTGCCTGTTCAAGGGCAGTGAAATCCCCATAGAGAAGCAATACTTCGTTTACTCAGAGAACACAAAACAGCTGAGAAAGGTTGCCAAAATGCCCTGCCATTCGGTGGTTTCATTCAACAGGTTTATTCAGGAGAATGCCATAGGCTTCAATGTTAAAAATATTCCTGTTTTAATTCAATATCTAATAAACCGTTTATTATAATATTCTGCAGTAAAAAGTTTCTTTATTTTTAGATTTTTTTAGGATCTATTAGGCATTTTTCGTGATTTTTTAGCGAAAATGTTTTTTTTCCCGTTTTTTTTAAATCGTTTTTTCTTATTTCTGTAACAGCTCTTTTTATTATCATTCATTGGATCTTTTATGTACAGTTGTGTTCAAAATTATTCAACCCCCAATGCTGTAAAGGGTTTTAGGGAATTTAGTGTACATTTGTAATTGTATTCAGAATGAAATCCTACAAGGACTTTTTAAAGAACCATATGCAACTAAAATGACATCAATTGGTTTTGTAATACAGTAGTAAATGTTTCAACCCCTTAAAGACTACCACTCTGAAGAACAGAGGTTCATTCAAGTGTTTTCAATCAGGTATTGAAAACACCTGTGGATGTCATGGAGCAGCAATAAAGCATAATAAGCACCAATTAGGCAGCTTTAAAATGACTGTGATACTCAGCTCCTTCTAGACATTTACTGGTGTGGTTACAAACATGGTGAAGTCAAGAGAATGGTCCAGGAAGACAAGAGAAGAGGTGATTACTCTTCACAGGAAGGGCAATGGCTATAAGAAGATTGCAAAGATGTTAAACATACCAAGAGAGACCATAGGAAGCATCATTCGCAAATTCAAGGCAAAGGGCACTGTTGAAACGCTACCTGGTCGTGGCAGAAAGAAGATGCTGACTTCGACTGCTGTGCGCTACCTGAAGCGTAGAGTGGAGAAAAGTCCCCGTGTGACTGCTGAGGAACTGAGAAAAGATTTGTCAGATGTGGGTACTGAAGTTTCAGCTCAGACAATACGGCGCACACTGCGTAATGAAGGCCTCCATGCCAGAACTCCCAGGCACACCCCCTTGCTGTCTCCAAAGAATAAGAAGAGTCGACTGCAGTATGCCAAAAGTCATGTGGACAAACCACAGAAGTTTTGGGATAGTGTTCTGTGGACTGATGAAACAAAATTAGAACTGTTTGGGCCCATGGATCAACGCTATGTTTGGAGGAGGAAGAACAAGGCCTATGAAGAAAAGAACACCTTGCCTACTGTGAAGCTAGTCAATGTAATAGAGCAGCAGGAAATGCTAGCAGAATGCTTGGTTGTGTAGGGAGAGGTATTAGCAGTAGGAAAAGGGAAGTGCTCATGCCACTGTACAGAGCACTGGTGAGACCTCACTTGGAGTACTGTGTGCAGTACTGGAGACCGTATCTCCAGAAGGATATAGACATCTTAGAGAGAGTTCAGAGAAGGGCTACTAAAATGGTGTACGGCTTGAAGGAGAAAAGTTACCAGGAAAGGCTTAATGATCTTAACATGTACAGCTTGGAAAAAAGACGAGACAGAGGAGATATGATAGAAACATTTAAATACGTAAAGGGAATCCACAAGGTAGAGGAAGGGAGTATATTTAAAAGGAAACAAAGTAGCAAAACAAGAGGACATAGTCTTAGATTAGAGGGGCAAAGGTTTAAAAGTAACATCAGGAAGCATTATTTTACTGAGAGGGTGGTGGATACATGGAACAGTCTTCCAGTTGAAGTGGTAGAGGCCAAAACAGTAATTGAATTTAAGCAGGCATGGGATAGGCAAAAGGCTATCCTAAACAAAAGATAAATCCAAGTAAAGTATCCATGTAATTGGGCAGACTAGATGGGCCGAAAGGTTCTTATCTGCCGACATCTTTCTATGTTTCTATGTTTCTAAGCATGGCGGGGGGTCAATCATGCTTTGGGGCTGTTTTGCTTCTGCAGGTACAGGGAAGCTTCAGCGTGTGCAAGGTACCATGAATTCTCTTCAGTACCAGGAGATATTGGATGACAATGTGATGCAGTCCGTCACAAACCTGAGGCTTGGGAGACGTTGGACCTTTCAACAGGACAATGATCCCAAGCATACCTCCAAGTCCACTAGAGCATGGTTGCAGATTAAAGGCTGGAACATTTTGGAGTGGCCATCGCAGTCACCAGACTTAAATCCGATTGAGAACCTCTGGTGGGACTTAAAGAAAGCAGTTGCAGTGCGCAAGCCTAAGAATGTGACTGAACTGGAAGCTTTTGCCCATAACGAATGGGCGAAGATACCCGTAGATCGCTGCAAGACACTTGTGTCAAGCTATGCTTCACGTTTAAAAGCTGTTATAACTGTAAAAGGATGTTGTACTAAGTACTAAGATTGAACGTCACTTGGGGGTTGAATAAAACTGATAATGATGTGAGCACAGACAAGACATTTGTGGTTATTTCATTATAAATGTTATGGTATATTTGTCTGACCTACATGTGCCTCTTTGATTTAATTGTAAGCAAGATGACTGAATGATCAAAATCAACGTCATCTGGCCAAAACACTCAATTTCAGTGGGGGTTGAATAATTTTGAACACAACTGTAAATGTCAGACATTTTCGTTCTGTAGTTTCTTTGCAAATAGCGTTTCACTTTTCAAACATTCAAGCGTACTGTTTTTTTTTCACTCCAGTCGTCTGCGGTGTCGGGTTTTCCGGTGGCTGCTCTGCGCTGTGATCGTGTCCTGCTCGGATTTCTCCGGCGTGTTCGCCAGGGTTAATCTAGATGTTTTTGCATATTTCGGTGCGCCGTCGCCGGGTTTTGCGGTGAGTGTTCGTCGGGTTTGCGGCGGCTTTTCCCTGCACTACGACGGCCCTGTGGTGCTTGCTGAATACACCGCAGGGTCGCCGAAATGGGATCGCCAAATCGCACCGAATTGAAGAGAACAAAAAGTCACCGAACGTGCGGTAACTTTTCGATTCTCTTTGAATAACCCTGAAAGTTTATAATGGTGTGAAAAAGAAATATGGTTATTAATTTTTTTCTTATAATAGTGTTTATTAATAGCATTCTCCCAGACATGTGCATTTTGTATAATTGAATAATGAATTACAAATGGAGTACTTCAGCTTTAGATATTTATATTATAAATTGATTTCCGTTGGGTTTGATATGTTGGAAATTTATTTATCCATTTAAACACTTTACCTTTATGTCCCACAATATGGCGACACGGTCCCAACCTGCAGACAGCAAATGTGTAGAGTCTGGACTGAAGCATACAGTCTCTACGCTCTTTGAATGAGCTGAAACAAGGGAGAAGCAAGAAAAAAGGAAATCAGATCCATGAAATACTATCATACCAGCTAACTCTCTTAAACCAAAGATTTTGAATTCTATAATCTTTCATGAACATTCAACAGACATAAATTCTGCTTCAAATACAACCCCCCACGGCAGAGGTCATCACTCTTTGTCTGCCGGATGTCTTTGAACTACATTTCCCATGATGCTCAGCTACTTGTTAGGTTGTCAGATCTTCATGGGAAAACATCTGAAGGACCAAGGTTTCTTAACCCTTTCACTAGGACTCAGCAAAGAAAGAAACAATGGCAGAAATGTGTTTGCCTTGGATAATTCATGGATTACTCTTTTTGTACGAGAAAAGTTTAGAAAAGAGATTGTTTTCATTCGTTTTGCATGTCATAAAAAATAAACAACTATTTTAATATGTTATTGTAAAATATATAGGTACTTTACCTACGCAACTATATAAAAGTTTTAATGTAAGAATGATCCCTCACTGTTTAATCCCTTTACTACCAAGTGATTTTCCAATTTTTTTGCCAGAAACCAATGTTTTTTTGTAAAATCATTTTAAATTAATTATAAAGTAAGAAATATTTGAGCATATACCCATTGCATTTCTTACTGTAAATAACTTATTTCAGCCAGTAGATGGCACCATCTACCGGCTGGGTGCAGTAGAGGTAACATCACTGCTCTGCGTGGAGAGAGCCTGTGGAGACATGGGTTCGATCCCGGCAAGCACCTCTCCAGTAAGTGTCCTTGGGCACGACACCTAACGGTACATACTCGCCACCCAGGACATACTTGAAAACGAGAGAAATCTCAATGTATCTTTCCTGGTAAAATCCTTTCTCAAAAAAAATAAGAAATTGAGTTACAGAGGTTTGAGCAGCAGGTCGATTTTTTTTCATGACACAAATAACAATCCGACACAACAGTGTACGGATTGTTACTAAAAGGGATGTGGGACCCCACCATGAACACAATTAGTTGACAAAATGGACGCAAACTTAATTGTAATGACACACACACATTACATAGACATAACGCAGCAATTAAACAGAAACAGATGAAAAATAAACAAAGCAAGGAGTTTGTATATATATCAAATCATAAATTGCTACAATGTAAAGATCAGAGCAGCAGTAGCAATAAAGGGACAGCGAAAGTTGCAGTGCTTACATGGGCTGTTTGTAGAGCCTCAAGATACAGGTATCAAAAGAAATAAAAATTCACCTCACTCGGTATAGCCAAAAATCTCACTGTAATGGACACATACAGTTGCATGAAAAAGTATGTGAACCCTTTGGGATTACGTGGAGTTTTGCATGAATTGGTCATAAAATGTGCTCTGATCTTCATCTAAGTCACAACAATTTGAAAAAGACAGTCTGCTTAAAATAATACAACACAAACATTTGGGGCCATATTACATACTTGGTGCTAACTTAGGCTAGGGTCAGACTGAGGCAGTGCGAACGCGCGTTCTGGCGCACTTAATCACGGCCGTGCTAGCAGCAGATGCCGGGCAATGACGCCCAATATACGAAGTACGGTCGCACAAAAGTCCGGCTGCGCAACGCAAGTGGAAAATGAACGCATTTTTTCGAGAACGTTAAACCACTAGTACTGACGTACAGAGTGCGCTGCGTCCGCTAGCGGCGTGTGTGCGTGAATTGGAGACATCAGACGCTGCTCATGTCCGGCCAACATAACGTCCAGATGCAAGAAGTGTTTTATTGATGATCCGTACAAAATCACGGATGAAACTGCGCATAGTATGACCGCTATTGCGTATTCCGTGAACAAATACGTCCATTCTTCGAACGCACATTTTCACGGACAACGTGAAAAATGCGTTAGTCTGACCCTAGCCTTAACCAGATTTGTTGTAAACTTCCCAGAGCCATTATAGCCTATGGAGGTTTTAAGTTTGAGATGTTGGTTGGTGAGCCTGTGGAGGAGATGCAGCCCTGCGATTTCTGCGGCTGGAGATGGATGGGACCCTGATGGTCTGAGGAACGCTGACCCTTCATCAAACGTGCGGGCGCTGGCTGTTCTCCCTTATCCCTCAGGGATCTTGCCGGCTGTGGTGGTGGCTGTTTGTAGCCTGGAGGAGCTTTCTGATCCCCTGCCTCCCCTTGAGGTGCTTGGGCGGCCTGGCGGCTGCAGGCTAGCCCTGAGGGAGTGGAGACCGGTCTGATGTTGCTGCTGCAGGCCCAATATCTGGCATATTACACGGATGTGAGCCTTTCCCCGCTGAGATGACCTGCCTTGAGGACCGAGTATGTGCCCTGATGGACCCCCCCCTATACCAGGGTGGGAATCCAGTTTCTCTCCGTACCCTTGGACACTGGCTGATGTGACTGAATGCATATGGGGCTGATGTCACCCCCACCCCGTTACATTCATTTTTCTGCTCCTTTGACTCCTTTGAGGGCTTTTTTTTTTTTTTGCAGACTTTTGGTTTCTTTTTCTCCTTTTTTTTTCATTGTTTTTATTTTATTATTATTTATATGTCCCCTGTGATGACACCACCTGCCGTTTGTCTGTTACCTGCTGTGGTCTCTGTTTATGTTTTTTGGGACTCTGTGTGACCTATCCTATTTGTTACTCTGGCGGACTCGTCTCCCACTTTTTTGTTATGCTCCATTTTGATTTTTGGCATGTCAGCTTGTGCTAAGGGCCTCGTCCTTACCATATTTTTATTATTTTTATTTTTTATTTATTTATTTTTTATTTATTTTTTGCTCTCCAACTCGGGTTGCGGAGATGTAAAATGTCCGGAAATTTTGAAGCCATGGGAAAAAAAATATATAGATTTTTGCTCCTTAGCACCAATAGCAAAAGGAAGTAACTGCCATTATTTGTGCCTCTAGGATATGGACACATCAATATTTAACTTTCGAGTGTTGCTTTAAATAAATAAATTGAGAATAGGAAACAAAAGACAACATATACAATACATGCAATTTAATCTCATTTTCTGTTTCTTCTTCCTCTCCATATCTGTCATTTTTCTCATTGACTTCTAAAAGCTTAAGGTTTGCACAAATTGAAACAAGCGTTTCTCCCTTTTCATGGGTTAGTTTGTTTCTTGATTTGGTATGAGTATTAGTAAACAGAGCAGATTCTTTCAAAGCAGCAGCAGAAGATGCAGGAATCAGCAGGGAGCGAGATACAAGAGGTGTCAGAGGTTGTGTTGTGCAGAGACCTTGCCACTATGTTGCAGGAGGGATATGATTTACAGCAGGCCTCAAAATTTCCACTCGCCTGCTTGCATTTGGCGAGTGGAAATTACATGAGGGCGAGTGGGAATGCAGACGCAGGCAGGGCAGGGTAGTGGTTAGGTGGGGCAACTAGTGGCGAGTAACTCTTAAGGCCTGGCTAGTAGCTTGGGACTTGACATTTTGAGCCCTGATTTACAGAATCCCAGACTGTACTGGAGAGAACATTAACTGGGATCAAATAGGGACAAATTTAACCTCTTACCTGTCAATTAAGGCCTGAGAAGACAGAAACTATCATCAACTATATCCCAACAAGCACTGTAGGAGGTACAAGATGGAGCTCCCAATCAAGCTAAACTGAAGCCTTTTCCCTGCAGCGCCCCCTAGAGGCTGAATGTATATTTTTGTTGTCTGAGTATTGCATTGTTACTTGATTTGTATTCCAGGATTTGCTCGTCTTCAGCCGAGAGAACTTGTAATGATTTAAGTCTTTAAATAAAGTCTTAGAAGTCTTTCATTAAGGTCCTAATGTTATAATATGATATTAAATCTATATTAGACATAATATATATCATTGTAAAAGAACATATTACACACTTTATTTTTTTTCAATTTTTCCAGAAAAAAAAAAAAAATTTGCTGCTTTTTTTCCAGGCCTTCCCAACTCTATGCGGACCAATCCTTTTTTTTTTGTTGGGCGTCTTTAGGGCCACCTCGGGGTGTGCCATAATGGCAGCTACCATGGCTCTGTCTGCCATATCTGACCCTCGAGTGTCCTGGCCTTGTGACCTGCACACTTCCGTGGCCTCCTATGGTCCCTAGGACTGCCAGGAGTGAGCCAGGAAGGTCACTCTTAGGCCTTAGACATCTTTTCCATCCTTCCCTTCTTTTAATTTTTCGGTCCTGAAGCCTTTTTGGTGATTGTCTCCGGCCCCCCCCCCCCGTTCTGGTTTGAGTTTTCCCTGTTACACTTTCTGTGTTTTTGTGATTTTGTGTTTGCTATGTAACTTTTTGAGACTTGGCCTTGCATGGCCGTTTTGCTGTCTTGTTTGTTACCTGATGACTTTTTTCTGCAATAAAAAATTGTTAATACGAAAAAATTAAAATAATTGAATATTGTGAAAAAGTATCTGTCTTAATTAATTAATTGAGAGTATCTTACAGTACTTAGTATTTCTTATATACCTGTAAGTACATGGAGACAGTCAGTAGTGTCCACTCTCCAAATCCGCACAGTACAATCGTGTGATGAGCTGGCAAACAGACGACAGTCTGGTGAAAAACAGCAAGACTTGACTGGGCCTATAATAAAATGAATAGAAAGTATATAACATATAGAGTTATAGTTCCTATTTTATAAAATGAAACCATGCGACTAATGAGAGAATTAGCTCCCCAATAGGGCAATAGCAAACTTACAGAGTCTCTATGAGAGTTATGGCTTCGGATAGCAATTGAGAGGGAATATCTTCTACAAAATGTGGGATCGCTGACCCAGTACCTGTCTGGCCAATCTATACTCCGATTAGTAACATTGTATCTAATAAAAAAATTGAAAGAAAAAGGAGCTGAGGATACTTATATGGAGAAGGTCTGATAGATAAATAAAGTGTGACAGCCCCAATACAAAATCATCGAGCACATTCTTTGCGGACTGTGTGTCTGTGCACGACGGACGTACTTTCTGACTGACAACAAGGTAGTGGCCATACGGTCCGTTTTTGTGACTGACGTTTTTTTTGACTGATGTAGAAGGGAAAATAATATGAAAAACATTTTGTCTGTCAAAATGCTGGACATCAAAAATGCAGTCCGTCTGACTTCGTTCCATCACTCACACACACCAAGCTATGCGGACGTTGCGGACGCAGCGCACTCTGTGCATCCGTTCTAGCGGATTTACGTTCTTGCCCAACTTGCGTCCGTTTGCCGCGTCCGTTGTGCGTCCGAACTTCTGTGCGGACGTACTTCGGGTGTGGGTCTCTATTGATCATAACTGTATGCTACCACGGACGTTAAAATGTGCGGCAACACAGATGTGAACACTTCGCTCGTCTGACCCGAGCCTTAGAAGTGGCTAAAATTTTGATTTGCACATCCCTGCGTTAATTAGTGCTAGCACTTTGTAATACCTTACTTATCAAAACAAATTAATGATTGCGCTCCCCATGTTAAGCATAAGATGTGCAAAGAAGAGTAAGCAAATAAAAATTGGTAGGTATGGGGAACAAAGAAGAAAAGGAAATATAAATAGACAATGTCACTGAAGGCAATCAGATATAATCCCCTATACATCAGAAATGGAAAATACGATAGTATTTTAAATCTCTTTTTATTTCTAACAAAATAAATGGAATAGGATAACAATAAAATTGCAAAAATTGGATTTTAATTTAATTATTTAAAATATTCTCTAGTACGTTTATCATCAGTCATTGAGTGATTAGATATTGCCATGGCGATATGTTTTTAGAAGTAATATATTGAGGACATTCCCTTTTAAATTTGCGATTATTTGTTTAGGTGGTGTACCTTCTATATACTGTATATAATACCCTATGAAGTCTTAGTGTCATTTCACTTCCTAATTAGACTGACAATTTTATGAGTCTTTTAATTGTTATTAATTAGCCCATTCATGTCCATATATGGTGTCCATATCTTGCTACTGTCGATATGATAAACAGGCATCCCTGTTTATTTCCATGATTTATGTTATTTGCACATCACATATTTTTAAGCATAGAAACATTTTTAGTAATCTATGATCTTATTCTATTTTAATTGTTAATAAAGTTAGTCCCCTCAAAGCAGGGATACCGATACAAAGCGTTCTAAATGAAAAGTTCTTTATTTTTTCTTTATGTTTATGTTCGGCCATGGGTGAGATGATGAGGACTTTTTATCTTCTATTGACCATGCGCCTACGAAATAAAAGGCTTTCAATGCAGATTATATCTCGTCCTGCAAACACCATCGCATGCCGACTATATCCATATTGCGATTGGACCAGAAGGCGGATGTCCGTGCGGTTCAAGGTGGAATGTGGAAACGAGTTCTGGCGTCCTTATTGGTTGGCGGGACATTGGACTGGTTTGTGTCACCCGCCCACCCACCTAATACACATGCCGGCTTGATTAATATGTGGAAAATGGCATTCATACCATTTAGTTTGTACTGGGTGTATAAATATCACCTCCCATTGGGTGGTTCTCCCTATACGCTATTATTTTTTTACCTTTTCCAACTGATGAAGCCCTTTTCAGGGTGAAACGCGTTTTGGTTTTTTATTTTATATGAACCATTTTCTGTTTATTCTATGTGTTTTTTGGGTTTTTTTTGTTCCCTGTGGCTTTTGTGACCATTAAAGTTTCCTTTCATATTAAGGTCTTTTTGGTAATTTTTTCTTTGCTAGGAGCCTCTTTGGGATTAAGTCCTATGTGGTTTATCCATGCTGACAGGTTTGGTGATAGCCTCAAAACCGTGGAAGCTGCAA
This sequence comes from Leptobrachium leishanense, assembly GCA_009667805.1. Classification (NCBI taxonomy): domain Eukaryota; kingdom Metazoa; phylum Chordata; class Amphibia; order Anura; family Megophryidae; genus Leptobrachium; species Leptobrachium leishanense. Next base: position 114,205,798 of record CM019071.1, on the reverse strand, counting down.
ATCACTGGATCGATCTGGGCATTGGGTGCGCCATCTAAGATACCCTCAGGTGATATCATTGAGCCTCGATAGGCTCAGGAAAGTGTGAGTTCGATCACCCACTTTTATACATTCACTTATTGTTTAAATGAACTTCTCTATTGTATCTATCTTCTATATTTTTTCTAGAAATATTTAAAGACGTTGCATTATCAGTCACCAACATAAAACGAATCCAATATAAAGTGAATCCTACCTACACGGTATGTATGAAAATCCTTCAAATTTATGATATATGAGCGCTGGGCACTCCATTATTTCTATTGTAAAGAACAGTAAGTGCGCGCAAGTTAGCACAAAAACCAATGTGCTAAGTCAATGGTTCTCAACCGCTGTCCTCAAGTCCCCCTAATAGGCCAGATTTTAAGGATTACCTTGGGGAAATGCAGACTGAATCCTGCAATAACTTAGCAGCAAATCATGTCACATGTGCTGTGCTTCAGATATCTGGAAAACCTGACCTGTTAGGGGTACTTGAGGACCGTGGACAGGAACCACTGTGCTAAGTGAATTCTTACGTGTTTAGCGCCAGGAAGGTAATCTGGGGGGCATGCGTTAAAGTCCCTTATCCTTACGCTAGCGTTCGTTAGGCTATAGGGCCCTATATTGGAACTGTTTGATAAATGATTTATACTGATGAAACTGATGAAACAATTGAGCGATACATGTCTCAGTTCTTTTATTATCTGATTTATTATTTGACTTTATTAAAATTTTGGCTTTTATTTACACTGGACACCTGCACCTGATTTCTAGCTTTACCTGGAAAGAATTAGCATTCCCATTAAAAACACTTACGTTTGCATACTGAGCCAGTTTTTTGACACAGGCTCTGCACCAAGTCATATTCTGTGGTTTATATAGCGACAAGGTCACCCTTATGGAACCAAAGTTGAGTCACATCCATGATAGGCTTGTGCACCGATTTTTTTTTGGTTCGATTCGGTTCGATTTGTTCGGATGTTTAAAATTTTTGATTCGCCTCGCTTCTACCGATTTCTGTTTCGATTCGGTTCGGTTCGGCTCGTTTTTGTGTACATTTTTTTTTCGGAATATCGACCATTTTTTGTGTTTTCGGGTCACTTTGCTCGTTTTTTGTATCGACTTTTCGTGATTTCGGACATTTTCGTTTTTTCGGAACGTCTGTTCTCCTCGTTTCAAAGTGTCTAACTCTATTCGTTTTGACGTAAACTACTATGGTTTACTTTTTTTATACTTTATATATTTTTTTATAATAATTTTTTTTTTTTTTTAGGATCCGATAATTCATTCTGTCGATACGATAATTCTGGCGATTCTATCGTGTTTCTTTTTATTAAATAAAGATCCTTTTTTTCTTATGAATATACATTTCACAACTTTATTTAATCATATTAAAATGGTATGAAAGCCAAGGAACAAAAAAAATGAACAAAACGATTTAAAAAACGCTAAACTGACCCGAATGCCACAAGAACCAAGTGATACGCATTTACAAATACAAAATTTACAGAATCAGCGATATAACCGATAATAGTTAAATATACGATGTCCAGAATTACCGAAATGGAACCGAAATCACGAATGGAACCGAAATCATGAATAGAGCAAAAATAAATTTCGATTTGACACATTTCAAGTCCATTCGAAAAATCCGAAATTTTTTCGTTTCGGCTCGGAAAACTTTTCGGATCTGTCGGTTTTCGGGTCCGATCCGATTTGGAAATTCGGCCGAATCCGAAGACACGAATCGGGAAATTTCGTGAAAATTCCGAAATTCCGAAACCCGAAACGCACATCCCTAATCCATGAGTGCTCACCGCCATATGAGTGGATACACCATAGAAACAGATATGATCTCCTTATACATACAGAAATACGCTATGTGCACTTACTTAAATTATTAAAAGAGCTCAGTGATGTAATAGCTAAACCGTTAACAGATTTATTTAACCAATCCTTGCTAACGGGAGTCGTCCCAGAAGACTGGAAATTAGCAAATGTTGTGCCCATTCACAAGAAGGGTAGTAGGGAGGAATCTGGGAACTATAGGCCAGTTAGTCTTACGTCAGTAGTGGGGAAATTAATGGAAACCATGTTAAAGGAAAGGATTGTTGAACATCTAAAAACACATAGATTACAGGATCAGAAACAACATGGGTTTACCTCAGGGAGATCATGCCAAACTAATCTTATTGATTTTTTTGATTGGGTAACAAAAATAATAGACACAGGTGGTGCAGTAGACATTGCTTATTTAGATTTCAGTAAGGCTTTTGATACTGTTCGGCATAGAAGGCTTATCAATAAATTGCAATCTTTGAGCTTGGATTCCAATATTGTTGAATGGATTAGGCAGTGGCTGAGTGACAGGCAACAGAGGGTTGTGGTAAATGGAGTTTATTCGGCGCAAGGTCTTGTTACCAGTGGGGTACCTCAGGGGTCAGTACTTGGACCCATTCTATTTAATATTTTTATTAGTGATGTTGCAGAAGGTATTAATGGAAAAGTATGTCTTTTTGCTGATGACACAAAGATTTGCAACAGGGTTGACGTTCCTGGAGGGATCAGCCAAATGACAAATGATTTAGGTAAACTAAAAAAATGGTCGGAGCTGTGGCAATTGAGTTTTAATGTGGATAAGTGCAAGATAATGCACCTGGGACGTAAAAACCCAAGGGCTGAATATAGAATATTTGATACAGTCCTAACCTCAACATCTGAGGAAAGGGATTTAGGGGTTATTATTATTTCAGAGGATCTAAGGGTAAGTAGTCAATGTAATAGAGCAGCAGGAAATGCTAGCAGAATGCTTGGTTGTGTAGGGAGAGGTATTAGCAGTAGGAAAAGGGAAGTGCTCATGCCACTGTACAGAGCACTGGTGAGACCTCACTTGGAGTACTGTGTAAAGTACTGGAGACCGTATCTCCAGAAGGATATAGACATCTTAGAGAGAGTTCAGAGAAGGGCTACTAAAATGGTGTACGGCTTGAAGGAGAAAAGTTACCAGGAAAGGCGTAATGATCTTAACATGTACAGCTTGGAAAAAAGACGAGACAGAGGAGATATGATAGAAACATTTAAATACGTAAAGGGAATCCACAAGGTAGAGGAAGGGAGTATATTTAAAAGGAAACAAAGTAGCAAAACAAGAGGACATAGTCTTAGATTAGAGGGGCAAAGGTTTAAAAGTAACATCAGGAAGCATTATTTTACTGAGAGGGTGGTGGATACATGGAACAGTCTTCCAGTTGAAGCGGTAGAGGCCAAAACAGTAATTGAATTTAAGCAGGCATGGGATAGGCATAAGGCTATCCTAAACAAAAGATAAATCCAGGTAAAGTATCCATGTAATTGGGCAGACTAGATGGGCCGAAAGGTTGTTATCTGCCGACATTTTTCTATGTTCTATGTTTCTACTTATCCTTTCTCTTCCATGTACATGAATATTATGCATAAGAATTTAGGCTGAAGAATCTATATATGTTTAATGCATTTGTGAACAGAATATATTTTTACATCATATCTGTATCCAAACCCCCGTATCATGCCTGAGGTTAGGTGTATCAATCAATAAGTCTATTTCCATTTGTGCCCTTTACGATTTTTCCATCCTTCTCTTGTATACATGAATTTTGTGGCAATGCTAAAACGGAATATGCAAACATTCTTAAGCTCATTATGAATGTACCTGACTTGTAAATAGTCTGACGTTCTTCTATAATTTATAGATGTCTAAAGGCCCTATTGTACTGACATTTCAGGAAAAGTGCAAGGCAATTTATACCAAGTGCTAGTACCACAAAAGGTGACAATCCTGGTATACAACACAGAGTACATAGGACTGCAAAGAGCAGTACCGAAAAGTTCCAGCATAAATACATTGAGCAACTACTGTATTTAGCCGCGGTATCCGTCTGGTTATGTCGTCAGAAGACAGTGGAAAGGCACAAGGATCTTGGGGGCGCATAGTAGGTGAGTATGTATGTGGGAAGATTTTTTTTGCTGGTCGTAAAGTGAATTTGCCCACTCAAAATTACTTCACACCAGGATCACAGTGGTGTTATTTTTTGTCCTTTAGGTAGGGTAGAGGTTCTCACCTGTGTGTCCTGTTATTTTACATTGGAGAGCCCCAGTTTTTGCATCCCACATGTGGATACGACAGTCATCAGAGCACGTCAAGATCAGCTTGTAGTCTGGAGAAATGGCACAGGAATTCACCTGGAGCACGATGGTGGCAAAAATGTAACACAGAATAGTACATTTTCTATATGTTGCTTGCAATCAATCAGAACAATACAATGCTTATACTTTTCCAATCATAAAGACTAAGGGCAAGCTGGTAATTCTGCATACATTCATGACAAAGGATTTGGTTTGAGATACTTAAAATAACACTTTAAGCTAAAAACTGGGGGGCGGGGGCATAGAAATCAATATTATTATCCCCTTCAAGACCTCTCGTTAGCCCCCATTTTGAACTCCCTGTCACCATGACTAAATTATATGTGTCCAGGAATACATGAAGAATCTGGCAAATTATAGACACACATAGGATTATTTTTGCAAATGGTTTATTGTGTAGATTTTAATTCTCGTAAGGGGTTATTCAGAGAACACTGAAATGTCGCTGACATTTCGGTGCTCTCTCGTTCCATACTCTTCTCTGCACTTCGGGGAATCAATGTTCCCCACCCTTCGGTGAATTCAGCATACACCGCGAAGTTCAGGGAAAACCCGCCGCAAACCCGCCGGGAAAAAACACGCCAGAAAAAGCCGATGAGCTGCCGATCACAGCATGAACCAGCTGCTGGAAAAAGCCGGCAAGTTGATGAACGGGGTAAAAAAAAAAAAACAATACGCTTGAAACTGTAAAAATTTAAACGCTGTTTGCAAAAAAACTACTGAACAAAAATACCTGGAATTTACATATAAGATCCTATGAATGATAATAAAAAGGTCTGTTACAGAAAAAAAAACACTTAAAAAAAACCAGAAATTGTTTTTGCTAAAAGAAAATCACAAAAAATGCCTAAACGATCCTAAACAATAAATAAAGAGACTTTTTGCTGCAGATTAAAATAATAAACGGTTTATGAAATATTGAATAAAAACAGGAACATTTTTAACATTGAAGCCTATGGGATTTGCCTGAATAAACCTGCCGAATGGAAACACAAACAGCAGGGCACTTCGGCAACTTTTCACTGCTGTTCGATGTTCTCTGAATAGATTAACCATTGGTTCTCTATGGGAGAGTTCACCGTCTTCAAACAGGTACCATAATTGCTGGCAGTTCGCCAAAATTTGGCAAACTGCCTGCTCTCTGAATAGCTGAATGGCACCGAAATGGCACCGTACGGGGAAATTCACTGTTTGGTGACATTTTGGGGCCAGATCGGCGCTCTCTGAATAACCCCTAATAATATGTTAGAAATTTGCAGTATCGTATATATGTATATACAGATTCTCCAGGCTGCGGTTCAAAAATTAGCCGAGAATCCAAAAGAACAAGAAAACCTTTCTGTAATTCGGAGATTTGGAAAAAGACCTTATTCGACTGAAAATAAACTGAGATAATTTGTTATACCAAGTACCCAGGGTGCTGAATGTTTATAACACACATACATACACACACTGTATATATGGTTTACTAGGGATAAAAGTACTGTGTTGTCATTTTAGTGTTCATAAAGGGTTGAATGACGCTACCACAATCGTTGTATAAGTATGCGGTGGGGTAACTGGCCACTCCACCTCCAGTGACACCAATCCCTACCACACATGTGCTTCTCTTTATTGATTTAATTAATGATTTGTGTTCTGTGTAGATCACTGATGTAATATAAATGCTCACATACACAAACACATGCAAAGGCTGTAAATTAAATTTCACAATCCAACCTGTAAAACAGTTAATAAACCCCTTACAACAAAGGAATTATTTCCAAAATGCAATGTAAACCACACTGACCTCTCCTTTATGTCTCTCAAAATGCTTCTTAGTAACGGTGGCAAAATACTCTGATGGATTTTTCCACATTATTAAAAGTTTCACAGTTTTCCTAACACACACTCTGTGTTGGTTTGCGGCTTGTATAATACTCCCAGCTAAGTAATGAATGCTTCTCGGTTGCCATAGCTACCACGAGTTTGAATGGTAGGCCGGGCCTGCCTTATTTACAGTGCACTGCACAATTGTGTGTCTAGTATTTTGTCACTCATTGTAATAACAACTCCTGCACATCAGAAGGGTCGCCGAATGTGTTACTGTGAATTATTGTTGTTATTTCATTTCTTTTGCTGTACTAGACAAAAGTGTTAAAAGAACGTTTTCACATAAAATATACAGCACCGGGAGCTAAACTAAAGTCAGAAATGCCAAGTATAGGATTTAAAATAATGCAGGGCCTTGTTCTGGCACCTATTATTTAACCTTAAACACATTCTGTAAAGTGAACACAGCATATCTTTTCATAACAATTCCCTAACATGCCGGAAAAGGCTTGAAAATGATGCCACGTGCCATAAATTATGACTTTCTCTACTGGGAATATAATTATATTTAACCCTTTCGCTGCTGAGGCATTTCCCGCCTCTGTGCTGAGGTAATTTTTACCGGTTTCGCTCATCATGTTTAACCGTGTTTTGAAGCCTTATTTTATTATATGACCCAGACATATTATATATCGTTCTTTCCGGCAGACTCGGAAGATTCATAATATGTCATTATTATATGTATACGTTATGTCCTGTCTGTATATTATAACAAAATATGCAATAAAATTTGAATTTTCAAAAAATTACAACGTGTAAAGTGTTTTTTTTCACATTTTAACATGTGATCGTTTGCGGTTGTATTTTGTATGGGGTGCGCTTGTTAAAAAAATTAGAAATGGGGTCTCGTTACATTTTTTTTGGAGGAAAATGTCGCTATTTTTAACAAACGCACCCCATACAAAAATAGTTAGTGCAGCATCATTGTTCACATTATAAATTAAATGGGAACAATATTGCTGCATTAACAAAACAAATAAAAAATAAAAAACTTGTTTATTCTTTTTATTATTATTTTTTTTTATTATTTTTAATTTTATTATTTTTAAAAAACTTTTTTCACGGTCATGTTTGATATCGTTGGAAAGGCCATGCTCTGGCCGATCCAACGATATCAAACATTATCCCCTAGCTGCCACAGATCGGGAGATAGGGGGTTCATTGGAACCCACTATCTCCACCATTGGTGGCAGCTAGGGGTTAAATCCAGGACTAGCGTCATCGTGCTATGCACGATGACGCCAGTCCTCAGGGGCAGTTCCCGGAGGCTTGGCCGACATCCAAGATGTCGGCCAGCTCCGGGAAAGGATCGCGAACCGGCGCTTTTCGGCGCCAATTCGTGATCCGGCCCCATGGGGTTAATGCCAGGTACCATTTGGAAGGGCAGGCTGTGCCCTTGCAAATCGTGCCTGGCATTAAGCTCAGGACCCCCGCGATCGGGATGGGAGAGAGGTCCGAAGGACCTCCCCCCTCCCTTTCAGGCGCCTCCTCCGCACACGCGGGGGGCGCCTGAAATAGATGTCATCGCGTCGCCGCGATGACATCTATTGTGCCCGCGGCGGTCCCGGATTGACGGGCTGACATCCAAGCTGGCTGCTTCGGGAGGACGCGCTCAGCGCGTCTTCCGCAGCCAACCCTTCCTGCGGCAGGACGCGCTGAGCGCGTCCTCCGCAGCGAAGTGGTTAAGTTTATATTTTAATTAAGAGTGAACCTAAACTTTTGCTTCCATTGGCCTTTTTCATTCTGCTTTTAGTTTTCTTCCTCCTTTTTTTCCCTTACATTTTATGGCAGTACTCAAAATTTCAAGTCCTGAGCTACTAGTCAGGCCTTAAATGTTACTCGCCACCACTTGACCCACCTAACCTCTACCCTGCCCTTGACTTCACCCCTAAACACAACCTCTTAAATTATCTTATGAATTTACACTGTTAAATGTTTTATTCAGAATATAGTTACAAAAATAAATAACATTAATACCCAGACATCAGATCCCAGATACATGTATTGTATATCCAGGCATCAGACCCCAGACACATGTATACACAAACCCCAGATACATGTATACCCAGCCGGAATATGCTGCACAAAATTGTTTATTTTGCTGCCTGCTTGTGCATTTCCACTCACCCTCACTTAATTTCCACTAGCCAAATGCGAGCAGGCGAGTTGAAATTTTGAGCACTGTTCTATGGCATTTTATTCATGCTCATTTTTTTTTCTGTGTGAGTTCATATGTGACTCAATTCCGTGCCTAGTATTAACTTAATCAGAGCTGTTGAATACTTAGCAACTCAACAGACTTTAAGGCCGGGGTCAGACGAGCGTCTTTGAGAGCAGAAGGAACATCCGTGAGAGTGGGCGTCCTTCCACTCTGACGCCCGTCATACCACCTTGCGTAAAGTAGGAACCACAAATTTAACACTGCTTCTGGACTTGCGCACTTTAAGGTCAGGGACACTCGAGTGCGTCCGTAGTGACTCCCCTCCCAGCGTCTGTTGCAGCATTATGACGGCTCAATGGTGTAATGTTTATAATAGTATCCCACGTTACAACGGACGTGCTAAAACCGTCTCCGTCGAAACGCTATGATGGACGTTCGAACTGCCAACAATGCGCAATCCGCCATAGGAGGATTATAGGGCTGAGCGTTATAAATAATAATTTCCCTGTCCTATACATAAAAAAGGTTATCCAAATATACCACTTATTTAAGAAAAGGGCTTATTAACTAAATGTAACTGCAGACTATTTGCTGTAGGAAGTCTCAGGAATGTGAGATGATATGACTTAGAAAGTCCCCCCCTCCCTGCTTTCTCTGTATATACTATGACACGTGATGCTGGGCATAAAGAATGTTTTTGGAAACAAAAGGGGATACAGCGCCAAAACACAGGTTCAAAACATTTGAACCTCTGTTTTGGCGCTGTATCCCCTTTTTGTTTCCATTTCCTGTTATTCTTTTTGGGAGGTTAGAGGGGTTTACCTCCCTGATACATAGCTGCCGTATAGCAGGGTCACTATTAATTTCCCATTTGTCCCTACATACACCTAGCGCCCCTTTCTGTGTTTTTCCATAAAGAATGTTTTTGTCTAAACCTGAAATTTAAATGTAAACCATATACAGTTGTGTTCAAAATTATTCAACCCCCACTGAAATTGAGTGTTTTGGCCAGTTTGACATTGATTTTGATCATTCAGTCATCTTGCTTACAATTAAATCAAAGAGGCACGTGTAGGTCAGACAAATATAACATAACATTTATAATGAAATAACCACAAATGTCTTTTCTGTGCTCACATCATTATCAGTTTTATTCAACCCCCAAGTGACATTCAATCTTAGTACTTATAACTGTAAAAGGATGTTGTACTAACAGCTTTTAAACGTGAAACATAGCTTGACACAAGTGTCTTGCAGCGATCTACGGGTATCTTCGCCCATTCGTCATGGGCAAAAGCCTCCAGTTCAGTCACATTCTTAGGCTTGCGCACTGCAACTGCTTTCTTTAAGTCCCACCAGAGGTTTTCAATCGGATTTAAGTCAGGTGACTGTGATCGCCACTCCAAAATGTTCCAGCCTTTAATCTGCAACCATGCTCTAGTGGACTTGGAGGTATGCTTGGAATCATTGTCCTGTTGAAAGGTCCAACGTCTCCCAAGCCTCAGGTTTGTGACGGACTGCATCACATTGTCATCCAATATCTCCTGGTACTGAAGAGAATTCATGGTACCTTGCACACGCTGAAGCTTCCCTGTAACGGCAGAAGCAAAACAGCCCCAAAGCATGATTGACCCCCCGCCATGCTTCACAGTAGGCAAGGTGTTCTTTTCTTCATAGGCCTTGTTCTTCCTCCTCCAAACATAGCGTTGATCCATGGGCCCAAACAGTTCTAATTTTGTTTTATCAGTCCACAGAACACTATCCCAAAAATTCTGTGGTTTATCCACATGACTTTTGGCATACTGCAATCGACTCTTCTTATTCTTTGGAGACAGCAAGGGGGTGCGCCTGGGAGTTCTGGCATGGAGGCCTTCATTACGCAGTGTGCGCCGTATTGTCTGAGCTGAAACTTCAGTACCCACATCTGACAAATCTTTTCTCAGTTTCTCAGCAGTCACACGGGGACTTTTCTCCACTCTACGCTTCAGGTAGCGCACAGCAGTCGAAGTCAGCATCTTCTTTCTGCCACGACCAGGTAGCGTTTCAACAGTGCCCTTTGCCTTGAATTTGCGAATGATGCTTCCTATGGTCTCACTTGGTATGTTTAACATCTTTGCAATCTTCTTATAGCCATTGCCCTTCTTGTGAAGAGTAATCACCTCTTCTCTTGTCTTCCTGGACCATTCTCTTGACTTCACCATGTTTGTAACCACACCAGTAAATGTCTAGAAGGAGCGGAGTATCACAGTCATTTTAAAGCTGCCTAATTGGTGCTTATTATGCTTTATTGCTGCTCCGTGACATCCACAGGTGTTTTCAATACCTGATTGAAAACACTTGAATGAACCTCTGTTCTTCAGAGAGGTAGTCTTTAAGGGGTTGAATAATTGTGTCAATGAAGAATTCACAAAAGAAACATTTACTACTGTATTACAAAACCAATTGATGTCATTTTAGTTGTATATGGTTCTTTAAAAAGTCCTTGTAGGATTTCATTCTGAATACAATTACAAATGTACACTAAATTCCCTAAAACCCTTTACAGCATTGGGGGTTGAATAATTTTGAACACAACTGTATGTTGCGTTGGGCTAACAGTGCTGGTCAACTCTGACATGGAAATATATCTGTACACTGATTGGTTACTGTTACTCCATTGTATGTGTGCTATATAAGCCAGATCCATGGATCATCAAATTGAAGTGATTACTCTACACACGCTTGTGTATGTATCTTTATTGCTTCCCGCTAGCTCATGTTGCACTGCACCACGCCTTGTATGAGGAGCAAAGGAATACAGAAATCTTCTGGGTTGCATGTTTTGGTAAATATGAATATGAATCTAATCTTTAACAGAGCGCACAGACGTACAATCGTCTAAGCCCCTTCTCACGGACGTTCCCTCCACGCTCATGTGGCACTGGCCTAAGTATGCAAGCTGTGTAGGACCTGAGCAGAACGACGGATTGGAGCTGCGCACACATGCACAGATCCGATCCGTTGGCTGCCTCTCTGAGCCAGCTCGTTATCGCAGGTGGTTTTAGAGGATGACATCAGCATGCTCTCTGTGTGCGAATGTCACTAGTGAACAATCAGGTGACCATCAGCCGAGAAATTCAAAATGCCGTATGCTGGCGATGCTGGGTGGGGTGGAGGAAACTTCTCCAATTCATCCAGCGATATCTCCAGATCGGGACAGGAGGAAGGAGGGGGGAGCAGGGGCACTCCTCACATCCTGGCTACTTTAAAAAGATAAAGTGGTCATGATGTGTAGAATGTCCCTTTAATGGATCTGGCTAAGTTTTCACAAGGGATGGAATAGATCCCCCAGTGTTTATCTGCTAAAGATGGTGTAAAATATGGGCCCAATCCTCAACTTAGCTGTTATATGTAACAGCTTAACCCTTTACTGCCAGCTGGATTGTGCTTGGCGGATGGGTCTAAACGCCGGCGGGGCGTACTCTCCGACTGTTGTTGTCACCCCCCTCCAGCCCAATGACACCTCTTACCTCCTGCGGGCTTTGCTGGCTCCCTCCCTGCCACTCCTGTGATTTAGAGCAGTGTTTCTCAAGTGGTGGGTCGCGACCCAAAAGTGGGTTCGTGACCAGGGGCGGACTGGGTCGCGACCCAAAAGTGGGTTCGCGACCAGGGGCAGACTGGGTCGCGACCCAAAAGTGGGTCTCGACCATGGGCGGACTGGGTCGCGGGGCAAGTGCCCCCAGGCCTCTCTAATGCCTGGGACCTGCTGATGCATCATACCTGCAGCAGTGGGTCCCAGGTGGCGCGGCTACCTCTGAATGTTTCCAGGTGCCACCTGGGGCCCGCTGCATCAGGTAAAATACTCTAATTGCAAGGTGGGGGTAATCTGTAATGGGAAGGTGTGGGGTGGGACTCAGTGACTGGCAGCAGCTCTGTACTCCCATCACCATGAGCCACTGTGCACAATGCACATCTCAGTGAAGCAAACGGCTGTTGGGTGGGGGGGGGGGCTCCCTATGTACAGTATATTTGATTGTGTTTTCTCTGTCCTTTTATTAATCTGTCATTTTACCTATTTATTCAGCCTTCTTTCTGGATATGTTATTCTGTCTGTCCATCTATATCTGTATGTCCTTCTGTGTATTTTTCCATCTGTCCTTGTAGCTATGTCTTACTCTCCATTTCTCCTCATCTCTCTCCTTTCTCCCTTTATCACTCTCTCCCTTTCACTCTATAAATCTCTCACACCTCTTCCTTTCCTGCCTTCCTCCTGATGTAATAATGCCTGCAGAAAACTAGAATGGACACTGTGAAATCTCAGCAGAACCACACACTGCTTCCTGATCCCAGATTTCCTGCATACCAGGGACATGCGGTGAGGTCAGTGGCTGGTGAAGCACTGGCTAGTATCAGAGCCAGATATACACAGGTTATGTAGGTTCAGTGCTCCCAAGATCTTGCTGCTCTCAGTGCTCCCCAGGATCTGCGTCGTCCATTCCAGGCAGCCGCGCACTGCCCCCTCCACCTGCAGGGAGGAGGTGCCGACACAGTGAATAGTCACAGCCCCACACCCACTGACTGTGCGAGAGGAGGACATTCACATGACTGTCCTGCGTCTATTAATGCATGGGAGGCCAACCTCCCATGGAGGCGTTTTTTTAATGGCTTGGACCAATGGTGCTTTCCCATTGTTCCAAGCTATTCCATTGTTCTTCAGTCCCTCTCTGAGGCACTGCAGAGCTTAGGTTCAGGAAGTAGGCAGCGCCAGACGTGCACTGCAGACCTCAATCTCTTGGCCAGCTTGAGTTTATGCGATTAGTGTAGCATCAGCTATGCACATTATGTAGGCTCAGGGAGGGCAGGCTGGTGCGAAAAAATAATGTGCACAGCGGCAAAGACAGACGGCGGGGAGCATGGAGCAGGTGAGTTTGTTGAATTTTTTTATAATATTTTATTCATTCAGTAGTGATTTTAATTAGAGTTGTGTAGCGCTCACTCCCAGAGGAGCCGCTGAATTTAACCTCGGGTTAGTCTCTCCGCACTAGGGAATAAATATACACCAGCACTGTTGTGGATTTTATAAATTATATACTTTACTGGTCTCAATAAAGCAGCATATATAATGTAAGCACGGTATATAGAAAACAGGATTTCGTAATGCGGGAAACGCGCAGCGGTAAAAGAAAAGTTTAACCCCTTTGTCTCTGGAGTGTAAGTCCCGTGCAGGTTATGTCCCAAAAAGTGTGTGTGTGTGAGCTCAGGTACCCGGGTACTATATTTGACTGTCCAGTGAATGGATTTAATAAATCTTCGACTAGTCACGTTGGGGCCCTGTAGATTTAAGCAATACTGCAGCGTGCTTCGTTAAACTTTGACTGTGGCCTGGAAGGCCTCTCACCCATCCGCCAGACAATCTGTTCCACTGCCCGATCAAGGACGTCTCTCCGCTGGATTATACTGGGACCTTGTGCCACCGGATCCGCTCCTCCTGCTTGTCCGTCTTCTACAACAAGATCTACAGCCTACCGCCTGCACTCCCAGTGGATCATCGCGGTCTCCTTACTCGGGGTCCAATCTGGAACTCTGTGTCTGTGCAAAACCTCTCAGCGGTGGATTACTAGGTCTCTGGAAAGTCACTGTATCGATCCCCAGCGTCGGCAAGGCAGCGCCTGCTCTCCGGCCTGGTAACAATCGCTCACAGTCTCACGTGCGTCTTACTCTGTTCACCGCTCGGCTCACACTGGCTCTCCTTCTCACGAGGCTGCGGATGTCCTTTTCTCCTTCCCCACCCACTTCCTGTCTCTGCCCCAAAGCATGCTGGAAAACGTAGTCCCATTGTGTCCAGTATAGTTTAGATTGTGCTTGTCTCCCTCTGGTGGCCAAACCCGAGCAATACAGCAACAGAGTTTTAAACAGTGCTACAGTTGCTTTGTCTACCATCACCCCAGACTTTGAGACACTTATTTAAGAGCAAGAAGCATCCCCAGTTTGCCCATGAGTTCTAATTAATTTCATGTTTCAATTAGTTTATTTTACAGCAAACCCTTTTGTTTTCACTAGTTCTGTGATTACTGCATTATCCTTTTTGGAAAGAATCCCTGTTTGTTTACAAAATTGTTTAAAAAGTGCATACATTGTAGAATATTGCACACATTGTTTTGTGGAATAAATTATAATGTTTCAGAAATTCAATTATTTTTGGGTCACGACTTAATGACCAAGGACAATTGTGGGTCCTGAGGGTCCACAGGTTGCGAACCACTGATTTAGAGGATGCTGAGCACCTGAACCGGTCGTTTCTGATGGCTGTTGCCTCCCGCCGGTGCTTTTTGATGGTGTTTTTCAAGCGGCCGGCAGCTATCTTGGGGCCTAGAAGGTGATGGGCCTTTGCAGCATGGCTTTCGCTCGGGATTCACAGGAGGGAACTGAGAGGGCCGAGATGCCATCACTTTGCCGGATTGCCGTGCCATTCTAGGGATCTCACCTGTCGGTTGGCTTTAAGGTTAGTGCCCGTGGCCTGCAGAGCAGATGGCCATTGTGACAGTCTCGGATGGCGCCGGATTGGCTCAGCCCTTTGTCACATTCGCTCCCAGGATGGGGAAGAAGACCCACAAGAAGGCCTGCCTCACAGGGAGCCCCCGATAGCGAGACATCTGTTCTTCGCTGGAAGGGAGCCGAGGACAGCATCATGATGACTCCCCTGTGTTTGTCCTTCCGGGGTTCAGCTCGGGGGAGGAGGACTCTGCTTCATGGCTGGAAAAGGAGAGGATATCGCAGGGGCCCCATGGACTGCCTGGCGCGCCTATTCGGCTGCAGTTGACCCCCAGCAAGTCTGGATAACGGGTGCAGCAGCCGGCCACCATGGTGGCGTCCCCTGAACCCCAAGCCACTGGGGACGTTGATACCGATATATGATCTCCCCTCCACGAAAGGGGACATCCTGCTCTTTGTTGCTGACCTGCAGACCTTATGACAGGGGGAGATCTCAAGAGTGAAAGCTGAGGTGGCAAAGATAAGTTCCAGGGTTGCTGTGGTTCAGACCCCAGCGAATACTGTCTCGACAGCGCAGACCCACCTGGACTCACAGCTAAACGTTTTATTTATTGTTAAAAACTTAGTGAGACTCTAACTCTGCAGCCGAAGAAAATATACATATATTTTACCACTGACTTGCGCAGTCTCTAATTTTTCTTAAAACTCAGTTAATCTGAGACCAATGACACTACCAATTTTAATTTAAAAGGAAATTTTCAGAAAACAACTTTTAGAATAATATCTAAAAATATTAAAACTAGGACTAACACATGTTATCAATCCAAGCACATAACTTGGTAACACCATCCCATTTTGTTTTTATTTGTTCCTAATTTGCAATAATACCGGCTGGGTGGAGTAGAGGTAACATCACTGCTCTGCATGGAGAGAGTCTGTAGAGACATGGGTTCGATCCCAGCAAAAAAAAAACCACCTCACCAGTAAGGCTGAGCGTCCACTGGCACCGTAGTCGGACGACCGATGCGTTCATCAGACCATGGATGACGTCGGATGTCCGTCTTGGTCCGACGAGGATCTTCCACTGCAAGCGATCCGTCGGAACAACTACGAACGATCAGATAGATTTCAGAGGTGGAGTGCAGAGACTGCCAAAACCAGAATGAACTGGTTTTACATATAAAACACAGTTCATTCTGCTTTTTTAAACCCTGCAGTCCTTTGTGGGACAATGGGTGAGACAGAATACAAATATACATACAAGTACACACAGAACAGTAGCAGAAACAGAGAGGACCCAAGAGCTTACAATCAACCAAGGAGCCTTTCCATGCCCGACCCTCACCCCTTCACAAACAGGGCTAGTCCCACACATCTCACTTACTTATAAATCAAGGATCTCAAACTCTGGCCCCACAGATGTATATTGCCTACAAATCCCAGAATTCTTTGAATGCAATAAATGGCAAGAGAATAATGGGAGGTGTAGTTCAGAAACATCTGGGGGGCCAGAGTTTGAGATCCCTGATAGTTTATTTTAAATGCTTTTATAACTCCCCTGACCAGTTTCTCCATGTCCATCTTCTCTGATCTGCTGAAATACATGCAATGCAAACGAGTGAAATGGTTCTGATCGCCCATCTGATGCCGTCTTTACCCGTCGCTGGAAGACGGACGTCTGACGTCGGACGCAGTGGGCGCAGGTCCAATTCACCTGCATGTTGTTGGATCGGACGGACAACAATGGACGATAACGGATGATCGCACCATCGCACAAATACGGTGCCAGTGGACGCCCAGCCTTAGTGTCCTTGGGCAAGACACCTAATGGTACACACTCACCACCCAGGACATACTTGAAAATGAAAGAAATATCAATGTATCCTTCCTGGTAAAATCCTAAGGATCAATTATACTGAAGGTTTTATGCCCACTGGATAATTTGTAATAATGAATCAAACTATCAATATATGTGTAGCGCTGTTTTAAGATATGTTGCTGCATTTACTTGGTTTGGCCACCAGAGGGAGACAGGCGCAATATGAACTATACTGGACACAAACGGAACTACAAATTCCATCATGCTTTGCGAGAGAGACAGGAAGTGGGTGGGAGAGAGAGGACATCCGCAGCCTCACGCGAAGGAGAGCCAGTGTGAGCCGAGCGACGAAAAGTAGAAGACGTACGTGAGACTGCCAGGGATCGAGACCAGGCCGGAGAGCAGGCGCTGCCTCGCGGGTGCTGCTGATTAGAGACAGTGACTTGGCGGAGACCTTGCTATATATCGCTGAGAGGTTTTGCACAGAGACATAGTTCCGGTTTGGACCCCGAGTAAGGAGACCGCAATGATCCATTGGGAGTGCAGGCGGTAGGCCGTAGTTCTCGTTGCGGAGATCAGACAAGCAGGAGAAGCGGATCCGGTGGCACAGAGTTCCAGTGTAATCCAGCGGAGAGACATCCTTGATCGGGTAGCGGAACAGATTGTCTAATGGATGGGTGAGAGGCCTTCCAAGCCACAGTCCCAAGTTTAACGAAGCACGCTGCATTATTGTTTAAATCTACAGGGCCCCAACGTGACTAGTCGAAGATTTGCTCATTCCATTCACTGGCCAGTTGAATATAGTACCCGGGTACCTGAGCTCACACACACACACACCTTTTTGAGACATTACTTTCGCAGGACTTACATTCCAGAAACAAAGGGGTTAAACTTTCCTTTTTGCCGCCGCGTGTTTTTTTCCCGCATTATGAAGTCCTGTCGTTCATATACTGTGTTTACATTATATATGCCGCTTTATTGGGATCAGTAAAGTATATAATCTATAAAATCCACAACAGTGCTGGTGTATAATTATTCCCTAGTGCGATGAGACTAACCCGAGGATAAATTCAGCGGCTCCTCCGGGAGTGAGCGCTACATATGTTTATAATATTTCTCTAATTACCCAAACCTAACAATAGAGTTTTAGGAGCAAATACCTTCTAGGATATAACCCGATCATAAAATTGGATATCGGACCCAATAAATTTTAATTTTAACCTCAGAATGAGACACAAATCGTCATTAAATGCAGCACACTGGGATAAACCCAATGCAAAACAATAACACGAGGAAATTCTGATAACGGATCATCAATCATTATGCCTAAACTGAATACATTTATTAAAAACCCTGTTAATTACTTTTAATTTAAATATTCATGGTTTGGCTAAAACCTTAGACCCAAATTGAAAAATATCCTAGCATGTGTAAAAAAAGCAAGGATGGAAATACATACCCAATAAATCATTTCTGTTAAGAACCAAATACAGATACTTAGAACATTTAAACATATTTGCCAATTCACCAAGTTGTAAAATCATGTAATGAAAACCAGCAACAACAAAATAAGAAATATAGCAGCATAAGAGACATATTCTAGCTGGAAATATACATCAGACAAATGTCATCTAGAGTTACTTCTTCAAAGTGGAAGATTTAAAATGTAGGCGGTTTCCATGAATGAAACAATACTCTCCTTTGTGGTTGTATAATACAGCGGTTCCCAACCAATGGTACGTGTACTCCCAGGGATACGCATGAGGGCCCCTGGGGGTACGCGTAAAAAAATATCATAATGGCAGACCATAATGGGCATTAAAAATTTTTTTTTTTAGGCCATGAGCTATCTCGGCAACCTGCAGCTCCGGAGCCGCATGCGCCTGGCCGGGGAGCTGCAGCAAGGCAGTGAAAGAGCCGCTCTTTCACCGCCTTGCTGCGGCTCCCCGGCCAGGTGCCCCTGCCAGGGATGCTGAGGGCCCGACAGGGGATTTACACACTCTCCGCTGGTGTTCTGGCACAGGGGGATCCATCACATCATCCCGCTGTGCGCCTGCTCTACGCGCAGCGTGATGGAAGATGCTGGCTCTCGGTGGCTGTCCAATAGTGAGGGGAGCAGAGATAACCCCGCCCCCTCAGCATGATGGACAGCCACTGCGCAGCAGAAATGAAGAGAAGAATCTTGCAAACATGTTACTTGGGGGGGGGGGGTCTGGGGGTTATTAATTTATATATGGGGCCAGGGTTTATTAATATGGAGGGCTTGTGGGTTATTAATATTTTTGGGTCTGGGGGTTATTAATATGGAGAGCTTGTGGGTTATTAATATTCTGGGGTCTGGGGGGTTTGTGGGTTATTAATATTCTGGAGCTATTATTATGGGGGGCTTGTGGGTTATTAATATTGGGCCTGGGGGTTATTAATTCATATATGGGGCCAGGGGTTATTAATATGGGGGGCTTGTGGGTTATTAATATTCTGGGGCCTGGAAGTTATTAATATAGGGGGCTTGTGATTTATTAATATGGGGCCTGGGGGTTATTAATTATATATGGGGCCAGGGGATATTAATATGGGGGGCTTGTGGGTTATTAATATTCTGGGGCCTGGAGGTTATTAATATGAGGCCTGGGGGTTATTAATATGGGGGGCTTGTGGGTTATTAATATTCTGGGGCCTGGGGGATATTAATATTCTGGGGCCTGGGGGATATTAATATGGGGCCTGGGCGTTATTAATATGGGGCCTGGGGGTTATTAATATGGGGGGCTTGTGGGTTATTAATATTCTGGGGGTTATTCATTTATATATGGGGCCAGGTGTTACTAATATGGGGGCTTGTGGGTTATAATTTTTTTTACAAATTAAAAGTTTATTGAGAAGAAAAACACGGATAATGTAACATCGACATAAGTAAACACCATACAGGTAGTGAAGAGGTCACGTAATACAGTACAGGACCATGTACAATGCGTTAGTTACCATCCCGCCATATCGTTGTAAGCGAATATTAAAAAAGGAGAGTGAACGGGAACGGTCTGCACTGAGTTATGTAAAAGATACATATAGAAAGGGAGGGAGAGAAGCCAGTGGTTAATACATATAGAAAGAAAAAAGGATTGGGGGAGAAAGGGCGGGGGAGAGAAGGAAGGGGGAAGAGCGAGGGAAAAAAGGGGGTGGGGTAGTGACACCAAGGATAGCACAGTCGTTGAGCCATAATGGCTCCCTAAATATAATCAGGTCAGTGGGCTCCCCACGCAGAGGGCACCCCCAGGTCTAGACTCATCTTCAGAATTCGTTGGCAGGGGCCCCTGCCAGAGGAGGAGGTCTTTGGAAGAGAGGAAACGATCCCAGTAAAACCAGGTGGCAAGATGGACTTCCGCAAACCGCTCAGGGGACAGGGTAGTTGTCTCAACAATGCGAATCTGCTCTACCCTAGTTGTAAGGATTCTCAGGACCCAACACCTATCTTCACACCTCGCCTTCTATGTATCAGCCGCCACGCGATCGATCGGAGAAGGAATGACACGAACAGACAGTATCTCGTGTGCAATCATTCTGTTGATTTATTCTTGAGATAGGTCTTTTAAAGGATTCAGGTGGGAGGATACAGGAAAAGAGAAGGGGAGGAATGGGGAGGACACAGGGTGGTACAATATCGGGTGAGACGCAGCTCACCAATCAGAAACATACATTGCATAGATTAATTGCATTAAAGTATATTAAGAGATGGGGCTTAGATTAATTAATAGTGAAAGCCATCACCGCACGTAGCAAGTTATCAATTAACATTGGTCAGGTCGACATGAACTCGTCTTTTGGGAACAAATCAATAATCGGCTCAGTCAAATGAAGTTCTGTCAATAGAGAGATGAGCAGAAATGATCAAGGTACAGAAAAACTATTTTTAGCTGCGACAGCAGAATAAAGATCATCATTAAAAGCAGAATTAGAAATCATGAGCAAAAGGCCTAGATACAGAGAAGACCAGACTAAATTAATGGTCAATGTTAGCAAGTACTCAGAGTGATCATTAGCAGCATATCTCATTAGTAGAATTAATATCTAACACTAGTCACCACCAGGTCCCTGGTGGTGGACACCGAGGTCTGTCTCCAATGCAACGGTATCAGGGCCCTAGCTGCCAATAATATACATAATTGGATAGATTTCTTCAGAACTGTAATCGAAAGCGACACCTGGCTGAGTAAAAAGAGTTCAGGAAGGAAGTCCAAATCGACATCAGTGATATGTCTGATCAACTCTTGCACCGCTCGCCAGTATGTGACAATGCAAGGGCAATGCCACCATATGTGGAGTTATGAGCCTGTCTCTAGGGTACATCGCCAACAGAGAGGGGACGATGTAGAGTGGAATCTGGCTATCCACTGCGGTGTGGTGTACCACATTGCCGTGAGTTTGGAAGAGGTTTCCTTTAGCTTAGGGATGGGGTGCCATGGTGGATGAGCGGGAATGTCTTCCACCATTGAATGTCAAAGGTTATCACCCCTAGGCAAGTGTCCCAGCGTTGTACATATTCAGGAAGATGGGTTATTAATTAATATACCTGGGGGTTATTAATATATGGGGGCCTGGGGGTTATTCTCTCCTACTGTTCTGTGTGTTTTGTGTATGTACAGTTGTGTTCAAAATTATTCAACCCCCACTGAAATTGAGTGTTTTGGCCAGTTTGACATTGATTTTGATCATTCAGTCATCTTGCTTACAATTAAATCAAAGAGGCACGTGTAGGTCAGACAAATATAACATAACATTTATAATGAAATAACCACAAATGTCTTTTCTGTGCTCACATCATTATCAGTTTTATTCAACCCCCAAGTGACATTCAATCTTAGTACTTAGTACAACATCCTTTTACAGTTATAACAGCTTTTAAACGTGAAACATAGCTTGACACAAGTGTCTTGCAGCGATCTACGGTTATCTTCGCCCATTCGTCATGGGCAAAAAGCCTCCAGTTCAGTCACATTCTTAGGCTTGCGCACTGCAACTGCTTTCTTTAAGTCCCACCAGAGGTTCTCAATCGGATTTAAGTCAGGTGACTGCGATGGCCACTCCAAAATGTTCCAGCCTTTAATCTGCAACCAGGCTCTAGTGGACTTGGAGGTATGCTTGGGATCATTGTCCTGTTGAAAGGTCCAACGTCTCCCAAGCCTCAGGTTTGTGACGGACTGCATCACATTGTCATCCAATATCTCCTGGTACAGAAGAGAATTCATGGTACCTTGCACACGCTGAAGCTTCCCTGTACCTGCAGAAGCAAAACAGCCCCAAAGCATGATTGACCCCCCGCCATGCTTCACAGTAGGCAAGGTGTTCTTTTCTTCATAGGCCTTGTTCTTCCTCCTCCAAACATAGTGTTGATCTATGGGCCCAAACAGTTCTAATTTTGCTTCATCAGTCCACAGAACACTATCCCAAAACTTCTGTGGTTTGTCACATGACTTTTGCATACTGCAGTCGACTCTTCTTATTCTTTGGAGACAGTAAGGGGTGCGCCTGGGAGTTCTGGCATGGAGGCCTTCATTACACAGTGTGCGCTGTATTGTCTGAGCTAAAACTTCAGTACCCACATCTGACAAATCTTTTCTCAGTTCCTCAGCAGTCACACAGGGACTTTTCTCCACTCTACGCTTCAGGTAGCGCACAGCAGACGAAGTCAGCATCTTCTTTCTGCCACGACCAGGTAGCGTTTCAACAGTGCCCTTTGCCTTGAATTTGCGAATGATGCTTCCTATGGTCTCTCTTGGTATGTTTAACATCTTTGCAATCTTCTTATAGCCATTGCCCTTCCTGTGAAGAGTAATCACCTCTTCTCTTGTCTTCCTGGACCATTCTCTTGACTTCACCATGTTTGTAACCACGCCAGTAAATGTCTAGAAGGAGCTGAGTATCACAGTCATTTTAAAGCTGCCTAATTGGTGCTTATTATGCTTTAGTGCTGCTCTGTGACATCCACAGGTGTTTTCAATACCTCATTGAAAACACTTGAATGAACCTCTGTTCTTCAGAGTGGTAGTCTTTAAGGGGTTGAATAATTGTGTCAATGAAGAATTCACAAAAGAAACATTTACTACTGTATTACAAAACCAATTGATGTCATTTTAGTTGCATATGGTTCTTTAAAAAGTCCTTGTAGGATTTCATTCTGAATACAATTACAAATGTACACTAAATTCCCTAAAACCCTTTACAGCATTGGGGGTTGAATAATTTTGAACACAACTGTATATATATTCTGTCTCTCGCATTGTACATCATTACGGAACTTGTTGGCGCTTTATAAATGCTTGTAACTGTATTTATTTGAAATAATTTGTTTTATATTAATGACATGGCGATCGCCTGCCTTATGTGGGCTTAAAATTATTATTTTTTTAAATATTATTAAAAGTTTAAGTTTAGAGTTTCCCTCCCCACCCCATAGGATAAAGGTAAAAAAACATGCAGTGTTTATCTTCATTTAAGACTAGCGTCAGACGAGCGCACAATGTGTGCCCGTACTGACGTGCTTACCGGCGTCCGTTGCACGCTGCAACAGGGCCGGTCACAAACCCATGTCCACGCTTGTGCACACAAATGAAATGCGCGCAACATGCATCCGTTATCCAAGCCTCTCCGTCAAAGCTCTAGGACCCGCGTTGACGTAGCTGCAAAGCACTATTTCCAATAGGAGGATTGCGCTTTGCAGCGCTGAGTGCGCTCAGCAAGGTGGCCAGATGGGCAATAAATCTCACAGTAATGTGCAGTGTGTATGAATGTATCACAGTGCTCCACATATCAAACCACCCGTTCACAAATCCATGTGTGTGACTGCATGTTTGGGTATGTCAGTGCTATAGCAAAAAAAACTTTGCACTTCTATTCAGATGTCAGTCATTTGCAGTCTGTAAAATTAATTTTCCACATTTTAGCATTCAGACCTTGTGCTTTTATATTTCACAGGGAACCTGTTAATTGTAGATTTTCTCTGAAAAATGCAGTGTTTAACTAAAACTGAAAAAAAGCTATTTTTTTTGCTTGTATTTTGGCACATTTTGTTTTATGAGTATTATAACTGTATAAAACACTAAGGGCTATATTACAATCTTAACGCAAAAACCCTTGCGCAAAGCGCGAATTTTTGCACCAAGCGTTGAACTTTTGCGCGAGCAAATCACCGCTGGAATTACAATCCTCGCACGGCTTTTCATCTGCCGATCTTTACCGTGCGCAATCAGGAAGCTTCCAAATGCTCGCGCAGTACTGTCTCGCGTAAAAACCAGAGTGCGCAGTTTTTTTCTCGCGATTCAGCCAATCAGAATTAAGAACCACAACTATCTCACGTTAAGAAATTGCACCTGCCAAAGTCAATCTGAGCATACTGTATATGCTGCAGCGATAATACATGCACACACAACTTCTCCATTTTATTGGTTTGGTATGTGTCGAATGGGCAACTATACTTAGCTGCATTAGTTTTACTGGGCTGGTGTATTTTTGTTTGGCCAGGTTGATAGCCTTTGCACGCATTATTTAGCAACTGCAAAAGCTGGTGTTAATGGCGAATTCTATGCGATAATTACCGCAAAATAGATTGTAATACCATCCTCGTACTAGCGCACATTCGCATTTGCGCTCACAATGTTAAGTACAGTAAGCTCGCGCAGGGTTGGCGCA
The DNA here is from genome assembly GCA_009667805.1 of Leptobrachium leishanense. Lineage (NCBI taxonomy): Eukaryota > Metazoa > Chordata > Amphibia > Anura > Megophryidae > Leptobrachium > Leptobrachium leishanense. The sequence goes on along the minus strand of CM019071.1, from coordinate 114,181,589 downwards.
GGTTCACCCGCGGTAGACGATTGCGCACGGTTGTTGCACTATGTAATATGGCATTCCGCGCAAAGGGGTTTACCGCTCGCGTAATGCTTTTTTGCACCGGTGCAAATGTTTGCGCGAAGATTGTAATTTGGTCCTGAGCTTGCTGGCGGCGTGGGAAATGAGAAGGTGGGATTATGCTGGAGAAGATGGGGGAGAAGATGAGAAGCAGGGGAGAAGATGAGAAGCAGGGAGAAGATGAGGAGAAGCAGGGGAGAAGATGAGGAGAAGCAGGGAAGGAGTAGAGGAGAAACAGGGGAGAAGATGGGGAGGAGGAGGAGAAGAGGCAGTGGAGAAGATAGGGAGGAGATGCAGGGGAGAAGCAGGAAAGAAGATGAGAAGCAAGGAAGGGGATGGGTAGAAGAGGAAAAGCTGGGTAGAAGGTGTGAGACCAGGGTAGATAAGACAGAGCAAAAGGAGAGGTGGTTGTGACTTGTGAGACAAATGGAGGAGAAAGAAACATAAAAAAAAGTAAATTATATTAAATTTGAAAGATTTTTTAATAGAAGGGGTACAATTTATGGAAATGGGCCGCCAGGGGGTACTCGGGTGAAAAATGCTTGGGAACCACTGGTATAATATATAAAGAAACATCTGATAAACTTTGCTGGTGTTCCAAAATCTGATGAAGGAATCCTCGTCGATTTAATGAATAATCTTTCAATATGAAGACAGGATGTATAAACTGATGCAAAAAATGATGGAATTGTGATTTAAAATGTGGATCGACGAGGATTCCATTCTTGCACCATAGCAGCAGTATGAATTGGTAATACTTGTTAAAAAAAATTAGCTCGAAGATAAAAAATACATCGGCTAGCTTCTTCAATCAGAAAATATTCAGGATCACGGTGGCATGCGTATCGAAATCTTGGCTACAACAAACATCGTAAACTGAAAAAAACGTATAAAAAGGCATGTTAAAATATGAGACTACAGATGATTAATTTATCAATTATTTATGTGCACAGATCCCCCATTAGCATTAAGAACAAATTAGTCAAATGTTTCCTGAAAAGACAGTGCTAGTTTATGTTTAAAACATCTGTCCTTTGTTGCAAATCTATTTAGGCTAGGGTCAGACGAAAGCATTTTTCCCCGCAAACGTGAAAAAGTGCGTCCGAACGCATTGACGTATTTTTTCACGGAATGCGCAAAAACGGTCAGATGACGCGCATTTTCGGGCGTGATTTTGGACGGATCGTCAATAAAACTCTTTTTGCGTCTGGACGTTATGTAGGCTGGACATTAGCAGCGTCTGACATCTCCTAATCACGCAAACACGCCGCTATGCCGCAGCTGCGCACTCAGTACGTCAGTACTAGCGGTTCAGCGTTCTCAGAAAAATGCGTTCAAATTCCACTTGCGTTGCACGGCCGGACTTTTGTGCGGCCGTACATCGTATATTGGCCGTCATTGCCCGTCATCTGCTGCTAGTGCGGCCGTGATTATGTACGCCAGAACGCACGTTAAAAGTGCGCTGGTCTGACCCCAGCCTTAGCTGAGGATACTAGGCCTATATCCCCCACTAACTTATCACCTTCAATACTAAATAAATCTGCCTAATTTTTTTTCTTAGTTACTAACGTACTTTTAACATTCCATTGAAAGCATATATGTATGCTCATCCTCCCCCTACATAACTTTTAACATATGGGAGAAGGCAATCAGCTATCCTCTTTTTTTTTTTAAAGCATGTCAAATCAAATCAAATCAAATCAAAATAAGCTTTATTGGCAGGACCAAATACATTTTAGCATTGCCAAAGCATATGGGAAGGAGGGGGGGGGGGGGGGGTAGTGGGACATATATATGGGGGGATGGGCAAGTCCATGGACATTATCAGGGGTAAGGGATAATGTGAAGGGGGATGGGGCCGAGTCCGTGTTGGGTATTTATAAGTGCAGGATCTCTCATGTTCCTCTCAGTCTGTGACATTCTGCGACGTATTAGGCAGATATTTTCACCGCCGGCTCCTCTTCTCCCAGTATGATGTGGAGTTTCCTCGTCTCTTCTATAGAGGTGAAGTCCGGGATGAGAGCGAGAGTCTCTGGAAGTGAGTTTCCCTCAGTGCTGAGTACTTGGGGCACTGTAGGAGGAAGTGGACCTCATCTTCCAGGGCCTCCTGGTCACAATGCTGGCACAGTCTACAACCCTACGAGCAGAAAAAAAAGGCAAAAACACCAAGAAAATACTTGAGGTTACATTGATTAATTCAACACATGCAAATAAGTCCATTTAGTATATTATGTTCGAAAAAGCTCATGGAAGTCTTTAAGATATCAAGTAATTGAACGCTGGGCACATCGCACATACCATCACTCACAGCACACACAGCCAAACACACATCTGCTGTGCCTGTTCACTGTCCAAAATCACACTGAAACACTATTAGGGTTATTCAAAGAGATTCGGAAAGTCACTGCACGTTCGGTGACTTTTCGTTCTCTTCAATTCGGTTCCTTTTGCCGATCCCATTTCGGTGACCCTGCGGTGTATTCAGCAAGCACCACAGGGTCCCCGAATTGCAGGGAAAGGTCACCGCAAACCCGACGAAAACTAACCGCAAAACCTGCTGAATGCACGCCGAAAACCCCCAAAAACATCTGGATTAACCTGCGAATACCACGGAAAAAGCCCGAGCAGGAGCCGATCGCACACAGCCGAAGCAGCCGAAGCAACTGTGACCGCAGACGAGGGAGGTGAATAAATTAGCAAAACCGTTTGTATGATTGTGTGAAAGTGAAACCTGTTTGCAAAGAAACTACTGATCGAAAATGTCTGAAATTTGCATATGAGGTCCAGGGAATGATAATAAAAAGGGCTGTTACAGAAAAAATAAGTAAACTTAAAAAAAAAAGAAAGAAAATCGGACTTTTATAAAAAAAAATTAAGAAAAATGCTTAAAGTATCCTAAAAAATCTATAAAGAGACTTTTTGCTGCAGAATTTTATAATGAACGGTTTATTAGATATAGAATTAAAATGGGAATATTTTTAACATTGAAGCCTATGGGATTCTGCTGAATAAACTTGCCGCGTGAAACCACCGAATGGCAGTGCATTAGGGGAACCTTTCACTGCTGGTTTGTGTTCTCTGAATAGCCGAAGCAGTGCTTTTTCATGGGGTTTTCACTGCCCTCGAACAGGCAGCGAACAGGCACCGTATGTGCAGGCAATTCGCCAGGATTTGGCGAATTGCCTGCTCTCTGGATAGCCGAATGGCCAAGAAAGGTAACCGAACGCTGATGATTTTCAGCGTTTGGTTACCTTTCTCAAGCAATTCGGAGCTCTTTCAATAACCCTGTATGCAAAAACAGGGAAAATCATCATCATCTCACATTGCCAGTATTCCAAGTCTGATTCATACTCCTGAAACAAAATACACACAAGTACAGACAATGTCACACCAATTCAAGAAAATAACTCCAAATCCAGTATCCCTTCATCCTTACAACAAAAAGCGAAACACACAATTAGAAACATAGAAACATAGAAAAATGTCGGCAGATAAGAACCTTTCGGCCCATCTAGTCTGCCCAATTACATGGATACTTAACCTGGATTTATCTTTTGTTTAGGATAGCCTTATGCCTATCCCATGCTTGCTTAAATTCAATTACTGTTTTGGCCTCTACCACTTCTACTGGAAGGCTGTTCCATGTATCCACCACCCTCTCAGTAAAATAATGCTTTCTGATGTTACTTTTAAACCTTTGCCCCTCTAATCTAAGACTATGTCCTCTTGTTTTGGTACTTTGTTTCCGTTTAAATATACTCCCTTCCTCTACCTTGTGGATTCCCTTTACGTATTTAAATGGTTCTATCATATCTCCTCTGTCTCGTCTTTTTTCCAAGCTGTACATGTTAAGATCATTAAGCCTTTCCTGGTAACTTTTCTCCTTCAAGCCGTACACCATTTTAGTAGCCCTTCTCTGAACTCTCTCTAAGATGTCTATATCCTTCTGGAGATACGGTCTCCAGTACTGCACACAGTACTCCAAGTGAGTTCTCACCAGTGCTCTGTACAGTGGCATGAGCAATTCCCTTTTCCTACTGCTAATACCTCTCCCTACACAACCAAGCATTCTGCTAGCATTTCCTGCTGCTCTATTACATTGACTACTTACCCTTAGATCCTCTGAAATAATAACCCCTAAATCCCTTTCCTCAGATGTTGAGGTTAGGACTGTATCAAATATTCTATATTCAGCCCTTGGGTTTTTACGTCCCAGGTGCATTATCTTGCACTTATCCACATTAAAACTCAATTGCCACAGCTCCCCATTTTTTTAGTTTACCTAAATCATTTGTCATTTGGCTGATCCCTCCAGGAACGTCAACCCTGTTGCAAATCTTTGTGTCATCAGCAAAAAGACATACTTTTCCATTAATACCTTCTGCAATATCACTAATAAAAATATTAAATAGAATGGGTCCAAGTACTGACCCCTGAGGTACCCCACTGGTAACAAGACCTTGCGCCGAATAAACTCCATTTACCACAACCCTCTGTTGCCTGTTACTCAGCCACTGCCTAATCCATTCAACAATATTGGAATCCAAGCTCAAAGATTGCAATCTATTGATAAGCCTTCTATGCGGAACAGTATCAAAAGCCTTACTGAAATCTAAATAAGCAATGTCTACTGCACCACCTGTGTCTATTATTTTTGTTACCCAATCAAAAAAATCAATAAGATTAGTTTGGCATGATCTCCCTGAGGTAAACCCATGTTGTTTCTGATCCTGTAATCTATGTGTTTTTAGATGTTCAACAATCCTTTCCTTTAACATGGTTTCCATTAATTTCCCCACTACTGACGTAAGACTAACTGGCCTATAGTTCCCCGATTCCTCCCTACTACCCTTCTTGTAAATGGGCACAACATTTGCTAATTTCCAGTCTTCTGGGACGACTCCCGTTAGCAAGGATTGGTTAAATAAATCTGTTAACGGTTTTGCTATTACATCACTGAGCTCTTTTAATAATTTAGGGTGGATCCCATCAGGCCCCATTGACTTATTTGTCTTTACTTTAGACAGCTGCTGTAGAACCTCCTCCTCTGTAAACTGATATGTAAATGTCTCGTTAGTGTTTCCTCCTAACTGAGGTCCCTTTCCTTCCTTTTCTTCTGCAAAGACTGAACAAAAATATTCATTGAGGCAGTCAGCGAGACTTTTATCCTCTTCTACATACCTTCCTTCCTTTGTTTTTAATCTAACTAATCCTTGTTTTACTTTTCTTTTCTCGTTTATGTATCTAAAAAATGTTTTGTCCCCCTTTTTTACTGACGGAGCTATTTTCTCTTCTGCGTGTGCTTTGGAAGCTCTTATAAATTGCTTTGCCTCTTTCTGCCTAATCTTATAGGTTTGCCTATCTTCTTCACTCTGAGTTGTTTTATAATTATTGAATGCTGTCTTTTTGTTCTTCACTATTTTGGCCACTTCTGCAGAGTACCACAGTGGTTTCTTCCCTTTTTTGTTTTTGCTAACAAGCCGAAAGCAATTGCCTGTGGCCTTCAATAATGCTTCCTTTAAATAATCCCATTTCTCCTGGACTCCCTTTAAACTCCTCCAGTCTGATAATGACTCTTTCACACAAAATCTCATTTTAGAAAAATCTGTTATTTTAACCCTTTCACTGCTGAAGACGTGTGGGACACGTCCTCATTGATGCATGTTGCATGCTGAGGACGTGCCCCACACGTCATCAGCTGTGCGGGACCCCCGGCGGAGATACTCACCTCTCTGTCCGGGGTCCCACGGCGTTCTGACTTCAGCGTCCTCAGACGCTGAAGTCAAGCGCCTCCCGGCGTAAATGATGTCATCGCGCCATGCGCGATGACGTCATTTCCAGGCGACCCCCCGGCAATGCCGGGAGATAGCCTGGAAGGGAGGGGGGGGATCCGTTCGGATCCCTCTCCTCCCGATCGGGAAGGAGCAGCGGTAAAAGCCAGGCACCGCTTAAAAGGGGAGAGTCTCCCCTTTTAAGCGATGCCTGGCTTTAACCCCTCAAGTGCTGGGTTGCACTTCAGCGCCTTGCGGCGCCGAAGTGCAGCCTATCTCCGGTGGGGGCCGCCATCTTGGATGGCGGCTCCGCCCCCGGGACTCCCCTCGCTGTCTGACGTCATCATGCTATGCGTGATGACGTCAGATAGCCGGGGAACCCCTAGCTGCCGGGGATTTCCCAAGGAAATCCCCTGGTGGAGATAGTGGGTTCTTGTGAACCCCGATATCTCCAGAACCGTGGCAGCTAGGGGTCAAGGAGGGTGTCATTTGAAAGGCCTGAGCATGGCCTTTCGAATGATACCCAACATGACTAGGTAAAAAGTAAAAAAAATAATAATAAAAAAAAAAAAATAATAAATAAATTTAAAAAAATAATAAATAAAAAAACATGTTTTTTTTTTGTGTGTTGTTTTTATTAATGCAGCAATATTGTTCACATTTCAATTATAATGTGAACAATGATGCTGCACTAATGATTTTTTTCTATGGGGTGCGTTTGCTAAAAATCACGTAATTCCCCCCAAAAAAAGTAACAAGTCCCCATTTCAAATTTTTTGTACAAGCGCACCCCATACAAAACATAGCCGCAAACGCTCATGTGATAAAATGTGAAAAAAAACACTTTACACACTGCAGATGATTAAAAATTCAATTTTTATTGTATTTTTTGTTATAATATACAGGCAGGTCATGACGTATACATATAAAAATGATATATTATGAATCTGCGTAGTCTGTCGGAAAGAACGATATATAATATGTCTGGGTCATTTATTAAAATGTGGCTTCAAATCGCGTTTAAACATGATGAGCGAAAGCGGTAAAAATGAGCTCAGCACACAGGCGTGAAATGCCTCAGCAGTGAAGGGGTTAAAGTCTAAAACTTTTGTTTTTGTGTGGTGCGGCTCCATCCCTGTTCTTATATTAAACCATACTGACTGGTGATCACTAGATCCCAAATTTTCACCTACAACAACGTCCGATACCAAACCTCCATTTGTGAGTATTAAATCCAATATGGCCTCTTTACGGGACGGCTCCTTAACTACTTGTGTTAGAGATAATCCCAGTAGGGAGTTTAGAATATTTGTACTCTTGGGGCACCCAGCTGTTTTGGTTTTCCAGTTCACATCAGGAAGATTAAAGTCCCCCATGATAATAACTTCCCCCTTCATTGCCATTTTGGCTATTTCTTCACACAGCAGATTATCTAGCTCTTCTACTTGTCCAGGGGGTCTATAGATCACACCTACACGAGCTACTGTATGATTGCCAAATGTTAGCGTAACCCAAACTGACTCTATGTTCACCTCGCTCACTTTTATTTGGTTCGTTTTTATGTTGTTTTTCACATACAGGGCCACTCCTCCTTTCCTACCTTCTCTGTCTTTTCTATATAAAGAGTACCCCGTTATTGTTATGTCCCAGTTATTTTTCTCACTGAACCATGTCTCAGTAACCGCCACTAAATCTACTTTTTCAGCTGCCATCATTGCCTCCAGTTCATTGATTTTATTGACTAAACTGCGAGCATTTATAGACACGACTCTGAGCTTGTCATTTTTTTCCCCGCATGTTGCTTGCACCCTCCGATTTAGTTTTGGGGGACAATCAGGCAGATTGTTTTTTACCCTTTTGTCCCCCCCCCCTCCTAGTTTAAATATTTCTTTGTGAAACCTTTGAACTTCTCACTGAGAACATATGTTCCCCTATGAGTAAGATGCAAACCATCTTTTTTATACAGTTCCTTTCTGCTCTAAGTAGAGCTATCATGGGACACAAAGCCAAATCCTTGCTCCCGACACCATTCCCGAAGCCACAAATTAAATTCCCTATTGCGCATCTGCCTATCCTGAATGTTATGCACAGGCAAAACTTCAGAGAATGACACAGTGGATGCAATCTGCTGTATTTCACCTCCAAGAACACAAAAATCTTCCTTAATCTCAGAAACCTCATTGCTAGCCAAGTCATTTGTCCCTAGATGGACTAGAACGTCCACTTCCCCTTGCTGCTTTGCCTGTTTGACAATATTGAGAATACGTCTCTTGTCTCTACGAGCAGTAGCCCCAGGAAGACATCTCACCAAACCACTACTCTCCAGCTCAACACCTCTTATGATAGAATCACCCAGCAACAATTTAGGGATGTGCGTTTCGGGTTTCGGAATTTCAGAATTTTCACGAAATTTCCCGATTCGTGTTTTCGGATGTGGCCAAATTTCCGAAAATTTTTAGATCCGAAAATGGCAGATCTGAAAAGTTTTCCGAGCCGAAACGAAATGTTTTCGGGATTTTCCAATGGACTTGAAATGTGTCAAATCAAAATTTATTGCTTTGAAACGAGGAGAACAGACGTTCCGAAAAAAACGAAAATTTGCGAAGTTACGAAAAGTCGATACAAAAAACGAGCAAAGTGACACGAAAATACGAAAAACGGTCGATATTCCGAAAACATGTACAATTCCGAAAAACGAAAATTTCCGAAATTACGAAAAGTCGATACAAAAAACGAGCAAAGTGACACGAAAATACGAAAAATGGTCGATATTCCGAGAAAAATATGTACACGAAAAACGAGTCGAGCCGAACCGAATCGAAACAGAAATCGGTCGAAATGAGCCGAATCGAAAAGTTAAAAAATCCGAAAAATCGAACCGAATCGAACGGAAAAAAAAAAATTGGTGCACAAGCCTAGAACAATTGCCTTCTATCATGTCCCACCTTTTCCTTTTTGTTCTTGGTTGCAGTCCTGCATACCTTAGGCATAGGGGATGGTGGTTCCTCAGCTATGGTGTCTGAGCCTACTTCCGTCTCAACACTACACTCTGAAAGTGCCTCAAAAGAATTAAGAAGAGCCACAGACTGTGGGACATGTTTTCTATCCACAACTCTAAGTCTACTACATCCTACAGTAGTCCATCTGCCGCCCCTAGGAGGCCTCTGTGGCAGTGGCTTTGTAACAGTCATAGCCATAGCCTGAGTTTGTCTAACAGATAATTTACAAATCTCAGACTTCAAACAGGCAATTTCCTGCTGCAATAAAGAGAGCTGCCTACATATCAGGCACACTCCAAACCTCCAAAATTAATTAAATTAAAGCTATGTTTGGTTTGAGGCAAAGTACACCTCGGATTTTGAGACCAGTACTTCCTGCCACTACCGGAACTGATCGCTCGGGGGGAGCGATCACGGACGGACCAGTGGCAGGTAACCATATTGCAAGGAAGCCTCAATGTCGAGGCATCCTTACAATATACTCAGAGCAGCTGGAAGTGATGGCGATCGCTTCCAGCACTCTCTGTAGAAGTGTGGGGCACCTTTCCGGTGAAACCGGATGTTGATTGCTCCCGGGGAGCGATCACAAGGGGCCCCGGCACTTCTGACCACCATTGCACAGATGCCTGTACTCCCAGGCAGCGTGCAATGGCGTTTGAGCTGCTAGAAGTGATACTGACCGCTTTCAGCGCTCAAGTGACCGCAGGATGTACTATGTATGTCAGCGGGTCTAAAAGAGACCCGTAGCCGTGATGTACATGGTACGTCCGCTGTCACTAAGGGGTTAATGCAGTATATGAATCCTCACACTGCCGGGCAGCACCTCTACAGTATAATTAATGCAGCATATGAATCCTCACATTGCCGGGCAGCACCTCTACAGTATAATTAATGCAGCATATGAATCCTCACATTGCCGGGCAGCACCTCTACAGTATAATTAATGCAGCTTATGAATCCAAACACTGCCGGGCAGCACCTCTACAGTATAATTAATGCAGCATATGAATCCGCACACTGCCGGGCAGCACCTCTACAGTATAATAATGCAGCTTATGAATCCAAACACTGCCGGGCAGCACCTCCTACAGTATAATAATGCAGCATACGAATCCGCACACTGCCGGGCAGCACCTCTACAGTATAATAATGCAACATATGAATCCGCACACTGCCGGACAGCACCTCTACAGCGGTAAGAAATGGCCGAATTCTGGAAATATTACGCAGTTGGTATCGGCAGGAGGAGGAAAGAGACTTGATGTGGGGGATGAAGGAAAGAGCAGAGTCAAGTGTAACTCCAAGACAGCGAATTTGGTTTGATGGGGAGATGGTGATACCCTCCACCGTGATAGAGAAGTCAGGAGGTGGGGAGGCATTGGAGGGAGGAATAAGTAGGAGCTCAGTCTTTGACATGTTGATCTTTAGGTGGTGGGAGGCCATCCAGGAGGAGATGCCAGATAAACAGTCACTGACTTTGAAAGGACAGGGGGAGAGAGATCAGGGGTAGAGAGGTAGATCTGAGTGTCATCAGCGTAGAGGTGGTAATTAAAGCCAAAGCTGTTGATGATTTTGCTCAGGGAGGAGGACCAAGGACAGAGCCTTGAGGTACACCAACAGATAGAGGCAATGAGGAGGAGGAGTTACCAGTAAAGGACACACAGAAGGACCTGTTGGAAACATAGAACTTTCAGCCCATCTAGTCTGCCCAATTACATGGATACTTTACCTGGATTTATCTTTTGTTTAGGATAGTCTTATGCCTATCCCATGCTTGCTTAAATTCAATTACTGTTTTGGCCTCTACCACTTCAACTGGAAGACTGTTCCATGTATCCACCACCCTCTCAGTAAAATAATGCTTCCTGGTGTTACTTTTAAACCTTTGCCCCTCTAATCTAAGACTATGTCCTCTTGTTTTGCTACTTTGTTTCCTTTTAAATATACTCCCTTCCTCTACCTTGTGGATTCCCTTTACGTATTTAAATGTTTCTATCATATCTCCTCTGTCTCATCTTTTTTCCAAGCTGTACATGTTAAGATCATTAAGTCTTTCCTGGTAACTTTTCTCCTTCAAGCCGTACACCATTTTAGTAGCCCTTCTCTGAACTCTCTCTAAGATGTCTATATCCTTCTGGAGATACGGTCTCCAGTACTGCACACAGTACTCCAAGTGAGGTCTCACCAGTGCTCTGTACAGTGGCATGAGCACTTCCCTTTTCCTACTGCTAATACCTCTCCCTACACAACCGAACATTCTGCTAGCATTTCCTGCTGCTCTATTACATTGACTACTTACCCTTAGATCCTCTGAAATAATAACCCCTAAATCCCTTTCCTCAGATGTTGAGGTTAGGACTGTATGAAATATTCTATATTCAGCCCTTGGGTTTTTACGTCCCAGGTGCATTATCTTGCACTTATCCACATTAAAACTCAATTGCCACAGCTCCCACCATTTTTTTAGTTTACCTAAATCATTTGTCATTTGGCTGATCCCTCCAGGAACGTCAACCCTGTTGCAAATCTTTGTGACATCAGCAAAAATACATACTTTTCCATTAATACCTTCTGCAATATCACTAATAAAAATATTAAATAGAATGGGTCCAAGTACCAGCACCTTAACCCCAAAATCCTTTCTACCTTTTCTCCCTGTCCCCACACTACCTCTCCTAAACTCATCATCGTAGTCGCGCCAAGAAAAACCTCCATACGCCGTGGCGCAATCCGTAATCAGGTGTACATGCTCTTTACCTGATCTGGGTGCTTACTTAAAAAACATTCTGCGTAAACTGCAAAACCTTTTACCCATTCCATAAAAGTGCCCTTTTTCTTAAAGTGTTCTTCCTCTTCCCTTACTGACAACTGCCTCCCTAGTTATCTCAAAAAGTCTACGTATTTTCTCTCATGCGCCTTCTTGATCACCCTAGAGTGCAAATGCGGCGACAAGGGTATCAACTTTGTACCCTGAAACTCGTTCTCCTCCCCGCTGCCCGACACACTATCAGCGCTATCCTGCTCTAAATCGGTGCCCTCCTTTCTATGTTTACCATACAGTTTAACCATTTTAAACAGTTTTTTACTCGCCCCCTTCCCCGTAGAGCCCGAACTAGAATCCTCCCCCGAACTGTCAGATGAAAAACTTAAACCCCTTTTTCTCTTACCTTTTCCCGCTGGTCCTCTCGCCCCTCCGATCTCGATGAATGGCTCCTTCCCTGCTGGTGCTTGGCCGTTCCATTTCCTCCGCTCGCTCCGTCTGCTCCGCTCTCTTGTCCTTCTCTCTTGTGCCACTGCGAGTCCATGCTGCTGAATCACGGTCCGTCTCCTGTAATAGCATATCATTACAAACCGATTCACTGCTGTTCTCCCCCCCGCGCTGCGACGGCTCCTCCATGCACCTGTACCAGTTCCCCAACCTGTCCCTGCCATAACCCTGCCTATCCCCTGTGGACACAATGGTGGGGCCAGACCCAAAGGACGAAAAAGAGTGCACGCCGCTCCTGCGCCTATGCGACCTCCCCTGCCCAAAACTGCCACTGGGGAAGTCCATCTGGTGCCCCCGGGCCTCGCCCCCCCCACTTGAAAACCTCCCAGCTGCCATTCACCCCCCTGCGCAATTTCGGATGCCTGCGCCCCCCTATGCTGCCCCTAACTGGCTGCCCTTGCCCTACCTGGTAGCTGGCTGGCCCCCCACACCTGCTGGCGATGTCCCGGCTCGCGAACTCCCCCATACCACGATCGGTATGCCAGGGAATCGTGGGGAGGCTCCTGGTCACTTTTAAATTTGGTGCCTTTTGAAATGGTGGAGGCCCCTCCCACCCGCGAGGAGGCCCCGCCCACCCGCGAGCACCAGGGCCGTGCTGTTCCGGTCCTCTGACATCAGAGGGGTGGGGCAAGGGGCTGGCCGGCCGCAGATCAACCATCACAGGCTGAGAAAATGGCGGCCGGCCACGAGGAGGGGAGAACAAAGAGCCGGAATGGCCAGAGGGGGTGCTGGAGTGGCCGGGAAGATGGCCAGGCGAGGACTCGCTGATATCCTGGACACCCCCCTGCCGCATGGTAGCCGGGCTGCCAGCCGCACAGCCCTCTGGCTTGACACCTGATCAGCCGCCTGATTGGGTCCACACTCGGCACCGGAGGGGGGTGGTGGAAGGGAAATAAAGAAAGCAGGGACAGAGAGGGAAGCCGCTGGCGCCGAAGCAGGAGCGATGGAAGGAAAGTTAGCAGAGGTAGAGATAGGAGAGAGAGAAGGGGAGAGGACGCGCTCTGCAGGCACTGATACTCCCTGTATTTTTTCTCTTCCAGGTCCTGCTCGGCTCCTCTTCGGATCGGCTCTGCTCCTCTGCTGTCCTGCTCGGCTCCTCTTCGGATGGGCTCTGCTCCTCTGCTGTCCCGCTTGGCTACTTTTTGCTCCAGCCGGGCTGTCCCCTGAAGCTCCGAGTCCAGGAATCTCTTGGGCACGGTAATTCTCCTTCCAGGCATCTCGATGTGGCAGCAGCTTTAGGGATCCTGTAACAACAAAGACAAAGATTTCATCTGTCCTTTGCTTACCCTTTTCTATTACCCCTGCCCCTCCCCTTTCTGTTATCTGCCCCGAGACCCAATCCCAGCGATAATCCTGAAACAAAAGGGGAACCCTTGTAACTCCTCCCAACTTTCTATTCTTTTCTTTAAACAGGGAAAATGCTTAAGCTTCTTCGCTCCCATTCAGTCTCTCATCAGTACGAAGCATTAGCGCCGGCCCTGTCCCCATGTGATGCCTCCGCGCAGCCTCATCCACGACACTTGATGGGAGCGTGCCGGCCGGCGGTTGCGGTCGACAGTGACGTCGATGTCGTTGGGGGACTGGGAGCCTCAGCCTGCGGACGCCTGCCTGCGTGCTGCGCAGTGGCGGCTCTCTAACTAGGCCGATAAGGTTACCGCCTAAGGCCTCGCGGCCGCCTAATCGACCGCTCCGGCGGCAGCTGTGGTTTAGTATAGGCCGCAGGACTCAGAGGAGTCACTGCGGCCTATCTAGGCCCAGTCGCCAAAGCATCTAAGATGGTGGCCGACCCCCTCTGATAACATCAGAGAGGGCGCGCCGGATGACCCCTCTGACACTGGAGAGGGCGCATCAGCATCTGCGTACGTCCTGGCAGCGGTTCTCATCCGGGGGGGTCCTGAGGGGCCCATAGATGCCCAGAGGGGGCCTATATACACACAAGGAAGGAATGGGATGGGGGGAAATAGACGCTCGGGGGGCTATAGATGCCCAGAAGAGGGCCTGAGGGGCCAGAGACACCCAAGGGGGGGGCAGAGAAGGCCTATAGATGCCCAGGGGGTCCTAAGACAGCCCATAGACACCCAGGAAAAGCCTGGGGGAGACCATAGATTGCCCTGGGGGAGCCCATAGATACCCTGGGGGGCAGAGATGTCATGGGGGCCTGTGTTCCCCAGGCCGCCTCACCGGACGGGCGCAAACAAGAGGCCTGCAAGGGAAGCCCAGCGACTGAAGGTGCTGCTTGGACCCTTGGGAGGCACCCGCTGAACACCACGTGTCATGGAAGGAGACAGATGTCATGGTCCTGCTGGTGAGTGGCTGTGCTAAAAAATAATAAAGATTTGCCCCCACCCCAAATAAAAATAAATAGATTTGTTCCCCAGAATGAGAAAATAATTTGCCCTATCCAAAAAAAAAAAAGGAAAATTGTCTCTAGAATGAAAACGGTACCCCAACCCCACATAAAGATATATACAGTTGTGTTCAAAATTATTCAACCCCCACTGAAATTGAGTGTTTTGGCCAGTTTGACATTGATTTTGATCATTCAGTCATCTTGCTTACAATTAAATCAAAGAGGCACGTGTAGGTCAGACAAATATAACATAACATTTATAATGAAATAACCACAAGTGTCTTTTCTGCGCTCACATCATTATCAGTTTTATTCAACCCCCAAGTGACATTCAATCTTAGTACTTAGTACAACATCCTTTTACAGTTATAACAGCTTTTAAACGTGAAGCATAGCTTGACACAAGTGTCTTGCAGCGATCTACGGGTATCTTCGCCCATTCGTCATGGGCAAAAGCCTCTAGTTCAGTCACATTCTTAGGCTTGCGCACTGCAACTGCTTTCTTTAAGTCCCACCAGAGGTTCTCAATCGGATTTAAGTCAGGTGACTGCGATGGCCACTCCAAAATGTTCCAGCCTTTAATCTGCAACCATGCTCTAGTGGACTTGGAGGTATGCTTGGGATCATTGTCCTGTTGAAAGGTCCAACGTCTCCCAAGCCTCAGGTTTGTGACGGACTGCATCACATTGTCATCCAATATCTCCTGGTACTGAAGAGAATTCATGCTACCTTGCACACGCTGAAGCTTCCCTGTACCTGCAGAAGCAAAACAGCCCCAAAGCATGATTGACCCCCGCCATGCTTCACAGTAGTCAAGGTGTTCTTTTCTTCATAGGCCTTGTTCTTCCTCCTCCAAACATAGCGTTGATCCATGGGCCCAAACAGTTCTAATTTTGTTTCATCAGCCCACAGAACACTATCCCAAAACTTCTGTGGTTTGTCCACATGACTTTTGGCATACTGCAGTCGACTCTTCTTATTCTTTGGAGACAGCAAGGGGGTGCGCCTGGGAGTTCACAGAATTCACAAAAGAAACATTTACTACTGTATTACAAAACCAATTGATGTCATTTTAGTTGCATATGGTTCTTTAAAAAGTCCTTGTAGGATTTCATTCTGAATACAATTACAAATGTACACTAAATTCCCTAAAACCCTTTACAGCATTGGGGGTTGAATAATTTTGAACACAACTGTATATGTATATGTTCTATAATTATTTTAAACAGTAATAAACTGTTATTTATTACTTAATTTGCTTCCCGTGTTTGTTTTTACTTAAACAAGGGCCCTTATTGCGGAACTCTGGGCCTCTGGGTGGTACTTGCCACCCGGGCCAAAAGTTGCCAGTCAGCCCCTGAAACAGTTGTAGCGCTGTGTTAAAATCTTGCTGTGGCAGTACCTATTTTTGGCCACAAGATGGAGACTATCGCGATCAGAGACACTGGACATTGGGACTACAATTCCCGGCATGCTTTGCGAGGAGACAGGAAGTGGGTGGGGACTGGACCCTTACATCCTCCGCCTCGTGGAGAACGCGCCAGAGCGCGCCAGGGAACGAGAGAGAGCAGACGCAGTGCGATAGATCGTAAGAAGGCCTAGGCCTGAGAGCAAGTGAGCCTGTCAAGTCTTTTACCGGGTGATTCCGCCTAAGGAGAAGGAGCCCTCCAAGGTTCCAGAGTTGCTGCAGATTGAACCAACCGAAGACCTCGAGTAAAGGCCGTTTGTAATAAAAGAATACGCTGCTGTTTTCTCTTTAAAGTCCACAGGGCCCCAACTTGACTAGTCGAAGACATTCTTTAAGTAAATTCACTGGCCAGTTGAACAGTACCCGGGTACCATACACACACATACACACCTTTTACATTCCGGGACTTAACCTGTGCAGGACTCATTTTTGTTACGAATCGGAACAGGGGTAAAGATACGTTCCGAATATATTTTTCTCTTTCCCGCTGCGCGTTTACCGTGATACGAAGTGATTGTATATTCTGGGGTTCTGCTACGTGTCCCTTTTTCGAATATTTGTGCAACTGCATTTTTCTTTTATGTTCGGTTACGAATATTTTATTTTCCGAAATACGACGCCTCGTGTTTCGGTTCTTTTCCGCTACGCGTTTTACCGTAATACGAAAGTACTGTAATAATATCTGTGAATACTGTATCTCAACATCTGCCTATTATTTTAGTAAACTATTTAAATGATAAAAACCCACAACTGTGTTGGAGTATATTTATTCCCTAGTGCGGGGAGACTGACCCGTGGTTCATTTTCAGCGGCTCCTCCGGGAGTGAGCGCTACACAGTCATTGTCGAAACTCAGGTATATGTGGAGGTTAAGAGATACGGCGGCTGAAGTAACTTTAGTGCGTCCAGGGTTAGTCAGCCCTGCAGACTTTATTCCTGGCAGGACTCTAGCGGTAAAAGGTTTTGGTGGGGTATGTCTTGCAGTGCCAATGGCACAGGTTTATTTGGACTGGGGAGCGGGGAGAGGTCTGCGGGATGTGGGGGTGTCTGAAAATATTGCTACAGATGTGATGCTGGGCACAGATTCGGGTAAATTGTTGTTACAGTATGTGCTGGAAAAGGATGCTGGGGATTTACCCAGGCCCACTAGTTACTCTACAGTGGGGAGGGCTGTGTGTGGGGGTGCACAACAGGATTCCTGGAAGGGAGGGCAGGGGATGGCAGTGAGTCAGTCTGCACCTGCGCCAGGTGTGTCCGAGGTGTTGTGTGGTAGCATGAGGGGGCAGTGTGACTGGGAGGAAAGGCAGGGGGTGAGTGAGTGCCCACCTGCCCCTGAGTCAGCTGGTCCCCTGCGCCCCGTGTGTGTGGAGACAGCGGGGGAGGCAGCGGTGCCCATGGTAGCAGTGGGTACCTGCTGGCAGTCTGCGGGAAGTAGGGCACCAGGCCCGTCTCTGCCGTGTGATGGTGTGGATCAGAATGCCTGGGAAGGGTGGCAGGATACTGCGGTATGCCTACCAAGGCCAGACTGGGGTGTGTCTGTGACGCCATATGGTTGGGAGCAAGGGCAAGGCATGACTGCGGGTCTGCTTGCACCTAAACCAACCAGGACCCTAGTGCCCCGTGAGAATGGTGTAGATCAGAATACCTGGGGGGATAGCAGGACATTGTGGTGTGCCTGCCTAGACCAGACTCAGGTGGGTCTGTGATGCCATGCGGTTGGGAGGGAGAACAAAGGACTAAAGTAGGTTCCTTTGTGGCAGAACCAACTGGGTCGGTGGTGCTGGATGGGAAGTGTGTGAATTGGAATGCCTGGGATGAGCAGGATACCTCGGTGTGCCAGCCTGTGCCAGGTGTGGCTGAGACTGTGCATGGCGCCGAGGTCATGCTGGGGGGTCAGAAGGCCGGGCCTAGGGCAAAAGTGTTACCCAGTGCCTGAACCATCCAGGTTGGCGGTGCGAGGTGAAAGGAATGGAGAGCCGAACATCCTGGACAGGCAGGATACTGTGGTATGCCAGTCTGTACCGCGTGGGTCTGAGGCTGCGGGTGGCACCGAGCGAATGCTGGGTGGTCAGGAGGAAGGGCCTGGTGTGGACGTGTGCTGCCCTCTGCGAAAGCCAACCAGGTCCCCAGTACCACAGGAAACTGGTACTGAGCAACCTCCCTGTGGAGGAGAGTGCTCATCGGTTACAAAGCAAGGCGTGCTTGATAAGCTGTGTGATCTAGCGGGGAGCCTGTGTGCGTTGGGGAACGGGATGAGCGTGAGCGGGGAGAATCCTGTGCTCCAACTGTATGGTTCCCCAAATTCTGAATGTGCGGGGACAGTGAGACAAGGGGAGGGAGCAGGTCCTGGTTTGGCCCCTGTGACCTCCCAGCCATATGCCCAAAGCCAGGTGCGATGCCTGACTCCATTGGCAGATGAAGGGGGGACGTTTGGAGGGGAGCGTTGCGCTTCACCCTGTTTTCCCATACCCCCTGCTGTAAGAATGGCTCCAGACCAGGCGACTGTTTATGAGGATTATGCTGGCGATAAGACTGAGGTGCAAAGTGAGAGTGAGCCACATGGGCTGCACCCCCAAAAGGTGTACCCGGGGGGGCTGCAGAAGTGCAGGGACTTCTCAGAGTCTGTGCCGTGTGGCGTGAATTGTGTGAAGGGGTTGCAAGATGGAGTGCAAGCATTGGCGGGGAAAGTGCATGGGCACCTATGCGTCACCCACTCCATACTGGAGCTGGCAGGTGGCGCAGGTGCCAACGGAAGCCTTTCAAAGGCCAAGCCGGCGGCGTGGATAATAACGTCGCTGCGACAGAACCAACTGGAGGCTGTCTGGGAGAATCCATTCCCAGTAGCAGCTCCATGTGGGGTGCCAGATGCCCAGTTGGCAATCCCATTCTAAGACGCACGAGAGAGGCATGAGAGCCTTCTCTCTTCTTGTGTCCTTTTGAGGGGAGATGTCACAGGTAGATATACATATGTAATGGTTAGCCCCTGCTTGGGCCATCGTGGTGGCTTGGAACATGGGATGAAGCCCTTAAGGCATGTGAGTTACTGACTGGACACAAGGATAGACTGATTTCTCCAAAACCAAGGAGCACCAAAAAAACAGAACTGAATTGCCACTAAGCTCCGAAGGTTTCAAGACCGACAGACCACTTAGGACACGCTCAGAAACACAATGATACACCTGACAATCCGTGAATTGAGCAGGCTGCAGCGCAGTCAACAAAACAGACTACACTAAAGAGGTCCTTATAAGCGGCCTCTGAATATATACTAGACTAAGACAGACAAGGTACATAAAACATGAAACATTCAAGAATAGTCATACAGGCAGAGGTTGGCAACAGATCAGCATATAGAGTACCCGGAGTGGGCAGAAGGGATAGTCAGGAAACACAGCCGAGGTCAAAATCCAGAATACAATGAGACAGGAATGCTTTGCAGCAACACAGGGAACATGAACTAAACAGAACCACCATGGAACTCCACAAACCGTCAATGTGCTGCTGGGATATTTATAGGGAGTGGGTCTGTGTGTTTGGGCCATGTGACCCCCAGACCAGGAGATCACCTCAGAACCCCAGAACAGCCCCAAACAGCACGGCCAAACACACTACAGGGTAAAAACAGACATGAAGGCCCTTCACCACCAGGGGGCTCAGCCAAAACCAGGGAAAATGTAACATAACCCCCTCCCTTACGGGTGACCCTCCGGGCACCCAAAACAAAAACATGGCAGCCGGAATCAGGAAACCAGATCACGAACAACAATCACCAAAATCCATTGGGTTCCCACTCCTCAGAGTCGTCACCCTCCTCCCCGAGACGCCTCCATCTATGAGGGTTCTTTTGAATGGCAGCCCAGTGTTCCTTCCTGAACACCAGTCCAAAGGGCGACTGCACATAGCCCTCAGGGACATGACGGGGTTGTGGGATCTTGGCATCAGTCAGACTGGACATAGAACCAGCTGGACTAGGGTTAGTCACCTTTTTACGTCTTCTCCTTGAACGAGATCTAGAACTGGTGACCACCCCACACGACACACAGCAATTAGTAGAGGCAGACTTGGTTATCCTGCTTCATGTACCAACAGATTGGACTTCTCTTTTTTTTTTTTTTTTTTAACTTATTCAAGTTTATTGAAATTCACATGGAATATTACAGTTCAAAGTGGCCACTGCATAGTAGCCCAATTAAGGTTAAGAAAAAGTAGTTAGTCATGTCAATTCTTTCAGATAAACATTGCATATAAGGAAAAGAATAAAGTTAGACAGTTATACGGTGGTAGTTATCAGGTCCGTGTGGCAACCGGTTCACGTCAGGTTTCAGGGTGTCATAGTAACGAGCAGTAGATTAAGAACCCGGGGTCTGTGCGCATCGACTCATTCTCGGCAGACATGTCATTAGCCAGTAGTACCATTTTAATGCATTTTCAGCGGCCCTCCCCTTGGCATAGGCCAACCTTTCCTCAGAGGCGCGGATAAATTCCACCTCGTGGAGCCAGAGCGTGAGTGGGGGGGGTTCGGCGCGCTTCCAGTACTGAGGTATCGTCAGCCTCGCCGCCTGTAACAGGCGGACAGCCACTGATTTCCTAAATATCTCTGGGATCACGTCAGTGTGGCTCAGTAAATAAAATTCCGGGGAAAAGGGGGGTTGAGGGTCCATAACCTCACTAACCTGGGCATGGATAGTGTGCCAGAAGTGTTGCAGTTTCGGGCAGGACCACCAGATATGAAGTGGGTTGGCAGCAGGGGCGTTGCAACGCCAGCAGGATGCATCCTCCCCTCCGGCATGTGTCTAAGTATGTTGGGTGTCCTGTGCCATCTGTTTAGTATTTTGTAGTTAGCTTCCTGTACCCTAGTGGACATCGAGCTGGTGTGGGCCAACGCAGCATATCGACCTCCATTGGTGATCCTCAAATTGAATGCCCAATTCCCTCTCCCAACCAGTACGGGCCGCGGACGGACAAGCAACATTGGACTGTATGAGCTCGTACATCGCAGAAAGGCAATGGGAGGGTAACCTGCCCCGTTCTATTATCGTCTCGAACTGTGTGAGTGACCTCGTGTATGAGTCGAGCGTGGAAAGCGAGCGTAGTCGTTGAATCAATCTGTGGTGGTGAAACCTAAAAAGGCATCTGGGTGGGAAAGGGGCAGCAGGTTGCACGCAACTGGTTGTCCAGCGGTTATAAAGTGGCAGGGGCGTGGTGGCGGCGGGGGGTCTGAAAGTCCTGTCAGCTGTAAAGATCGAGAAAACTCCGGAAGCCGTTGGAGCGGTAACAGTGGAGATGGGAACGGTGCGAGGTCGAGTTTAGCATTGAGGCGTTTCCAAGTGCGAAGTGTGGCGTAGATCAGAGGGTGTGTTTTAATCCCTTTGTGTAACATGGAGGCTGGTAGCCAAGGTAGATCGGACAGGGAGCAATTCGCACAGGCCTGTTCGATTTCCACCCATTGTTTGTCTTGTGCACCAGTCACCCACTCCAGCACGCGCTGCAAATGAGCCGCTCCATAGTAGTGCCAGAAGTGTGGCACTGCCACCCCACCAGCGCCCTTAGGCGTGGTGAGTAGTGCCATAGTTATTCTGGGTTTTTTAGAATCCCATATGTATCTAGTGAGCGTGCGGGTTAGTTGTGTGAAAAAAACTCCTGGTAGGAGTATTGGGACGGTCTGAAAAAGGTATAGGAGGCGCGGCAGTATGTTCATTTTAATTACTCCGGCTCGGCCAAACCACGATATATGAGGGTATGACCACGTGGAGAGGTCATTAGTCAAGTTCGTCAGGAGCGGTCGGTAGTTGGCTGCATACAGTGTCGCGCAGTCTGGTGTTAGTATAATGCCTAAGTATTTCAGTCCCGTAGAGCACCACCGGAAGGGGAAGGCCGTCACCAGCGACTCCTTCACGTCCGGGGGACATGAAGGGGCAGAATTTCAGACTTGTCCATGTTAATCTTTAAATTGCACAAGGCTCCATATTGTGCAAAAAGGTGTAGCAGTTTCGGAAGGGAGACCCTCGGCTGGCGGAGAAAAAACAGCATATCATCAGCATACGCCGCCACCCGGTGCTCCCTGTTCCCAACCACCACGCCATGCAAATCAGTATCTGAGCGTACCGCCTGCAAAAAAGGTTCTAACGTCAACGCAAACAGGAGTGGAGACAGGGGACAGCCCTGTCTTGTCCCGTTTGTGATCGGAAAGGGGGCCGACAATGCGCCATTAATGTTGACCCTGGCCGTGGGGTTAGTGTATAGAGCATTGATCCAGGTCAGCATGTTCGTGCCTATGCCCATAGAGCGCAATGTGTGTGAGAGGAACAACCAACTGACCCGGTCAAACGCCTTATCTGCGTCCGTGGACAGCAGTAAGGTCGGTTCACGGTCCCCAGTGGCGGTTGCATGTATGAGGTCTATCGCTCGTACTGTGTTCGCCCTGCCCTCCCTCCCGGGTATAAAGCCCGTCTGGTCTGAGTGGACCAGCATTGGGACGTGTGTTCTCAAGCGGTTGGCCAATATTTTTGCAAACAGCTTGAGGTCCTGGTTAAGGAGAGAGATCGGTCTGTAGCTGCTGCAGAGCTCCGGGTCCTTTCCCGGTTTCGGGATAAGTGTGATGTTAGCTGTCAAGGTCGATGTTTGTAACTGTGCGCCTTCCGTGAGTGAGTTGAAGGCCCTCAGCCAATGTTGTGCCAAATGTCCGTGCAGGGATTTATAATACTGGAGGGGGAGTCCATCAGGGCCGGGAGACTTGCCCGTGGGGGTTAATTTAATTGCCTCCTCTAGTTCCTCTCCAGTTATGGGCTTCTCTAGGGACTGACGCGAGTCACTGGAAAGGGTGGTGCGGAGATGTTGCCGTAGGTAAGCGTCGATGGTGTCCGCGTTTTGTGTGCCCGTTTGTTTGGGGAGGTTGTACGTTTCCTGGAAATGTTTATGGAAGAGTGTCATAATGTCCTGCGGTAAAGAGGATGGGGCCTGTGCGCCTGCGCGTATCTTAGATATGTAGGAGGCATTCCGTTGCCTGCGAAGGGAGTGGGCCAGAAGCCTACCGCATTTATTGCCGTGTTCAAAGTATCGTTGTTTAGTCCTACGTATTTTTTGAAGGGCACTAATGTTAAGAAGTGTGTGAAGCTCCGCTTTAAGCTTCATCAGTTCTGTGTAGGTCGCGTCCAGTAGGTGGGCCTTATGGGTCTGTTCCAAGATAGTAATGCGTGCGTGGAGTTCTTCAAACTGACGTGTTCGTGCCCGCTTAAGTTTCGCCCCTTGTGCTATTAGGTAGCCCCTCGCCACCGCCTTGTGTGCCTCCCATACCAGTGGGGAGGGGGTGTCCGGGCGTACATTATCTTCAAAATAGTGCTCTAGTGTGTCTGTCAGCCCTTTAAGTACCTCCACGTCAGCTAGGAGGGTTTCATTAAGTCGCCAATGTAAGGATTTGGATCTGTATAAGGCCGTCGCCAACGTCACTATGACTGGCGAGTGATCTGTCCAAGTCGTGGTGCCAATGGTCGAGTTGCGGATTAAATGTGCATGTTGAAATGGGATAAATATGTAGTCCAGTCGGGTGTAGCGTCTGTGAAGCGCGCTGTAATAGGTGTAATCCCGCTCCGTTGGGTGTTGGGCCCTCCAGCAGTCAACCAGCCTGTGCTCATGCAAGAGGAGTCTAGTCTGGCGGAGCACTGACTGTGCCAGGCTTGAGGTCCCCTTGGACGTGTCTAACTTAGGATCCAATACCATATTAATGTCTCCACCCACAATAAGGATCCCCTCCGCAAAGGCCCCACCACTCGGAGAATTTCCCTGAACGCCCTGTGTTGTCGTTTGTTAGGTAGGTATACTGAAGCGAAAGTGTACAGTTGTTCGCCTATGGTCCCTTTCACTAACGTATAACGGCCGTCAACGTCGCATTCAGAGTCCCTGAGGGTGAATGGGAGTGACCTGGCCAATAGGATGGCTGTGCCGCGCATCTTGCCTAGCGCGTAGTTGCTATAGAACCCTGTGGGGTAGTCCCGGTTGCGGAGCGATGGTGCCCTGGGCCCTGTGAGGTGTGTTTCTTGTAGGAGTGCAACGGATACCTTCTGAGTACGGAATTCCCGTAACGCGATGTGGCGTTTTGCCGGAACATTCAAACCTCCCACGTTCAGGGAGAGGACCCTCAAGGAATCAGGAACATATGACATGACGTATAACAGGTGATACAACCGGGATCTGACGTGAGGTGTGCGGCAGAGGAGTAACTACCACCGGACCTGCGCGAATTGACAAAGAAAAACAAACGTATGAATATGCAGAACAATCACAGTGAAAATTGTATGAGAAGGAAAAGGAAAAAACCAGAAATTAACTTCTGGGCAGAGTAATCGTAACGAGTGTGACGAATTCCAGTCGGACCGCCCCTAGTGGAGCAGGTCGGACCCTATCACACAAAAAGTGCCCACGGCCGGGCGCGTTACTACTCAGTAGGGAAACGTGACCAACCGCCAAAAACAGGAATTAAACAATTAACAAGGGGTGTGCGTATCCACCCCATGGCGAGGCCATTAAAGCCTGCTGTAAGAAGCAAGCAAACAGACCCAGTCTCGGTGTAACAGTCCGCCGGGACCACTGAGACAAGTTTTCCTCATCCTGTGGAGAGGCTTGGGTTGTCCCGTAGGTCTACCTGTCCGACTCTAGGAAGCAATCAGCCGTGTGGAAAGATCAGTGTAAAACGTGTTAGAGTTCCTGGGAGCTGGATGGGGTGTTTCCCCGCGTGGAGGGCCGTGAGCCTCGTGGGCGCCTCCGTCGGGCAGGGCGCTGCGGCGGGAGTAGTTCAGTAGTGTAAACCGTCAACGGGTCCGGCCACGTTATCTGAACGTCATCCGGCAATCGGAGCGTGCGCAGGATTCCATCCAGGTCTTCACCCGACCTGACGGTCACCGGGCCTTGTTGCGTTCTGATCTGGAGGCCAAAAGGGTGTAGCCATCGGTACTGTAGTCCTTCTTGTTGTAGGGCCAGCGTGAGGGGCCGTAGTGCCCTTCTTGATTGCAGTGTGAGCTGAGAGACATCATTAAACAGGGAGATCGGGGCACCATCCAACGCCAGTCTCGGGGTGTCCCTTGCTAGTCTCATAATGTCTTCTTTTAAACTGAAATGTAGGAGATAGCAGATGACGTCCCTCGGAGGTGCTTCCGGGGGTCCCCTGGGCCTAAGAGCTCTGTGAAAACGTTCAATATCTATTGGGGTGTCTGGTGGGCGTCCCAGGATCTTATTGAATAAACGCAGTAGTGCATGATGTAATTCCTCCGCCGTTTTCTCACCCTCGGGGAGACCCCTTACTCTAATATTCTGCCTGCGGCCTCTGTTTTCAAGGTCCTCAACATGTCGGGTGAGGGAGGTGAGGAGGTGATGGTGCTGTGCAGTGCGACCCATGGTGGCCTCCGCCTGGTCTGAACTCTCCCTCTGCCCCTTCTCTACCTGCTCCACGCGGCGCTGTAGGCCTCCCAGGTCACCTCTGAGCCGTTCGATGTCTGCTGCCAGGGACTGGCGGAGTGACGTTGTGGCCGCCGTCAGGTCATCTTTCGTGGGCAGTGATCGTAGGAGCTGGCGTATGTCCTCCGGTGCGTCCCACGCGCCGGTGGACGAGGGTGTAGGTGATGGTGGGCCGCATGTGAGAGTCGGCGCCATTTTAGGTGGCGTTTGAGCTCCGTCCTCCTCGTGCTGCGGGGCAAAGTACTGGCGGATTCCGGGTGCCGGTGAGTCCGGGCGAGCTGTCGCTGTTCCAGGGGTCTGGGGGGCCTTTTTACCCTTGACCATGTTGTTCTGCGCTGGTGGTGTGCTTTGTTTTCGCCAGGGGTGAGACGGAGCTCACTCAATGTGCGGCCATGTCAGTCGGCGGTCAGGCCACGCCCCAGATTGAGACTTCTCGACCCCACAAGAGGGTTTGACAGCAATGGACCCACTGCGAGACATGGGCACAGCGGTCACGTGACTTGACTTGGACACGACTGCCTCGCAGCTTGACTTGGACAGACTTCACACCTCGCCTGTATCTGGCATGACTGACCCACCGTTGGAACAGAGGACATTGCCAGGACATGGTACAACTGGCACCTCACCTATGTTACACATTTCACCTGGAGGAGTATATTGTGGCCCTTCCGAGTCATCAGAATCCTCCTCAAAACACCTCAAAGCATTAGGGTCTTTCTTGATCATGGCCCAGTGTGCCTCACGGAACAATATCCCACATGGAGATCGTATATAACCCTCTGGTACAGGGCTAGAATCTGAGATGGTAGTACCGGTTAAATTGGATGTAGCTCCATCATTCTGCCAGGCTTCCTTAGACCTAGAATGAAGCCTGGTATTACTAGATTCACCATGGGACTTGGGCACAGTGACTACAGCCCTTGACAGAAACAAGGTTGATTCTTTGCCAGTATCATATTTGATTGGATCATCTCCAGTAACTGGCAGGACTGGCGAATAACCAGAAACAGACACAACTGGCAGCTCGCCATCAGAGGCTGTCATGAGAGGTTTGTCGCCCACATGGGACAGGGTTGGCATATCGCCAGCACCGTGAAGGACTGGCAGCTTGCCAGCCTTGTCTGTATCAGACATAAAGGGCACCTGGCCCCAAGACGTGAACACGGCTTCTAGACATGTGCATTCGTTTTAGTACTAAAACGATTTAGTCCGAATTTTGGGATAATTTAGTTTTCGTATGACTCGAGATACGAAACTGCTCAGTACAAAAAACGAAAGAAACTAAAATAAAATGCTCTACATTTTAGTTTCAGTCCTTTTTGTGATAGTACATTGATGAGTGAAGGAGACCAGCAATGAGGAGCGCAACATTCCAAAGCTACAGAAAAGGTTTGTATGCATAATCCTTCCCGACCCCTACCCGAAAATCTGACAGTGATAGAGCTCCAGAATACTCATTTGCAGCACAGACAGTCAGCACAGAAGAGGAATCCTTTACTTAACCCTTGCATGTCTATGAGGCAGACAAGATGATAAAAGCAGCTGGAGAAGGAAAACATTCAAATAAATCACATTGAAAGCTAATGGCAGAGGAGGGCTGGATAGTAAAAAACCCTTTATAACAAGCAGTGCTGGGAGAAGAGAGGGACTTTATAAAATGTGTGTTATCTCCCCTCCCGCTCTGCATAATAGGGGTTTAGGTCTGATACATTTTATATTATCCAGGAGCACTATCCCCCTTTCCTCATCTGTAATACACGTTTTATATAAAGTCCCTCTCCTTTCCCAGTGCTGCTTGTTATTAAGGGTTTTTTACATCTGATACATTTAGAATCCAGCTCTCACAGTTATTCTGTCATTATGAGCCTTCAGTGTGAATTATTTGTATGTTTTCACTGGATTTAAAGTGCTTTATTTGATTATAAAAATAAATTTGCACCAGTCATTTCTTCTCTGAGCTTTCAGACCGATTTACTTTAATATTTTTCCTCTCCCCTGCTTTTATATTCCTTTGTCTCCCCCACAGAGAAACAGTCAGGTCCAGAAATATTGGGACATCGACACAATTCTAACATCTTTGGCTCTATACACCACCACAATGGAGTTGGAATGAAACAAACACAATGTGCTTTAACTGCAGACTGTCAGCTTTAATTTGTGGGTATGTACATCCAGCTCAGGTAAATGGTGTAGGACTTACAGCAGTTTGCAGATGTGCCTCCCACTTGTTAAGGGACCAAAGGTAATGGGACAATTGGCTTCTCAGCTGTTCCATGGCCAGGTGTGTGATATTCCCTCATTACCCCAATTACAATGTGCAGATTAAAGGCCCAGAGTTCATTTCAAGTGTGCTATTTGCATTTGGAAACTGTTGCTGTCAACTCTCAAGATGAGATCCAAAGAGCTGTCACTATCCGTTAAACAAGCCATCATTAGGCTGAAGAAAAAAAAAAACATCAGAGAGATAGCAAGAACATTAGGCGTGGCCAAAACAACTGTTTGGAACATTCTCACAAAGAAGGAACGCACCGGTGAGCTCAGCAACACCAAAAGACCTGGGAGACCACGGAAAACAACTGAGGTGGATGACGGAAGAATTCTTTCCCTGGTGAAGAAAATACCCTTCATAACAGTTGGCCAGATCAAGAACTCCCTCCAGGAGGTAGGTGTATGTGTGTCAAAGTCAACAATCAAGAGAAGACTTCACCAGAGTTAATACAGAGGGTTCACCACAAGATGTAAACCATTGGTGAGCCTCAAAAACAGGAAGGCCAGATTAGAGTTTGCCAAACAACACCTAACAAAGCTTCACAGTTCTGGAACAAGATCCTATGGACAGATGAGACCAAGATCAACTTGTACCAGAGTGATGGGAAGAGAAGAGTATGGAGAAGGAAAGGAACTGCTCATGATCCTAAGCATACCACCTCATCAGTGAAGCATGGTGGTGGTAGTGTCATGGCGTGGGCATGTATGGCTGCCAATAGAACTGGTTCTCTTGTATTTATTGATGATGTGACTGCTGACAAAAGCAGCAGGATGAATTCTGAAGTGTTTTGGTCAATATTATCTGCTCACATTCAGCCAAATGCTGCAGAACTCATTAGACGGCGCTTCACAGTGCAGATGGACAATGACCCAAAGCATACTGCAAAAGCAACCAAAGAGTTTTTGAAGGGACAGAAGTGGAATGTTATGCAATGGCCAAGTCAATCACCTGACCTGAATCCCATTGAGAATGCATTTCACTTGCTGAAGACAAAACTGAAGGGAAAATGCCCCAAGAACAAGCAGGAACTGAAGACAGTTGCAGTAGAGGCCTGGCAGAGCATCACCAGGGATGAAACCCAGCGTCTGGTGATGTCTATGTGTTCCAGACTTCAGGCTGTGATTGACTGCAAAGGATTTGCAACCAAGTATTAAGAAGGGAAAGTTTGATTTATGATTATTATTTGTCCCTTAACAAGTGGGAGGCACATCTGCAAACTGCTGTAAGTCCTACACCGTTCACCTGAGTTGGATGTACATACCCTCAAATTAAAGCTGACTGTCTGCAGTTAAAGCACATTGTGTTTGTTTCATTCCAATTCCATTGTGGTGGTGTATAGAGCCAAAGATGTTAGAATTGTGTCGATGTCCCAATATTTCTGGACCTGACTGTACAAAGATTAAGTAAAAGTTTTCTCTCCTGTGCTGGATAAGCATTGCATTCTGTACCCTCCACATGCCAATGCAGTAGGATGTTCTATACAGAGAGGGACATTAATTAATGCAGGAGGATGTTCTATACATTATACAGAGAGGGCTATTAATGCAGGAGGATGTTATATACATTATACAGAGAAAGGCATAAATTGAGGAGGATGTTCTATCAGAGAGGGACATTAATTAATTCAGGAGGATGTTCTATACATTATACAGAGAGGGGTATAAATTAATGCAGGAGGATATTCTATATGTTATACAGAGAGGAGCCTTTTTTTTTAGCCCTTTAAACCCAGTGGCTGTGAGCGCTGAGATTGGCTGCTTATTATATTATCTCTCAGTACAATGTATCAGGCTCAGCTGTTACAGTAACTGACTGTAATAGCGCTCAGAGTTTCAGTAAAAATAAGGAATTAATATTGTTCTAACCTCTTATATATGAAAATATTATTTACTAGTTTTTCTGAAACTCTGAGCGCTGTGATGAGCAGCAGTCAGTTACTGTAACAGCTTTGCCTGACTCATTGTGCTGAGAGTGAGAGATACTGTAACAAGCAGCGATCTCAGCCCTCTGAGGAGCCACTACAATAGTAATTGTATCCACTGGTTTTCAGATGAATGAAATTAGTTTTCATACTGAAGAACTGAAAATGAATTTCTTTAGCAAGTAAATAAATTGCATTTTAGGACTAATCCATTAGTTCAAAACAAAATTTTGTGCTGTGCAAATGTCTCACGGCTTCCTCGCAGTCCACCGTGGGCACGGCTGCCTCGCAGCTCACCATGGGCACGGCTGCCTCGCAGCTCACCATGGGCACAACTAACTCGTCAGCAGACAGGAAGAGCTCTTGGCCCACAACAGACAGGAAGGGCTCTTGGCCCACAACAGGCGTGAAGGGCTCTTGGCCCACAACAGGCGTGAAGGGCTCTTGGCCCACAACAGGCGTGAAGGACTCTTGGCCCAAACTAGGCATGAAGGGCTCTTGGCCCAAACTAGGCGTGAAGGGCTCTTGGCCCACACTAGGCGTGAAGGGCTCTTGGTCCAAACTAGGCGTGAAGGGCTCTTGGCCCAAACTAGGCTCTTGGCCCAAACTAGGCGTGAAAGGTTCTTGGCCCAAAACTAGTCCTGCAGCATGAAACATGGGCGGCAGATGTGGATTCAGGATGCCGTAGATGGTTTGCAGCGTCTGCATCTTGAAATAGATTGTCTGGTTTCGATCCACCTGCCACAACATAGGCAGGATGGATTGGTAGAATGGCATGTGATGGTCCTCCTCAGCACGGGGAGTAGCATCAGCTGCCGCAGGACCTGCCACGGGTGGAGCCTCCGCTTCGTCCACCTCAGCCTCCGCAACTTCCACCTGAGCGTCCACCTCTCCATCGGATGCCTTAGGAACAATGGACTGGCTAGGTGATGATGGTTGGGCTGCTGGGTCCAGGGAGCGTGATGGCTCACTGCTGCTTCCAGTTGTACGTGGCTCCAGGAATGCCAACTGGTCAGAATACTTGTATCGCCAGGAACTCTTGACCTCTGAGCCGGAACGTCCAGATTCCTCCATTTTCCCGGATGGTCCGCCATCTCGACAAGACGTCTTGCACTAGAAAACAAAACGAATGACATAAGGAGTGTTAATTGAATGTGATCATAACCAAGAACATATAATTTTTCTTACAGGTATCTTGCAAGTGGCTGCAGTCTGCAAGATCTTCACTTAAATTTCCGGATTGGACGAACAACAGCAGGCAAGGTGGTGCCAGCGGCATCCAGAGGGGTGGGCCGGCAGGGCGGTGGCCCCGGGCATCCACTTCAGGGGGGCATCTACCCCGAGAAAATATTGTCGGCGGCCGCATGCTTTTCCCTCCTACGAGCAGCTGCCAGCATAAAGCTCTGCCGCTCGCCTGGGTTCTATACACCAGCCAGTCGCAATCTCGATCGTAGAGTTCACGCGAACTCCGCAATCGCGCCAGATCGCGGCTTGCTAGTGTATAGAATCCCAGGCAAGCGACAGGACTTTTGCTGGCGGCCACTCGTAGGAGAGACCAGCACGCGGCCGCCGGCAATATCTTCTCGGGGAGAGCAGACAGGAGAGGTGAGCTGGGGGCAAATATATCCATGTGTGAGCTGCTGGGGTAATATATTAATGTGAGCTGGGAGGGGGTACCCTGGGCCCATGTTATGGAAAGGGTTCGCAGGGCTTTTCTCACATGTCTTACTAATAGATCTTTTAATTTTTTGGGGGGGTGGCATGCAATCAAAGGGTTGGCCCCAGGCATCAAAAGCCCTCTGCACCCCACTGGGTGGTGTGCAACGTGTGTCAAACGATTTGTGACACCCTGAGGGAGAAATGTATCCCTACACCGACTGTAAATACATGGGCCGATATAGCGGAGGGTCTATCGATTCCGAGATTCCTTTGCAAATAATTTCTGTACTGCCAGTGGTCAAGTGCCATGGCAGCTTGGGGGAATTTAAAATGTAAACATTCGTTCTCACTGTTTGTACATTCATACAGAACATCTTGTTGCTAAATACTTGTACGTTTTTGTATATAGTCATTGTAAGTTAATATGTTTTACGCTTTTGTTAAACTAATAAATAATTTTTTAAAAGGTACATACTTTTCCTCCTTTTTTCTGGGTCCGTCAAGGTCTCGAACTGATCGTACACTCCGATGCACACGTCCAACCATGCTCTTGCCTTTTCGGTCTTGCGTCTGTAGTCCGTGTGAGTGGTGTCCCACAACACGGGGTGCTGTTGCACAGTGGTGATGAGCAGCTCCACATCCATGATGGCAGATACAGACACACAGCCTTCACACCTGTCACTCTGCTGCAGCAACACAATGGCATATGCAACGTGCCTGCCTGCCGTCGCAAGTGCGCAGGTGCGCAGACGTTCCGTTCCCGCCTTTCCTGGCTGAATCGCGTGAAAAAAACATTGCACACACTGATTTCTGTGTGCAACGTTAATGTGCGCGTGATTTTGCTCGTCGATTTTAAGGGGGGGGGGGTTAACCCTGAAACAAGAATTTTATCATAGTCTACAACTGCAAATGAGCAACCCCAATCCCCCACTAGAGGGCAATGAAACTTAAATTTAATTAACCCATAAAAAAAGCAGGCTTCAACTCTATAAACATAGCTTAAATCAGTATAAAGACAGACCACATATAACTAATAAAAACAACCAAGTGGCTATCTAGTCTATACTATAATTGAGTAAGGCTTGGCGTGTCCGTCGCCAAGCCTTACTCTGCGCATGCGCGCGCAACCAGCAGTGGTTGGTTGCGCGCGCATGCAACCGCCGCGGCACGATCCGGCTGTGCGCTCACCGCGGCGGTTACAAGATGCACACAGCAGCCGGGTAGAGGCTGCGCACGCATCCAACCCGTCCCCCGAGCGGCGAAGGGAAAGTTCCCTCGCTTCCGCTCTTTGAAGGACCCAAGCCCCGGTCACGTGGGAGTCCCACGTGACCGCGGCTTGGGTCCTTCAAAGACCGAAAGCGGGGAAACTTTCCATTCGCCGCTCGGGAAGGTAAGTATAAGGATCTCATGGGGCGGCTGTCTGAATGCCGATAGAGCATTCGAACAGCCGCCCCATGTCTGGTCTGGGGTCTGAGCTTGGGGGCAATATCCATGTGATGGGGCAATATCCATGTGAAGGGGCAATATCCATGTGAGGGGCAATATCCATGTGATGGGGCAATATCCATGTGAAGGGGCAATATCCATGTGATGGGGCAATATCCATGTGAAGGGGCAATATCCATGTGATGGGGCAATATCCATGTGAAGGGGCAATATCCATGTGATGGGGCAATATCCATGTGAAGGGGCAATATCCATGTGAAGGTGCAATATCCATGTGAAGGGGCAATATCCATGTGATGGGGCAATATCCATGTGAAGGGGCAATATCCATGTGATGGGGCAATATCCACACGCTGGGGCAATATCCATGTGATGGGGCAGTATCCACACGCTGGGGCAATATCCATGTGATGGGGCAGTATCCACACGCTGGGGCAATATCCATGTGATGGGGCAGTATCCACACGCTGGGGCAATATCCATGTGATGGGGCAGTATCCTCACGCTGGGGCAATATCCATGTGATGGGGCAGTATCCACACGCTGGGACAGTATCCACACGCTGGGGCAGTATCCACTGCCCCAGCGCAGTATCCACGCGCTGGGGCAGTATCCACGCGCCTGGGCAGTATCCACGAGCCTGGGCAGTATCCACGAGCTGGGGCATATATCCACGAGCTGGGGCATATATCCACGAGCTGGGGCAATATCCACGAGCTGGGGCAATATCCACAATAGACTGCCCTCTGGGCAGGCTTTCCACCTTGTGTTTTATAAAGCGTTAACAAGTTCCATAGCACTGTACAAGGGTAGAGGCAGAATAACAAATACACATACAAGTTAAACACACACCAGTAAGTTAGAGTTTCATGATGTTTTTTTTTTTTTTGAGAAAGTATTTTACCAGGAAGGATACATTGAGATGTCTCTCGTTTTCAAGTATGTCCTGGGTGGTGCATATGTGCCATTAGGTGTCTTGCCCAAGGACACTTACTGGAGAGGTGCTCTTGCTGGAATCAAACTCATGTCTCTACCGGCTCTCTCCATGCAGAGCAGTGATGTTACCTCTACTCCACCCAGCCAGTACTTTGGTTCTAGTGTCCTCTATGTGTAAATTTAAGATCTGTTGAAAATAAAGCTTTGTTAGTGTTAAAAGAAACTGGCTCCTAACTTTTTTGGCTGGCTCCTAGATTCAAAACAAATTTGTCAAGCCCTGCGAATAGAGAATGGCCTTCATCCTCTGTGGTTGGGGAAAAGAGGCTGAGAGTCGATGTGGGGTTGACTGGGGAAGGAGGAGTGCTACAAGCTTGTACTGGTATATTGTTACGAGTTGTGAGGGTTTTCTTTACGAAATAGTTAGCAAGATCTTGAGGGCTGAGGTGGGATGGGGAGGTGGTGCAGGTGGGTAGAAAAGCAGGTTAACCCTTTCGCTGCTGAGGCTTTTCCCGCCCCTGTGCTGAGGTCATTTTTACCGGTTTTGCTCATCATGTTTAAACGTGTTTTGAAGGCTTATTTTAGTATATGACCCAGACATATTATATATCGTTCTTTCCGTCAGACTCGGTAGATTCATAATATGTCATTATTATATGTATACGTTATGTCATGTCTGTATATTATAACAAAAAATGCAATAAAATATGTATTTTCAATAATTTACAATGTGTAAAGTGTTTTTTTTCACATTTTAACATGCGAGCAATTGCGGTTATATTTTGTATGGGGTGCGCTTGTTAAAAAAATTAGAGATGGCGTCTCGTTACATTTTTTTTTGGGGAAAATTACACTATTTTTAACAAACGCACCGCATACAAAAATCGTTAGTGCAGCATCATTGTTCACATTATAATTGAAATGGGAACAATATTGCTGCATTAACAAACCAAAAAACAGAAAAAAAAGTGTTTATTTTTTTTATAATTTTTTTTAAATTTTCTTTTTCTTTTTCATTTTTTTTTTTTTTTACAAAAATTTTCACTTTCATGTTTGGTATCGTTGGAACGGCCATGCTCTGGCCGATCCAACCATACCAAAATTTAACCCCTAACTGCCACGGATCGGGAGATAGGGAGTTCATTGGAACTCCCTATCTCCACCGTTGGTGGCAGTTAGGGGTTAAGTCCAGGACTGGCGTCATCGTGCTACGCCCGATGACGCCAGTCCCCAGGGGGAGTTCCCGGAGGCTTGGCCGACATCCAAGATGTTGGCCAGCTCCGGGAAAGGATCGCGAACCGGCGCTTTTCAGCGCCGATTCGCGATCCAGCTCCCCAGGGGTTAATGCCAGGCACCATTTGGAAGGGCAGGCTGTGCCCTTCCAAATGATGCCTGGGTTAACCCCCGCAGAGCCGCCGATCGGAGGGAGAGAGGTCCTCGAAGGACCTCCCCCCCTCCCTTTCAGGCGCCTCCTCCGAAAATGCGGGGGGGGGCCTGAATTAGGTGTCATCGCGCTGCCGCGATGACACCTAATACCAGCGGCTGTGGTTCCAGATGCACGGCTGACATCGAGGATGTCAGCCCGCACCGGGGGGGCCAGCGATCGGCCGGAACCCGGCCGAACGCTGACCCCAATGGGAGGACGCGCTCAGCGCGTCCTCCGCATACCAGCGGTAATGCGGAGGACGCGCTCAGCGCGTCCTCCGCATTGAAGTGGTTAAAGGTTGAGAACAGTCTTTATGGGTTGGAAGAAAATGAAGATATGAGAGGAGAAGTAGGTTTGCTTGGCGAGGTGAAGGGCAGTTGTGTATGAGCGGAGAAGGAACTTTCAGTTGGTGAAGTCACCTTCAGAGTGAGGTTTCTTCCAGGTACGCTCAGCAGCGCGGGAGCATCTCTGCAATGCTGGCGTATCAAATGCAGAAATGACTAAGGAGGGTGATATATCAAGTAAAAAGAGGGTTTATCAGAGGATGAATTGGTATTAGGAAGAGACTAATAATAGACATATAGTGTTTGTAGGAGGGTGAGACGGCATAATAGAAATAGTGCTTTAAGGCCCCTATTACATTATTCGCGTTTAAACGCTCATGCAGCGCGTGAATTTATACGCCCTACGTTAAACGTCAACACGCGGAAATCAACGCTGGTATTACAATCCTCGCGCATTTTTTCAACCCACGAGAAACAAACGCACACGCAGCAACGTTGCGCGCAGGAATCAGTGTGCCTACTGTTTTTTTCACGCGATTCAGCCAATCAGAATTGAGAACCACAATTGTCTCACGTAAAGTTTTTGCAGCTGTCAAAGTCAATCTGAGTATATATGCTGCAGCAATAAAAAATGCACGCACAACTTCTCAAATTTATTGGTTTGGTGTGTGTAGAATGTGTAACTATACTTTAATGTATTTTTTTTTTTTTTGGCTGGTGTATTTGGGTTCGGCCAGGACGTTCAGATTTGCCTTTAACACCAGCTTTCAGGAGTTGCTAAAATTATGCGCGCAAAAGCTGTGCGTTACAAACTGTGCATAGATTGTAATACCATCCGCGCACCAGCTCACAAACGCATTTGCGCTCACAATGCCAAGTATAGGATGCGCGATGTACAGTAAGCTCGCGCAGCATTCGCGCAGGTTCACCTGCGGTAGACGTAAACGCGCGTTTGTTGCGCTGACATTGTAATACGACGTTCAGCGCAAAGGGTTTTGCCCCTCGCTTTAATGCGTTTTGTGCCCGCGCAAACGTTTGCACAAAGAATGTAATAGGGCCTGTAGGGGACCAGTCTCAATATAGAGGCAAACTCTAAAAGGGGAAGGGACCTCAGCCCACTGATCCTTAGGCAGACCCTCACGCTCCCCCAGCCTTTCAAAAAGCCTCCACATCATCCTCAGCGGTCATTTTTTTGTAGTGCTGCTTGCACCCGCTTGCGTACTGCTGCAATATTTACCAAAGATGGAGTCCTTTCAGCCAGAGACTGTATCTGATTGTGGATATGTAAACAAAACTCTTTTTGCTCGGTTATAGCTGCCTGAGTAGCCACTGCCAGCAGACGATTTGTTTCCTGTTGATCTGTATGCGCAGCCTGAAGGAGGGCATTTGACTGCACTAGCTGTTTGATTAACTCTTCCATCATTTCAGGCTTTAGGGTTTGCGCAGGCTTAACCCACGACATAAGTCAAATGTACTATCCCTTTAAGACTGCTTTTGCATGAGGTTAAGTCTCTGGAACTTTGCCCGCATCCGAACACCAATTGTAGGGGACCAGCCTCAATATAGATGTAAACTCGCAATCGCTTTAACGAAAAAAAACGCCAGCTTTAATTTCAGACAGCAATCCAGTCACAAAAAGAGAAAAGAAACAAAAAGGTTGCAGGCATCCAGCCAAAATCAATTGATAGAAACAAATAAAGGTCCGCTCCACTGAGCCTTACAGGGTAGTTAGTGACAGTCCTCCGAGATGGGTTGGCTTCCTTCAAGGGAACAGTTATAGTTCATCCATAGAACCCTGTCTCACAGACAGGCTTTTCTCCTAACACAGGAGTTGCAGCATTCAGTCTCTCCATGCACTGAGACACAAACACACTGCTAGGTGCAGCTGCACATTAAATTAATCCCTGTCCCACCCAGAGCTAATTAAACTCCTGGTAACACCAGCTCCAGAATCTGTTTTAAAATCTTCAAATCTATACTAGCAGTACCTTAGATAATGAATCTAAGCATTCGTGGAGGAATGTATCTTCCATCTATCACTTTACCTGCCACCCTGGCAGGTTCTACTGGCACTCTGTTACAGGCCCTTTATCTATTCTTTGGTTTGTCATTATGTTGTTCTGGTTTTTAGTTTCCAATAAAAGTTACATTTTATTTACTATCTCAATCAATCATTCAATATCTTTTGTTCTATCCATGTTCCAAGGTTACCCCCATTTCTGTTGCTGGATATTGACTGTCACTTCCTGCAGGGGTTTTCTTTTGTGCTTCTACTTGCTTACCTGCCGTAGTATAGACCATATATTTCTATTTAGCATGGATAACTCTGTACAACATGACTGCCATTGCACAATCGGGGAATTGCATTTCCATTGTTATGAGGGAATTATTCCATCATTGGAGCTTAAGTGCAGCTAATAGTGGGGTATACATTGAAGAAGCTAGATTAGTCTAGCGAAACGCGTTTGGGCATTCATTCCTATATTTTATTGGACTTAGAGCGACGCTCCGTCCTTTTAAAGCCATTCCCTATACATTTTTTTCTTTTATTTTTGTATTTGTCAATAAATGTGTTTTAAAGTCCACCTAGTCTAGTGGCGTTTGTCCTATAGACCAAAACCCCCCTCCCCTCCTCTCCCTCCGTTGCTGACTCTGGATTAAGGAGAACCCTGAAGAAACAAGGAAGACCCGGTGAGGGCGCCACACTGGAGACATAGGAGGGGTCGGGTATATATGGACCCACACACCAGCCTTTTGAGCCTGACTGAGGAAGGCTCTGAATCACGTGAGTAAGCCCCAATATGCTTTGATTTTCTACTACGCGAATGTAGCAATATTTGCACTTGTCAGCCTTATTTCTCTATGAGGTTCAAGTTCTCGAGACGAGCAGAGTCACTAAGGAACCGAGACTACTAAGGAATTACTAGGCTCCTTGAAATTGCTGACAACTTGGAAAAATCAGGAATACCACACGGATATTGGCACAAGGACTACCAGTGTTATTTCTTCCGTTCCTCCTTTTCACCCTAGAGGGTACTATGGACACACCGGACCAATAGGACACGTATTCCCGCACTGAGACACCTGTATACAGCATCTCTGCGACAAAATAAGGTGCTTAAGAGACACTACAACGATTGCACAGATTTTTGTTTGTAACAGCGCACTTTAAAATATAGCACTTTGTTTTTATTTACAGCGTGCACAAAATTTGCATCTGTCACTTTATATCTGCTATCGCAGTACATCCTGCACTTTGCACTTTACGCGATTATTATTCAATGATGTCACATTTCTCCATATGATTTTATTAGCATATAGTCTACATCTGTCACTTTACCATTTTGTATGACGGTTTGATTAATTTTCCTGTACCATATTATATAAGAAGGCTTTCCCATTTTCTGGAACCTCAATACTGATTGTATTTAAGCCTATACTTGTACAGAACACAAGGTGGTGATATACCCCTAAGAAATATATTGGGTCCATGCAAAAACAAGAACCCACTATTTCATGTAATTCCTACCACATAAAAACAGTTACAGTTTATTTTTCTGGATGCGCCCTGTAATTCTCTTTCCCCCTTAACCTATTTACACTCCAGCAGTAGCAGAATACTGCTGTTCACAAACTTTCCTAATAGGCTGCACTACATATAATTTCGGATATTAGTACACAGAATATTAGTATCTTTTTAGGTAGAATTTTACGCCCCTTTGTCACATCCTTGCCCTTTTACATTCAGGACTCTAAAGACACGCTTATTCTCCTGGGGCAGCTACACATCCCAGGTCAATCATTGTAATGCTCTTTGGATGTGGAATCGCTGTATAGCAGCATTACCCACAACCGAGGTTTGAAACACATCGAAAACTGTCTATTAAGGCATGCAAATTGTACGCATGAATTTGTCGTTTTTGCCCTACGCCTCCTTGAGTTTACCCTTACTCATAATTATTTCCTCTTCGAGGGGAAATAATACTTACAATGTAGAGGCTCGGCAATGGGCACACCTTTTGCCCCTACATACGCTAATCTATATCTCGGTCTCTGGGAAGAACAAATCGTTTTCTCTGAATTAATGTCTGGCTTTAATCAATATATCCATACTTGGAAAACTTACATTGATGATGTGATTGGTATTTGGACCTCCACCGTTGAAAACTTTAATCAATTTGTATTTCATTTGAATTAAAATAATCTAAATCTTCGCTTCACTTGCAAAGTAAATTTCGACAATCTCAATTTCTTAGGATATGACCATGCATAAAACAGTAAATGGTGAGCTTACCACCACACTTTTTAGGAAACCTACTGCTACTAATAATTTTTTGACTTGGTCCAGTTACCATCCAACTGGTTTAAAAAGGGGTATCCCTATTGGGCAATATTTAAGACTCAGAAGAACTTGTACTTCGATAGATGAGTTTAAGCTAAAATCCAAAGAACTGCAACATCGCTTCAAACAAAAGGGATATCCCAAACGCTTCTTGAAATCAGCATGTAAACGGGCACTTGATACTGACCGGTCAAGTTTACTAACACCATCCTTAAAACAAATGAAAGATGAGAAAACATTTAGACTCATCGGTAACTATGATGCTGGGTGGAAACCAGTCTAAGCTATTTTACAACGATTTTGGCCAATTCTCACCCAGGACACGCACCTGAAAGATGTATTGAGCCATAGACCAATAATGACAGCAAGACGCAACATGAATATTGGAGATAGACTCCTCCACAGCCATTTAGTACAAAATCCCTTCAACTATCATCTAAAAACAATTGGTTGTCCTCTAATCTTAGAGGTACTTATAGATCTGGAAAATGCAAGGCATGCACGCATGTAATGAGAGATTCTAAGGCTGTTCAAAACTTCAATGGGTCATGTAGTATCCCAGTCACACAGTTCTTCAACTGTAACACACATGGTGTAGTGCAGGCCTCAAAATTTCCACTCGCCTACTAGCATTTGGCGAGTGGAAATTACATGAGGGCGAGTGGGAATGCAGATGCAGGCAGGGCAGGATAGGGTTAGGTGGGGCAACTAGTGGCGAGTAATTCTTAAGGGCTGGCTAGTAGCTTGGGACTTTAAATTTTGAGCCCTGGTGTAGTGTATCAGTTGATTTGTCGATCCAGCTTAAAATATGTTGGGAAGACTATTCGTCCCTTAAAGATAAGAATTCTTGAACATTTAAGATCCGTAAAATACTACAAAGAAACCTTCATAGCTAGACACTGAAAAACGGCTCAAGGTGGTTCCATTACAAATTTGAGATTCCTTGCCATTGATCAGATCAAATGGGCCCCCGAAAAGGTGATCTGGATATTAAACTTAAGAGACGTGAGGCGTTCTGGATTTATAAATTGAATACTCTGTACCCAAATGGATTAAACGAAGGTTTCACCTTCACTCCATTTATTTAATACAAATGATCATGATGTTGTAATTATAAGCTACAGCTACAACCTATAGTTTATTTGTAGTTCTTCACATTAATTCTATTTTGACATAATCAATGCCCTCATCCTTTATTTCCTACCTTATACTGCTGTATATTTATCCATGAATCTGGCACTCAGAATCCATTTACATGCTTGCAAGGTGCAACGCTCAGCTAGCTGTAATAATGTCCAAAGAAGCGGCACTCAAGGTCTTTCCATAAATCACCTGGTATCTTTATTGTTCGACGTTTCAGTTCACTCTCTGTGAACTTTCTTCAGGATAAAAATACAATACAAACATCCGCTTAAATAGAAGAAATAACTCACCCACTTAGCGCTCCCCTCCACCACGTAGAACGCCGTCTCCTCCTAATGACGTCAGGCTCATTCATCACCCCGGTCACCCTGGTCCAAGCCATTCAAAAAACACCTCCTTGAGAGGCTGGCCTCCCATGCATTGATTGACGTAAGACAGTCATGTGACTGTTTTCGTCTCGCACAGTCAGTGGGCGCAGGGCTGTGCTTGGGGTGTGGCCTCTGTGTGACTATTCACCGTGGCGGCACCTCCTCCCTGCAGGTGGAGTGGACAGTGCACGGCTGACACTCAGCTGCCTGGAGTGGACGTCCCAGATCCTGGGGAGCACTGAGAGCAACCAGATCCTGGGGAGAACTGAGAGCAGCCAGATCCTGGGGAGCACTGAGAGCAGCCAGATCCTGGGGAGCACTGAACCTGAACCTATGTAACCTGTGTATATCTGGCTCTGATACTAGCCAGTGCCTCACCAGCCACTGACCTCATGCATTAGAGAGGCCCTGGGGCACTTGCCTCGCGACCCACCTCTGGTCACGACCCACTTTGGGTCGCGACCCACTACTTGAGAAACATTGCTCTAAGGTATCCATCGATAGATATATCTTCTAGCGTAACAGGCTATATTCTCTTTTTTATTAAGTACATATGATGGTTGTAAAATAACAGGATAATGTCATAATCTAGCCGGTATACTCTCTCTCGCATGATTTTCCATTTTAATATATGTTGCGTCTGATTACCTAACAACAGACCGCTAACTCATTACATTGAACGCCTCAATGACGTCAGTGAATGCGTGCGCATACCCGGAAGCGAAAATAATCAATGCGGGCAGTCTAATCATCTAGAGCAGGGTTTCTCGACTCCAGTCCTCAGGACCCACTGCAGGCCAGATTTTGCAGATCACCTTGGGGAAATGCAGACTGAATACTGCAATCACTGAGCAGCTAATTAGATCACCTGTGCTGTGCTTCGGATAGCCCACAAACCAGGCCTGTTAGTGGGTCCTGAGGATACGAGTTGAGAAATACTGGTCTAGAGGGCTAGCGATATAAATACAGGTAGGATGATGGGGGGCTCTACACTCTTGATAAAGCTGTAATTTGCGGCGAAACGCGTCAAGTTCATGTCTCTTTGGTTTTAACAGCTTTATACACCCTTTCTGAACTTTTATTCCTCTATTGTATTGGCAGTGGTTGGTAGGCGGCTCGAACCACCGAGGTATAGATATTCCTCCCCTTCATTTACGTCTATCTGGCTACGTTAATTTATTGGTCTTACTATTGGCTAATTTCATTAGAAATTATTTATGGCTACTGTGCCAACGTATGGTCCACTTTAATTTAATTATTGGAGAGTATATCGGTATGAGCCTGTTTACCGATTGGTGTGTTCTTTGAACCCTGATGACAATTACCATAGATACTCATTATAAGGATTATATCCTTTTAGGGTGGCACTAATGCTTGTTCTAGCCATGCACTGTCTACCTGCTTATGCTGTATAACATTATTATCTAGAGGTAAACGTTCAGGTTAATTATTGTTCAACTACATGGTTTTAAATGTCCATTGCGTTGTTTCTATGGTAACTAATAAGGATATATACACCAAAAAAATTTCTTCTATGGTACCAGATTTAGCCTTGTTTGGCTTCTCTTCTGTTTCTTGACTTGTCTAAAATTTGTCTGTAAGGTTTGTCATTTTAATCTCACATATATTGGTCACATTTACCCATTTACAATTTTTTCCATTGAAAGATGCAGCCAAGTTAGTTATATACTATTTATTCTCTCCAGTGGTTGTAACTCATTTCTCAGTTTCCTAGAGGTGCACTGTGCACAGCTGAAAAATTTGTTTAGTTGAGATTGAAAATAATTTCAACTGAAACAGAATTAGTTTGAATACTGAATCATTTTTCATAATTTTGTTTCGTTTCGATTCATAATTTTGATTTGATTCGAATTTTAGCACCACTAAAAAAACCCCAATAAATCAAATCCTGCTCAATTACTGTTAGATTAAGGTTAGACATGAGGGTTAAAAGGCAAGCCACGGCTAAATATTGAGCTGTCTATTGGCCTGTGGTGCTGAATACAGCAGATTCAGCACCACAGCCAATTGACAGGGATGGGTGCTTTGTGAAACGGTGAAACAAAACTGATTTGTTTTCATAATTTTGTTTGTAATTTGGGATTGATTCGAATTTTAAAATCACAAAAAAACCCTCCAGTAAATCAAATCCTGCTCTATTACTGTTAGATTGGGGTTAAACATGAGGGT
Organism: Leptobrachium leishanense; assembly: GCA_009667805.1. Classification (NCBI taxonomy): domain Eukaryota; kingdom Metazoa; phylum Chordata; class Amphibia; order Anura; family Megophryidae; genus Leptobrachium; species Leptobrachium leishanense. Next base: position 114,138,252 of record CM019071.1, on the reverse strand, counting down.
TAAAAGGCAAGCTAGGGTTAAATTACTGTTTTGCTGCAGTGTGCATAGAGGAATCATTCAATCAATGATTCTCTTGTGAAACCGTATAATGAACAATTTCGTTATATACTGTTTCGTTTAGTTTCCATTCCATTTCAGATTAAACCAATTCGTTATTTCAGAAATATGAATTAACGAATTTTCAAACTTTTCTCGAAGGGCTATTCAGAGAGAGGTGAAAACATTGAGAATGACTGGAGAGAATTGGAAATTCTAGGTCAAAATAGTCATACCATAAAAATTCTCCCATTTATCTCACTTTCCAAATTGGCTATTTGGTCTAGATTGTTCATTCTCCTCTCAAGGTTTTCACCTCTCTCTGAATAGCCCTGACAGTTACGAAACAAATGCACGCCTCTGCAGTTGTCTTTGCACTCAAAATCCTCCTATACAATCCATAAACACTGCTGCTTCCAGGCTCATCTTCATAATTAGCCATTTGTTCACTGGTGAGCTAGCATATTATACTATATAAAGGCATCACAAATTGCATAAACTTAAAGTAAATTATATTTCTGCCAGACAGGAGAGAAAACACATTTATTTTTTAATGAGATTAAAGAAGACTAGATAAGATTACAGGGGAATGTGTTTTGAGCCTGCTTCTTTACGGGGTATTAAATCCAACTTCCAATTTACCTGCCTTTGCATGACCTCTTCTTTCTCAATTCCCCAAAATAATTCTTATTATCCGCACATTTCAATCTTTCTCCCTAAGCTGCGCCCCATACGCACAATATCTACAGGACTCAGTGGCAATTATAACAATGACTACAGATCAGATAGTCTACAAGGAGAAGAAAAAATTCAACAAAGATAAAACTGTCAGATTAACTGTGCTGGTAAATATTGTTTGACATAAGTGATAACGCATTATTCTGGATTTGCTTGTTTTCTTACCTCCTACTCAGACAGTATGACAGTATACTCTGTTTTCCACTGTGCATGGACAAAACTAAACATGAAATGCATGGACACTTTCTGACACATCATTTAGCCCATGTACCACACTACATTGGTTCCAATGTGCACTACTGTGCAAAACATTTTGGCAGGTGTGCAACAATTCCGTTAAATACAAATGGTTTAATAATAATGATTCTCTATTAATTTGCCATCATACAGTCCAGACCTCAGCCCCATTGAGATGGGGCATTGGGATGTGCTGGAGAAGACTTTCTCCCATCACCAATAAAAGATCTTGGTCACAAATAGGGATGAGCTGTTCGGTTCGATCGGTTCGGAGTTCGCATCGAACATAGCCTGTTCGCATGTTCGCGAACTACGAACATTTCCGCCTGTTCGCCGCGTGTTCGCCCACGATGCACCACAATGGACCACAATGCACTTTTCCACTGGCCTGAAGCTTGTAATTGGCTACAGCCTTGCACCTGACCACAGGTCAGGTGCAAGACAGGTTCAAGACTATGCCAATCACGGCTCAGAGTCCTGATTGGGCAAATTTTGCCCAATCATGGGCTAACAGAGCTAAGTCCCGCAGCACACTATATAAGGCTTCACACAGCGCTTCTGCACGTGTTTGAGAGGAGATTTCAGAGGAGATTGATCTTGTGTTAGTGTGTGTTCTTACTGCCAGTCTGCCACCAGCTACTGGGGGGGGGGGGTCTATTGTTGTAATCTTTGTGTTCTCACTCCCAGCAACTATTTTGGGGGCTCAGTAATTTCTACAAAATATTTGGAAATTGAGGTAATCTGAGGTAATCTGAGGTAATCTTTGTGTTCTCACTCCCAGCAACTATTTTGGGGGTTTAGTAATTTCTACAAAATATTCATGAATTGAGGTAATCTGAGGTAATCTGTTTCTTGTCACTGCCAGACAGAATTTTGGGGGCTCAGTAAAGTAATTTCTACAAAATATTTGGGAATTGAGGTAATCAGAGGTAATCTGCCACGCAGAATTTTGGGGGCTCAGTAATTTCTACAAAATATTTGGGAATTGAGGTGATCTGTGTCTTATCACAGCCAGTGCCCTGCAGTATTTTGGGCGTCAGTAATTTCTACAAAATATCTGGGAATTGAGGTGATCTGTGTCTTGTCACAGCCAGTGCCACGCAGTATTTTGGGCGTCAGTAATTGCTACAAAATATCTGGGAATTTAGGTGATCTGTGTCTTGTCACAGCCAGTGCTACGCAGTATTTTGGGCATCAGTAATTTCTACAAAATATCTGGGAATTGAGGTGATCTGTGTCTTGTCACAGCCAGTGCCACGCAGTATTTTGGGCGTCAGTAATTTCTACAAAATATTTGGGAATTGAGGTGATCTGTGTCTTGTTACTGCCAGCAAGTTTTTTGGGGGTCAGTAATTGCTACAAAATATTTGGGAATTGTTCTAATCTGTGTCTTGTCACTGCCACCCATCAGGGTGTCTCACTGATTTATAGGAGGCTTCTGAGACTTGTAATCTGTGTCTTCTCACTGTCAGCTATCAGGGGGTCCCACATACTTCTAGCAGATTTCTGCGAATTGTAATCTGTGTCTTGTCACTGTTGCCAGCTATCAGGGGGTCCTATCAGGGGGTCTCACTGATTTGTAGCAGATTTCTGCGAATTGTAATTTGTGTCTTGTCACTGCCACCCATCAGGGGGTCTCACTGATTTATAGGAGGTTTCTGAGATTTGTAATCTGTGTCTTGTCACTGCCACCCATCAGGGGGTCTCACTAATTTATAGGAGGTTTCTGGGAATTGTAATCTGTGTCTTGTCACTGGCTGCCAGTTATCAGGGTGTCTCACTGAGTTATACAAGAGTTCTGGAAATCTTTAATCTTTATACCAGAGTTGAATCAGAGTTCTGTATATATTTAATCTATATATCACTCACTATGTCAGAAAGACCAAAAAGGACAGGCAGACGCTCCCAGACACAAATAAGAGGGCAAGCAGCCTCTGTGTCGGGAGGCTGTGCCTCTGGTCGTGGTGGACGTGGTGCATCCTCTGCAGGGGCACGCTTGTCCTTTCTAACTGGTGCTGGCCGTCTTAAGCACCAGCAACATACAGAGGATTTGGTGGATTGGCTAACCAGACCATCCTCATCCTCCGAGTCCTCTGCCAGCCAGGCTTTACAGTCCACCTCAGCTGCCAAAGCATCTAATGCAGCCTCCATGTCCACAGCTACTCCTGCTGTAGCCTCGCTATCACACATGGAGAAGTCGGCTGAATTGTTTGACTACAATGACAGTGACATGCTGCTTGAGGATGCGCAGCAAGTACAGTGCTCTGATTCAGTCTCTGAGGTTGAGGAAGGGAGTATAATCAACCTAGAGGAAGGGGGTGCCAGTGATGACACACAAATAACTGGCACTCATGTTGCCCCAGCAGCTGCAGCATACTGCCAAGTTGGCTCCAGTGACAAGGAGATAGGGGGTGATGATGACAATGATGATGAGGTCACTGACTCCATCTGGGTGCCTCATCGAACAGAGGAGTCAAGTGAGGAGGAGGAGGAGGAGGCGGCACAAGAAACACGAGGTACAACATCCTCTATGACCAACCGTAGCACTAGCCAGTCCAAGGCATCAGATGTCAGAGATGCTCAGGTGCAGAGCGCTGTTGTCTCCAAGCACACATCCAAGAACTCTGCTGTCTGGGAGTTCTTTAAGAAATGTGCAGCAGACCCCACCGTTGCTATTTGTAATCTATGTCAGATGAGGCTCAAGCGTAGGAAAGACACCGGACGCTTGGGTATCACGTGCTTGAGGCGACATATGACCACCTGCCATGCATCCCGTTGGCACAAAACTTTGCGTAGGTCCTCCTCCTCCTCATCTGTCTCTACCCCCACTGTATGTCCTGCCTTGTCATTGCCTGCTACAACCTCCACTGACAGGGATGATGCAACAGCAATGGATGTACCAGGTCCTTCCTCACAATGTGACAGCATCCCATCAGCTGAAGATTTACGCAGTCAGATTACGTTGCCCCAGCTGCTGCAGCATAAGAAAAAATATAGTCCCAACCATCCCCAAGCACAGCGTCTAAATGCCAGTTTAGCAAAATTACTCGCATTGCAGCTGCTGCCTTTCCAGCTGGTGGACTCTGCTCCCTTCCGTGAATTTGCTGAATGTGCTGTACCACAGTGGCATGTTCCAAAACGCCAATACTTTTCACGGAAGGCCATTCCAGCACTATACCAGCACGTGGAAGACAATGTTATCAAGTCATTGGGAAAGGCAGTCAGCAGCAAGGTGCATGTGACTTTAGACACATGGTCCAGCAAGCATGGACAGGGTCGTTACATTTCCTTCAAGGCACACTGGGTAACTCTGATTGCAGCTGGGAGGGATCCAAGATGGGGCTCTGTGCTGGAGCTTGTTCATCCACCACGCCTCCAGAAAGCTGCTTGTATGAGGTCTGTCTGCTCCACCACCCCCTCTCCCTCGTCCTCCTCCTCCTCCTTCTGTGTCTCTGGCAAAGTGGCAGTTGAACCAACGCCTGACAGGGGCTACGCAATGTCTCAAGCAAAAAGATGCCATACTGTGCTTGAGCTGGTTTGTTTAGGGGACAGGAGTCACACTGGGCCAGAAATTCTGTCAGCTCTGCAGGGGCAGGTGCAGAGATGGTTAACACCACACCAACTTCAGCTGGGAATGGTCATCTGTGATAATGGCAGCAACCTTCTCTCCGCCCTACGCCTGGGTAAGTTGACGCATGTACCATGCGTAGCACAAGTCCTAAATCTGGTGGTACAGCGTTTCCTAAACAGGTACCCAGGGCTGGCAGAGCTTCTCAGCCAGGTCAGAAAAGTCTGCAGCCACTTCAGACGATCATTCCCAGCAAGTGTTCGCCTTGCAGAAATTCAAAGAGAATTCCACCTTCCCACAAACCGTCTGATCTGTGACATGCCCACCAGGTGGAACTCGACATTAGCAATGCTGCAGCGTCTGCACAAGCAGCAGAGGGCCATCAACGAGTACCTGTGTGAGTATGGCACAAGGACAGGTTCAGGTCAACTTGTTCCCCCCCCCCGCAGTGGCTGATGATCAAGGATGCATGCACTGTACTGTCACCATTTGAGGAGGCAACGAGGATGGTGAGCAGGGACAGTGCATGCATCAGTGACACAATTCCTTTAGTGTTCCTGCTGGAGCACACTCTGCGGGGAATTATAGATGTGGCTCTAGAGGCAGAGCAGCGGAAGGAAGAGGAGGCCTTCCCTAGCTCTGAAGGCCCCAGTCTTTCCGCAGACAGCATTCCAGCAGGTCCTCCTCAGATCAGACAGGAGGAGGATGAGGAGGATGAGGAGGAGGAATATTTGAGTAGTGGGGTCATTGAAGGTGGGGATTCCTCAAGGGAGGGTTTTGTGTGCCCAGAAACACAAGGACTAGTACGTGGCTGGGAGGAGGAAGTGCACAATGGGGTCATCCTCCTCATTGAGCAGGAAGACTCAGAAGCTAATGCCACCTCCAACCTACGCTGCCTGGGCTCCCTTATTATGCAAAGCCTGCTAAAGGACCCCAGTATTCGTGCTATCAAGGAGAGGGATCATTACTGGTTGGCAACCCTTCTTGATCCACGATACAAGGGTAAAGTTGCAGAGCTCATCCTGCCCGCACAGAGGGAGCACAGGATGAAAAAACTTGAAGACGCTCTAAAGCGACACTTGTGTAACACCTTTCCAGGCACTGGTAGGTTACCAAGTGATGACACAGGTGCTTCTGAGGCTGCGGATGATCAGAGGAATAGTGGTGAAGGCCGGGGCCGCTTGACTGATGCCTTTTTAAACATTTTTAGTCCACGGTGCCCAGGGACGTCAAATGTAGGCACCCATTGCCAGCGTCTTCACCATATGGTGCAGGACTACCTAGGGGCAAGGGCAGACCTGGATACCTTTCCAGCAGATGATCCACTGGCTTACTGGGTGTTGAGATTGGATCACTGGCTAGAACTTAGCCAATATGCTATGCAGCTACTAGGTTGCCCTTCATCTAGCGTGCTTTCTGACAGGACGGTCAGTGCCGCTGGAGGTTTTGTCACAGACAAAAGAGTGCATCTGTCCACTGACTCTGTAGACCGGCTGACATTTATAAAAATGAATCAGTCCTGGATCAGCAGCTATCAATCCCCTGATGCTGACGTAATGGAATAGATCGGCGATGTCTTCTGCATTCACAAAACCTCCAGCACTGAACATTTCCAGAGTACCACAAAAGGGTTACGGTGTGAAGGCACTTGCTGCCATGAAAGGCACAATATTTGGCTGCACTGATGCCTGTGCCACATTTATATAATTTTAATATTTTGAACCGCAGGGTCCAACCCTGCACTCTTCCACAATACCACAAAGGGGTTACTGTATGAATGCACTTGCTGGCCTGGCACCAAAAGCACAATATCTGGTTGCACTGATGCCTTTTCCAGATTCATATCTTTTTAATATAGGACCGCATGGTCCACCCCTGCACTCTTCCACAATACTACAGCGGGGTTACTGTATGAATGCACTTGCTGGCCTGGCACCAAAAGCACAATATCTGGGTGCACTGACGCCTTTACCAGATTCATATCTTTTTAATATAGGACCGCATGGTCCAGCCCTGCACTCTTCCACAATACCACAGAGGGGTTACTGTATGATGGCACTTGCTGGCCTGGCACCAAAAGCACAATATCTGGGTGCCCTGACGTTTTTACCAGATTCATATCTTTTTAATATAGGACGGCATGGTCCACCCCTGCACTCTTCCACAATACTACAGAGGGGTTACTGTATGAATGTACTTGCTGGCCTGGCACCAAAAGCACAATATCTGGGTGCACTGACGCCTTTACCAGATTCATATCTTTTTAATATAGGACCGCATGGTCCAGCCCTGCACTCTTCCACAATACCACAGAGGGGTTACTGTATGATGGCACTTGCTGGCCTGGCACCAAAAGCACAATATCTGGGTGCCCTGACGTTTTTACCAGATTCATATCTTTTTAATATAGGACGGCATGGTCCACCCCTGCACTCTTCCACAATACTACAGAGGGGTTACTGTATGATGGCACTTGCTGGCCTGGCACCAAAGGCACAATATTTGGGTGCACTACCACTGACGCCTGTACCAGATTCATATCCTCAGAGGGGTTACTGTGTGACGGCACTGTTGCCGACGCTAAAGGCCCAATTTTAAAGCACCTATTGTTACTTTCATCCAAAGCCTGCATAAGTTTCACTATAATTTAGCCAAAAAATCACTAAACTTTTTCTGCGCGTCCTAAAATGTCTTTTCATACAGGCTGCCGCCCCAAGCAGTTGTTTATGAATAGATTAAAGGAAAAGCATTTACCGTCATTTGAAACGTCAGTTTTTCTATACATCCTAGAAATCCGCCACTTCACGGGCAGGTTATGGGGACCTCCTAGGCACGATATTTGAAGGAATTTTTCGTTTTTATTTTTAACCCTTATTTCATGGAAAACTCACTGTCCCTTTAAAAATGTTTTTTTTTAAAACTTTTTGTCCTTGTGTCAAAAAAGTTGGAACACCATCCAACGCGTTTCGTCTCTGCTACACGCAAGACTTCATCAGGGATATCCCTGATGAAGTCTTGAGTGTAGCAGAGACGGAACGCGTTGGATGGTGTTCCAACTTTTTTATTCATGTCATTTTAATTAAATTGTTTTTTATTGGAACCACTGCTGGTCTGATTTTCTTTCAATGAGCCTGATTCCTGATTCCTGTTCCACTGACTGACCAAACAAGCCTGGAGGAATTCCTTGGCGTTATTCTGATGGTCCAGAGTTCAGGAGGCAACACAATCTATCAGGAGAGGGTAACCAAGTACCTGCTATGTGCCTGATTAAGTTATTTATCTTGTGAGTGCCAATCCAGCGGGGGCATAATTGATTAAATGTTGTATCTGCAGTCTGCACTATGTGTGTATTGATTTGTCTTGCAGATTATGCTTCACAATTCTCTTTCCTTTATACAAGTGCACCAGTGGTACCATTTGCGGGGAAGTCCCTCCAGTCCAGTCCCTCCTCTGTCTTGGCTATCAGATTTGTCCATGTTCTGGACTACCCCCCATCCGAGAGAGCCACTCTCGGTATGTGTGGGTAGTCGGCGAGCCCCAAGCTCGGGCCACTATCAGTCTTGCCAATGCCATCATGAGCATGGGCAGGGCCACCGATTTCTTGAGAGAGCCAACGGAACATGGGGTGTGCATGAGTAAAAACGCGCCTGGAGTAAAAGGCAGGTCAAGATCCGTGACCTCCGGTATAGTGTCCCTCACGAGACCCCAGAAACCTGCAATGAGCGTGCCCTCCCACCACACATGCAGGTAGGTCCCCACCGCGGTGACACATCGTCAGCAGTTTGGGTCGAAGGCCTATTCGGAAAAGCTGCGAGGGAGTACAGTACCAAAGTGATAGTACCTTATATGAATTGGACTGCAGGTGCCCCTGTGAGGTGCGGTCATGGGTGAGCTCGTATGTGTCTCGCCACTGCTCCTCCGATACGGGGGCGTCAAGCATCATATCCCAGCTCCCCTCAAAGGATGGGGGGAGTGACCTTGCGAAGATTGTAGAAGATGATAAATGACAGAGATGCCATGGCTAAGTGGGCGTTGAGTGGTACAGAGGGAATCGAAAGGTGTGAGAGGGCGGTGCAGTCAATGTCAGTCCGGTAGCGAAAGTAGGTAGTGAGAGATTTGGGTGAAATTAAAATGATCCAAAGGCGTCGGGGGAGGGGTCTGCGCCTCCCTCGTCCACGGTGGGGCGAGATCCAAGCTGGAAATGAAGTGCATCGTCCTCAGCGAAATAGTCCCTATCAGTCTCCTACATCGGGCAGTGATCAAGCCGGCTGGGAAGTCCAGATTCGTCAAGACGGGCAGCATCGGGGATGGGTACGAGGAGAGGGAGCAGCGATGGACAACCGAGCACCATACCCGCATTGTTGCACCCACAAACGGGTGTTGGGAGGAGAGTGGGGATCTGCGTGTCGGAGCGATCCATGGTAACACCACAGTAGGGTGGGGAGTAGCGTTGTGTTCCAGGTCCTGCCATAAGGCATGCCTACCTCCCATAGTCCACTCCACAATCCTCAAAAGGTGTGAGGCCTGATAGTAAAGGCAGAAGTCCGGTAAGGCCAGCCCGCCAGTCGCCTTAGGGCGTGACTGCGTTCGCAAGCTGATTCGTGCACGGGCCTTGTTCCATACGAAGCGGATACACGCTGTGCGGATCGTAGGAACTCTGGACCTGCCCATCAATCCCGAAATAACATTGTTGCGGCGGACGGATTCCAGGAGGGGTTCTAAGGAGAGAGCGAAAAGAAGCGGAGACAGGGGGCATCCCTGCCGAGTCCCATTCCGTATTTGAAAAGCGTCAGACAATACACCATTGACCGCGACCTGAGCGTTCAGCGTCCTGTAAATTGCCGCTATCCACGAGAGGTTTGCGCGAGATTCATGGCACGCAGTGTGGCGAACAGGTAGGGCCACGATACCCTATCGAACGCCTTCTCGGCATCTGAAGATAAGAGTAGGGTGGGAGTCTCCAAATCCAATGTGCGATCCTCCAAACAAAATGCTTCTTCACGCTAACCAAAATGAAACCACAGGCTGCTACATAGCAAACCATACCTGCAGCAAGACTCCGCTCCGTGTCTTTGTTTTGATCCCAAAGTGGATTTTGTTTCTGGGGGAGCATAAATAAAGGCCCACCAGTCTACCTCATGTTTGACAAGCAGCATGAGCAGGTATGGTTTGCTATGTAGCAGCCTGTGGTTTCATTTTGGTTAGGACTCGCCCTTATAGAGGTGCCTTGACGTTGGCGGGCGAGCTAGTCTTATAATGGCCATTGATAAGAAACCAAACCTCTAATTGTGTTTAGTTTCACACGGTATAATTGGAGTAAGCGCAGATGACATTTTTTTCTTTGTTATGTTCTACACATGTTGTTGGGCTGGATGCATTTGGTGTTTGCAGCCAACCCTTCGGGGAATAGGCGCGACCCCACCCCTCCTGCACTAAATAAATAACAGTTATCTATGCTTCTCTTCAGGATCAGAGTGCATTGTCGACTGCAGCAAACATTTGCTTTTTCACTGATGTTTTTACTAAAGAAGGTTTTATTTAATAGATGCATCTGTTGTCTAAGAGTCCGAACTGCCCTGTGATGTGAAGGCGTTGCACAACCCACAGATGAGAGGTCCATGGGTACATGTAAAAAGTGTTCGTCATAGCCTGTGCAGGGAGGTGGAAATCTGCTACTCACATGTGCCCAGAGAAGTTCTCCAAACATTACTTTACATGGATCGGCACAGGTGGTTTAAATAAAATTTCTGTTTTCCTAAAACCCCTAGAGTAGATATTAAATGCCGAGTAGGAAATGATGATGGCAGATTTTGAAAGATCTGTGTCTAGGAAAAACAGCATCTTGCCAGTAAAGCTTCCTGCTATTATGAAAATGTACTTGTGGTAAAGGGACACTCCAGGATAGAAAACACTTTTTTTTCTGCAGAATATATTCCAATTTGACAGTCCATTATGTAAAACCACCTATGAAACTACCACAGTTTTTTTTTTACTTTTTAACAACTTAAGAGGTAATAATTCTAAATCATTGTGGAGTTTCTTCCCTCCACAGTTACTGAAGCTCGTCTCGCTCGTCCTGATCCCTGTTACCATTCAATCAAAGCAGAGAGAACAAACAGCTTTAATGCTGAGCTCTCTCTGCACTGAGTTGCATTAATGTACAATAACAGAATGACTGCACTCAACCTGGCCATCTGTTTTAAGAAAGGATATTATAGCGCTAGAAAAAGTGCAGAGACGGGCAACTGAATTAATAAAGGGAATGGAAGATTTAAGTTATGAGGAAAGGCTAGCAAGCTTAAACCTGTTTAGTTTAGAGAAACGGTGCCTTAGAGGGGATCTGATAACTTTATATAAATATATACGGGGCCATTATAAACCATTGTCTGGAAACCTATTCATTAACAGGACTATACAGGACACGAGGTCACCCATTTAGGCTGCAGTCACACGAGCGAACTGAGTGCGTCCGTGTGACTGCCCATCCCTGCGACCGTCGCAGCTTTTGACAGGCTGGACGGGAAGGGCCACACGGGGCAGCGTGCGCATGAATTGCGTACGCTACCGCCAGACGTGATTTCAGCCTCCCCATAAAAAAGCTACGATGGAACAACTGAAGGTGGCAGGGCTACGAAGCATGATCCTCCATAGGAGGATCTTGCTTTGTAGCGCTGAGCGCACTAACTGCGCTCAACGAGGGGTGGAAGGAACGTCCACTCTCACGAATATTCCTTCCGCTCTGAAAAACGCTTGTGTGTCCGCAGCCTTAGACGGGATGAAAGGAAATTCAGCCTAAAGTATAGAAAGGGTTATTTTACAGTGAGAACAAAAAGCTGTGGAGTTCTCTGCCTCTTGAGGTGGTTGGGTCAGAGACTGTACAGACTTTTAAACAACAACTGGATATTTTCTTGCATAAACTTAATATTAAGGGTCATAATATTTAATATGTGGGTAAAAGCTGCTTGATCCAAGGAGAAATCTGACGCCATTCTGAGGTTAAGAAGGAATTTTTTCCCCAGTATGTTGCATATTACGAGCACTTCAGACTGGGTTTTTTGCCTTCTTTTGGATCAACAGCAATAGGTGATGTCTAAAAGGCTGAATTTGACAGAAAACACATCTTTTTGTTCAGCCTATGTACTTATGTAACCTGCACATACATTTTACATAAGGGGCCATATTGCAAGGTTGGTGTTAAAAATCAGACGCCAAAGGAAAACTCGTGCGCCGGCCATTTTCCATCAGAGTCTGACTTTTAACACCCATATTTCGACTGAGCCGCTTTCTCTAAAGCTCAATTCGTAATATTTTTTTAGGGTGGTGAACATTAATGCAGTGGTGCTACGTGCTGCACTGTTATCAGCTCCAGGACTTCATAGAATTCCATGGAGCCAGATGCGATTCTGCGAGCAAGGTCTGGCCAGGACAGCAAAAGGATCTGTGGAGGAACACTGCCTACCGAGAGAGGTGACCAAGGGATCTGAGGAGAGTATTTGAATTTTTGGTGGGGTTAGATTGATGTGTTAATTGCAATCACTTAACACCAGGTTTTAAAAGATTTTATTCAATCCCGAATAACGGCAGGCGTAGATGGAGAATTAGCAGGCTGGAGTAACGTGTTCTTCATCTGCTAGGGGTACATTAACATCTCCAGGGGTCAAGTCCTGGGAAAAAAAGTGAGGGAACTCACCCGCGACGAATTCCACAACCCCTATTACCTGAAGAAAAATATATATATCACAAGTATAGCAGTACGTAGTGATACCATTTTTATTGGGTTAACATTACATTTAAAAGACAAGCTTTCAAGAGTGTAACCTCTCCTCTTCAGGTCTGGAAACTATACTGATCAGTGAAAGGTATCACTACGTACAGGTATACTCGTGATTTTGGCAACTGGACTAACACAGTTATATATATATATATATTAGTCAGGTCCAGAAATATTGGGACATCGACGCAATTCTAACATCTTTGGCTCTATCCACCACCACAATGGATGAAACAAATGAAGCAGTTTGCAGATGTGCCTCCCACTTGTTAAGGGACCAAAGGTAATGGGACAATTGGCTTCTCAGTTGTTCCATGGCCAGGTGTGTGATATTCCCTCATTACCCCAATTACAATGTGCAGATAAAAGGCCCAGAGTTCATTTCAAGTGTGCTATTTGCATTTGGAATCTGTTGCTGTCAACTCTCAAGATGAGATCCAAAGAGCTGCCACTATCAGTGAAACAAGCCATCATTAGGCTGAAGAAACAAAACAAACCCATCAGAGAGATAGCAAGAACATTAGGCGTGGCCAAAACAACTGTTTGGAACATTCTCAAAAAGAAGGAACGCACCGGTGAGCTCAGCAACACCAAAAGACCCGGGAGACCACGGAAAACAACTGTGGTGGATGACCGAAGAATTATTTCCCTGGTGATGAAAACACCCTTCACAACAGTTGGCCAGATCAAGAACACTCTCCAGGAGGTAGGTGTATGTGTGTCAAAGTCAACAATCAAGAGAAGACTTCACCAGAGTGAATACAGAGGGTTCACCACAAGATGTAAACCATTGGTGAGCCTCAAAAACAGGAAGGCCAGATTAGAGTTTGCCAAACAACACCTAACAAAGCCTTCACAGTTCTGGAACAAGATCCTATGGACAGATGAGACCAAGATCAACTTGTACCAGAGTGATGGGAAGAGAAGAGTATGGAGAAGGAAAGGAACTGCTCATGATTCTAAGCATACCACCTCATCAGTGAAGCATGGTGGTGGTAGTGTCATGGCGTGGGCATGTATGGCTGCCAATGGAACTGGTTCTCTTGTATTTATTGATGATGTGACTGCTGACAAAGCAGCAGGATGAATTCTGAAGTGTTTCGGGCAATATTATCTGCTCACATTCAGCCAAATGCTGCAGAACTCATCGGACAAGTGGAATGTTATGCAATGGCCAAGTCAATCACCTGACCTGAATCCCACTGAGCATGCATTTCACTTGCTGAAGACAAAACTGAAGGGAAAATGCCCCAAGAACAAGCAGGAACTGAACAGTTGCAGTAGAGGCCTGGCAGAGCATCACCATTGATGAAACCCAGCATCTGGTGATGTCTATGCGTTCCAGACTTCAGGCTATGATTGACTGCAAAGGATTTGCAACCAAGTATTAAGAAGAGAAAGTTTGATTTATGATTATTATTCTGTCCCATTACCTTTGGTCCCTTAACAAGTGGGAGGCACATCTGCAAACTGCTGTAAGTCCTACACCGTTCACCTGAGTTGGATGAACATACCCTCAAATTAAAGCTGACAGTCTGCAGTTAAAGCACATTGTGTTTGTTTCATTCCAACTCCATTGTGGTGGTGTATAGAGCCAAAGATGTTAGAATTGTGTCGATGTCCCAATATTTCTGAACCTGTAATATATGCTCTTATGGGTATATATGGCCCCCTGCTCTTATGGGTATATATGGCCCCCAGCTCTTATGGGTATATATGGTCCCCAGCTCTTATGGCTATATGGCCCCCAGCTCTTATGGTTATATATGGCCCCCAGCTCTTATGGGTATATATGACCCCCAGCGCTTATGGGTATATATGGCCCCCAGCTCTTATGGCTATATATGGCCCCCAGCTCTTATGGCTATATATGGCCCCCCCCAGCTCACATGGATATATTGCCCCAGCTCACCTCTTTGCCAGGCCGCACATTGCCGGCGGCCGCGTGTTTTTCCTTGCGAGATTGCAGCTGCCTGGTGGATAGATCCCAGCCCAGGTGAGCGGCAGAGGAGAGCTTTATGCTGGCGGCCACGTGTAGGAGGAAAAACACGTGGCCGCCGGCAATGTGCGGCCAGCTAAACTGTTTTGGACTCGGGCCACAGCGGTAACCTGCGTTCCCGCAGCGTTCACGCTGTGGGAGAAGTGCAGGGACGCCGTTCCCGCGCGTTCCTGCAGGACTCGAGCCCTGAACATCTCCCATATAAAATATAGGCGACATTAATGTGCAACAAGCAGCCATGATGTCTGAGACCAAAAAGGGATACTAAAAGATCAAGCAGAACGCTCAAGCCATTATGCTTTTCGAGCGCTCTCCTTAGTGGCAACCGAGCTTAGTGGAATAGAGCCCAAGGGTGCTGGTGAGGGAACGGTGAGCATAATATTCAAATTATACAAGATTCAGAGTACTACAGTATAATATAGTCTGCAAGCTTTGTAAACCACTTGGCTAAAGATTAATCGATGGACATTTGCTTACAAAACACGATAAGTAACTGCGACGGCATGCCACAATGTTAATGTACTTCAACACGGCATGCCCTAAACATCCTAACCAACTGGCTGCTTATGAGGTGAACTTTTAATGTTTCTTTTCATTTTGAATTTTTTTTAATGCTATAGACTAGTCTAAGTACAGTAAATTTATTTAATTAACTCCTTCACTACCGTGATCATTTTTACACACTCACCAGCAGAACACACAGCAGCCCGTGATCGTGTTAACACAATCTGAACTATGCAATATCATTGCAAATGAAATTTAGTTTGCATTTAGAATTTGGGTGACCCTCAGTACCCAAAGTTTTAGTACCCAGGGCAAGATACAAGAACACGCTTTAAAATTTTGCTGTGAATAAGTCACATCTCTCCACCTGATCAGGCATGAAGCTCTGAACTGTAGTAACCTAATGTGGCCAGTAGATAGTGACATCTGCCTGTCAAATTGGTTATTGTAGTAAGGACTGTACAGTGGGAATATTCCCAAATATTTCTTACTGTAAAATTGATTAAAAATGATTTTGCAAAACCAATGGTTACTGATAGTGGTTTTTTTGGACTATCACTTGGAAGTGAAGGGATTAATAATGAAATATATCAAAAATTTAGAACATTTTAACTAATAAAATAAATAGTTCTAATGTGTTTTAGTAATTGCTTGTATATTTTTATCTACTTACTTTTTCATCATAATTTTTTTTTATATTATTGTGTACAGTAAATACAATTTTCTATAAATTAAATAAATATTACAGGCAAAGGCAGCACAATAAAAAAGGGGGGGTGGCAGTGGCGTAGCGTGGGTTGTCAGCGCCCGGGGCCAGCCAAGAATTGTGCGCCCCCCCCAAACCTGTGGACACGTTATCAATATTGCCCCAGCTCTCACAAGGATATTGCCCCAACTCATGGGATTTGCCCCAGCTCTCACATGGATACTGCCCCAGCTCACACATGGATATTGCCCCAGCTCTCACATGGATATTGCCCCAGCTCTCACATGGATATTGCCCCAGCTCACACATGGGATTTGCCCCAGCTCATGGGATTTGCCCCAGCTCACACATGGATTTGCCCCAGCTCACACATGGATTTGCCCCAGCTCACACATGGATTTGCCCCAGCTCATGGATTTGCCCCAGCTCTCACATGGATATTGCCCCAGCTCTCACATGGATATTGCCTCAGCTCATGGGATTTGCCCCAGCTCACACATGGATTTGCCCCAGCTCACACATGGATTTGCCCCAGCTCTCACATGGATTTGCCCCAGCTCACACATGGATTTGCCCCAGCTCACACATGGATTTGCCCCAGCTTACACATGGATTTGCCCCAGCTCTCACATGGATTTGCCCCCAGCTCATGGATTTGCCCCCAACTCATGGATTTGCCCCCAGCTCATGGATATGCCCCAGCTCATGGATTTGCCCCCAGCTCATGGATTTGCCCCCAGCTCATGGAATTGCCCCAGCTCTCACATGGATTTGCCCCAGCTCACACATGGATTTGCCCCATCTTACACATGGATTTGCCCCAGCTCTCACATGGATTTGCCCCCAGCTCATGGATTTGCCCCAGCTCATGGATTTGCCCCAGCTCATGGATTTGCCCCCAGCTCATGGATATGCCCCAGCTCATGGATTTGCCCCAGCTCATGGATTTGCCCTAGCTCTCACATGGATTTGCCCCACCTCACACATGGATTTGCCCCAGCTTACACATGGATTTGCCCCAGCTCTCACATGGATTTGCCCCCAGCTCATGGATTTGCCCCCAGCTCATGGATTTGCCCCAGCTCATGGATTTGCCCCAGCTCTCACATAGATTTGCCCCAGCTCACACATGGATTTGCCCCCAGCACATGGATTTGCCCCCATCACATGGATTTGCCCCAGCACATGGATTTGCCCCAGCTCTCACATGGATTTGCCCCAGCTCACACATGGATTTGCCCCAGCTTACACATGGATTTGCCCCAGCTCTCACATGGATTTGCCCCCAGCTCATGGATTTGCCCCAGCTCATGGATTTGCCCCAGCTCATGGATTTGCCCCCAGCTCATGGATATGCCCCAGCTCATGGATTTGCCCCAGCTCATGGATTTGCCCCAGCTCTCACATGGATTTGCCCCAGCTTACACATGGATTTGCCCCAGCTCTCACATGGATTTGCCCCCAGCTCATGGATTTGCCCCCAGCTCATGGATTTGCCCCAGCTCATGGATTTGCCCCAGCTCTCACATGGATTTGCCCCAGCTCATGGATTTGCCCCAGCTCTCACATGGATTTGCCCCAGCTCACACATGGATTTGCCCCAGCACATGGATTTGCCCCAGCTCATGGATTTGCCCCAGCTCATGGATTTGCCCCCAGCTCATGGATATGCCCCAGCTCATGGATTTGCCCCAGCTCATGGATTTGCCCTAGCTCTCACATGGATTTGCCCCACCTCACACATGGATTTGCCCCAGCTTACACATGGATTTGCCCCAGCTCTCACATGGATTTGCCCCCAGCTCATGGATTTCCCCCAGCTCATGGATTTGCCCCAGCTCATGGATTTGCCCCAGCTCTCACATAGATTTGCCCCAGCTCACACATGGATTTGCCCCCAGCACATGGATTTGCCCCAGCACATGGATTTGCCCCAGCACATGGATTTGCCCCAGCTCTCACATGGATTTGCCCCAGCTCACACATGGATTTGCCCCAGCTTACACATGGATTTGCCCCAGCTCTCACATGGATTTGCCCCCAGCTCATGGATTGCCCCAGCTCATGGATTTGCCCCCAGCTCATGGATATGCCCCAGCTCATGGATTTGCCCCAGCTCATGGATTTGCCCTAGCTCTCACATGGATTTGCCCCACCTCACACATGGATTTGCCCCAGCTTACACATGGATTTGCCCCCAGCTCTCACATGGATTTGCCCCCAGCTCATGGATTGCCCCAGCTCATGGATTTGCCCCAGCTCATGGATTTGCCCCAGCTCTCACATAGATTTGCCCCAAGCTCACACATGGATTTGCCCCAGCACATGGATTTGCCCCATCACATGGATTTGCCCCAGCACATGGATTTGCCCCAGCTCTCACATGGATTTGCCCCAGCTCACACATGGATTTGCCCCAGCTTACACATGGATTTGCCCCAGCTCTCACATGGATTTGCCCCCAGCTCATGGATTTGCCCCCAGCTCATGGATTTGCCCCAGCTCATGGATTTGCCCCCAGCTCATGGTATGCCCCAGCTCATGGATTTGCCCCAGCTCATGGATTTGCCCCAGCTCTCACATGGATTTGCCCCAGCTTACACATGGATTTGCCCCAGCTCTCACATGGATTTGCCCCCAGCTCATGGATTTGCCCCCAGCTCATGGATTTGCCCCAGCTCATGGATTTGCCCCAGCTCTCACATGGATTTGCCCCAGCTCATGGATTTGCCCCAGCTCTCACATGGATTTGCCCCAGCTCACACATGGATTTGCCCCCAGCACATGGATTTGCCCCCAGCACATGGATATTGCCCCAGCTTACACATGGATATGCCCCAGCTCTCACATGGATTTGCCCCAGCTCTCACATGGATTTGCCCCAGCTCTCACCTGGATACTCGGGCCAGCTCCGGCAGGGGTTGAGGGGGCCCAGATGCCGGGCAGCGCGAGAGTGCCTGCCCGGTCCTGAACAGTCCGTCCTGTTGAAGTGGAGGCGGCTGCGTGCGTGTGCAGGTCACGTGGTCTGGCCAGTCAGGTGGTACAGAGACTCAGTACCACCTGATTAGCCGGACCACGTGACCGGCTGAGCCTACACGCAGCCGCCTCCCCTTTAACAGGACGGACTGTTTAGGACCGGGCAGGCACTCTCGCGCTGCCCGGCATCTGGGTCCCCTCAACCCCCAGGACAGTTTTAGGGGCGCAAATGCGCCCCTAACAAAACTGCGCCCGGGGCCACGGCCCCCCAGCCCCCCCCACGCTACGCCAGTGGGGGTGGCAAGCTATTGGTCCACCTGAAATGTTTCAATGAATCGATTTTTTTTAAACAGCATTTTAATGAACCAAATAGTCACTTGGTTGAAGTCTGGTTTAGCTGAATCATGTAAAAAAAATCTGTGTTGTAAACTGCCCCCACAGTATCTTTCCATCACTTTCTCCTCACTGTGTTGCTTTAGCCATAGAATGGAGTGAATGGTTCAGTCACTGATTCAAATCATTGTATTGTCTTATCTCATTCAGATGCCATCTCTTTTATCAGTTAGCTGGAGAACAATAGACCTCCTGTAGCCTTATCTAAGCATTCCCTCCTCCACCTCATTAACTGTTAAATAATGTAGACTAAATAACCAAGCGCCACAAAGCAAAGCTTTTGGTAAATTTTGCATCATGAGCAAAATACATAATAGGAAAACAAAAGATCAAAACCCTTATTTCAAACAAATAAAAAAACAGTAGCATGTGTTTTATAATGTGGTTTTATTTGTAATGCACACGTAATCTAGTTACAGTTTATTTACATGATAGTGTCCCTTTAAACTACTGTTGATCTCTTGTTCTGAGGATTACCACAGCTTCCTACATGTCATCAGTACCATCAACAATGATGTAGTGGCGTATCGTTCGTATGTGTAGTATGTATAATTTTGGTAATAGCCCCAGCAGTGACAAGGTTTTGGCACTAAAGATCAGCTCTTAATGTGAAAAAATGCTTTGGATCGATAGCCAGGCATTTTCTTGAGACAAACATATGTGAATGATGGTCTCACGTCTGCACCCACAATAAAGCAAGCTATGTCTTTTCTCCACAACACAAAAGAGAATCTTGGAATATTCAAACCTATGCTGGCATAACATCGCCTCCAACAAACCAGGTGCCGAACGATTTAGCTAAAGTGCCAGCAATGGAAAACCCTTACATCAGTGAGTTACAGTTACAAGTATATATATAAAACATTAACAAATGCCGAACCGCTGAACAATGGGTGAGATAGAATAACAAATTTACATACGAGTTACACACACAGAACAGTAGGGGAGAGAACCCTGCTCGAGAGCTTACAATCTAAGAGAGTTCTCTCTCCTCTTTATACAATATTTTTGACCCCCATCCCCCCTATGTTTCGCAGTTCCTGTGAATATTTTGGGAAAATCCCTTCTTCAGGAGTTCACCCTGCAGTCATGCAAATGTGATGTACCTCTACCAAATAATAAGTACAGCGCACGGAAAAATGTGAAAAGATTCTCTCTTGGAGCTTGAAATAGCCAAGATACCTTGGGCATTATTTCCTTGTTGACTCTAAAATTGGTATGCTAACGGAGGGAAAAACAGATATCAGCTTCTACATAGCGACCCTCAATTTAGAAAACAGAGTTACCCTAGGTTATATCCCCAATGAAACCAGATGATTCTGTGTGTATGATCAACTGGGTGGAGGCAGTGGCGACTCTAGGAACAATATTTGGGGGGGGCACATAAGATACCCTCAAAACTGGAGGGGCACTAATAATTTTCACCACTAAATCATACCACTGAATAAAACTAAGGGCCCTTTCACCTGGTGTGAGGTAAAACACCATCACTAAAAATGTTTTTTTACCGCGACTCGCTAAAACGTAGTGCCTGACGACCTACTAACAGATCACCTTGTCCATGGTAGTCCGTGTACAAAGTCATTTGGGGCACGCTAGGGAAACGCTAAGACCCGGGCTGAGACCCAGCGCTAATGCGGTTGTGCACAGGTTTGTTTTTTCCTAGTGCAGAGTGCCGGGCCAAACCTATCCCCCCGCTCTCCCAAGCTTGAACATGAACACATCCAGTGAATAACCTCACACCCCTGCATTATTAAAATCCTCCAAGGTGGACGTATCATCCATGTTTATATGCACACATACAGTTGTGTTCAAAATTATTCAACCCCCACTGAAATTGAGTGTTTTGGCCAGTTTGACATTGATTTTGATCATTCAGTCATCTTGCTTACAATTAAATCAAAGAGGCACGTGTAGGTCAGACAAATATAACATAACATTTATAATGAAATAACCACAGTCTTTTCTGTGCTCACATCATTATCAGTTTTATTCAACCCCCAAGTGACATTCAATCTTAGTACTTAGTACAACATCCTTTTACAGTTATAACAGCTTTTAAACGTGAAGCATAGCTTGTCACAAGTGTCTTGCAGCGATCTACGGGTATCTTCGCCATTCGTCATGGGCAAAAGCCTCCAGTTCAGTCACATTCTGCTGCTTTCTTTAAGTCCCACCAGAGGTTCTCAATCGGATTTAAGTCAGGTGACTGCGATGGCCACTCCAAAATGTTCCAGCCTTTAATCTGCAACCATGCTCTAGTGGACTTGGATCATTGTCCTGTTGAAAGGTCCAACGTCTCCCAAGCCTCAGGTTTGTGACGGACTGCATCACATTGTCATCCAATATCTCCTGGTACTGAAGAGAATTCATGGTACCTTGCACACGCTGAAGCTTCCCTGTACCTGCAGAAGCAAAACAGCCCCAAAGCATGATTGACCCCCCGCCATGCTTCACAGTAGGCAAGGTGTTCTTTTCTTCATAGGCCTTGTTCTTCCTCCTCCAAACATAGCGTTGATCCATGGGCCCAAACAGTCCTAATTTTGTTTCATCAGTCCACAGAACACTATCCCAAAACTTCTGTGGTTTGTCCACATGACTTTTGGCATACTGCAGTCGACTCTTCTTATTCTTTGGAGACAGCAAGGGGGTGCACCTGGGAGTTCTGGCATAGAGGCCTTCATTACGCAGTGTGCGCCGTATTGTCTAAGCTGAAACTTCAGTACCCACATCTGACAAATCTTTTCTCAGTTCCTCAGCAGTCACACGGGGACTTTTCTCCACTCTACGCTTCAGGTAGCGCACAGCAGTCGAAGTCAGCATCTTCTTTCTGCCACGACCAGGTAGCGTTTCAACAGTGCCCTTTGCCTTGAATTTGCGAATGATGCTTCCTATGGTCTCTCTTGGTATGTTTAACATCTTTGCAATCTTCTTATAGCCATTGCCCTTCCTGTGAAGAGTAATCACCTCTTCTCTTGTCTTCCTGGACCATTCTCTTGACTTCACCATGTTTGTAACCACACCAGTAAATGTCTAGAAGGAGCTGAGTATCACAGTCATTTTAAATCTGCCTAATTGGTGCTTATTATGCTTTATTGCTGCTCCGTGACATCCACAGGTGTTTTCAATACCTGATTGAAAACACTTGAATGAACCTCTTTTCTTCAGAGTGGTAGTCTTTAAGGGGTTGAATAATTGTGTCAATGAAGAATTCACAAAAGAAACATTTACTACTGTATTACAAAACCAATTGATGTCATTTTAGTTGCATATGGTTCTTTAAAAAGTCCTTGTAGGATTTCATTCTGAATACAATTAGAAATGTACACTAAATTCCCTAAAACCCTTTACAGCATTGGGGGTTGAATAATTTTGAACACAACTGTATATTAAGGTTGATGGGCATTGCATGATAAATGCCTCTCAACAGCATGTAGAATCATTACACTGCATTTAATAGATCCAAATGCAAGGACAGGTGTGCCACAAAAATTTCCCTGCTGCAGCATATAAATAGTACATGGTATAGGGCAAGACTTATCCATGTGTTCCTTTAAGCACCTTTCTATACTGTTTCTTCTTATACATGGTCCACATGGTCACCCTAATTATCAACCACTTACATACTATGAATAACTCTCAGCATAAAATATTTAAAATTAGTTAAGTTATATTAGAATTAGGAAGTCATGGATAAAGGATACATATATATCACAATAGAGACTATTGCAACAGCAGCGACATTGCTGACCAGATCCATTACTATGTTGTATGGGGCCAAGAGAACTGCCTGCTTAATTGCCTGTTAATTTTGGGCGAGGACCTGTTTTTTGGAGTTGACACCATAGTTGAGCAGTAGGTAAAATGTTGCAATTAGCGTCTCTCAAAAAATTTGCGCTGGCACCAAGTGATCTGTTAGTTGCAAAAGCGCTAGAGATCTCTTACGCTCCCCATGTTAAGTATAGGACGCGGAAAGTACAGTAAGCTTGCAAAAACTAACGTAATACACAATGTAATGTATAGTCTGAACATTAACCACTTCACTGCTGAGCCATTTCAACCCTGTGAAAATGTTTACGCTTACGTGCACGTTTTTATTTAAGGTTTTATGACATTTACTTCACACTGAATATGGTCATTCTGGATATCATTGGAAAGGCCAGAATCTGTCCATATACGATGCACAGGGACAGAGATATGGCGGTCCGAAGAACTGTTGGAAGCTGGATGTGCTGATTTCTGGTGGGGGGGGGGCACATGGGAATTTTATTTATGTGTATTATAGTGTATTATAGTTTTACTCTGTTCCTGACACACTTTCATGCAAATGACAAGCTTTAATAAAGTCATTAAAATGCGCAGATGTATAGATGAGTTGTCAATCTTTCAAGCTGATGAAAGTTGTAGGAAACTCTAAAGCGTGTGTAGAATTTCATAAAATGTGTGGTACGTGTTTTTTTTTAAACATATTTATTTACAGAGGTGCAAAGGTAATACAATGCTTACAACTCGTTAACATCAGCAGGAAAGAATGGTATCATTCTCAGATTTGCAAAATATATACCCTATTTTAGTGACATGCGCCGCAATAAACAGACGGACCAAATAGACAGGAGGGTATAGAAGAAAAGAGGGGAATCAGACCAGCAACAAGGGGTTTGGGTCGAAATCCCTACAGCCATATTCCCTAATGCCAAAATCCCGACGGCCAACTTCCCTACACAGACAACTCCCTGACGGCCAACTTTCCTACACGGCCAACTTCCCTACACAGAGAACTCCCTGACGGCCACTTTTCAGACATCCAAAATCCCAGCGGCAAACCCGAACCCTACTCCCTAACCCCCTAAACCTAGCCCTAACACCCCTAAACCTAGCCCAACCCTAACCCCCTAAACCTAGCCCTAACCCCCCTAAACCTAGCCCTAACCCCTAAACATAGCCCTAACCCCCCTAAATCTATCCCTAATCCTAAACCCCATAAATCTATCCCTAACCCTAACCCCCTAAAACTAACCCCCTAAATCTATCCCTAACCCCCTAAGCCTAACCCCCTTAAATCTAGTCCTAACCCTCCTAAATCTATCCCTAACCATAACCCCCTAAACCTAACCCCCTAAATCTAGCCCTAACCCCCTAAATCTAACCCTAACCCCCTAACCCCCCAAAATCTAGCCCTAATCCCCTATATCTAGCCCTAACCCCAACTCCCTAAACCTAGTCCTAACCCTAAGCCCCCTAAACCTAACCCTAACCCCCCTAAACCTAGCCCTAACCCCGCTAAACCTAGCCCTAACCCTAACCCCCCTAAACCTGGCCCTAACCCTAACCCCCCTAAATCTAGCACTAGCCCTAACCCCATAACGTATCCCTAACCCCCTTAAACCTAGCCATAACCCCCCCTAAACCTAGCCCTAACCCCCCTAAACCTATGGTTAGGGTGTTAGTATTAGGGTTTGCCGCTGAGATTTTGAATGTCTAGAAGTTGGCCGTGTAGGGAAGTTGGGATGTCCGGCAGTTGTCCTGTCTGGAAGTTGGCTGTCGGGATGTTGGCATTAGGGAAGCTGGCTGTAGGGATTTTGTACGGCACCCGCAACAAGACGTACAGGAAACAGAGAGGGAGGGGAACACAACAGAACAAAGGGAGGGAGAGAAAGAAAGAAGAAAGGAAAAGAAGAAAAAAAAAAAAGGAAGGAGAAAGGAGGGAGGCCCCACCCTAATGAGTAATATCACAAACAGAGGCAATAACAGCAGTGGAACTCAATCAGGGTCCGTCTCCGACCATAAATCCCATATTTTATGATAAGCACGCAGAGTGCCGTGTAGTCTGGCAGACAGTTCATCCAGGACTCGCACCTCCTCAATAATCTGCTCCACCCTCCTCCATGGTGGGTGGGGGGGGTTAGGTGGACCAGTGATTTTGGAGAGAAGTCGATTATGAGGCTGGGGAAGCTCTGCATGGGGTCGTGAGTGACATGAGGAAAGTCCACGGATCCTTGGGAACATTGTATGCCAAAGCTCCAGATACCAGGTTGGATGGAGGGGTACGACCACCACATGTGGGCATGAGTGCCCTTATTGCCGCAATTTCTCCAGCATGTGTCAGGTATGGCAGGATTCGTCCCGTGAAGAAAGGATGGGGTTACATACCTCCTCATTGTGGTCTTATATGATTGCAGTGAAACGTTGATGCAGAACTTAGATATGGAGTACCAAATGTTCATCCAATCACCTGACTCTAGGCTATATTACAAAGCTGGTGCTACGTTAACCAGAGCTGCTGTAAACTTACCAGAGCCATTATAGCCTATGGAGGTTTTCAGTTTACAACAGCTCTGGTTAAGTTAGCACCAACATTGTAATATGGCCCTCCACCTGGCCAAGGTCACGCTCCCATGCCACCATATAGGGCAGAGGCTCCGAAACCCCAGAGGATGATAATTCTAAGACCAGCTGTGAGATGAGACCCTGAGCAGTGGCGGAACTACCAGGGTCGCAGCGGTCGCAGTCGCGACCGGGCCCTGGCAATTCCGCCACTTGAGGGGGGCCCACTGGCTTGTGGAGACTGGCGCAGCGGCGAGCGAGCGCTGCACTATTTTTTCAGCAGCACGATCGGCGTTCCGATGATGAGCCTCGGCTCGTCATAAGTTAAGTTCCTCCCCCCTCTCCCTGCTCGCTCACCGGCCGGCTCCAGAAGCTCCGGCCGCACGTGTATCCATGTGTGTGTATGGGCGTGGCCAAGGAGACAGTGAGCGTCGAGCGAGACAGAGCAGGGCCGGGATTAATCCGCGGCCGGAATTGTTCCTTTCCGGGCTGCTCCAGTGAGTCCCATGAGTCTGTCCGGCACCACCGACCACCCGCCACACCGCTGCAGCTGACTCCTGGGCCGTGACAGTCACGATCTCCCACTCACCCACTCAGTCACTCTGAGGCCGCTGCCACAACGTTCCGAGTTCCGACCCGGTCACGTCACGTCAAGTCACTGTCAGACACAGTATATCATTCAGCTGGGCCTGACGCCACCACCACACCACTGCAGCAGACTCGTGCAGTACCCACTGCCCATGACAGTCACTGTCTCTCCTGACAAATGTCCCAGTCACAACATCATTCAGCATCAGCACGCCACTCAGGTAATTATGTTCAAAATCAAATTAAAATCAAATGATGGTCGCTTACTAGTACTGAACTTAGTTTGGACTGCGTTACCGTGGGGGCTGGGGGGCCCTTAATATAAATGGTGTACTTTTTTTTTTTTTTTTTTAATCTTGCAGGAAAAAAAAAGTAAAAATATGGATCTTTTTTGGGGGGAGGGGGCCCTTCATGGATTCTTGCACCGGGGCCCTCAGGTTTCTAGTTACGCCACTGACCCTGAGGGTGGTCACCCCGGATGAACATGTCCTCTCCAGGAAGGTCACAGAGGCTGATCGACAGCCGACCTTATGGTCGGTGAGGAAACATAATTGCGGCACTGTAGGTAACGAAAGAAATCAGCAGTAGGACGTGTTTAAATGTGGTTTGGTTCTAAGACAAAAGGGCTATTCGTTTGACCACGAACATCTGAGTAAAACTCTCTGACCCTCCCCTGATTCAGAAAAGGTTGCTCGGTATATTTTGGATTAATATTGTGCATTTCGAATTATGCCTGGTTAATAAATGATTTAGCTAGCTATATTTTAGAGAGTTGTAACTAGCTCAGTAGGGGGCACTACAAACCAAAAAACAAACATATGAATTCATAGAGACCAGAAGTCAGTAGCAGACTAGACTAGTTTGCAATTTTTTTATATAATTTATACATACTGGGGATCTATAAACAACTACTAGAATTTTGAACTTGCCAAAAGAAGGACAAAAATTACTACAGCATACTACAGACAGAACTATTATTTAAAATTGTTAATGTTTAGGAAGTCTTTTAAGAGATTTAAATATCTCTAAACTGTAATAAATCGTTAGAAATTATTTTATGTAAATAATACATATATTTTTTTCTAAATTACATTTTTATTTAAATATCTCTAAACTACAATAAATTGTTAGAAATACTTTTTTGTAAATAATATATATTTTTTCTAAATTACATTTTTATTTAATTATCTCTAAACTACAATAAATTGTTAGAAATACTTTTTTGTAAATAATATATATATTTTTTCTAAATTACATTTTTATTTATACCAGATAGGTCTTGAGTATTTGTTTTAACTTCTTGCTTATGTTCGCGTTCATATTTATTTGATAGTGGTTGGGGAGGCAGGCAGCAGAATTTGCAGTGCGTAGTGCAGCACTAAGCTTAGGATACGCTGCTGACTACCTTGCCAAGTCAATTGTAAAAAAAAAAAAAAAAAAAAAAAGAATTGCAATGTAATACAAAACAATGTTATTATTCTATTAAAGAAAAGGATTCCACTTTTCAGGGAAATCTGTTCCCCTTGGACTACTATGAAATAATTAGCTCTGTTTCCTGTCCTTGCCCCCTCACCTCCCACCTTTATTGGCTACATCTTTCCCATTTTGGATCTTTAATAGTAATGTTGTGGTTTCCTGTCAAAGTCTCTGTGTGAGTGCTAAGAATCATGTGTTTTAAAATAGCAAGATTTTATAATCTTGGTTAAATAACCCAATCTGTTCACTTTGTTAAATAGAGTTTGCAATACTTCATTATTTTCTGCAGATTATGTCAACGTTTCAAGATAAAATCTCTGGTAAAGAGAATTTCGTTTAAATTTACAATAAACAGTATTAAATGGTGGCATTATTGGCCTTCTTCAGTGTGTGGAAAAATTTGGGAGCAATGCTCCAGCTGGATGGAGGCAGTGGCGTAGCGTGGGTTGTCAGCGCCCGGGGCCAGCCAAGAATTGTGAGCCCCCCCCACCTGTGGACACATTATCGATATTGCCCCAGCTCTCACATGGATATTGCCCCAGCTCACACATGGATTTGCCCCAGCTCATGGATTTGCCCCAGCTCATGGATTTGCCCCAGCTCATGGATTTGCCCAGCTCATGGATTTGCCCCAGCTCATGGATTTGCCCCAGCTCACACATTGATTTGCCCCCAGCTCATGGATTTGCCCAGCTCATGGATTTGCCCCCAGCTCATGGATTTGCCCCAGCTCACACATGGATTTGCCCCAGCTCACACATGGATTTGCCCCAGCTCACACATGGATTTGCCCAGCTCATGGATTTGCCCCAGCTCATGGATTTGCCCCAGCTTACACATGGATATTGCCCCAGCTCACACATGGATTTGCCCCAGCTCACACATGGATTTGCCCCAGCTCACACATGGATATTGCCCCAGCTCACACATGGATTTGCCCAGCTCATGGATTTGCCCCAGCTCATGGATTTGCCCAGCTCATGGATTTGCCCCAGCTCATGGATTTGCCCAGCTCATGGATTTGCCCAGCTCATGGATTTGCCCAGCTCATGGATTTGCCCAGCTCATGGATTTGCCCCAGCTCATGGATTTGCCCCCAGCTCATGGATTTGCCCAGCTCATGGATTTGCCCCAGCTCATGGATTTGCCCAGCTCATGGATTTGCCCCAGCTCATGGATTTGCCCCCAGCTCATGGATTTGCCCCAGCTCATGGATTTGCCCCAGCTCATGGATTTGCCCCCAGCTCATGGATTTGCCCCCAGCTCATGGATTTGCCCAGCTCATGGATTTGCCCAGCTCATGAATTTGCCCCCAGCTCATGGATTTGCCCCAGCTCATGGATTTGCCCAGCTCATGGATTTGCCCCCAGGTCATGGATTTGCCCCCAGCTCATGGATTTGCCCCCAGCTCATGGATTTGCCCCAGCTCATGGATTTGTCCCCAGCTCATGGATTTGCCCAGCTCATGGATTTGCCCAGCTCATGGATTTGCCCCAGCTCATGGATTTTCCCAGCTCATGGATTTGCCCCCAGCTCATGGATTTGCCCAGCTCATGGATTTGCCCCCAGCTCATGGATTTGCCCAGCTTACACATGGATTTGCCCAGCTCTCACCTGGATATTGCTCCAGCTCCGGCAGGGGTTGAGGGGACCCAGATGCCGGGCAGCGCGGGAGTGCCTGCCCGGTCCTGAAGAGTCCGTCCTGTTGAAGGTGATGCGGCTGCGTGGCGTGCGTGCGCAGGTCACGCGGTCCGGCCAATCAGGTGGTACAGAGACTCAGTACCACCTGATTAGCCGGACCACGTGACCGGCTGTGCCTGCATGCAGCCGCTTCCCTTTAACAGGACGGACTCTTCAGGACCGGGCAGGCACTCCCTCGCTGCCCGGCATCTGGGTCCCCTCAACCCCCGGGCCAGTTTTAGGGGCGCAAATGCGCCCCTAACAAAACTGCGCCCGGGGCCACGGCCCCCCCAGCCCCCCCACGCTACGCCACTGGATGGAGGAGAGGTAAAATCACTGCTCTATAACCATGGAGACCCAGGTTCAAATCCTGGCCAGAGCACCTCTCCAGTAAGTAGAGGTAATGTCACCGCTCTGCATGGAGAGAGCCTGTGGAGTCATGGGTTCGATCCCAGGGAGCAACCTCTCCAGTAAGTGTCTTTGGCAAGACACCTAACGGTACATACTAGCCACCCAGGACATACTTGAAAACGAGAGAAATCTCAATGTATCCTTCCTGGTAAAATCCTTTCACAAAAAAGTGTCCTTGGGCAAGACACCTAACGGTACTTACTTGCCTACCACACAATATCAGCTGTGGAGTCCAGTGGTAGCATCTCTGCCTTTCGACCACGGAGTCGGAGAAGCAAGTCTAAATCCCCTTTCAGCACATCCCTCCAATACAACTGTGGAGAAACAAGTCTCAAGTTTACAAGACACGGGTGCAACCTAACCACCTCATTTTTACCGGTTTTGCTCATCATGTTTAAACGTGTTTTGAAGGCTTATTTTAGTATATGACCCAGACATATTATATATCATTCTTTCCGTCAGACTCGGCAGATTCATAATATGTCATTATTATATGTATACGTCATGTCCTGTCTGTATATTATAACAAAAAATGCAATAAAATAGGAATTTTCAATAATTTACAACGTGTAAAGTGTTTTTTTTCACATTTTAACATGCAAGCAATTGCGGTTATATTTTGTATGGGGTGCGCTTGTTAAAAAAATTAGAAATGGGGTCTCGTTACATTTTTTTTTGGGGAAAATTACGCGATTTTTAACAAACGTACCGCATACAAAAATCGTTAGTGCAGCATCATTGTTCACATTATAATTGAAATGGGAACAATATTGCTGCATTAACGAACCAAACAAAAGAATAAAAAATTGTTTATTTTTTTTTATAATTTTTTTTAAAATATATATATATTTTTTTTAAAAATCTTTTTTCATAGTCATGTTTGGTATTGTTGGAACGGCCATGCTCTGGCCGATCCAACAGTACCAAACATTAACCCCTAGCTGCCACGGATCGGGAGATGGGGGGTTAATTGGAACCCCCTATCTCCACCATTGGTGGCAGTTAGGGGTTAACTCCAGGACTGGCATCATCGTGCTTCGGTTTCCAGTCTCAGGCACAGTTTATGGAGCTTTTGCCCTCAGTGTTTCCTTTTTTTCACCCTTGTTTGTATTGATGTGGGATTATATGTAACTCCTGCATCTCCTTTAACCAATGTAGGTCCAAACCTTTGAGTCCTGTGAGGCGGCAGATCCACCTGGTGAATCCAGACAGGAGATCCAGGCTGAGGGTCCGGGGAGTGAGCGGCTTCTTAAGACCGTCTGCCGTTGAAAGAGGTGTAGGTACCCACCGAAAAAAGCAGTACCATATGCCCACAAGTTGAGCCTGGAACCTAAGGCTCCAACATCGGTGAGTTTGTTTTGATCACTACTTACCCCATTTCAACATTGGCTACGTATTGCGCTATGAAGATCTCTTTTCCTTGTATTTGAGACGATCCATTAAGGAAAGGCGAAGGCCACCCCAGGAAAACTCTAAAGAAGGGCAGAGGCCACCCTCAATTAGGCCCAAGGCATTCCACACCAGAGCCGGTCCGAGAGGCTCTATATATTGTAAGTGTTCCCTTGTCTATGGGCACTTAAATTTATATCAATCAATGTTGCACCATTTTTTTCTCTTTCTGTTTCCCCTCTATTCTTCTCCCCTTTCTTCCCATTTTTTGGGAACTGGGAGTCTACATAGGACTTAGGTGAGGACAGTACTCCAGGACTTCACGTAAAGTCTCTAGACTGCCCCAGCGGAGGCTCAACCAGACTATCTCTGTCTTCAACACAGAATATACGGTCGGTTGGACTGTGTTTTTTTTTTCTGCCTTCACAAGCGAACTGGAAAACGAGACTTTTTTGAGAGACCTTTAATTTGCACTACATGCACTCATATATGCACTTTCCTCTCCTTTTTGCATTTGCACTTTATATGCAATTTCCTTGATTGTATCAGGATACTTATTGTCACTTTGCACTTTGCAATTTGTATGTAACAGGACACCAACTGTCATTTTTTTGCACAGTGGAAGACTGCACATAGCTCTATTCATAGAAGCACTCTAGTGGTCCTTTCGACCGTGCACTGATTGGATTACCATACCCAACTAAAACGTGTACCCGCCTTATAGACCACTCTCTAAAGAGACTGCGCCACTAGGATCCCCTCTCTCTTTTCCTACTGTATTTGCACATTTCTGTCGAGGTTTTGTGTTATAATCCCTGTCGGCTGCACTACATAAACACATTCACTATATTAGCGCCTCCACTGTACTCCCCTTTCCCAATAATAATAATGTGCTTGCATGTGCTAATGTGCACAGAAATATGTGAATATTTGAAATATATGAAAATTTGGGATCTAGTGATCACCGGTCAGTATGGTTTAATATAAGAACAGGGATGGAGCCGCACCACACAAAAACAAAAGTTTTAGACTTTAAAAAAACAGATTTTTCTAAAATGAGATTTTGTGTGAAGGAGTCATTATCAGACTGGAGGAGTTTAAAGGGAGTCCAGGAGAAATGGGATTATTTAAAGGAAGCATTATTGAAGGCCACAGGCAATTGCATTCGACTTGTTAGCAAAAACAAAAAAGGGAAGAAACCACTGTGGTACTCTACAGAAGTGGCCAAAATAGTGAAGAACAAAAAGACAGCATTCAATAATTATAAAACAACTCAGAGTGAAGAAGATAGGCAAACCTATAAGATTAGGCAGAAAGAGGCAAAGCAATTTATAAGGGCTTCCAAAGCACACGCAGAAGAGAAAATAGCTCAGTCAGTAAAAAAGGGGGACAAAACATTTTTTAGATACATAAACCAGAAAAGAAAAGTAAAACAAGGATTAGTTAGATTAAAAACAAAGGAAGGAAGGTATGTAGAAGAGGATAAAAGTCTCGCTGACTGCCTCAATGAATATTTTTGTTCAGTCTTTGCAGAAGAAAAGGAAGGAAAGGGACCTCAGTTAGGAGGAAACACTAACAAGACATTTACATATCAGTTTACAGAGGAGGAGGTTCTACAGCAGCTGTCTAAAGCAGGGCTCAAAATTTCAAGTCCCAATCTACTAGCCAGGCCTTAAGAGTTACTCGCCACCAGTTGCCCCACCTAACCCCTACCCTGCCATTAACTCAACCCCTAAATACACACTTTTATATTATCAGATACATGTATACCCAGACATCAGACCCTAGTGTGAGCAGAGCGAGGAGGCAGCAAAACTCCTCTACACCCCCTGCCAGTGACAGAATTGCTGGGTCAGGGAAGAGAGCTGCTCCCTGCCACCGTGCAGACTGGGGGAAGATGTAAACTCATTGCAGGAGGCACAAGGGTCTTTGGACCACTGTATCTCCGCTCCTCTTCACCCCCTGCCAGTGACAGATGCTGGGAGTCGGTGCCTTCCCTGACCCAGCACGTCTCTTTGCTGCCTAGATCCAAGGAAGAAATTCTGCCCCCCAAAACTGTGCCAACCAAACCAGTCAGGGTGTGTTTGAGGTTCTGCCATATATTCAGGGTGTGCGGGTTTCAGGGCTTTATATGCACCCCTGTACTTTATAGACTCGTTAGTGTGGAGGTTATTTAGAAAGCTGTAGTTGCATCATCAGCAAATTTCATTCTTTTAAACAAAAGGGAAGTTCACAGTGGCAGGAGAAGCTTCATTGATGAAACTTCTACCATTGTTTGGCTTTTCACCATCACAAAAGTGAATTCAAAATCTGTTGCTGTTGCAACTGCGCAGTGTTACGGTTACAAGTCTTTATAAAGCACTAACAAGTTCTGTAGCGCTGTAAAATGGAAGAGACAGAATAACAAATATACATACACACAGAACAGTAGGAAAGGGGACCCTGCCCCAGAGCTTACAATCTAAGGAGAGGGGACCCTGCCCCAGAGCTTACAATCTAAGGAGAGGGGACCCTGCCCCAGAGTTTACAATCTAAGGAGAGGGGACCCTGCCCCAGAGCTTACAATCTAAGGAGAGGGGACCCTGCCCCAGAGCTTACAATCTAAGGAGAGGGGACCCTGCCCCAGAGCTTACAAATCAAAGAGGAGAGAGGACCCTGCCCCAGAGCTTACAAATCAAAGAGGAGAGGGGACCCTGCTCCAGAGCTTACAATCTAAGGAGAGGGGACCCTGCCCCAGAGCTTACAATCTAAGGAGAGGGGACCCTGCCCCAGAGCTTACAATCTACTCTGGCACTTCCTGAGTAACTCTGACTTTATTAGTTTCAGCTGATTTATAGATTCACAAACAAATATTTTGGGAAATTATAAAAAAATAAAACCAGTCCTTACTGAATAGGGACACATGGAAGCTGAATAAAAAGAGCAGAGGAGAGTGATAGGAGTTGTGGGAAAGCCCACTTAAAACAAAGGGAGATATTGGTTTTATTTAATGAATATGTGACATTTGTTAGAATGGTAATATGGGTTTCTCTTACTTTTTTGCAATTAAACCATCACCTGCTACTGCTCGTCTACCCCCCTCTTCCCCATCAGTGCGCGTGTGCAGGGACTCTGGGCCGTCTTCCCCCCTCCCCTTCCTCATGAGTTTCTGTGCAGAGGCTTCCAGACGGCTCCGGCCATTCAGTGACCCGCAGCAGGCAGTTAACCCTGCTGTTGCTGAATGAACTAGAGCTCAGCTGCCTGTTATCATCCCTGTTGTTTTTCACACTTGGAGACAGAGCTGGGTGCTGTGCTTTGCCTGCCTGCTCTGAGAGTCCGTTCACTGGCAGTGGACTGTGCAGACATGGGCAGACCTTTGGCACGCCCTCTCTGATGTCAGAGGGGCGTGCCAGGAAGAAAAAAAACGGCCCGACTGGAATAGGCAGCACAACATTGATTATACTGCCTGTGTCTGCATTCCAACTCGCACATAGGTCATTTCCACTCGCAAAATGCGAGCTGGCGAGTGGAAATTTTGAGGTCTGGTCTAAAGTAAAGACAAATAAGTCAATGGGGCCTGATGGGATCCACCCTAAATTATTAAAAGAGCTCAGTGATATAATAGCAAAACCGTTAACAGATTTATTTAACCAATCCTTGCTAATGGGAGTCGTCCCAGAAGACTGGAAATTAGCAAATGTTGTGCCCATTCACAAGAAGGGTAGTAGGGAGGAATCTGGGAACTATAGGCCAGTTAGTCTTACGTCAGTAGTGGGGAAATTAATGGAAACCATGTTAAAGGAAAGGATTGTTGAACATCTAAAAACACATAGATTACAGGATCAGAAACAACATTGTAAGTGTTCCCTTGTCTATGGGCACTTAAATTTATATCAATCAATATTGCACCATTTTTTTCTCTTTCTGTTTCCCCTCTATTCTTCTCTCCTTTCTTCACATTTTTTGGGAACTGGGAGTCTACATAGGACTTAGGTGAGGACAGTACTCCAGGACTTCGCGTAAAGCCTCTAGACTGCCCCAGCGGAGACTCAACCAGACTATCTCTGTCTTCAACACAGAATATACGGTCGGTTGGACTGTTTTTTTTTTCTGCCTTCACAAGCGATCTGGAAAACGAGACAAGGATTAGTTAGATTAAAAACAAAGGAAGGAAGGTATGTAGAAGAGGATAAAAGTCTCGCTGACTGCCTCAATGAATATTTTTGTTCAGTCTTTGCAGAAGAAAATTAAGGAAAGGGACCTCAGGAGGAAACACTAACGAGACATTTACATATGAGTTTACAGAGGAGGAGGTTCTACAGCAGCTGTCTAAAGTAAAGACAAATAAGTCAATGGGGCCTGATGGGATTCACCCTAAATTATTAAAAGAGCTCAGTGATGTAATAGCAAAACCGTTAACAGATTTATTTAACCAATCCTTGCTAATGGGAGTCTTCCCAGAAGACTGGAAATTAGCAAATGTTGTGCCCATTCTCAAGAAGGGTAGTAGGGAGGAATCTGGGAACTATAGGCCAGTTAGTCTTACGTCAGTAGTGGGGAAATTAATGGAAACCATGTTAAAGGAAAGGATTGTTGAACATCTAAAAACACATAGATTACAGGATCAGAAACAACATGGGTTTACCTCAGGGAGATCATGCCAAACTAATCTTAGTTATTTTTTTGATTGGGTAACAAAAATAATAGACACAGGTGGTGCAGTAGACATTGCTTATTTAGATTTCAGTAAGGCTTTTGATACTGTTCCGCATAGAAGGCTTATCAATAAATTGCAATCTTTGAGCTTGGATTCCAATATTGTTGAATGGATTAGGCAGTGGCTGAGTGACAGGCAACAGAGGGTTGTGGTAAATGGAGTTTATTCGGCGCAAGGTCTTGTTACCAGTGGGGTACCTCAGGGGTCAGTACTTGGACCCATTCTATTTAATATTTTTATTAGTGATATTGCAGAAGGTATTAATGGAAAAGTATGTCTTTTTGCTGATGACACAAAGATTTGCAACAGGGTTGACGTTTCTGGAGGGATCAACCAAATGACAAATGATTTAGGTAAACTAAAAAAATGGTCGGAGCTGTGGCAATTGAGTTTTAATGTGGATAAGTGCAAGATAATGCACCTGGGACGTAAAAAC
Organism: Leptobrachium leishanense; assembly: GCA_009667805.1. NCBI lineage: Eukaryota > Metazoa > Chordata > Amphibia > Anura > Megophryidae > Leptobrachium > Leptobrachium leishanense. The sequence continues at coordinate 114,102,324 of CM019071.1, read as the reverse complement.
CCAAGGGCTGAATATAGAATATTTGATACAGTCCTAACCTCAACATCTGAGGAAAGGGATTTAGGGGTTATTATTTCAGAGGATCTAAGGGTAAGTAGTCAATGTATTAGAGCAGCAGGAAATGCTAGCAGAATGCTTGGTTGTGTAGGGAGAGGTATTAGCAGTAGGAAAAGGGAAGTGCTCATGCCACTGTACAGAGCACTGGTGAGACCTCACTTGGAGTACTGTGTGCAGTACTGGAGACCGTATCTCCAGAAGGATATAGACATCTTAGAGAGAGTTCAGAGAAGGGCTACTAAAATGGTGTACGGCTTGAAGGAGAAAAGTTACCAGGGAAGGCCTAATGATCTTAACATGTACAGCTTGGAAAAAAGACGAGACAGAGGAGATATGATAGAAACATTTAAATACGTAAAGGGAATCCACAAGGTAGAGGAAGGGAGTATATTTAAAAGGAAACAAAGTAGCAAAACAAGAGGACATAGTCTTAGATTAGAGGGGCAAAGGTTTAAAAGTAACATCAGAAAGCATTATTTTACTGAGAGGGTGGTGGATACATGGAACAGTCTTCCAGTTGAAGTGGTAGAGGCCAAAACAGTAATTGAATTTAAGCAAGCATGGGATAGGCATAAGGCTATCCTAAACAAAAGATAAATCCAGGTAAAGTATCCATGTAATTGGGCAGACTAGATGGGCCGAAAGGTTCTTATCTGCCGACATTTTTCTATGTTTCTATGTTGATTTATCTAGTCCTTTTTTCATGCAATGTGATTGTGTATAGCTTTGCGTTTTCACGACTCATACATGCATTTTTGCAATAGCTCTTCTTTTTTGGGATTTTACGTATTCGTGAAAATTCTGACATTTGATGTATGTAGATGAAATTACAATGCTGGATTTCTTTTGGCACTGTGTACTGTAGTGTGCTGGGGGGGTTGTTGTGATTGAGTGATGCATACGAGATGACCCGCAGCTTGCCCAATATTGGCTCCCACCTGCGCATCAACAAAAATCTCTGCGTCTCTGCTAAGTGGTAGGATGGGACATGTAGTTTTTCGGAAAGTGCATCCAAACAGAGCCGCGTTCAATACGTCCTCAGCAGCTGCTGAATTGTTGCAGTGCAGCAATTCAGTTTGCTGCAGCAGTGTCATTGAATGCTTTGGATGCGAATTTCAAAACAAAATGGACGATTTCTGTTGTTTCTGCAATATCCGCAGTTTTATTAGCAGAAACTGAAAGTGAAACTGAGGCTGAGGCCATCTATAAAATAACTAAAAGCAGTCAGCACAATGCGTTTTGTATGCACACAACACAAATAATAGTTTTTATTGAATAAACGTAATGTTTACTTCTGAAAAAAATATATAATTGAACGGTAATATATGTCTATGTGCAGGGGAAATAAATAAATATTTTGTGACTTTAGAACTATGAGATTGGAGTAGTGGTGGGTCAAGCTGGTAGTGCTAGTGGGTAGTGGAGGGGTGTCGCAATACTTTCGGCAATATATTGTATAGATATACCATTTTTTCCAGTCTGCATTATTTACGTGTTATTTTTTGGATTTGGCAGAAGACAGGAAGGCAAAGGCAGCATCTGCTCCGGCGGGCACCAGTGCCCCAGTGGAGGAGGAGGAGGGGGAGCCACGGGCGACCACCAGCGCTGGTATATACTGTTTTATTTTGCATCGACTTTTGTTCAAAAATAAATCAGTTTTGTTGTTTACTGTATTTTTTATTTCTTTAATTTCTTAGATATAGCACCGGAAGAGATGCTGACGGTGGTGGTGGAGGAGGAGGAGTCGGAGGAGTCGGAGCATCAGGAGGCCGCCAGCTCTGGTATATACTACTGTTATATTTTTTCAAGACTTTCAGTCAAAAATAGAAACCTGCTTTACTTACTGTATTTTCCTTCTTTCATTTATTGGATATATAGAAGGAGAAGCCAGACCGGACACTGAAAGGTCCAGCGTCAGGATGGCGATCGGCGAGCTACGCCTGGCTGGCAGCAACCTCGATGCCATACAGGAGTTGCTCCAGGAATTTAGGGAGCATTTTAATAATGCCATTGACATCCTGGAGCGGCAGTGAGACCAGCCTCCTCCTCCCCTATGTTTGTGCCCCTGTTGGGCAGTTTGCCAATGCCATGTGGCATGTTGTAAATAAATTTTATATTTTTTCTATATTTTCCTGTTTGTGTGCGTTGCTTTTCCTTACTTAATAAGTTAATATGTATTGCTTGGTTTCCACACTGTTAAAATTATATGTACATAAATGTATTGACATTTCTATGGACCCTTTGTCATAAATTTGTCAACATATTTGTGGCCATGAATGTGACTGTGCACATTCTACACTGCCTGCCTGGCCAAAAAATGTCACACACTAACACAACCTTGTTGTACTGCCTTGAGATTTGGCCTGGTTTTGTTAAGCTTAGGCGATGTCACAACAACATGGATTTTTGTCCACAGTCACATTCATTGCATAACCAAGAATTTATCAAAAAATATTGATGGCAGCACTGCGTGAAGTCTTCTCCGACACAACCCAAAGATCCTCAGTGCGGCTCAGGTCTAGTTTATTTGTCCCTGTTTGCAGCTTCACGCAACACCTCCTCCCAGCTATGAGCTCTCTCTCTCCCAACGCTGCCGCTAAGACGCTGCCCGCCAACATGGTCACGTCTTTGCAGGAAGACAACAGCGTGTAGGAACGGCAGCTGCCGACAGTCCCAAAACCTCGTCACAATGACGACAGTTCTGGAGTTAACCCCTAACTGCGACCAATGGTGGAGATAGTGGGTTCCAATGAACCCCCTATCTCCCGATCCGCGGCAGCTATAGGTTAATGTTTGGTATCGTTGGATCGACCAGAGCATGGCCTTTCCAACAATACCAAACATGACAATGTTAAAAATTATAAAAAATTAAAATATAATAAAATATAAAAAAAATAAACAGGTTTTTTGTTTTGTTTTGTTAATGCAGCAATATTGTTCCCATTTCAATTATAATGTGAACAATGATGCTGCACTAAGGATTTTTGTATGGGGTGCGTTTGTTAAAAATAGTGTAATGTTCACCCAAAAAAATATAACAAGTCCCCATTTAAATTTTTTTTAACAAACGCAACTCATAAAATATAACCGCAAACACTCGCATGTTAAAATGTGAAAAAAACACTTTACACCTTGAAAAAAAAAAAAAACATTGAAAATTCTAATTTTATTGCATTTTTTGTTATAATATACAGACAGGACATGACGCATACATATGATAATGATATATTATGAATCATCTGCCGAGTCTGCCAGAAAGAACGATATATAACATGTCTGGGTCATATTATAAAATAAGGCTTCAAAAAAACGCGTTTAAACAAGAGGAGCGAAACTGTTAAAAATTAGCTCAGCAGCAGACCGCACACAGGCGTGAAGGGAAGCCGTGAAACGCCTCAGCAGCGAAAGGGTTAATTTTTTTGTCTGTTTTAAATCATTTTATTTGTTGTTTTTTTTTCGTTTCAGATCATTTTGATCAACTATTTTTCCGTTTTAAAACCTTTTGTTCTGGTTTTTATTTTTAAAGCCAGACCATTTGGGTCAGTTTAGCGTTTTTAAAATAGTTTTGTTCATTTTTTTTGTTCCTTGGCTTTCATACCATTTTAATATGATTAAATAAAGTTGTGAAATGTATATTCATAAGAAAAAAAGGATCTTTATTTAATAAAAAAAAAACACGATAGAATCGCCAGAATTATTGTATCGACAGAATGAATTATCGGATCCGAAAAACAAACCAAAAATTAATTATAAAAAAATATATAAAGTATAAAAAAAGTAAACCATAGTAGTTTACGTCAAAACGAATAGAGTTAGACACTTTGAAACAAGGAGAACAGACGTTCCGAGAAAAACGAAAATTTCCGAAATCACGAAAAGTCGATACAAAAAATGAGCAGTGACCCGAAAACACGAAAAATGGTCGATATTCCGAAAAAAATGTATACGAAAAACGAGCCGAACCGAATCAAAACAGAAATCGGCCGAAACGAGCCGAATCGAAATTTTAAACATCCGAACGAATCAAACCGAATCGAACCGAAAAAAAAAATCGGTGCACAAGTCTAGTAGGTTGGAGGTGGCATTCGCTTCCGAGTTTTCCTAGTCACTGAGGATGACCCTATCGTGCACTACCTCCTCCCAGCCACGTACTAGTCCTTGGGTTTCTGGGGACACAAAACCCTCCCTTGAGGAATCCCCACCTTCAATGCCCCCACTACTTAAATATTCCTCCTCCTCATCATCCTCCTCATCCTCCTCCTGTCTGATCTAAGGACCCGCAGGAATGCTGTCTGCATAAAGACTGAGGCCTTGAGAGCTAGGGAAGTCCTCCTCTTCCTCCCGCTGCTCTGCCTCTAGAGCCACATCTATAATTCCCTGCAGAGTGTGCTCCAGCAGGAACACTAAAGGAATTGTGTCACTGATGCATGCACTGTCCCTGCTCACCATCCTCATTGCCTCCTCAAATGGTGACAGTACAGTGCATGCATCCTTGATCATCAGCCACTGCGGGAGGGGGGAACCAAGTTGACCTGAACCTGTCCTTGTGCCATACTCACACAGGTACTCGTTGATGGCCCACTGCTGCTTGTGCAGGCGCTGCAGCATTGCTAATGTCGAGTTCCATCTGGTGGGCATGTCACAGATCAGACTGTTTGTGGGAAGGTGGAATTCTGTTTGAATTTCTGCCAGGCGAACACTTGCTGGGAATGACCGTCTGAAGTGGCTGCAGACTTTTCTGGTCTGGCTGAGAAGCAATGCCAACCATGGATACCTGATTAGGAAACGCTGTACCACCAGATTTAGGATGTGTGCTAGGCATGGTACATGCGTCAACTTACCCAGGCGTAGGGCGGAGAGAAGGTTGCTGCCATTATCACAGACAACCATTCACAGCTCAAGCTGGCGTGGTGTTAACCATCTCTGTGACTGCCCCTGCAGAGCTGACAGAATTTCTGGCCCGTGTGGCTCCTATCGCCTAAACAAACCAGCTCATGCACAGTATGGCATCTTTTTGCTTGAGCCATTGCGTAGCTCCTGCCATGCGTCAGTTTAACTGCCACTTCACCAGACACAGAGGAGGAGGAAGAGGTGGTAGAGCAGACAGACCTCATATAGAAACATAGAAAAATGTCGGCAGATAAGAACCTTTCGGCCCATCTAGTCTGCCAAATTACATGGATACTTTACCTGGATTTATCTTTTGTTTAGGATAGCCTTATGCCTATCCCATGCTTGCTTAAATTGCATTACTGTTTTGGCCTCTACCACTTCAACTGGAAGTCTGTTCCATGTATCCACCACCCTCTGAGTAAAATAATGCTTTCTGATGTTACTTTTAAACCTTTGCCCCTCTAATCTAAGACTATGTCCTCTTGTTTTGCTACTTTGTTTCCTTTTAAATATACTCCCTTCCTCTACCTTGTGGATTCCCTTTACGTATTTAAATGTTTCTATCATATCTCCTCTGTCTCGTCTTTTTTCCAAGCTGTACATGTTAAGATCATTAAGCCTTTCCTGGTAACTTTTCTCCTTCAAGCCGTACACCATTTTAGTAGCCCTTCTCTGAACTCTCTCTAAGATGTCTATATCCTTCTGGAGATACGGTCTCCAGTACTGCACACAGTACTCCAAGTGAGGTCTCACCAGTGCTCTGTACAGTGGCATGAGCACTTCCCTTTTCCTACTGCTAATACCTCTCCCTACACAACCAAGCATTCTGCTAGCATTTCCTGCTGCTCTAATACATTGACTACTTACCCTTAGATCCTCTGAAATAATAACCCCTAAATCCCTTTCCTCAGATGTTGAGGTTAGGACTGTATCAAATATTCTATATTCAGCCCTTGGATTTTTACGTCCCAGGTGCATTATCTTGCACTTATCCACATTAAAACTCAATTGCCACAACTCCGACCATTTTTTTAGTTTACCTAAATCATTTGTCATTTGGCTGATCCCTCCAGGAACGTCAACCCTGTTGCAAATCTTTGTGTCATCAGCAATAAGACATACTTTTCCATTAATACCTTCTGCAATATCACTAATAAAAATATTAAATAGAATGGGTCCAAGTACTGACCCCTGAGGTACCCCACTGGTAACAAGACCTTGCGCTGAATAAACTCCATTTACCACAACCCTCTGTTGCCTGTCACTCAGCCACTGCCTAATCCATTCAACAATATTGGAATCCAAGCTCAAAGATTGCAATTTATTGATAAGCCTTCTATGCGGAACAGTATCAAGAGCCTTACTGAAATCTAAATAAGCAATGTCTACTGCACCACCTGTGTCTATTATTTTTGTTACCCAATCAAAAAAATCCATAAGATTAGTTTGGCATGATATCCCTGAGGTAAACCCATGTTGTTTCTGATCCTGTAATCTATGTGTTTTTAGATGTTCAACAATCCTTTCCTTTAACATGGTTTCCATTAATTTCCCCACTACTGACGTAAGATTAACTGGCCTATAGTTCCCAGATTCTTCCCTACTACCCTTCTTGTGAATGGGCACAACATTTGCTAATTTCCAGTCTTCTGGGACGACTCTCATTAGCAAGGATTGGTTAAATAAATCTGTTAACGGTTTTGCTATTACATCACTGAGCTCTTTTAATAATTTAGGGTGGATCCCATCAGGCCCCATTGACTTATTTGTCTTTACTTTAGACAGCTGCTGTAGAACCTCCTCCTCTGTAAACTGATATGTAATTGTCTTGTTAGTGTTTCCTCCTAACTGAGGTCCCTTTCCTTCCTTTTCTTCTGCAAAGACTGAACAAAAATATTCATTGAGGCAGTCAGCGAGACTTTTATCCTCTTCTACATACCTTCCTTCCTTTGTTTATATAAGCAGCTTTCTGGAGGCGTGGTGGATGAGCAAGCTCCAGCACAGAGCCCCATCCTGGATCCCTCCCAGGCAGAGTTACCCAGTGTGCCGTGAAGGAAATGTAACGGCCCTGTCCATGCTTGCTGGACCACGTTTCTAAAGTAATGTGCACCTTGCTGCTGACTGCCTTTCCCAATGACTCCATAACATTGTCTTCCATGTGCTGGTATAGTGCTGGAATGGCCTTCCGTTAAAAGAAATGGCGTTTTGGAACCTGCCACTGTGGTACAGCACATTTGGCAAATTCACGGAAGGAGGCAAAGTCCACCAGCTGGAAAGGCAGCAGCTGTAATGCAAGTTATTTTGCCAAGCTGGCATTTAGACGCTGTGCAAGGGGATGGTTGGGAGTATATCTGTTCTTACGCTGCAGCAGCTGGGGCAACGAAATCTGACTACATAAATCTGCAGCTGATGGGATGCTGTCACATTCTGAGGAAGGACCTGGTACACCCATTACTGTAGCATCATCCCTGTCAGTGGAGGTTGTAGACAATGACATGGCAGGACATATAGTGGGAGTAGTGACAGATGAGGAGGAGGACCTATGCAAAGTGTTGTGCCAATGGGATGCATGGCAGGTGGTCATATGTCGCATCAAGCACGTGGTACCCAAGCGTCTGATGTTTTTCCTACGCTTGATCCTCTTCAGACATAGCTTACAAATAGCATCTCTGCAGTCTGCTGCACATGTGAAGAAGAACTCCCAGACAGCAAAGTTCCTGGACGTGTGCTTTGAGACAACAACGCTCTGCACCTGAGCAGCTCTGACTTCTGATGCCTTGGACTGGCTACGGTTGCTCATAGAGGACGTTGTGCCTCATTTTTGTTGTGCCTCCTCCTCACTTGACTCCTCTGTTCGATCAGGCACCCAGGTGGAGTCAGTGACCTCATCATCGTCATCACCCCCTATCTCCTCGTAACTGGAGCCAACCTGGCAGTATGCTGCAGCTACTGGGGGAGCATGAGTTCCAGTTCTTTGTGTGTCACTGGCACCCCTGCCCTCTAGGCTGATTTTACTCCCTTCCTCAACCTCAGAGTCAACATCAGAGCACTGGAGTTGCTGCGCATCCTCAAGCAGCATGTCACTGTCATTGTAGTCAAACAATTCAGCTGACTCCTCCGTGTATGATGGTGAGGCTACGGCAGGAGTAGCTGTGGACATGGAGGCTGAATTAGATGCTTTGGCAGTTGAGATGGACTGTAAACCACTACAAGCCTGGCTGGCAGAGGACTCGGAGGATGAGGATGGCCTGGTTAGCCAATCCACCAAATTCTCTGTATGTTGCTGCTGCATAAGACGGCCAGCACCAGGTACCAGGAACTCTGGTATATAGATTGGAGATATGCAGAACTAGAACTCTGATTCAACTCTGGTATATAGATTGGAGATATGCAGATCTCTGATTCAACTCTGGTATATAGATTGGAGATATGCAGAACTCGGATTCAACTCTGGTATATAGATTGGAGATATGCAGAACTCTAATTCAACTCTGGTATATAGACTGGAGATATGCAGAACTCTGATTCAACTCTGGTATATAGATTGGAGATATATAGAACTCTGATTCAACTGTGTTATCTAGATTAAAGATATTCAGAACTCTGCTATAAATCAGCGATTTCACTGATATTTTCCCTGCAAGGCTGCCAAGCCAATGTCCTCTACTCTCTCTCTGATTCACTTCCTCTCCTGCAGGCTGCAACACTCTGATAGCTGGCAACCCCTGGATTCAACTCTGAATAGATAAAGATACAGATTAAAGATACACATGAACTCTGATTCAACTGTGGTATGATATTTCACAGCCAGGCTGCCAGTTCCCTGCTATTTGCCACTGCCAGCTTGTCCCTGCAAATCCAACAATCTCCTCTCCTCTCTGATCCACTCCTGCAACACACACCTTAGGGCTGCAGGGAAGCCTTATATAGTGTGCTGCGGGACTTAGCTCTGTGAGCCCATGATTGGGAAAAATTTGCCCAATCAGGACTCTGAGCCCTGGTTGGCATAGTCTTGCACCTGTCTTGCACCTGACCTGTGGTCAGGTTCAAGGCTGTAGTCAATTACAAGCTTCAGGCCATTGTGGGCGAACATGCGGCGAACACGTGGAAATGTTCACCTTTCGGCGAACGGTCGAACGGCCAATGTTCGATGCGAACTCACGTTCGCATCGAATTGGCAGCCCATCCCTATTGCTGACCACTGCTATAGGCCAATCACAATAGGCCAAAGTTGTGTCAAAAGTCTTTGTCTTCAAGGTGGAACAAGCGAGTGGGTAGTCAATTTCCCACCCACCTTCTCCTCTACTAAAAATGTAAGGGCCATATTACATCCTTCACACTAAAATGGGGACGCTATCGGGGAAAACCTGCACCTGTTCGGTGGTTTTGCGGTGGATCGTTGGGTGCGTTTGGCTTTTTTCGGTGGTTTATGTGGTCATTCTGATGTGTTTTTCATCGGTTTTGCAGCGTTTTTTCCATTCGAGGTGACGGTTTTGCGGCAGTTTTTCAAATGTGTGGTCGGATTCTCCCAGCACTTCGGGGACCCTGCGGTGAATGCTGAATTTACTGCAGGGTCGGAGAATTTGATTCCACAAAGTGCAATGAACGAAAGAGCTTTGAATAACCTTATAAGTGTTGGGTGACATCCTTTCTAGCTTGTGTTTTGCAGAGTGGCAGAAACTAGTAAAAGTTGATATGGCACTTTTTTTTTTACACTGTAGGTCAATCACACTAGATTGAAACGGTGTAAAGGTTTTTGTTATCAGCATAGAAATATGCAGAAGGACATACCCACTCAATTAATTACACCTGCTTTCAAGTACTCAAGCTCCCATCTACACCTTTTGGGATTTTCTTATTTCACTCAAGATAATAAACATGAAAACTAAAAGTTTGTGGTTATTTACAGTTTATAACTAATAAATCTACCCCATCTACACACCCTAAAATATGGACTTGCACACTTATGGATCTTAGGGTAGAAAAAGTGAGCACATTATCACATGCCCACTCACTTTCTTCTCTTCAAAAGAAATTCCCGCTCTGTAAATTGTTTCTCTTGTTCTCAAATATTTTAATTCTTGGGTTTCCCCTGTTAGTGTTTTGCAGAATGGCATTGCCTACTGCTTCCTGCTATGACAGCTGGTTACAGTTAGAGCACAGATTTTGTACACCATTAATGAATTACACTAGACTGATTTTTCACATAGTAGGTTGATCATCTTAGGCCAAAGGTTTGATTAAGAGAGGACCAGATGAGTTGTCTACCAATTGCATAGTCGCTTCTGCTTTCCTTTCTTTTTGGGGGGTGTTCTTGAGATTCCCTGAAAATGCTGGTTGAGAAGCAAAATCAGGTTTATGAAAACACTGAGAAAAAGAAATGGTCCTAGTAGTCTGCTCTTCAATTTGTCCCCACTCAAGTTTCATAAGGTTTTCCCTTAATGGTACAATTACAGCAAAGACTTTTCCATGGGCAAATCAGTCTGCTTCCACCCACAAAATATCAGTTCAGCTGACAAACCATCTCCAGGCACTTTGAGCAAGGATTTCTTTGGATTACCATCTTGGCAAACAATAACAGGTGAATGAGAACACTGTTGCTGCTATTCAAATCCTCCAAAGATATATAGCCCCTGCCTGGCTATATTTAGCGGCGTGACGATGACTGTTGACATCCGCAAATGTAGTCATAGACGTTGATACAGGGTTTTCCCACTGGAAGTCACTTTCGGCAGATTTAGAGTGTGAGAAAGTATTTGCCCTCTTTGTAGACCTGGCAAATTGCCAATTACCCACTCCCTTTTTTCTGTTTTACATTATCTCCATGTTTCCCTGAAATATGTGCCGCCTTTTGTTCCACAATTGTTGACGTTCCCCCTGCTTGGCTACATATTATGGTGCCTCATCGCCTACTGCAGGGGTGGGCATTTGTTTTGGCTCTGGGGCCACTTTGTGGGAGCGGAGGTTAGCGGAGGGACGCACTTGCCCCCAGAACTAATTATAGCCAGAAACATGCCCCCAGAATTAATTATAGCCAGACACTTGCCCCCAGAACTAATTATAGCCAGACACTTGCCCCAGAACTAATTACAGCCAGACACTTTCCCCCAGCTCACATGGATATATTGCCCCAGGCCGGCTCATATGGATTTATTTGCCCCATCTCACATGGATATATTTGCCCCAGCTCATATGGATATATCTGCCCCAGCTCATATGGATATATTGCCCCAGACCAGCTCACATGGATATATTCCCCCAGACAAGCTCACATGGATATATTGCCCGAGACGAGCTCACATGGATATATTGCCCCAGACCAGATCATTTGGATATATTGCCCCAGACCAGCTCATATGGATATATTGCCCCAGGCCAGCTCATATGGATATATTGCCCCAGACCAGCTCACATGGATAGATTGCCCCCAGCTCATATGGATATATTGCCCCAGGCCAGCTCACCTCTCCTCTGCCGTCTGGTCTGCTCTGCCAGGCCCCTCCGAGTCATTGCTGGCGGCCACGTGGTTTTCCTCCTATGAGCGACCGCTGGCATAAAGCTCGGCCTCTCGCCTGGGATCTATCCACCAGCCAGCCGCGATCTCGCGAGATTGTGGCTGGCTGTTGGACCCCAGGTGAGCGTTCGAGCTTCATGCCAGCGGCCGCTCGTAGGAGGAAAACCAGGCAGCCGTCGGCAATGACTCGAGCCCTGCTTGGCAGGCCACAAAAAATCTCTCTTGCGGGCCACAATTTGCCCACCCCTGGCCTACTGTTATCTGCATGTGTAGCTATAGAAATTTCTAGAGCACTGAGTTTCCACAATGGAGGTCACTTCCAAAAGTCTAAAGGTGGGAGAAAGGCTTTGTGGCTATGGTGTAACAGATGAGTGGGTTGCCCGCTAACTTTTATTTTCAATTTTTTAGAAAAATAATCTTTTATCAAAAATCTTCATCCATCCGAGAGGAATAACACACACTAACATGCCATGATCATAAAATTTTAATTATATTATTTTGTTCCATATATACAATAATATACTGTATTAATGCTGGCAATGGCAGCAAGATATTAAATTAAGAAGAAAATGGGTTGCCAATGCCAATGTGTTGATTCCTCTGATTTGTTTCAAACTATTCTTTCTAATGAATTTCGGATGAAATGAGTCGCCCACTGTATGAAATTTGGTTAGACTGACTCAATAGAGACAATTTGTACAAAATCATTTAGATGAACCACATTTTTTCACTCTGAACAAGTCTAATTATTATTATTATCATCAATTATTTCCATTAAAATTCTGACATTCTGTGGGACAAACAGGTCAGATGGGGTGGTCACATAGCCACCAATTTCTCTGTAACCTCAAGTGACTCAGCTATGGAGACAAACAAAACGCTGAATTGCAGAGACGACTGTAAAATCTCCATCAGGATTTAATTCATATTAAACGGATCATAGGCAGGATCTGGGGAGATGAAAAGATGAAACATACTCTCAGTGTCAGATGGAGGGGAACGGAAATAAATGACTTTATTAAGTCCTAGAGCAGGCAGAGGACAAGAATCACACATGAAAAATGCATCTTCTATTTGTCTTAGTATTGTTTGTCACAAAATCTAGCTACATTTTAACAGGGAAATGTACATTCCAATGTCTTTTATTGACATGATACAATAAAGTGGGTTAAGGGACATAGAGAAGTTTTTTTATTGTCTGACACCAGAACAGAAATGCTCATGACACGTGTTCACTGATTGCTCCGAAGATATTGAAGGAAATGTTAAAAAATTCACAAGACCCTGATTATCCTTACATAAATATTGAAATGTCACCTTTGTGAAATCTACTACTAGGTGAAAGCTATAAATATGTTTGCAATTATTGTTAAATGTCACTGTTACATGTGCCAATAAGAAAGATTAATAGAAGCCTTGATTGAAAGTGGAATATTTTTCTTTGTTCTCTTGTCAGCTTACACCTGTTAAGCCACTTGAGTCCTCTTCCACTCCTCCATGATGACATCACAGAGCTCGTGGGTGGATGTTAGAGACCTTGAGCTCCTCCACCTTCCGTTTGAGGATGCCCTACAGATGCTCAATAGGGTTTAGGTCTGGAGACATGCTTGGCCAGTCCATCACCTTTACCCTTAGCTTCTTTAGCAAGGCAGTGGTCATCTTGGAGGTGTGTTTGGGGACGTTATCATGTTGGAATACTGCCCTGCGGCCCAGTCTCTGAAGGGAGGCGATCATGCTCTGCTTCAGTATGTCACAGTACATGTTGGCATTCATGGTTTCCTCAATGAACTGTAGCTCCCCAGTGTCGGCATCACTCATGCAGCCCCAGACCATGACACTCCCACCACCATGCTTGACTGTAGGCAAGACACACTTGTCTATGTACTTCTCACCTGGTTGCCGCCATACAAGTTTATCTTGGTCTCATCACACCACAGGGCATGGTTCCATTAATCCATGTCCTTAGTCTGCTTGTCTTCAGCAAACTGCGGACTTTCGTGCATCACCTTTAGAAGAGGCTTCCCTCTGGAACGACAGCCATGCAGACGAATTTGACGCAGTGTGCGGCGTATGGTCTGAGCACTGACAAGCTGAACCCCCCACCCCTTCAACCTCTGCAGCAATTCTGGCAGCACTCATACGTCTAGTTTCCAATGACAACCTCTGCAAATGACACTGAGCACGTGCACTCAACTACCTTGGTTGACCATGACGAGGCCTGTTCTGAGTGGAACCTGTCCTGTTAAACCTCCGTATGGGCTTGGCCACCGTGCTTCTGCTCAGTTTCAGAGTCTTGGCAATCTTTTTATCGCCTAGGCCATCTTTATGTAGAGCAACAATGCTTTTTTTTTTCAGATCCTCACAGAGTTCTTTGCCCAGAGGTGCCATGTTGAACTTCCAGTGACCAGTATGAGAGAGTGAGAGCAATAACACCAAATTTAACATAAGAGAAAAAAAGATGTCATCTGCGCTCGTTTCTATATATTTCCATGTACAACAAAACACTCTCAGGAGGTTTTAGTTTGTTTTAATGGCCATTGAAATGTAAGCTCGCTCGCGCCGACAAGGCACGTCTTTGCAGAGCGAGTACCTAACCAATGTACCAAAAGCCACTCTACTGAGCAGCTCCATGCCCCTCCTGCTGCTTATCAGCTAAGGAGAGGCAAACAAAATGGTGGGTTTATCTATACACGCACCAAACACTTCCCATTTGGGGTTGAAAACAAAAACATGGAAAAAGGAAGCTGCAAAAATTACGAACTGGTGTTACAGCATAATATACATACTGTGACGTCCTGACGCCCCCTCTGGCAGAGGTGGACATTGCCAGTGCTGTTCTGGACATTCTGTGCATCTGGCGCCCCCTCTGGCTTCTATGTATATTACATCCTAGTTCTGGACATTCAGTTTCCACCTATAGACATCTAAAGAAAGACCCTTCAATGGATTTTAAACATATATTCCATGACTATTTGATTCAGGGCCATTTACTTGGCATTCTGAACAACAATGAGCTTAAGTATCTAAAAATTGACCATCCAAAAATTCCTATCTTTTACTTTTTACCTAAGATACACAAGAATTTGGAGAATCCACCAGGCAGGCCAATCATCTCTGGCATAGGATCCATCTCCAGTAGGCTCTCAGAATACCTTGACAAACAGTTACAACCCTATGTCACAACTACTGAGACCTACTTGAAAGATACCATTGAGATGATTAATATTTTGACAGACGCAGATTGGAAAGATGGTGATATATTAGTTACTAGTGATGTTCAGTCACTCTACACCATCATCCCACACAATAGAGGGATAGAAGCTGCCCAATTCTTTTTAGAGAAAGACAATAAGCTCTTGCCTGAACAAGTGGATTTTATTCTCAAAGGTATCCATTTAATACTTGAACACAATTACTTTTGGTTTTTAGAAGAGTTTTATCTGCAAATATCTGGTACAGCCATGGGGAGAAGATTTGCTCCTAGTTTTGCTAATCTTTTTATGGCCCATTGGGAAAATTCCTTTTTATCCAATTGGAGTACGAATCTAGTTTTTTATCGCCGATACATCGACGATATATTTTTTTATATATATTTTTTATATTTTTTATATGGAGAGGGGGAGAAGAAGCTTTGCAACTATTTTTAGACTTTTTAGCCACTAATGATAGAGGCATTATTGTAACCTCTAATTGGAGCAAAACTGAAGTTATCTTTTTAGATTTGAAAATATTTGTCGAAAATGATACAATTAAGACCAAGACTCATTTTAAAGATGTTGATTGCAACAGCCTCTAGTTTATTCATGCTCTGGCCTAGTCTAGTCGGTTTTGTTTTCCTCTTTGAGTTTTAGCCTCATTCTGATCTTGATCCTGCTTTTTGTTTTCTTTGCTCTCGTATCACTTGTCAGGTATAGTCTAGTATTCATTGTATATTTAGTTCAGGTCTGTTTCCCTTACTGCTTATGTTTTGCTAAGTTCCCTGGTCTCTAGTTTCATGTGTATTTAGTTCTGGATCTCCTGTCTGTTTATATTGGTTCCTCTTTGTTACTTAGTGTTGTAAATAAATTCCTTTATTTACTTTTTTCACGCTTCATGTCTGTATCTTGTCTAGTCACTGCAAAATAGCTCACACTCTTCTGTCCATGTCTAGTCAGGTCCCCCCCAGTCGTTACACATACATACAGAAAAGGAGGGGCATGGAGCTGCTCAGTAGAGCGGGGCTTTTGGTACATTGGTTAGGTACTCGCTCTGCAAAGAGGTGCCTTGTCGGGGCGAGCGAGCTTACGTTTCAATGGCCATTAAAACAAACTAAAACCTCCTGATAGTGTTTTGTTGTACATGGAAATATATAGAAACGAGCGCAGATGACATCTTATATCTCTTATGTTTTATACATGAACTGGGCTGTTACTCCTGGCTGTTGCAGCCGCTCTGGTGAGTATAGGCGCGACACCATTTTTTCTGTATGTATGTACCAAATTTAACACACCTGCTCACCATTGACACATGAGACCTTGTAAAACTAACGTATCACATGACACCGGGGAGGGTAAAGGGCTAATTGGGCCCAATTTGGACATTTTCACTTAGGGGTGTACTCACTTTTGTTGCCAGCGGTTTAGACATTAATGGCTGTGCGTTGAGTTATTTTGAGGGGACAGTTTATTTACACTGTTATACAAGCTCTACACTCACTACTTTACATTGTAGTTAAGTGTAATTTCTTCAATATTGTTACATGAAAAGATATAATAGAATATTTACAAAAATGTGAGGGGTGTACACACTTCTGTGAGATACTGTATCTTATGATATATATATTCTGTAATGAGCCTTGCAAAACTATTTTAGTGCTGCTTAACATGAACACCATACCTAATACAGCTTATTGGGTTCATTATGGTGTTTGTGGAGTTTGTAGCTATAACCTTTCAATTTTATATTAATATAATAAATGTTTTTCACTTTCTAATTCACACTCAAATGGATGTGCTATACAGTAAAAGCTGACTGATACAAAATAGAGTGTTAAAATTACACATAAATTTAAACGTGACTTTGATCATTTTGAAGTGGTCACAACACACTGTCCACTGTTTCCACATGTCATTATGGTCGCAATGTAAAAGTTTGTAATTTGTGCTCAACCCTGTATAATGCCTACAAAAAATGAGATTTATGGTTCTCTTACAATGGCCATTCTACGTATAAGCCCACCCGCTATGTCAAGGCAAATCTCGTGTCAACACAAAAGATTGCAAAGACATGTGAAAAATACTTTGTGCAAAAAATTCTAAACCCCAAAGTGCATTTTAAAGAGAAAACCTGTTAAATAAACAGTGCCTACTTCTTATTCCACTCTTGTTTTATCAGTTTCAGGAATCCCCCGGAACAGCGCCTGAAAGGGGGGGTCCTGATCGGGAGAACATAGAGAGAAAAAGAGAGGCATCGCTGGAAAGGTCACAGTTTGATTTTTCCAGCGATACCTCTCTTCAACCACTTAGGCCCGTGTCAGACGAACGCACTGATCACGTCCGTGTTGCCGCACATTTTAACTTCCGTCGTAGAACAAAATTATGATCAATAGCGTCTTACACACGAAGTATGTCCGCACTGAAGTGTGGACCCCAACGCACGTGGCACCGGATGCAATTTAGGCAAGAACGTCAAACCACTAGGACGGACGCACAGAGTGCGCCACTTCCGCGTAGCTTTGTGTATGAGCGATGGAACGTAGTCAGACGGACTTTTTGACGTCCAGCATTTTTGACGGACAAAATGTTTTTTCATATCATGTATCAATTTTTTTCATTTTACATATTAATTTTATTTCCCATCTACAGCAGTCAAAAAAAACATCAGTCAAAAAAAACATACGTGTGGTGTCTACAGTACCATCAGTCAGAAAGTACGTCAGTTGTGCACGGACGCACAGTGTGCTCAGAATGCGTTCGTCTGACATTAGCCTTAAGTGCCAGTCCGCGATCCAGCACCAATTGTGGGTGATCGGGGACTTCTCCCATAGGTGGCTCACATTTTGGATGTCGGTCAAGCCTCTGGGGCCTCCAGGATATGTAATTTGTGTGGGTCGTACAAAACAACATAACTTCAAATCTTGTGTAGCGCTGTCTAAAATTGTGTTGCTGCAGTTGCTCGTTTTTGGCCACCAGAGGGAGATAAAAGCCATATGGACTATGCGGGACCTAAACGAACTACAATATCCATCAGGCTTTGCGGCAGATACAGGAAGTGGGTGGGACAGAGGGGAAGGATGTGGGCAGCCTCATGCGGAGGAGCGCCAGAGTGAGCGGAGCAGCGAAAGACAGAGGGCGCAAGTGAGACTGCCGGGGATCGAGACCAGGCCGGAGCGCAGACGCTACCTCGAGGGCGCTGGAGATCGGGACAGTAACTTGCTGAGGCATACCAAATTATCGCTGAGAGGTTTGCGCAGAACTTCAGTTCCAGTTGGACCCCCTGTAAGGAGACCGTGATGATCCATGGGGAGTGCAGGCGGTAGGCCGTAGTTCTTGTGTTGGAGATCGGACAAGCAAGAGAGCGGATCCGGTGGCACAGGGTTCCCGGAGGACAAGCAGAGAGACATCCTTGATTGGGCAGTGGTACAGATTGTCTAGCGGATGGGTGAAAGGCCTTATAGGCCGAAAGTCCGAGTATAACCAAGCACGCTGCATTATTGTTCAAATCTACAGGGCCCCAACGTGACTAGTCGAAGATTTGCTTATTCCATTCACTGGCCAATTGAATACGGTACCCGGGTACACGAATCAATACACGTACACCTTTTTGAGACATTACATTCACGGGACTTACACTCCAGAACTAAGGGGTTAATCATTTTTCTTTTGCCACCGCGTGTTTTTCCCGCATTACGAAATCCTGTCGTTCATATACCGTATTTACATTATATATGCCACTTTATTGGGATCAGTAAAGTATATAATCTATAAAATCCACAACAGTGCTGGTGTATATTTATTCCCTAGGGCGGTGAGACTAACCCGAGGTTAATTCAGTGGCTCCTCCGGGAGTGAGCGCTACACGTGGGGGCTCGTTCCGGGATTCCAGTCTCTGTAAATAACCACAATTAAAGGGTTAATTATGGATCCAGACACTGCTGCCAAATGGTGTGAGGAGCACAATAGCCAGATAGAGTTAAGCATAGTCATGGACATTCCTGCAGATACTTGGGCAGAAGATCAGATTCGCCGGGCCGTGGCCGCGCTGACACCAGAACATCGGGGGTTAATTCTGGACATTAAGACGAACCCGGACACTTCTCACACATATGTTCTTTTTGAGTGGAGAAAGGGTGTTCCCGTGTGTTTTCAGGGCGCGAGTGTGAAGCTGACCGACGAGGTAGAAGTTCAACTGATTCAGCCAAGTGCGCCACGTGGCGAGCCCGCGAATGTTCCCGCGCCCAGTCCGCTGGCCATGATCAGGCCTGAATTTATAGTGGCTATCAGAAATTTGCTGGCTAAATGTCAAAGAACAAGTCCTCCACACACTAATTTTGGTTATCGACGGTTGAGGAATTTTACAGGAAACGTACCAACTTCGGCTGGAGAACAAACCTTTGAAGAATGGGTAGAACAGGCGATGCAGG
This sequence comes from Leptobrachium leishanense, assembly GCA_009667805.1. NCBI lineage: Eukaryota > Metazoa > Chordata > Amphibia > Anura > Megophryidae > Leptobrachium > Leptobrachium leishanense. The sequence continues at coordinate 114,083,239 of CM019071.1, read as the reverse complement.
CTCTGGATGAGTGGGACGTCCCTGAAGCGCAGAAGAAGCAAAGGATTACTGAGAGCTTGAAGAGACCTGCGTCAGAGGCTGTTAGAAACCTGAAGTTGAGTAAGCAAGACTGCACTGCTTTAGATTAGCTAAATGTATTACAGGAAGTCTTTGGGCGAACAGAAAAGGTTGCTGAGCTCATGTACCAGTATGACCATACTTACCAGCGGAAAGGTGAGAAAATGACTGAATATATGAGGCGCCTAGATAAGATTCTGCACCAGATACTTCTTAAGAAAGGGGCTGAACCAGCCGAAATAGATAAAATCTGAATGCAGCAGATATTGAGGGGCGCTCAACTTTTAGATCCTGTGATGTTACAGCTGAAAACCAGAGAAGGTAACCGAGAATTGAAATACCTGGAACTGATTCGAGCTGTAAGAGAAGAAGAGGCTCTGCTGGAGGAAAAATCTTTAAGGAGAGGAGAAAGAGCTTACGCACAACCCGTAAGACATAATGAATATTTGCAAACCGAAGATGATTCGTTAGACACCTATGGATCTGAAGTTTACAGACAAGAGCATCTGTTTGTTCATACATCCACCGAGAGTGCTGCTAAAGAGTCGCCTACACATAGCGAGATACACAAGACCGTTAAGAAGGTGCAAGAAGCTCAAGCTGAGCTGGAAGAGGCACATGCGGACCTTTGCCAAGCACTTTTGAAGGTGGCAGAAACACAGACCGATATGCAGAAGTTCCTGACTGATATGCGGACAACTGGGGTTGCTGTGGCGTCTGGCCAGGGTCCTTCAACAGAATCACCGCGAGCAAGCGCACCCCCGTCTTCAAAGAAGAGATGTTTCAGTTGTGGGGAAATGGGTCATTTCCGAGCACAGTGCAAAATCCAAAGGCCTGAAGGAACGAAAATGGAAGAGTTCTTAAAAGCCTTGGAAGGGCTGCTATCTACCTCACCGGCGGGAAACGCCAGAGGACCCAAGTGAAGGAGAGAACTAGGTGCCCAATGGTTGAAAACTGTTCCAAACTTCAAGCCAGAACTGAAAGGCTGAAAGGGCCTGGATCTTTGCCAACTGCTGAACCTACCAGGACCAAAAGAGTTACTCCCTTAGTATCCAGTTCTATGTCATGGGGAAGCAATGCACACCCAAAACCACCACGAGTCAAGAAGAAGGCCAGGGTACAGCGGACCGGGTCCATGCCTCCTGCGGCTACTACCGAGTTTCCTGACCAGCTGATAGGAGAAGGACCTATCGTTCCAATCCAAGTGGAAGGAGTCTACACTAAAGCTCTGCTAGATTCAGGAGCTCAAGTGACGTTGATCTATCGAGACTTCTATGAGAAACACTTGAAACACATACCTTTACAAAAATTAAATGACCTTGAGATCTGGGGTATTGGAACTGAGAAGCTTCCTTATGATGGATATCTACAGGTGAAGTTAGAAATTGGATCCGAAGTCATCGGGCAGTCTGGAGATTGTGATGCATTGGCCATTGTGTATCCTCGGCCTTCAGGGGCCAACAGAAGTTCTATGATAGTGGGGACGAATACTGATCTGGTGAGACATCTTCTGACTCCTATAGTCATGAAAGAAGGTTCTACCTGAGGAGTACACCCGATGTTACGTCCGGTCTATCAGCGAATGGTCGAAGAACAGAGGGCTCCTGCCGAAGTGGGGGGTGTCTGTGGAGATTGGGGGGAAAAGAGAAGATTCTGCAATCAGGAGAAGTGGCAAGTTTCCGGGCTTCAGTCAAGTTGAACGGATCACAACCGGGTCCCTACGTGGTACTGGAAACTGATCTCAGTCATGGGAGTGAGGCCGGAGTAGAAGTAGTCCCTGAGATAATCTCCACAAGAGCTTTGAAACAGACACGAGGAAGAGTTTAGGTTAGTGTGTGCAATGTGTCCGATTCTCCAGTGATCCTGAAAACCTGAATGCCCATCGGGCAAGTAGCGTCCGCTACACCTCTCTCCCCTACCGATTTAGGAGGGAGAGTGGACAAAGAGATTCCAGCTGAAAGGTTCTATCCTAAAGATGCTCCCATCTCGCCTGAATGAAAGAAACGACTTCAGTCCCAGATCCTGAAATGGAAGGACTTATTCTCGAAAGATGAGTTCGACGTGGGTTTAGCTAAGAGTACGAAACATCGCATTCGACTACAAGAAGATAAGCCGTTTCGTGAAAGGTCAAGACGAGTTCCGCTGGGAGACTTGGATGATCTATGGGAACAGCTAAATGAACTACAGAGGACTAAGGTGATTCAAGAGTCCAGGAGTCCATACGCTTCTCCAATAGTGATGGTTCGAAAGAAAAATGGTTCTATCCGCCTTTGTATAGACTATCGCACGCTAAATCAGAGAACCATTCCGGATCAATATGCCACTCCTCGGATAGACGATGCCTTACAGGGTTTGTCTGGAGCAAAATGGTTTAGTGTACTAGACCTGCGAAGTGGGTATCATCCTGAGGACAAAGAGAGGACAAAGAGAAGACTGCGTTCATCTGCCCACTGGGGTTCTTCGAGTTCAACAGAATGCCTCAAGCCTTACGGGGTCTCCCACCACGTTCCAACGGTTAACCACTTCAATGCTGAGGACGCGCTTAGCGCGTCCTCAGCATTACCGCTGGTATGCGGAGGACGCGCTGAGCGCATCCTCCCATTGGGGTCAGCGTTCGGCCGGGTTCCGGCCGATCGCTGGCCCCCCCGGTGCGGGCTGACATCCTCGATGTCAGCCCGGCATCCGGAACCGCAGCCGCCGGAATTAGGTGTCATCGTGGCAGCGCGATGACAACTAATTCAGGCGCCCCCCGCATGTGCGGAGGAGGCGCCTGAAAGGGAGGGGGGGAGGTCCTTCGGACCTCTCTCCCTCCCGATCGGCGGCTCTGCGGGGGTTAACCCAGGCATCATTTGGAAGGGCACAGCCTGCCCTTCCAAATGGTGCCTGGCATTAACCCCTGGGGAGCTGGATCGCGAATCGGCGCTGAAAAGCGCCGGTTCGCGATCCTTTCCCGGAGCTGGCCGACATCTTGGATGTCGGCCAAGCCTCCGGGAACTCCCCCTGTGGACTGGCGTCATCGTGCTACGCACGATGACGCCAGTCCTGGACTTAACCCCTAACTGCCACCAACGGTGGAGATAGGGAGTTCCAATGAACTCCCTATCTCCCGATCCGTGGCAGCTAGGGGTTAAAGTTTGGTATGGTTGGATCAGCCAGAGCATGGCCGTTCCAACGATACCAAACACTACTGTGAAAAAAATTTCAAATTAAAAAAAAAATAAAAATGAAAAATAAAAATAAAAAAAAATTAAAAAACAAAATTATAAAAAAAAAATAAACACTTTTTTTTATTTTTTTTGGTTTGTTAATGCAGCAATATTGTTCCCATTTCAATTATAATGTGAACAATGATGCTGCACTAACGATTTTTGTATGCGGTGCGTTTGTTAAAAATAGTGTAATTTTCCCCAAAAAAAAATGTAACGAGACCCCATCTCTAATTTTTTTAACAAGCGCACCCCATACAAAATATAACCGCAATTGCTCGCATGTTAAAATGTGAAAAAAAACACTTTACACATTGTAAATTATTGAAAATACATATTTTATTGCATTTTTTGTTATAATATACAGACATGACATAACGTATACATATAATAATGACATATTATGAATCTACCGAGTCTGACGGAAAGAACGATATATAATATGTCTGGGTCATATACTAAAATAAGCCTTCAAAACACGTTTAAACATGATGAGCAAAACCGGTAAAAATGACCTCAGCACAGGGGCGGGAAAAGCCTCAGCAGCGAAAGGGTTAATGGAGAAGACAGTCGGGGACATGAACCTGATCGAAGTATTGGTGTATCTGGATGATATTATTGTGTTCGGGAAGACTCTGGAAGAGCATGAGTAGCGGTTGGAAAAGGTCTTGAAGCGGCTCCACGAAGAAGGGTTGAAACTGTCTCTGGAGAAGTGTCAATTTTGCCTACCTTCTGTTACGTACCTGGGACATGTTGTTTCAGCTGAAGGTGTTTCGACGGATCCTTGAAAGTTGGAAGCCGTAGCTTCCTGGCCTAGACCCCGAAACGTTACTGAACTTAGATCTTTCCTGGGGTTCTGCTCGTATTACCGAAGATTCGTAGGAGGATTTGCCAAGATAGCTCAACCCTTGAATAAGCTCCTACAGAAGGAAGAGGTGGAAGAAGGCTCCAAGGCCTCTGATCGAGGTTCGTCGGCTAAAGGGCAAAGGAAGGCCCGAGAATCCATTCAAGAAGAATGGACTGATCAATGTGAAAGTGCCTTCATGAAGTTGAAGGAGAGTCTAACTCGAGCTCCTGTCCTGGCTTACGCTGACCCTCATAAGCCATACAAATTGCATGTGGATGCCAACAGAGAAGGCCTAGGAGGAGTCCTTTACCAGGAATATGGTGGATTGTTGAGGCCTGTAGCATATGTGAGCCGAAGCCTTACACCTTCAGAAAAGAACTATCCTACCCACAAGTTTGAGTTCCTAGCCTTGAAGTGGGCGGTAGTAGACAAACTGAAAGATTATCTGTATGGGGCCGAATTTGTGATCAAGACTGACAACAATCCTCTAACATACGTCCTTACTACTGTGAAGCTGGATGCAACGGGGACATCGGTGGTTGGCCGCTCTGTCAGGGTTTCGGTTCAGCCTGAAGTATCGCCCTGGAGTGAATAATCGAGATGCAGATGCTTTGTCGAGAAGGCCCTACACTACAGAATGGACTCAGTTGACTCCAGATGGGGTGCAAGCCTTGTGTCAAGGAGCAGAGCGCCATGTCAAGGGAGTAGTTGAAGCAGAAGCTATAGGAGTAATGGCTGTGGCTGTCCCAGAGTTTTACTGTAATCCGACACAGCTGAGGGATAAAAGTTTGCCTACTTTTTCGAAACAGGACCTGAGAGCCAATCAGGCTAGGGATCCTCTGATTTCATTAACCATGAAGGCCCTAAACATGAACCAAAGAGAAATTCTACTGACAAATTCCCCAGAAGGAGCTCAACTAGTATATAAAGAATGGGAACGGTTGAAGATGTTGGATGGGGTGGTTTACCGAAGGGGCCCCTCGAACAATGCCGAAGAGACACAACAGCTGTTCCTCCCCACAAAACACAGAGAGGGTGTGCTGAGATCCTTGCACGATGACCATGGACATTTGGGTGCCGAGAGAACTTTTAAGCTGGTGAGAGACAGATTTAATTGGCCCTGTATGAGATCTGAAGTTGAAAGTTACTGCCATTCATGTCTGAGGTGTATTCAGAGAAAGACTCTACCAACTCGAACTGCTCCAATGAGCCATCTGCACAGTCAAGGGCCTATGGATTTGGTGTGCATTGATTTCCTGTGCTTAGAGCCGGATGCTAGTGGGCAGGGAAATATTCTAGTAGTGACTGACCATTTCACCCGTTATGCCCAGGCGCTCTCTACCAAAGATCAACGAGCTCCTACGGTGTCGAAGGTTTTGATGGAAAAGTTTTTTGTTTACTATGGCCTACCAAGGAGAATCCACTCGGATCAGGGCAGACACTTTGAGAACCGGCTCGTTGGGCAATTGCTGGAACTGTTAGGAATTCAGAAGACCCGAACTACACCATATCACCCTCAAGGTGATGCTCAATCAGAAAGGTTTAATCGCACGCTGTTAAATATGTTGGGGACACTGTCAAACAGAGAGAAGCAGAGCTGGAGTCGTCACATAGCTACGCTGGTGCATGCGTACAACAGTATGGAGAGTGACGCTACTGGATACTCACCTTACCGTCTCATGTTCAGAAGAGAAGCTCGACTGCCGGTTGATTTGGCGTTTGGGCTGTCTCTTGATCACACGTCTGTGGCCTCTCATAGAAATTATGTGGATAGACTTCGGAATAATTTGGCCTCTGCGTTTGAACAGGCCAGTTTGACTTCAGGAAGCAGAGAACAGAGGAACAAGCGAAATTATGACTTGAGAGTTCGCATACAAGATCTACAGCCGGGTGATAGAGTGTTGCTTAAGAACTTGGGTGTTTCTGCAAGGCCTAAACTGGCGGATAGATGGAGTTCTCAAGTCTACATTGTCTGCAAGCAACTGCCGGGTCTGCCGGTTTACCAAATCCGACCTAATGGAAAGGCCGGGCCTCTAAAAAACTGGCACCGAAATCATCTGTTACCTCTGAGGGAAGCTGTAAGAATACCAGTTGGAGATGAAATTTCTTTGCCGAAACCGCCTGTTCCATGCTTGATTCCTGTTAGTCGGTCTCAACAGACACGGGTTGTTGGAGAAAATGAAGGAAGCAGTGAGGAAAGTTTTTGTCTGGACTGGGTGCGCTCACCTGAGCCTGAAGAGGTCATCCCAGTTTCTGAACGGTGGGAAAGTAACCTGAGGCCTGAGGCTCCTGAATTCCAATTGGAAGTTTCTGAGAGTTTGGAGGTTCCTGTAGTTCCGGAAGATGTGTCCATAGATTATAGTTCTATGCCTTCACTGGAAGGGTCATATTCTGAAGAGGTGTCTGCTCCAGTTGTGGAAGAAAGAATTGAGCCCGTACCTGTGGCACTTCCACCTGAAGAGGAGATGATTGAGCCAGAGTCAAAACGTTCTATCCAACCCCCTCAGAGACTCACTTACGACTCACCAGGACATAGCACTGAAGAGGCTGTCACCACCGTGCAAAGGTTGCCCGAAGTGTCTGCTATGTTAGCTGAGGTAGTCAGGAGCATGAGTCAACTTGAGGCCGTATATCTGACCCATTGTATGTTTGCTGCTGAGCCTGTATATATTGCCTAATGTAAATACTGAAATGTCATGTAAATGTTACACCTCCTTGGAGAGACCCAAGAGTTCTAGGAGGGGGAGAGTGTAGCGCTGTTTAAAACTGTGTTGCTGCAGTTGCTCATTTTTGGCCACCAGAGGGAGATAAAAGCCATATGGACTATGCGGGACCTAAAGAACTACAATATCCATCAGGCTTTGAGGCAGATAAAGGAAGTGGGTGGGACAGAGGGGAATGATGTGGGCAGTCTCGTGTGGAGGAGTGCCAGAGTGAGAGGAGCGGCGAAAGACAGAGGATGCAAGTGAGACTGCCGGGGATCGAGACCAGGCCGGAGCGCAGACGCTACCTCGAGGGCGCTGGAGATCGGGACAGTAACTTGCTGAGGCATACCAATTTATTGCTGAGAGGTTTGCGCCGAACTTCAGTTCCAGTTGGACCCCCTGTAAGGAGACCGCGATGATCCATGGGGAGTGCAGGCGGTAGGCCATAGTTCTTGTGTTGGAGATCGGACAAACAAGAGAGCAGATCCGGTGGCACAGGGTTCCGGAGGACAAGCAGAGAGACATCCTTGATTGGGCAGTGGTACAGATTGTCTAGCGGATGGGTGAAAGGCCTTATAGGCCGAAAGTCCGAGTATAACCAAGCACGCTGCATTATTGTTCAAATCTACAGGGCCCCAACGTGACTAGTCGAAGATTTGCTTATTTCATTCACTGGCCAATTGAATACGGTACCCGGGTACACGAATCAATACACGTACACCTTTTTGAGACATTACATTCACGGGACTTACACTCCAGAACTAAGGGGTTAATCATTTTTCTTTTGCCGCCGCGTGTTTTTCCCGCATTACGAAATCCTGTCGTTCATATACCGTATTTACATTATATATGCCACTTTATTGGGATCAGTAAAGTATATAATCTATAAAATCCACAACAGTGCTGGTGTATATTTATTCCCTAGGGCGGTGAGACTAACCCGAGGTTAATTCAGTGGCTCCTCCGGGAGTGAGCGCTACACGTGGGGGCTCGTTCCGGGATTCCAGTCTCTGTAAATAACCACAATTAAAGGGTTAATTATGGATCCAGACACTGCTGCCAAATGGTGTGAGGAGCACAATAGCCAGATAGAGTTAAGCATAGTCATGGACATTCCTGCAGATACTTGGGCAGAAGATCAGATTCGCCGGGCCGTGGCCGCGCTGACACCAGAACATCGGGGGTTAATTCTGGACATTAAGACGAACCGGACACTTCTCACACATATGTTCTTTTTTGAGTGGAGAGGGTGTTCCCGTGTGTTTTCAGGGCGCGAGTGTGAAGCTGACCGACGAGGTAGAAGTTCAACTGATTCAGCCAAGTGCGCCACGTGGCGAGCCCGCGAATGTTCCCGCCCAGTCCGCTGGCCATGATCAGGCCTGAATTTAAGTGGCTATCAGAAATTTGCTGGCTAAATGTCAAAGAACAAGTCCTCCACACACTAATTTTGGTTATCGACGGTTGAGGAATTTTACAGGAAACGTACCATTCGGCTGGAGAACAACCTTTGAAGAATGGGTAGAACAGGCGATGCAGGCTCTGGATGAGTGGGACGTCCCTGAAGCGCAGAAGAAGCAAAGGATTACTGAGAGCTTGAAGAGACCTGCGTCAGAGGCTGTTAGAAACCTGAAGTTGAGTAAGCAAGACTGCACTGCTTTAGATTAGCTAAATGTATTACAGGAAGTCTTTGGGCGAACAGAAAAGGTTGCTGAGCTCATGTACCAGTATGACCATACTTACCAGCGGAAAGGTGAAACCCCTTACACTCCAGAACTAAGGGGTTAATCATTTTTCTTTTGCCGCCGCGTGTTTTTCCCGCATTACGAAATCCTGTCGTTCATATACCGTATTTACATTATATATGCCACTTTATTGGGATCAGTAAAGTATATAATCTATAAAATCCACAACAGTGCTGGTGTATATTTATTCCCCAGTGCGGTGAGACTAACCCGAGGTTAATTCAGTGGCTCCTCCGGGAGTGAGCGCTACACTTGTTTAAAAATGATGAGCACAAACCGGTAAAAAGGAGCTCAGCGCTCAGGGGTGAAATGGCTCAGCAATGAAAGTGCTAAGTAATTATACTACTACTAGCTACTGGCCAAAAGGAGTTTCTACAGTTTAGGGCTCCGTGCAGGATCAACTGTGAAAAAGTCCAATAGAGAAATTCTGCAGCTGGTTTTATAAAGTACCTAGAGTCCATTGCAAAGGAAATTTGTTTGCAACAAACAAATTTCATTTGCAATGATACAGCACAGCTCCAGATCATGCGAATATGATCTTGGACTGCAGTGTCTTCTGCAGCTGATCATGTAAGCCTGATCACGGGTTAAATAAAGATAGGAGGCAAGTACTCATACATAAAGCACATAGAGGGTATTGAATCAAGCAGGTCTATTCATTGAAACGTGAAGCTCAGGAGAATGACAGAAGTGAAAATTCTAGGTCAAAATAGACAAACCAGAATTATTCTCCCATTTATCTCACTTTCCAAATCGGCTATTTGGTCTAAATTTTTCTCTTCTCCTGCCAGTTCTCCTTGTTTTCACCTTTCTCTGAATAACCCTGACAAAGGTGGTGCTAATGCCACATAAATCCCTGCAACGTGCATCTGTATATTGACATTCACATACACTCAAGTCACGCTCATAATAGGCCCGGCCCGTAGTTATGATTACAGTTTATCTTAGAGAAACATTATAGTTGTATAACACGTGTAAAGCTACATTTAAAAGATAAAAATGTTTTCTTAATGTGGGGTCCCAGTAAGGATCACTTGTACAAGAACCGTTTCCAAAAAGTCTCTTATTAAGAATTGTAGACGCACGTATTTCATTTTTAATACAACAATCATAGAAGTGGGGTTTTGTTTAAAATGTAGCTCTGTGTGCATAAGATGTGAGAGTATCTACGGATGTATTTAAACAGAAATATTATTATAGGAAATATTGCTGATTGATTCCCTTTTAGGTATCGCCACCAAATGTTTACATGGAGACAGCGTAGGAAAAGCTGGCGTTTGATATCTTAAATACTTCAGACAAAGGAAGTCCAGACGGGACCGGTTTCCTGATCTCGTCTCTCTGTGGAATATTCACATTCCCATGTTATCTGCCAAATATCCACTGTTAGAGCAACTTCCAATGCTTTAATAAGCAACGGATTTACTGTCATTGCAGTAAAACCATTTGCATTTACAGTTTTAGTGCCTTAAAGGGACAGAAAGGCGTAAACGAATACATCTGTTTAATTAGGGTCAATGATCATAAAATGCACAAGTGACATTAAATTGATAGCAGCCTTCTTTCTGCTATAAACGCCACAATTCGGTACAAATAAATACTAGTGTAATAATGTTTACCTATATGCCCCGAGGTACTCTTTAACCACATTACTATCAATAACATGCACATGTGTAAGACGTATTTAGAAATTCTACCAACACCGGCGCATATATATCTAGCACAAATGCACGCAAATTTTATTTTTGTTAATGAGACTGATTTGCAAACATTCCCTGCCCAGCTTCTCCCTGCATCATCTCTTCCCATGATAGACTGCAGAACTTCCATCCTCTGGAACGCTCTCCCTCATACTGTCAGACTCTCCCCTAGTTTCTTCAAATGCTCCCTTAAGACATTCCTATTAAGGAAGTCTACCACCCGACTCACTGACGCAACGAGTCCATCACTCTCACCTTGCAGTCCATCGCTCCCGCCTTGCAGTCCATCTCTCCCACCTTGCAGTCCATCACTCTCATCTTGCAGTCCATCACTCTCATCTTGCAGTCCATCACTCTCATCTTGCAGTCCACTCCTCCTGTTTCCACCCCCAACCATTCTTGACTGTAAGTTCCCATGGGAATAGGGTCCTCGTTTCTTCCTGTACTGGTTTGTCAAAATGTTTAATGTATTGTAACTCTGTCTTGGTTGTGCCCACTGTACAGCGCTGCGGAAAGACTGGCGCTATATAAATAAAGAATAATAATAATAACGTGGATGCTGAAAAAAAAAATAATTGAAGGATATCCCAAAATCAGTGTAGGGATCATTATTGCGAATTGAAAGAGTATGCTGACTAGTTTTTAAAGTAAACCTTAATAAATCTAATCTGGTGAAATAATTATTTCAGCAAATTAATTCATTTTCTGCCTACAAGCAGTTACAGTTACAAGTATTTATAAAGTGCTGTACAATGGGTGAGACAAATTAACAAATATACATACAAGTTAAACACACAGAGCAGTAGGAGAGAGGACCCTGCTCGAGAGTTTACAATCTAAGAGGAGAGGGATGACACACTAGGTGAGGGTAATAGGGTATGTGAAGTAGTGCAGACTGTGGGCAAGATGGAGCAAAAAATGTACAGTGGGGGAATCATGGAGTGAGCCGATAGGCTTCTCTAAAGTACTGTATTTTCAAAGACTTTTTGAGGGACTGGAGAGACAGGGAGAGTCTAATGTTGCGGGGGGAGGGAGTTCCATAAAAAGGGGTAGCTCGGGTTGGGGGTACGAGGAGACAATAGCACCAGATCATTGGCAGAGCGAAGTGGTAAGGAGTCAGGACAGGACGTACCTACTAATAAGGGAGGAGATGTAGGAAGCATTGCAGTTATTGAGAGCTTTGTACGTGAGCACCAATAATTTAAATTGGATTCTAAAGGAAACAGGAAGCCAGTGCAGAGATTGAGGTGTGAGAGGTGCGGAAGGTGAGGTGGATGAGCCTGGCACAGGCATTCATAAAAGACTGCAGAGGGAGAATCTGGGATCTCTTAACCGCTGCGCTGCGGAGGATGCGCTCAGCGCGTCCAGCCACAGGTAGCGTTGGCTGCGAAGGACGTGCTCAGCGTGTCCTCCCTTCGTAGTCAGCGATTCCAGCCGATCGCTGGGCCCCCCCCGGTGCGGGCCGCGGGCACTAATAGATGTCATCGCGGAGGCGCGATGACATCTATTACAGGCAACCCCCCCCGCGCGAGTGCGTGGAAGGTGCCTGAAAGGGAGGGGGGAGGTCGTTTGGACCTCTCTCCCTCACCTACCGTCTGGGGCAGCAATAGAAGTCAGGCACCGTTTGGAAGGGCACAGCCTGCCCTTCCAAACGGTGGCTGGCTTTAACCCGTCGGGGACCGGATCGCTATTTGGCACCAAAAAGCGGCAGATAGCGATCCTCTCGCGGAGTTGGACGACATCTTGGATGTCGGTCAAGCTTCTGGGATCTGACCCTGATGACTGGCGTCATCGTGCATAGCGCGATGATGTCAGTTTTAGAGTTAACCCCTAGCTGCCACCAATGGTGGAGATAGGGGGTTCATTGGAATCCCCTATCTCCCAATCTGTGGAAGCTAGGGGTTAATGTTTGGTATCGTTGGATCGGCCAGAGCACGGCCTTTCCAACGATACAAAACATGACCATATTAAAAGTTAGAAAAAAAAATAATAAATAAAAATTAAAATAGAAAAATATTAAAAAACTAACAAAAAAAATTAAACAGTTTGTTTTGTTTTGTTAATGCAGCAATATTGTTCCCATTTCAATAATAATGTGAACAATGATGCTGAACTAATGATTTTTGTATGGGGTGCGTTTGTTAAAAATCGCGTAATTTTCCCCCAAAAAAAATTTAACGAGTACCCATTTCTAATTTTTTTAACAACCCATACAAAATATAACCGCAAACACTTGCATGTTAAAATGTGAAAAAAACACTATACACGTTGTAAATTATTGAAAATTTTAATTTTATTGCATATTTTGTTATAATATACAGACAGGACATGACGTATACATATAATAAAGATATATTATGAACCTCCCGAGTCTGCCGGAAAGAACGATATATAATATGTCTGCGTCATATAATAAAATATGGCTTCAAAACGCGTTTAAACATGATAAACAAAAGCGGTACAAATGAGCTCAGCACACAGGCGTGAAATGGCTCAGCAGTGAAAGGGTTAATGCCAGTGAGAAGGAGGTTAATGTAGTCAAAGTGGGAGATAATAAGAATTTGGACGAGCTTTTTAGAGTCCTGACCTGATTAAGAAAGGGGCGGATGCCTGCAATGCTTTTTAAGCAGTTAAACCCATTTCTTTCACAGTCTTCAGGAGCCTCATGCTCAGCTCTTTGATCATTATTTTTCTTGGTCGTTGGTGGTGGTGGGTATTACCACTCTTTTCACTGCTGAGGAATTATTTGACAAGCCTTTCGGCTATGACCAAATTACTTAAACTCCCTGGCGAAGGCTGGGTAATAGCTGAACCATTGACAAGCCTATACTCGGCGTCCTGCGCTCTTGCTATTTCATTGTTGACTATAACTTTTTGAGAAGACTGCAGAATGCATTTGCTTACACATATCTTCTGACATATTTTATTAAATAGATTTTGAGGATTTGTTATATAATTATGCATATTCAATAGACTATAGGTTATTCACTAAGCGGCGAACTTGCCACAGAATTGCATAGAATGGTCAACTTCACCATACAGTGAAATTTCAGGTCAATTCGTCTATTCACTAAACTGCCATAAGGCTATCCTAAACAAAAGATAAATCCAGGTAAAGTATCCATGTAATTGGGCAGACTAGATGGGCCGAAAGGTTCTTATCTGCCGACATTTTTCTATGTTTCTATGTTTCTATGTTTCTATATCGTCAAATACTGGCGAATTGACAGCAAAATTAGATGCATTTCGCCGTAGATCACCGCAATTCGGCAATCTTCAGCAGCAGCGAAATTGTTGAATCTACGCAACATTAGATTAAATCTATAATGGTTAATCTACTCAGAGAACGCTGAACTACATCGAAGTGTCAGTGAAATGCCCTGAAAAAAATGTTATCTTTTTTTATTCAACCATTTATTCTTTTCATTTTCAGCAAACTGTTTTTTTATTTATTTTTTGGAACTTTTTCTGTATTTTTTTAAATATTTTTTACACAAAATTTTAGATCTTTTTTTAAAGGTGTTTTTTTTTGTTTTGTAATAGACTTGTTTATTCTTTGTTAAAGGACCTTTTTCATTATTTCCACACATTTTTATTGGTTTAAACACCTTTTATAAGAATAGCAGAGCTCCATTTTTTTTTTTTTTGCAGTTCAGCATGGGTCGGCGGTGTTCGGCTGTCTGTTCAGCAGCTCCTAGTTCGGTGCACTTTGGGGCCCCTTCAGTGTATTCATTATTCACCTGCAAAATGGTTGACAAAATGGAATCGCCGAAGAGCAACAAACCAGGAACCACTGAAATTTCGGTGCTTTCTGAATAACCCCTTTAATTTTTATACCGAACAATAAATTAATTATCTCAAATTCATAAAATTCTGTTTTATTATAGTTAATGTGCTCTGTTGATCTATCATTTTGTTTATTAAACATATTGTTGTATTGGGGAACACTTTGTTAACCGAATCATTTGATTTCTTATAATTTATCGCATATTGACCTTCCTAGTACGGTACATAATTTCAAAATGGACCTAAAACAATGTAAATCCCAAACCCAAAGTTAACGTGCCGTAAGGAATTAAACAGCTGATGATCGTGTAAGTAGGAAGACCAAATGGGTTATTCAGAGAGCACCGAAATGTCGCCGACATTTCAGTGCTCCCTCGTTCGCCGCAGTTCCCTGCACTTCGGGGAATCAATTGGGGGAATTCAGCATTCACCGCAGGGTCCCCAGAAGGCAGGGAAAATCCACCGCAAACATGCCGCAGTCCCGCTGAAAACCCAGTGGAAAAACCACGCCGAATACGCTGGAAAAAGCCGACGAGCCGCTGATATCAGCACAGACCAGCCGCCGGAAAAAGTCAACAAGCTGACGAACGGTGTAAAAAAAAAAAAATGGTACGCTTGAAAGTTTCAAAATTTAAACGCTGTTTGCAAAAAAAACTACTGAATGAAGATGCCTGGAATTAGCATATAATATCATATGAATAATAAAAGGTCTGTTACAGAAAAAAGAAAAATTGCTTTTTAAAAAAAAGGGAAAAAAAATTTGCCGAAAAAATCCAGAAAAATGCCTAAAAGATCAATAAATAAAGAGACTTTTTACTGCAGATTAAAATAATAAATGGTTTATTAGGTATTATATAAAAACGGGAATATTTTTAACATTAAAGCCTATGGGATTCACCTGAATAAACCTGCCGAATGAAAGCACTGAACAGCAGGGCACTTCGGCAACTTTTCTCTGCTGTTCGGTGTTCTCTGAATAGATTAACCATTGCTTCTCTATGGGGGTTTTCATTGCCGTTGAACAGCCACCGTACTTGAAGGCAGTTCGCCAAAATTTGGCAAACTGCCTGCTCTCTGAATGGCCGAATGGCCCCGAAATGTCAACGTACGGGGAAATTCCCTGTTCAGTGACATTTTAGGGCCAGATCAGCTCTCTCTGAATAACCCCTCGAATGTGGTCTAGTTCGCTAGTTCTAGTGGCTAATTTGTCCTTTACATTGTTTTTAATAAAAGCAGCAATAATGTCGCACAGGCTAAGTCTGTCATAAAGGTTTTGTTTTTCATGTGCATCCCACACATATACTTTGTAACAAAGCTGAGGGTCTGCGGGGGAATCTTTCATTAAGCATTGATCTTTGCTTACTGTTTTTAGGTTTTATGTAAAGTCTTTTAACAGAAGTAACCGCAGGCTCTGGAAGGATTTCATTGATGTAATTTCTTCATTCTGTAGGACATAAAATAAAATCATTCCATATGAGGCAGCTTCCCTATGATCTAGGGATGTATTTTTGTTCTTTTAGGTCGATTAAGTTTTACAAGTGCCCTTTCCATACAAATATATATTTAATATATACTGCATATATAAATAAATACCTTTGTTCCTTGTCAAAACATCCCATATTCTCTTATGAAACATGAAGGTTATTTGAGCAGTGAATGTTTATGTGTTTGGTTGGTATAGAAACATAGAAACATAGAAAAATGTCAGCAGATAAGAACCTTTCGGCCCATCTAGTCTGCCCAATTACATGGATACTTAACCTGGATTTATCTTTTCTTTAGGATAGCCTTATGCCTATCCCATGCTTGCTTAAATTCAATTACTGTTTTGGCCTCTACCACTTCTACTGGAAGACTGTTCCATGTATCCACCACCCTCTCAGTAAAATAATGCTTCCTGATGTTACTTTTAAACCTTTGCCCCTCTAATCTAAGACTATGTCCTCTTGTTTTGCTACTTTGTTTCCTTTTAAATATACTCCCTTCCTCTACCTTGTGGATTCCCTTTACGTATTTAAATGTTTCTATCATATCTCCTCTGTCTCGTCTTTTTTCCAAGCTGTACATGTTAAGATCATTAAGCCTTTCCTGGTAACTTTTCTCCTTCAAGCCGTACACCATTTTAGTAGCCCTTCTCTAAACTCTCTCTAAGATGTCTATATCCTTCTGGAGATACGGTCTCCAGTACTGCACACAGTACTCCAAGTGAGGTCTCACCAGTGCTCTGTACAGTGGCATGAGCACTTCCCTTTCCCTACTGCTAATACCTCTCCCTACACAACCAAGCATTCTGCCAGCATTTCCTGCTGCTGTATTACATTGACTACTTACCCTTAGATCCTCTGCAATAATAACCCCTAAATCCCTTTCCTCAGATGTTGAGGTTAGGACTGTATCAAATATTCTATATTCAGCCCTTGGGTTTTTACGTCCCAGGTGCATTATCTTGCACTTATACACGTTAAAACTCAATTGCCACAGCTCTGACCATTTTTTTAGTTTACCTAAATCATTTGTCATTTGGCTGATCCCTCCAGGAACGTCAACCCTGTTGCAAATCTTTGTGTCATCAGCAAAAAGACATACTTTTCCATTAATACCTTCTGCAATAAATGTTTGTATAAAATGTTTATGATCTGTATTTGGATTTTTGGGTAGTGCCAGCACCATGAGAAGGCGATCATGGAGGAATATCCCCTTGGCGATTAACATACAGTAGTTCAGTTACAAACTGGCTATTATATTTTTCTATAGGCCAAAAGCATTGCCATCCTCATTGTTATTGCCCATGTACATCTTCCCCCTCCTATGTTCCCCTACCTGCTGAGCGCTGGCTGGAGGTAAGCTGCAGAAGACGGCGGGTTAGGGCACCTGCTTCTCAGAATAACAGAAAAGGGGAATAGAGAGAGAATGGGTAAAAGAGAAAGAAAAGTGGACAGAGCAGAGAGAGAGAGGTGGACAAGTGCAGAGGGAGCCACGTGCCACAGAAAGAGAAGTGGGCGCTGGAAAGAGAAGTGGGGAAATGTAGACAAAGAGAAGACAATGAAGACAGAAGAAGAGAGACAGGAATGGACAGTGTTATGTGGGGTTCCATACCCATGTACAGAATGCTCCCCTCACTGTCAGTATCCCGCAGGAGTACTGATTCTGACCCAAACCCACCCGATCAATAGCCGGAGCTCCTTGATGGCGAAGACAAACCTGGGAATGACTTTATTCAGGGTTTGCAATTGGAAAACCACACACACAGAGTTATTCAAAGAGAATCGAAAAAGACACCGCACGTTCGGTGACTTTTCGTTCTCCTCAATTCGGTTGGATTTGGCAATCCCATTTCGGCGACCCTGCGGTGTATTTAGCAAGCACCACAGGGTCCCCGAATTGCATGGAAAAGTCGCCGCAAATCCGCCGAAAACTCACCGCAAAGGAACACCGAAAACCTGCAAAAACATCTGGATTAACCCCGCCGAATACGCCGGAGAAACCCGAATAGGAGCCGATCAGAGCGCAGAGCAGCTGCTGAAAAAACCCAACACCGCAGACGAATGGAGTGAGAAAAAAAACAAAACAGTTCGCTTGAATGTTTGAAACGTGAAACGCTGATTGCAAAGAAACTACTGAGCAAAAATGTCTGAAATTTACATATGAGGTCTAATGAATGATAATTAAAAGGGCTGCTACAGAAAAAAGAAGAGTTTAAAAAAAATTGCAAAAAACTGTTTCTGATTTTTTTTAAACAAATCCCAAAAAATGCTTAAAAGATCCTAAAAAATCTAAAAATAAAGAAACTTTCTACTGCAGAATATTATAACGATCGGTTTATTAGATATTGAATTAAAACAGGAATATTTTTAACATTGAAGCCTATGGGATTCGCCTGAATAAACCTGCCGAATTAAACCACCGGATGGCAGGGCAATTCGGCAACTTTTCACTGCTGGGTTTTGCTCTCCGAATAGCCGAAGCATTACTTCTCTATGGGGATTCACTGCCGTCGAACAGGCACCGTATGTGCAGGCAATTCGCCAAGATTTGGCGAATTGCCTGCTCTCTGAATAGCCGAATGGCCAAGAAAAGTAACCAAACGCTGATTTTCAGCGTTCGGTTACCTTTTTCGGCCGCCATTCGGATCTCTTTGAATAACCCTGACAGGAGGAATGTATAAAATACAATGAAAAGCATTCCCCAGCATTTCCATACTGAAGAGTCTCCCAATAGCCCCACCCCCACACACATACATGCCCAAGCAAAACGAAGGCTAAGGAAGGGGCAGAGAGGTTTGGTGTAAGCCAGATCCGGGTGGGTTTGATGGGATCATGGGGAAAATAAGACAAACACAGTGTATACAACATTGACATTGTACAATAAATACATAACGGAATAATAATACAATGCAGGCATCTGGGAATAGAGCACAAAAAACACAAACACTGTGTACCAAGAATTAAAAGGTACAGGGTGACTCCAACATAGGAGAGGGCTGGAAAACAATGTAACAGCACAACCCACCTGACAGCAAAGGGATAAACCTGGAATGTGCTTGGCAGCAAAACAATTCTCCTGCTGCAACCTTTTCATTCAGCAATGTAGCCAGTGCTGCAGCTAGTTAATGATGGCTGCCACAGTGTAGCAGCAGCTAATTTTTAATTTTGTCAATTGTTTGGAGAAAAATATTCTGTAATACAATAATGTACAGTACATATGAGTGGTGCTAGTGTGTGGTTTCCATGGGGTTGGGCAAAAAGGGGGCCCCATGAGTTTTCAGTCCGTCCCTGGATAAGTGAGATGCAGGGACAGAGAGCAGTGGGCAGCAGAGAGAAAGCTAGGAAACAGGGAGAGAAAAAAGTAGCAAAAAAAGAGTGACAAATGCTTAGGTGAGAAACATCAGAAGAAAGACATAAAGATTCAGGGGAGATAGGGAAAAAGGGGAGAGTGGATGAAGAGTATAAACTAAGGAACATTGGTTGTGGAAAGGACATAAATGGATACAGATAAATAGAAATAAAACAATCAGGGAACTCAAAAGGATGAAAAAAGTATAATTTTCCCTCATCTTGCACCCTAACTTAATTTAAAAGGGTCTTCTCTGCATTCGATGGGTATAAGGCCGGTGTCAGACGAGCGCACTAGGTGTGCCCGTGCTGACGCGGCTTCCGGCGTCCGTCGCAGAGTCACAATGCCAGCCACACGTTGTGCAAACGTAACAGCAGCTGTGCTGCGTTCTTGCAGCAGGCCTCTCCGTAAAAGCGCTAGGACGCGGGTTGATGGAGCTGCAAAGCGCGATTCTCCATAGGAGGATTGAGCCTTGCACCTCTGAGCGCACTAACTGCACTCAGCGAGGTGGTCAGACGGGCGTCGAATGGAAGGAATGTCCACTCACACGAACGTTCCTTCCGCTCTTCAAAACGCCTGCCTGACCCCGGCCTAAGGTCGCATCGGTTCCTCTGTTATCACTGTAAATGGGAGGTGAACACCGAGCTGCTAATAAAATTTTGGTGGCATCGAATGAGTGGCAAAAAAGACTGAGCATATATACCGATATCACTGCATAGAACTTAGTGTTTGGAAACCCGAGAATCTACAGTATCTTGTATTTTCTGTGTCATTTTTTTATTCTTGTTTTTTAAACTTTTGATCCAAAGTGACTTTTAAAAGTAAGTGCACAGCCCGAAAACATGTTTACTTGTAAAACCACTATAATGTGATATATATGTTATTTCTGTATATGGTTGTACAAGAGCACCTGGGGTAGATGTTTTTATAAGGCCATACTAATTTGTCATTTTGTGACATATAATGTCAAACTACTCACTCGAATGTCAACTGGCACAGTTTACAGCAAGCGTTTTCACAATTAAATGTGAGACGTATTATAGAATAATCAATATAAAAAGTTTATTGGGCCTGAGATGAAATGATGCATTAGTTCATGACAGATATTATCGCAAGCATTCTTTTAAATATGTTATTGCAATGTAACCCTTCCTATAAGGGTCTCCTTGGGAAGTGTACGTGTATTTATATCAGATTACACAAGCAGCTGGATTTAGGCAAAAACATAGCCCTGACATCCAGGAAAAGGGAAACAGACAGGGCTAGGTTTGCCCTGAGAGGCCATGACGCAGGGAGAGAATTTGACCTATGAAATCAGCCGCATGTAACTGAGCCCAGAGGTATAGGGTGTATATTAAAGAGAAATAATTACCCCCCCCATTGTTCAGATGACCTTTACATAACGTACTGTAATATAGCCCTCAGAAGTACATGAAATTGTTACAGCCTGAAACCAGTCAATTGGTTTCCTGTTTCTCCTCAAACACAATGAGGAACGGAGGATAAGGAGATAAGATGTAATTCCATGATACTTTTATTTATCAAATGTTGTGGCATCATTTTTTCTTTCTTAGTGTAGCATATTACATGTACCATATCCCTTTACATGGATGACATCGTCATAATAATAAACTCATTTCCTATCCCAAACAATGACAAATACATCAGATATGTTGGGTTAGGTCAGTTTCCTATAAAGACTATCTTACCAGTCTAAAATGTGAGACAGTACACTTCTAAAAGCAATTTGTATGAGTTTAGGTGTAGGTGGGTGGGTGTAAACCATACCTGTCCATATGCCATATTCGTTCAATGATTTTCAGGTTCTTCTGTGTCTTATGTGAACTCCAGGTCTTGCGTCTTATATAATAATGTATCTACATCCCAAAATCCCTTGTACCCATAGGCACATCAACTCATTTTGTGCATCTCCTTAATCCCTTAGAATCCTCCAATAATTCCTTTTTTTCTCCCCCTACATTTCCCCCTATGCACTTATTGCATTCGTCATCCCTAACCATCCACATCCCTCTAAATCTCTCATGCCAGTGCTTCCTCCTTACTTTCCGCTGCCTCCTCAATAAACCACTCATTTTGTGTGCCCCACTAAATCACTCACTTAGTGCACCTCCTAAATTCCACCATTACTCCAAATCCTTAATCCATTTTTCATTTCTTAAATTTCTTATATGTTTGTGGACCTCCCTAAGTCATGCTACTGCATTTTACGCTTTTTCCCACCCTAAAAAAAAAAGCTTTCACATCAGTCAGCATGTTGTCAATCAATCGTGTGCAAGGTGTGAGCAGAGGGTTGTCCTGCAGGATGGCTCTTCAATTGACAGCTGTCACTTAACCTGCCGGCATGCCACCGATAGCAAACCTTTGTTTTCAATAAATGTGTTTATAAAACAAAAAGTTGCACGTATATATAGGGAGTGATTCCCTATCGAAAGAGACCAACAGAACCAGCTGGGTGGAGTAGAGGTAACATCACTGCTATATAACTGTGGAGACACAGGTTTGAATACCAGCAAGAGCACCTCTCCAGTAAGTGTCCTTGGGCAAGCACCTAACGGTACAGACTCGCCACCCAGGACATACTTGAAAATGAGAGAAATCTCAGTGTATCCTTCCTGGTAAAATACTTTAAAAAAAAGTGTTATTACAGGTGCACCTTAAGTATAACAGAGAGAACACAATTAAAATATTTGTCAACATTCTCTTTAATATTTTTATTAGTGATATTGCAGAAGGTATTAATGGAAAAGTATGTGTTTTTGCTGATGACACAAAGATTTACAACAGGGTTGACGTTCCTGGAGGGATCAGCCAAATGACAAATGATTTAGGTAAACTAAAAAAATGGTGGGAGCTGTGGCAATTGAGCTTTAATGTGGATAAATGCAAGATAATGCACCTGGGACGTAAAAACCCAAGGGCTGAATATAGAATATTTGATACAGTCCTAACCTCAACATCTGAGGAAAAGGATTTAGGGGTTATTATTTCAGAGGATCTAAGGGTAAGTAATCAATGTAATAGAGCAGCAGGAAATGCTGGCAGAATGCTTGGTTGTGTAGGTATTAGCAGTAGGAAAAGGGAAGTGCTCATGCCACTGTACAGAGCACTGGTGAGACCTCACTTGGAGTACTGTGTGCAGTACTGGAGACCGTATCTCCAGAAGAATATAGATATCTTAGAGAGAGTTCAGAGAAGGGCTACTAAAATGGTGTATGGCTTGAAGGAGAAAAGTTACCAAGAAAGGCTTAATGATCTTAACATGTACAGCTTGGAAAAAAGACGAGACAGAGGAGATATGATAGAACCATTTAAATACGTAAAGGGAATCCACAAGGTAGAGGAAGGGAGTATATTTAAAAGGAAACAAAGTAGCAAAACAAGAGGATTAGAGGGGCAAAGGTTTAAAAGTAACATCAGGAAGCATTATTTTACTGAGAGGGTGGTGGATACATGGAACAGTCTTCCAGTTGAAGTGGTAGAGGCCAAAACAGTGATGGAATTTAAGCAAGCATGGGATAGGCATAAGGCTATCCTAAACAAAAGATAAATCCAGGTAAAGTATCCATGTAATTGGGCAGACTAGATGGGCCGAAAGGTTCTTATCTGCCGACATTTTTCTACGTTTCTATGTTTCTATAACCTGAGAGCATTTCAGTGATCTTATACTTTCTGAAGAGAAGAACCATATGTAGAGTTAATCAGAAATTAATGCAATCTGAAAAGGACAAGGTTTGCTCTGTGTTGTCTGTGCTATGTCCTCCCATTGCACCCAACAAACCCAAAATAATTTACCTCCCATATAAAGTAGCAAAGGGGTCACATGTGGTTGAGCAATAAAAGACAGGTACTGTTGGAACAAACGTGTCAACTGGATCACTCACAGAATGGGTGATTTACTGAAATGGGATTTATCGGGAGTCGACCAAAGTTTAGGTAAAAATAGTTGAAGGAGAATCCAAGGTAATTCCTTTTGATCAAGATTCCCAAACAATAGATTTTGAAATTGTAGAGAACTGATTCTCGGTTTACCTAAGCCTTACAGAAATGCTTGAACTAATTGGAAGTCAATACCCTCTTGGAGAATTTTTTTTTTCCTTGTTCATTATGAGAATTCTTCACTCATAGGAATGGAATCCCTCACTCAATGGACAAACTCTTAAGACTTATGGGAGTTGATCTTTATTCCTCTGAACAATCTCATATTTCACCCAGACGGTCACTCGGATTAATGGATAGCATACCAATGCAAACAATTTTCTTGAACAATGTCCTCTTTCAGTTTTTCGCAGAGTTTTTAATTTTTACTGATGTCTTTACCCCATACACCCATAGAAAGAATGATGTACAGATGTTATTTTTGTGTAAGACATACAGATCCTATATCAAGTATCTCATTAGACAGTATGATTCATTATGTGATCGGATGGATTGTTGATGAGTACAATACAAGCAAGTTTTGAACTGCAGTTATCTCTATTATTTTAAGCAGATTTAGGAATAATCCTGAGTCCCGTGAGAATCATTGAGGATGTAGAAGAAAGTATATAGCATGTATATGTATCTTTGCTTAGAATTCCCATCTGCTTGCTTTCAAGATAAAATGAAAGTATATGATTGTGGATCTATTGGTGTCTAACCACATGCTTTTAAAATTCATTCAGGTGGATAGAAAGCTCATGGAAATAGCATTGGATAGCACCTAGACATAGGAATTAAAATTTTTTACAATTTAAGGCTTGATTTAATTTTATCGGCTGCGTGTGGACGATATTTTTTCTCAATATCAGCCGATTCAATTGGCTGGAGCTGATATTCGAAAAATGGCATTGGTCCAAAAAAAAAGCTGGCTGTTAAAAAGGGCTATAAAGCATATTTTCGGCGAGCATCTTACAGATTTGAGGATTTAAACATGTCAATTATTAAAATCTGATGTTTAAACAAAGATTTCAACCTAATTTCCTCTGTTTCCATGCCTGAAAATCCATTTATCAACACCATTTAGCTTCTGAATTTTTTTTTCTGGAAATTGGCACACCAATAAATTCATATTGAATCGATATAGTCTATATTACCATTTGAAAAGTATAGCCCCGAGAGGCCTCCATCCTAATTTTTTTATTATGAATAAATATGGTGGTAAATGAACATTTGAATCTCCCAAACCAAAAACTGTTTAAAAATCGTCTTGATTTTAGCCAACGGCCGAATTAAACCGAGCCTTTAGCCTGAATCATCATATCTTCCTAATGAGCAATGTTTAATTTGTATATTTATGCCCTATAGGAATTAAATCTATTGTGGAATTAGAGTGATGTAATATTAGTGTGTAGCATTCTTAAAAGAAGTACCCATTCAATCAAAAAATTATTTTAGGATGAAAAGGGGGTAGGTGTAAGGGTGGTACCAGACATGAGCCGTGGTTGGACCCCCGGGATTTGGCATAATAACCCTTAAGGCAGAGATAGGTAAAGAAACACTTTATTTAGACAACAGGTTAATCCACAGATGCTGTAGTATTTAACTGCAGGTTGATATGCAGGCAAACCGCAATGAAAGTTCACACAGCAGATGGGGTCTTTAGAACCACAGATGGTGGGGTACAGATGCTTGGCAGAAATGATGAAAAGCCACAAAGCAACTTGGATACCTTGGAACCACTGGTGGAATTGCAGAGATGGTTTGGAATCCTTGAAGGTAATGGTGAATGTTCAGAAAACAGTTTCACTGGAGCAATGTGGGAAATCCAAGTAGGAGCTCAATCAAGGCAGGTTAGTCTCCAACAAAGAAACCAAAAAACTGAGCAATGTTTTCAGAAGGTGACCCACCCTTAAGTAGGGAGAGGCTCAGGCCTCAGGGAGTACAAGGGAGTCCTGGAATGGATTCAACTGGAGAGGAGTGATAAGAACTGGGCTGGAATCAGGCTACCCGGGGCCCTCCAGTGGGCACCAGGGGCACCAGGGGTGGAATTCTGACAGTAGGGGAAACAACATACTCAGAACACCTAAAACAAGTCTTCAACTCCTAAATAGACAGACCACCATAATCAAGAAGAAAAATGCAATTTATTATATAAACGACAAAGCATATGACCAGGGATGATTCCACGAAAGAAGCTCTGAATGTCAATGATATAGCCAGTTACACTGAGAGTAACATAAAATGTTTCGGAAGCCATGATTTCAGATGTAAGACATTAAAGGATTGTAACCAATAAAATGGATTATACAAAAAAGTACCTACACTAGGAGATAATAAGCGGGATTAACATTTTACTTTCATCTGTTTGCTGAAAAGTGACAAGCTGTAGATTTTGAGCCAGGCAGTTTTAGGATTAAGGAACAAGGAAGCGGGCTCCGTAATGTTTGATGTTATATAATTAATACTCATATGATTCAAGTTGAAAACTACAAAGACTTTATTTTATATCGCTAGTGCCTTGTTGTTATTATTAACATAAATTAACGGGACAACTGTTGTCCAGATGCTGAAGATACATACACTGTCCCTATTTGAATGTAGAGAATTTATAAGATGTGCCTACAGTTACTGGTAGATCACGAAACCAATGTTTTAAAATGTACTCATTTATTTACTCTGATTGTTCAACTTAGAAAGCCAAAACATTTATTCTGGTCCTGAGCATGGCCTTCTGGCTCCCTCCTGAGCCTGGCTCTGGCACTCTTTGTCCAGAACCTGGCCCATGGACCCCTTGTAATGGGCCTGTCGTTGGGACCCCTTTTTCCTGTTAGTGTTCACCGTAGGGTACCCCAAGTGCAGCGAATCAGCTGCTGCCAACCTGCCGCCGCGAACCTGCTGGACAGATGCCAAATGCAGCCGACGAGCCACCGAACACAGCGTTTCTACCAGTATAATCGCTATTTGCTTCTTATTCCTTACCTCCTGCTTGCCTTTCACTTTGCCTTCTAGATAGTTCCTTGGAACAACACCTCATATATCCCTTTGACCCTGATCTATGTAAATTGGCCAAGCTTGGACGGTGCCTTCCTTGACCTACTGCCTTGATTGACACTCTCTTTTGGATGTCCCCTTTGATCATATGTGTTTGCCTTTGTCCTTTTAATTACATACGTTTTCCGATGCTGATTAAAAAATGGCCGTACATCCACAGGATAATTAAGGTATAAGGGGATTTATTTCAACAAAAAGTATTGATAGAATTTATAATGGATAAAAAAGATCAATATGATCAAAAATCATATTGATCTGTTTGATCCATTACATATTCTAATTCTGTTTGTTGAAATAAATCCCCTTATACCTTAATTATCCTGTGGATGTATGGCCATTTTTTAATCGGCATCAGAAAACGTGCTGGGTTCCATGTGAAGAAAGGCTTTCTGAAGGGTTGTGCCTCACTAACAATCTTGTATGCGACTATCCCTAGAGCGAGGACTACGCTCTTGGATTGGTAAGTGAGATACTACTCATTATACAGTATATATGTCCCAAGATAACGGGTTGCACTATGTGAATTATCTCTGCTTATTTGAGATATATCCTGTATAAGAGGAACGTTGCGACGGATGGGCAGCCCCTAATAGCCCGTAAAGGCGATCACATGAGAGCTGGCAGCTCTCACATACTGTGAGTGTATCAGTCCAATATTACAAATTTACTAAACCTGGAGTGCAACCAATATTATGCAATGTATATTTTATTTTTTGAGGCTGATCCATAATTGTGTTGTATGGTGGAAGACTATAAATCCGTAATAGACAACACCATTCCCACTTGATGTAAGCCTCTTTCTCCCACTTTTTAATGCTCTCTAAATCTGCCTGTTCTTTTCCTGGCCATCTGCCTTCAAGTGAACCAGCTTCCTACTTGCCCCTGTGTTGTATTACCTTGTGTTTCTATCCTCGTATTCCACGTCCTGTTGGGTATACCGTCTCTCATATAATAAATAACCTGAAATTTTACATCACCTGACCTGATGCTTCTGGAGATTGTGCCTTTCATAATCTGTATTGAGGCTCTCATCTATTTACCTGCAATACCACCATGACAGTAGAGTCGCAAAATGTGAACTGAGCTGGTAGACCACATGCTAATATGTCAACTGAGCTAGTAGGGCACATGCTAAAATGTCAATTGAGCTAGTAGAGCATATGCTAAGAGAACACCAGATGAACAATATTGCTAGATATGCTAATAGAAACCACAATAACCCCAAATTTATTGTTATGGTCAAAAATTGCATTGCAATAACAAAGTTTACAATCCAATTGTGAGCACACCTGCAGCTTAACCACAAGTACAGAGTCAGAAAAGGTCAAGAAGTTTGCAAGTTGAGCTCTTGCATTTATTCTCCATTAATGGTAAAGGTTATAGCTACAGAGATTATTGCACGTTGCTTCAGTTATAAGAAAATATGTGTAGGGAGACAAGGCTTTACCTCATCATGAGTTATGGATGAGCATATGCTGTAAAGGTGCTTGAAGTGTTCTCTTAACTATGATTAATTGATTGTAAATCAATTAGATGAATAAGCATAATATGACTTGAATGATTGTAATCTTTGTCAAAATATTGTTGTCACAAAACTATTTTCCTCACGTCATATTGCCTTTGGTAAACACATGTAATCGATGAGGAGAAATCCCAGGATTTATTTCCTTAGATAATTTATTATATTTCAACTCACTGTCTTGAAACAATATTTGTTCAAATATGGAAAGAATTAACTTAATCTGGGACATGAGGCATGTCACTCATTGTCACCTCTTTATAACAGGAAACAGATTTAGTTATGATCATATAAAATTAATACAATGTGCCTATTTCATCAGGACCTCCATTCTAATCTTTACTTTGAATACAAAATCTTCTGAACTTGTTTATCATTGGTTTGGAATACATAAGATAGTGCAGGGCTCAAAATTTCAATTCCCAAGCTACTACCCAGACCTCAAGAGTTACTCGCCACCTGTTGCCCCACCTACCCTTCCCTGAACTCCGCCCCTAAACAAACCTATTTTATGAAGTTACACTGTTAAAAGTTTTATTCAGAATAAAGCTATAAAAATAATTAACATTAATACCCAGGCATCAGATACATGTACACTCAGGCACCAGACCCAGACAAGTAGTTTCATCCATTAAGTACAGACTCTTCTCCAACAGTTTTTAGGACCAAATTAATTTGGGGTTTATGCATCCAATATATCAAGGGGAACTTAATACTCTCTTTTCATTATTCATATGCCAGGTTATCAATAGAAGTTAGAAGACCCCAGAGTCAGGTTTCCCCCTTGGATGCTTATACAGATGAATCCACTAATATTCATGTGCGATACGTCCATCCCCATTTTTTTCTTTTTTGCTCCTTCCGAATCACCTCTTTCTTTATAAATAAATAGATTTATTTTGCATAAACTCAAACGCCTACGCCACCATTTCACTAATTATGGCCCCTCACGGGAGTTGTACTAACGGCACTGGTTTTGGAATCACTTCCGGCGTGCTGACAGCTTTTTACTTTCACTTAGTTTACAATGGGGTGGGGAACCTTTTTTCTGTCAAGGGCCCCCTTTAATTAATTTCTCCCTCCTTTTAGTATATTTATTTTGCCCAATTAATTTCTTCCCAAGTATTTATTTCATTTCTCTCTTCCTCAGTATTTAATTCATTTCTCTCTTCCCCAGTATTTATTTCATTTCTCTCTTCCCCAGTATTTAATTCATTTCTCTCTTCCCCAGTATTTTAATTCATTTCTCTCTTCCCCAGTATTTTAATTCATTTCTCTCTTCCCCAGTATTTAATTCATTTCTCTCTTCCCCAGTATTTTAATTCATTTCTCTCTTCCCCAGTATTTTAATTCATTTCTCTCTTCCCCAGTATTTAATTCATTTCTCTCCCCCCAGTATTTAATTCATTTCTCTCCCCATTTTATTTCTTCCCTCACTACCTTTAATTCCTTTCTCTCCACACCCCCCCCCCTTTTACCTCACTTCCGAGTACGCTGAGGCATGCTGGATTCAGGGACTGAGGATAAAGAAGGATCCAGCACGCAGCAGTAAGGACTGGAGAGGGGATTGGAGTAAGGAGAGCAGTGGGAGAGGGAATTTGCACCCCCTCCCTTTGTGGCACTCAGGACGGATTGTTTTCCTCAGCAGGAGGTTCCCCATCCCTGGTAAACACGCTGCATCTCAACCCGTGCTTCAGTGCGCCGGAAATGACTCGGGCCATGTCCAACTGTTGCTGTAAAAGGAAAGCACACTGGCTGGCCCTGAGCACCTCGGCCGGCGTGAAAAAAAACAAAAAACACGGCCGCCGCTGGAATACACAGAGCAGGCAGTACGATATAACTTATCATGCTGCCTGCATGTGAATTTCCACTCGCCATCGCTTGATTTGCCCTCGCAAATTGCGAGCAGGCGAGTGGAAATTTTGAGGGTTGAGATAGTGTATTATGAAATGTTGATAATGTGAAGTGTGTGTTTTTTCTTGCTTGTGTGTCATCTCCGGTGATGATAACATTTCTTACGCTTGCCATTTTTTCCTTGGCTTCTGGTACCCAACACATAACTTTGGTTTTAGTTCTAATGAATTATAGAGTGATGAGTTGTGATAGTTTCACAAGTTGTGGATAAGCTAACTTATCAGTCACTAACTTAATCACCTCATAGCTTTGTAGTCTACACTTCTCCTATTGGTCAACTGTCCTTCTGGATATATCTGAATAACCTTTAACAGTCATCCTGGTATTTTATTTTTAAAGTAAGTCTTTATAAATCCATTCTAATAGAATAAACATTTCAGCAATTTAAGCAATTTATTAATTTTCTTTCTACCACGGGTTAGTCCTATATATTCATCCTCCTTCAACATACTGCTGCTCAGCTTCTTGCTCCATGTTTTCCTTGTTCATAGTAGGGAGTTCTCTACAGGAGGAAAACTACTGCATCAGTTTCACAGAGTAAAGAGAAATAAATTGAGAAAGCACAGCTGTAAAACACATTGGATTGATCCATTTCTATCTTTCAGTGTCATGCCCCATGGCTGCAACCATCCTGACACCCCCCTGGTGGTACATTTCCTGCCTGTAACCTGCATCCAGCTGTCATGTTCCATTGCAACAGCCATCCTGGAACCCCCCTGGTGGTGTACTTCATGTACTGCCCTCAGTAATCAGCACTGGTTCTGGCATGTAAACAGTTAATCACAAAACACACGTGATTCACACACAAATTAAAGGCACCACGCCCCAGCCAGAACATTGCTGGTTCATTCCAGCTCCTGTGTGCTTCAAGCGAAGTACTGTGTATTTGTTGCTCTGCTAAAGCCTATTTTTGATCCTGTTTATTTTGTTTTCTGGCTCCTGCATACTGGTCAGTTCCTTATAATTTCATCCTCCTCCACCCCTACCAACCTATTATTTGTGCAAACCTGCATACTGGGCTCAAATCCCCCATATCCCGGTGCCACCCTGGTACCTGGGCATGACATTCAGCTAGACATTAATTGGCAAACCTTTTTGGGGAATGTAAGGAAATTGTGATGCAGTTTATGAAGAGAGGTCCTCTCAAAGAAAACCTACTCAATCTAAAACCAGTAAAAATTGATATCCCCACAGACAATCATGTAGATGCAAGGAGTCTCGAAAAGTGGCAATGGTCGACACGTAGAAAGGATATTCTCAAAAGAGCAAAAACAGACCATCATGCCATACCAAGTTCACTGTGGTTTCCACATCAAAACAGTGGTTTAAAGATCTCAAAACATAGAAACATAGAAACATAGAAAAATGTCGGCAGATAAGAACCTTTCGGCCCATCTAGTCTGCCCAATTACATGGATACTTTACCTGGATTTATCTTTTGTTTAGGATAGCCTTATGCCTATCCCATGCCTGCTTAAATTCAGTTACTGTTTTAGCCTCTACCACTTCAACTGGAAGACTGTTCCATGTATCCACCACCCTCTCAGTAAAATAATGCTTTCTGATGTTACTTTTAAACCTTTGCCCCTCTAATCTAAGACTATGTCCTCTTGTTTTGCTGCTTTGTTTCTGTTTAAATATACTCCCTTCCTCTACCTTGTGTATTCCCTTTACGTATTTAAATGTTTCTATCATATCTCCTCTGTCTCGTCTTTTTTCCAAGCTGTACATGTTAAGATCATTAAGCCTTTCCTGGTAACTTTTCTCCTTCAAGCCGTACACCATTTTAGTAGCCCTTCTCTGAACTCTCTCTAAGATGTCTATATCCTTCTGGAGATACGGTCTCCAGTACTGCACACAGTACTCCAAGTGAGGTCTCACCAGTGCTCTGTACAGTGGCATGAGCACTTCCCTTTTCCTACTGCTAATACCTCTCCCTACACAACCAAGCATTCTGCTAGCATTTCCTGCTGCTCTATTACATTGACTACAATTGCAATTTATTGATAAGCCTTCTATGCGGAACAGTATCAAGAGCCTTACTGAAATCTAAATAAGCAATGTCTACTGCACCACCTGTGTCTATTATTTTTGTTACCCAATCAAAAAAATCAATAAGATTAGTTTGGCATGATCTCCCTGAGGTAAACCCATGTTGTTTCTGATCCTGTAATCTATGTGTTTTTAGATGTTCAACAATCCTTTCCTTTAAAACCATCTTGATGATGAAGTCTCGAGTCTCCAGAAGGTCTATAAGTTATTTTAACAGATCCATGTCTGAACATTTTGATGTCTGTGATGAACCAAGAGAGGGACACCCCCGCAAGTCCATGGTTGAGAGCATGGTGGCCAAGGAGAAGGAATTTCTGGATTAGGAACCTCATAGCATTCTCAAAAA
This sequence comes from Leptobrachium leishanense, assembly GCA_009667805.1. NCBI lineage: Eukaryota > Metazoa > Chordata > Amphibia > Anura > Megophryidae > Leptobrachium > Leptobrachium leishanense. The sequence goes on along the minus strand of CM019071.1, from coordinate 114,051,542 downwards.
GCTTGTGGAAGAGTTTGCCATTCCAAAAATGAGCATGTTGAGGATTCTTCAAGAAGAGTTGAACTTCTTAAAAATTATATACAGATGGTATATGGTTCCCTATAAACATTCAAAATTTTCAGTTAACCAATCAGCTCATTGCTGGCGTTGTGGTACTGAGGTGGGAACCTTTTATCATGTGTGGTGGGAATGTGACAGGCTTCTTGCTTTGAAAAAATATTTGATTAAGGCTCTTTCTATTATGTTTCCTGAAGTTATATACATTTCTCCTCAACTTTTGCTTTTCATTATGGACTTTTCATCTCGGATTAGAATTTATTAAATATTTGGTCACTCATATACATTTTGCTGCATTAATCGGTATTGCTCACTCCTGGAAAAAAAAGACTCCTATCGCTTGGCGTGAAGTTACAGACCAAATAGATTTCCAATTTAATATGGAGAAAAGCTTTATTTCCCCTTCTGGTAAATTAGTATATCACTACCAATTGTAGAAACTCTGGATTGACAAGAAAGATAAAATAGTGGAATTAACTTGAAAAGTCCTCTTCTATCATTTCCCTATGGGTAGAGGCCCTTGTCGATAGGTTTTGTTTTGTATATATATATAGACTCAGTTGGGGGGAGAAAGTAAAGTTATGTGATTGAAAAGAGGATGGATGAATAAAGATGTATTATCTCTCTAACTATAGAAATGTATACTTCTGTGTTAATAATTTTGTGTTAATTTTTATTATGAATATGTAAATGTAAACCTTTTTGGTATAAATAAAACAAGAAGAATTGAACTTCATCAAGAAGTGCCCCTGCTTGGTTCTACATTTGTTGAATGGAGAACACGAAACTGCTTGATCAATAAGCTTGATCATGAGTGGAAAAGAACTAAGCAGTCATGAAGACATCATTCAAGCTGGCCAAGAGCAGTTGGCTATGTTGACAAAAGATGATTTTCTGGGGTGTTTTGAGAAGTGGGTGCACTGCTTGAATAGAATGGGTGGAGATGGTCAACATTTGTGTTGAGAAAAGCTGAATAAACAAGTTTTCTAAAAAACAAACATTTCGGGTTAGCAGTATTATATCTATGACTTTAACCTCCCTGGCAGTATTCCCAAGTGTGACTCGGGGTTAAATTTCACTACCGCGAACGGTAACCCCGAGCCACACTTGGGCTGGATGCATACTCACCTCCTCCTGGCTCCCTCGCTGTCCCCCGCAGAGTGATCACGGCGAGCGGCTTCCTGGTAAGGCTCCCTGCGAGTCACATGATGCAGGGGGCGGGACCAGCAGCAAACTTAGAAATTTTTTATAATACGCTGTATAATCCAATGTGCAATGTTTATGAACTACAGGATAAGAAACAGACCATACATCGTCTCACCCTTGTTTGCAGACAGATTTCAGTGTTTTTTGTTGTATTTAATTGAATATCATTTATTTAAATTATTTTGGATAATTATTTTTGGGATAATAAATTATTTTGTCATGTTTCAAACTTTATCGGACTCAGTGTATTTACTATTTTTTAAATGTATTTATTTATTTATAAAGGATTTTACCGGTAAGGACTCTTGATTGCACGGATTTCAGTGCGTGATTCCTAATTATTACAGGCTAACCATGTACAAAAACACATTTCCTTTAAAAAAAATTGAGACACTTTTAGACACAAAATTTTGAAAAAATTAGACCGCCAGGGAGGTTAACCTTATTTTTGGACCTTCCCTCATGGACTATATCTAGATGTGAATAATTGTTTGCCTTTGCCTTACTAGGGAGCCATCTTAAAAATGTGTGGGAAAAAATGGTGCTAAAATTCAAATGGTATTGATTATGTAAAGCTATTATGAATGATGTGAAGAGAGGGCCTTTGGGTTCACTTAGGGTGTATAGCCACCATTCCCGCAGTCTTTAGGAAGGAGTGATAATGTTTTTCCAGTCTGTGTACTTGATCTGTAACCTGTAAGTTAATGAAGACTGATTATCAGCCTCTCCCATAAAATGTAGACAATTCACATATATCTATGTATGGCAGCTTATTCACAGTACTGACTTTTCAGACTCTAGGCCATGTTCTTGAAGCTCATTTAGTAAATTAGAGTTGCATAAGAGATTATAGCTCTCCCGAGTAACAAATTGGTCTCCTTCCTTAGCGTGTCTTTTGAAATTTAGTTGTCAATGTCTTGCAATTCCTTGTTATTGATCAGTGAATCAATGATATTTACTTAATATGCCAATACTGTGATTTTTGCCAACTAGCCAGTTATGAGCTGAAAGTTGTACTATAATGTAGATATCCTTTTAACTACAAAAATATAATTGTGTCACTTATTTTGGAAACGACCAACAAGATGACACATGTCACCAATTGCGCAGAGGAAACATATTGCTTCCAGTGTATTTTTGGCAGACGACAATAATGAATTGTGCCGAAGACAGCTGTAATAAAATGATAATGATTTTACTGAAGTGATTAATTGCTTTTATGTAGGATTATTCCATGTACACTATAATAACTTACATTCGATTTTATTTAATACTGAATAACTGCAAATATTTCTATTTTAAAAAACGCACGTTAAATATTACATTAGAGGGTACATTTTATATCTAATAGTAATATTATAAACACTGTCAAATATTATATGAGGATATGGAGTCAATAAAAAGTATTAGTTTTCTATTCTACCCTACGGTATTGTAATTAAATCATTATCCATATGAATACATCACTAATTTCCATTATTCATATTTATTCAATATATTCATCCATTTATATTCACTATCCATATTTATCTATCCAAAATGTGTCTAACATATTCCCATATCTGTACCCATGTACTCCTATTATTATCTTTTCATCGATATATGTACTTCTATTCATTCATATCCATCCATTAAATATATCCATCAATAGCCTTATCTGTATAACCATGTCTGTGACGGAACCGTTCTCTTCCGTCTGTCCTGACTCTCCAGATACCCCCTTGCCAAGATCAGCCCGGCCTCTGAGTTGCTTGGAGCTCAGTGCCTCGAGCAGCCTGATCTGCAGCTCCAGATCTGCTTAATCTGAACCTCTGCCTTGGAGCCTCTTTGCATTTCCAGAAGGCCGCTCTGTGCCTTCTGAGGTTGAGTGTAGTGTAGCGTAGTTGAAGGAGACACCAGGCGAGCTGTATGTTCCAACAGGATTCTCTCTTTGTGCAAGATTTCACCGGATATTTATACAAAATACAGCAATGCACATTCAAACTTCCCACCCAACCCAACAGTTCTGATTGGTTGGTTCCAAGACCACTGCAGGTTTCCTTCTGGTCCTCTTCAGTTATAATTTGCATACCAATTGGTGAACATGTACCTAAAGTCTCTAATTACATTATGTCAGTTAGATATTTACAATAAACATTCTTTAGCCTTTAGCTCACTCAACATTTACATAATCTATTGTTCTAACACATCAGATTGAAGACAAACACTATCCCAGACTTCTTGAATCAAACATGCAGCCAGATAAGGGGAAAACTCCTTTTGCATAAATCACACACTACTCAAGCTTGTTTACTGGCTACACAAAACACATTTACCTACAGAAATATAAGTATATTTAAAACTAAAGCTACGCAATTTACATTAACTAATTTAAACTAAAACCAAGCAATGTAATATATAGTTACGTCAGTTCCATGACAATGTCCATGCCAATAAACGTGCACAACATAAGCCCATGGTAAGTCTTAGTCATGGTGAGCAATTCTTACAAAGAGAATTCCTATACATCCTTTTGCAGCTCCACCTTAGATTTGAGAGATCTGTCTTGTTAATCAAGTTAAAAAAACACATTAAAAACAATATAAAAATATATGTTTATAATCTCAGGATATTTGTCTGCGTTTTTGTTATGATGGAGAACAACCCAACAACCAGAAACTGTCACGGGGCACCTGGCGTGAGACAAGGTGGTGCCCGTACTTGGGATTGATAGCCCAGAAGGCAGGAGTGTTACTGGGTGCATAACAGGTAGACTGGAGATGAAGCACCATACGATGGCACAAGGAAAGCAGCAGAAAGGACACACCACTGAACAGCAGGAAGGCAAGGGCTAAGCACCCAACAGCATACAAGGAAATCCTAAACTAAACACAAGTTCTTAGATGACTGCCTCTAAATTAAGGGTGGGTATAACACTGCTGGGTGAAGCACATAGAATAAAACATAGCGTAAAACAAGAGGGCCAAATCCAGAGACACAGTCAAAGAGCAAGAGTTGTAGTTAAAAATCAGAACTAATAGTCATACAAAGCCAGGAGACAGTACTAAATATCACACAGCAAGGGTAAAACAGAAAATAAAACACAGAGGAAAGGGAAATACCAAAATAAACAAATGGGAAGGACAAGGCAAACCAGGGACCAACAGACAACTGAAACAGGAAACCAAAAATAAACTGAGCCAAATAAACATAGGGCAAAAAACAGAGAGAAATACTAGCAGGAACAAAATAACCTGTCATGTCCTCAGCTCCTGCTGCGCGGCCTAGGGGGTCTGGGCAAGGTTCTGTGCCAGGAGCTGGCCGGCTGCCAGCACTGGGGAATGGCTGACAGGCGTCCGAGGGGGCGGGGCCTAGCATGGCCACAAGGAGCCGCCGGTTTTAAAACAGGGCGCGAGGAGTTGCCTCGTCGCCCTGTCATGGAGTCTGATTCCCGCATCGCTACCTATTCGTTGTTATTGCCTCTCTGTTGCCAACCCATTTTTTGTATACGATCCCTGCTCCTGTTATTTGACCCGGCCTGATTTTTGACTATTCACTTGCTGCTTGATTACGATCGCCTGTGTGGTGCTTTGGTGGTTTAACCCCATGCTTGCCGCTGGGGTGTTTACACGCTAATGGGGAAGTGTTCCTTCTCATCGGTGGGTCTTGGCTGTGGCCTCTAAGTGCCTATACCCAACCGAGGACTCACGTTCTCCAGCCACATATATTGTTTAAATTTGCAATCGCAAAATACTGCTTATTTAATGCTTATGGTCAGTGTGCGCTCATCAGCAGCTATACTCGTTACTGTATGTACAACAGACCCTGAAGTGTATGTGTTGTCTCTTACCATCTGAAGGTACCGCTGACCTGCTTCCGATTATCAACGAACGTTAAAGCAACTTATTTCCTGACTGCCCTGCAGCCCGCGCAATTCACCAACTGTCTGATTTATCTGTGTTTCTCTGCATGTGCTCTAAGTAGTCTATCGGTCTCGAAACCTTTAGTGCTTAGCGACTCAGTCTATTGTTTAATCTTGTTGCCTCAAGTGTCTGATTCTGTGAATGTCAATCGGTGTTTAAACGTCAAAAAGATTTCTCAGCCCTTAAGGATCTCAACTCCGCGTCTATCTAGTGGGTGCTACTCCCCCCGTTACATAACCCTTATGATAGATAGCTATATGGGAGTGACTGCCTTATAAAGGGGAGAATGCCAGTGCTCTGTGTTCCGGTCAAGGACCTGGCAGGCTTCAGGAAAATCCTGGAGCAGAAGTTGGAGAGGGGTGGACAAGACAGGGGTAAGAGTCAACCCAGATCAGCTCTCCTACAGGGCTCAGGGCTGGAATAGTGACAGAAATCTCTGGAGTAATAGACAGGAGGGGAAATCTAAACTGAGAACCAGTCCTTAAAAAGGTTGGGTAACTAAATTAAAGAAAGAATGGTCAGAGAAACAAGCCATGGTAAGGATACCAGAGAAAGGCTTTAGAAAGGCTGTTTTATGACAGGAATGTTGGAGATTTCCTAATATACCAACACCATACGTGGCATGCCTGGAGCCTCTTTCTTGTGGCATAGGATTCCAGAGACACACATAAACGAGAGTAGAAGCCCAGGTCAAAGAATAGGATAGAATCAAAAATGGCCAAAACAAAGCCGGGACAAAATACAAAAATGACACGATTAAGGAATATGCTGACTGGAATACAGGAAACAAATATAGTTATGTAGCGCTCACTCCCGGAGGAGCCGCTGAAAATGAACCACGGGTCAGTCTCCCCGCACTAGGGAATAAATATTCTCCAGCACCGTTGTGGATTTTATAAATTATATAGTTTACTAAAGTAAAAGGCATATAATGAGACACGGTGTTCGTAGATATATTTACAGTATTTCGTATCGCGGTAAACGCGCAGCGGAAAAAGAAATGCGAGACTTTGTATTTCTGAAAAATGCGCGACCGAACAGAAAAAAAAAATACAAGGCTTCGTAATTACGAGAAACGCGCAGCGGAAAACAAAATAAGATGCGAATCTTTGCCCCTTTTTCGGATACTAGGGAGTGAGTCCCAAACAGGTTACGTCCCGAACTGTGAGTGTATGTGTGCGTTAAGGTACCCGGGTACTATTCAACTGGCGAGTGAATCTCTTAAACGATGTATACGACTAGTCAAGTTGGGGCCCTGTGGGTTTTAGAAATAAACAACAGCGTGCTTTCTTGACTTTGTAAAACCGGCCTTGGAGGCCTCTCACCCATCCGCTCGATCACCAAGGCTCCGCTGACCCAGGACGTCTCTCCGCTTGATGCCTTGCTGGAATACCGGCTACTGGATCTGTGGTCAGGCTTTCTTTGCTCCGGCCCGGACTTGTCCAGCTACCGCCTGCTCTCCCATCCAATGGACTTGCGGTACTCCTTACTCGGGGTCCTCTGCTTGTCGTGATAGCAGCTTGGGTAATGTCTGTGGATAACTAGGGCTCCTTCTTGCAAGGCTGGATAACCCCACTTGGAATCCTGATAGGCCACACTTGCGCTCCGGCCTAGTCACGGATCCGCTCTGCAGCACTGTGTCCTCTCTCATGCACTCCCTGGCGCGCTCTGCCAGCTATCTCCACGAGGCTCAGGATGTACAGCGTCTGTGTCCCACCCACTTCCTGTCTCTGTTTGCAAAGCATGCCGGGAAACGTAGTCCCAATGTTCAGTGTCTCTTATCGCGCTTGTCTCCCTCCGGTGGCCAAAAATAGGTACTGCCACAATAAGGTTTTAAACACAGCGCTACACTCTCCCCCTCCTAGAACTCTTGGGTCTCTCCAAGGAGGTACAACAGTTACATTTACATTTTGATACAATTAGATAACATATACAGGGTTGGCAGCAAACATACAGTGGGTTAGATACACTTCTTCAAGTTGACTCATGTTTTGTGCTACCTCAGCTAACATAGCAGACACTTTGGGCAACCTCTGCACTGTGGTGATGGCCTCTTCAGTGCTATGTCCTGGTGAGTCGTAGGTGAGTCGCTGGGGCGGTCGATTTTGGTTCTGGCTCAATCAGTTCCTCTTCAGGTGGAAGTACTATAGGTGCTGGCTCAGTCCTTCTTTCTACCACTGGAGCAGACGTTTCTTCAGAGTATGATCCCTCCAGTGAAGGCATAGAACTATAATCATAAGATTCAGCTTCAGGAGCTACAGGGACTCCAGCAGTCTCAGGAACTTCCAACTGAAATTCAAGAGCTTCAGGGATTTCAACAGTCTCAGGGACTTCTAAATGAAATTCAGGAGCTTCAGGCCTCAAATTACTCTCCCATCATTCAGGAACTGAGATAATCTCTTCAGGCTCCGGTGAACGCATCCAGTCCAGACAGAAACTCTCTTCCTCACTGTCCCTTTCGCTCTCTTCGACAACCCGGGTCTGCTGAGACCGAGTAACAGGAGGCAAACGTGGAGCAGGCGGATTTGGCAGAGGAAGTTCATCCCCAACTGGTATCCTCACAGCCTCTCTCAAAGGTAACAAATGATTCCGGTGCCAGTTCTTAAGAGGCCCAGCCTTTCCATCCGGCCGGATTTGATACACCGGCAGACCCAGCAGTTGCTTGCAGACAATGCAGACTTGAGAACTCCATCTATCCGCCAACTTGTGCCTCGCAGCAGCACCCAAGTTCTTCAACAAAACCCTATCACCGGGTTGTAGATCTTGTTTCCGAACTTTCAAGTCATAATTCCTTTTGTTCCTTTGCTCCCTGTTTCCTGAGGTCAAACGGGCCTGTTCAAACGCAGAAGCCGGATTCTTCCGGAGTCTATCCACGTAGTTTCTATGGGAGGCTACCGACGTCTGGTCTAGAGATAACCCAAACGCCAGATCAACCGGCAGTCGGGCTTCTCTTCCAAACATAAGGCGGTACGGTGAGTATCCAGTCACATCACTCTCCGTACTGTTATATGCATGCACCAGAGTAGCTATGTGACGACTCCAACTCTGCTTCTCTATGGTTGACAAAGTCCCCAGCATATTCAGCAGCGTGCGATGAAACCGTTCAGGCTGAGCATCCCCTTGAGGGTGATATGGTGTAGTTCGAGTCTTTTGGATTCCCAACAGTTCCAACAATTGCCCAACAAGTCGGCTTTCAAAGTCTCTACCCTGATCAGAGTGTATTCTCCTTGGCAGGCCGTAGTGAACAATGAACTTTTCCATCAGAACCTTGGCTACTGTCGGAGCGCGTTGATCTTTCGTAGAAAAAGCTTGGGCGTAACGAGTGAAATGATCAGTCACTATTAGAATATTCCCTTGCCCGCTAGCATCCGGCTCTAAGCACAGGAAGTCAATGCACACCAAATCCATGGGTCCCTGACTCTGTAGATGGCTCATTGGAGCGGTTCGGGTCGGTAGAGTCTTCCTCTGAATACACCTCAGACAGGAATGGCAGTAACTTTCCACTTCAGCTCTCATGCAAGGCCAATAGAATCTGTCTCGCACCAGCTTAAAAGTTCTTTCAGCACCCAAATGTCCATGCTCATCATGTAACGATCGCAGCACACTCTCTCTATGCTTAGTGGGAAGGAATAGCTGTTGAGTCTCTTCAGCATTGGTTGAGGGGCCCCTTCGGTAGACCACCCCATCCAACATCTTCAACCGTTCCCACTCTTTGTAGACCAATCTGGCTCCATCCGGGGAATTGGTCAGCAGAATTTCCCGCTGGTTCGCAGTTAGGGCCTTTATGGTCAATGCAATTAAAGGGTCTCTGGCCTGATCCGCCTTCAGGTCCTGTTTTGAAAAGGTAGGTAGACTTTCATCCCTCAATTGCGTAGGGTTGCAGTAGAACTCAGGAACAGCCGCAGCAATGACTCCTATGGCCTCCGCTTCGATCCATCCCTTGACCCGGCGCTCTGCTCCTTGACACAAAGCTTGCACCCTGTCGGGAGTCAACTGAGTCCATTCTGTAGTGTAGGGTCTTCTCGATAAAGCATCAGCATCTCGAATTATTCACCCCAAGGCGATACTTCAGGCTGAACCGAAACCCTGACAGAGCGGCCAACCACCGATGTCCCGTTGCGTCCAGTTTCGCAGTAGTAAGAACGTAGGTAAGAGGATTGTTATCCGTTTTTATCACAAACTCGGCTCCATACAGATAGTCCTTTAACTTGTCCACCACTGCCCACTTTAAGGCTAGGAACTCCAGCTTGTGGGTAGGATAGTTCTTTTCTGAAGGCGTAAGGCTCCTGCTCACGTACGCTACAGGCCTCAGCAATCCACCATACTCCTGATACAGGACTCCTCCTAGATCTTCTCTGCTGGCATCCACATGTAACTCATACGGTTTGTGAGGGTCCGTGTAGGCCAAAACAGGAGCTTGAGTTAGACTCTCTTTCAGCTTCAAGAAAGCACCTTCACATTGACTAGTCCATTCGCCCTGTATGGACTCTCGAGCTTTCCTTGGTCCTGGAGCTGACGGGTTTCGGTCAGAGGCCTTGCAGCCTTCTTCGGTGTTTTCCTTCTGTAGGAGCTTGTTCAGTGGTTGAGCTATTTTTGCGAATACTCCTACAAATCTTTGATAATATGAACAGAACCCCAAGAAAGATCTAAGTTCAGTGACGTTTCTGGGTCTGGGCCAAGAAGCTACGGCCTCCAACTTTCGAGGATCTGTCGAAACAGCTTCTGCTGAGACCACATGTCCCAGATACGTGACAGACGGTAGACAGAATTGGCATTTCTCCAGAGACAGTTTCAATCCCTCTTCATGGAGCCTCTTCAAGACCTTCTCCAAACGTTGCTCATGCTCTTCCAGAGTCTTCCCAAACACGATTATGTCATCCAGGTACACTAATACTTCGATCAGATTCATGTCCCCGTCTGTCTTCGCCATTAACCGTTGGAACGTGGCTGGAGCCCCCGTAAGGCCTTAAGGCATTCTGTTAAATTCAAAGAACCCCAGTGGACAGATGAACGCAGTTTTCTCTTTGTCTTCGGGATGCATTGGTATCTGGTGATACCAACTTCGTAGGTCTAGTACGCTAAACCATTTCGCCCCAGACAAACACTGTAAGGCATCTTCTATCCGAGGAGTAGCATATTGGTCTGGGATGGTTCTCCGGTTCAACGTGCGGTAGTCTATGCATAGGCGGACAGAACCGTTCTTCTTCCGGACCATCACTATTGGAGATGCGTATGGACTCCTGGACTCTTGGATCACCTTGGTTCTTTGCAATTCATTCAGCTGTTCTCGCAGATCATCCAAGTCTCCCAGCGGAACTCGCCTTGACCTTTCACGAAACGGCTTGTCCTCTTGTAATCGAATGCGGTGTTCAGTACTTTTAGCTAGGCCTACGTCGAACTCATCTTTCGAGAACAATTCTCTCCACTTTAGAACTTGAGACTGAAGACGTTTCTTCCACTCGGATGAAATGGGAGCGTCCTTGGGGTAGAATCTATCATCTGGAATCTCTTTATCCACTCCCCCTCCTAAATCGGTGGAGAGGGGCGTAGTGGACTCTACTTGCCCGATTGGAGAATCAGACACATTGCACACAGATTATTTCAGGGATTACTTCGACTCCGGCTTCACTCCCATGATTAAAATCGGTTTCCAGCACCACATAGGGACCTGGTTGCGACCCGTTCAACTTGACTGAAGCCCGGAAACTTGCCACTTCTCCTGCTTGCAGAACCCTCTCTGTCCCTTCTAATCTCTATAGGCGCCCCACTTCGGCAGGTGCCTTCTGTTCTTCGACCATCCTCTGATAGACTGGACGTAACATTGGGTGTACTCCTTAAGTAGAACCTTCTTCCAATACGATAGGTGTCAGGAGACGCCGCACCAAATCAGTATTCGTCCCCACTATCATGGAACTTCTGTTTGCACCTGAGGGTCGAGGACACACAATGGCCAATGCATCACAAACTCCGGACTGTCCGATGACTTCGGATCCGATCTCCAATTTCACCTGTAGATACCCGTCATAGGGGAGTTTCTCAGTTCCGATACCCCAGATTTCCAGGTCCTTCAATTTCTGTAGAGGAATGTGCTTCAAATGTTTCTCATAGAAGTCTCGGTAGATCAATGTCACTTGAGCCCCTGAATCCAACAGGGCTTTAGTGTAGACTCCCTCCACTTGGATTGGCACAATAGGAGAAGGACCTATCAGTTGGTCAGGAAACTTGGTGGCGGTATCAGGACACTTAGACCCAGTTTGCTGTACCCTGGCCTTTTTCTTGGCCCGTGTAGGTTTTGGGTGTGCATTGCTTCCCCATGACATAGGTCCGGATGCTAAGGGAGTGACTCTTTCAGTCCTGGCAGGCTCAGCAGTTGGCCGGACTTTGGGCCCTCTCGCCCTCTTAGTCCTGGCTTGATTTTTGGAGCGGGGTCAACCTTCGGGCACCTAGGTTGCTCCTTCACTTGGTGCCCTCTGGCGTTTCCCGCCGGTGAGGTAGATAATAGTCCTTCTAAGGCTTTTAACAACTCATCAACTCTATTCCTCTCAGGCTTTCGGTCTTTGCATTGTGCGCAGAAGTGGCCCATTTCTCCACAACCGAAACATCTCTTCTTAGAAAGTGGAGACGCAGTCGCCTGTTGTGATTCAGTTAAAGGACCTTGGCTAGACGCCACAGCAACTCTTGTTGTCTGCATGCCTGTAAGGAACTTCTGCATCTCTGCCTGCATCTCTGTCACCTTCATCAACACTCGGCACAGTTCCGCGCGCCTGCTGCAATTCAGCTTGAGCTTCCTGTACTTTCTTAACAGTTTTGTACAACTCACCACGTTCAGGGAGGTGTAATTCTTTGGCAGCCCTCTCTGTGGATTTAAAAGCGATCAGGTGCTCTTGCTCGTCCACGTCGGACCCGTAAGTATCCAGCGAGTCGCTTTCAGGCTGCAGACCGTCGTTATGCCTTACAGGTTGTGCGTAAGCTCTTCCCCTCGCCTGAAGGATTTTTCCTCCAGCAAAGCCTCCTCCTCTCTGACAGCTCGGATCAGTTCCAGGTACTTCAGTTCTTGATTACCTGCTCTGCTTCTCAGCTGCAGCATCACTGGATCTAGAGGTTGAGAGCCCCTCAGGATCTGTTTTATTCGGATCTTATCCACTTCGGCCGGCTCGGCCCCTTTCTTGAGGAGTATCTGGTGCAGAATCTTATCTAGGCGCCTCATGTATTCGGTCATTCTCTCACCTTTCCGCTGATAGGTGTGTTCATACTGATATATAAGCTCTGCGGCCTTTTCTGTTCGCCCAAAAACTTCCTCCAAAACGTTTAAATAATCTAAAGCAGTACAGTCTTTTCTACTCAGTTTTAGGTTTCTCACCGCTTCTGATGCAGGTCCCTTTAAACTCTCGGTGATCCTTTGCTTTTTCTGAGCTTCAGGGACGTCCAACTCATCCAGAGCCTGCATCGCCTGTTCCACCTATTCATCAAAGGTTTCTTCTCCCGCCGGAGTTGGTAGGTTTCCTGTAAAATTTCTCAAACGTCGATAACCGAAGTTAGTGTGCGGAGGGCTTGTTCTCTGACACTTAGCCAGCAAATCTCCAATAGCCACTATGAATTCAGGCCCGATCATGGCCAACGGACTGGGCGCGGGAACACTTTCGGATTCGCCACGTGGCGCACTTGGCTGAATCAGTTGGACTTCCACCTCATCGGTCAGCTTCATGCTCGCGCCCTGAAAACACCGTGGAACACCCTTTCTCCATTCAAAAAGAACATACGTGTGAGAGGTATCTGTGTTCTTTTTAATGTCCAGGATTAACCCCCGATGGTCTGGAGTCAGCGCGGCCACGGCCTGGCGAAACTGATCTTCGGCCCAAGTGTCTGCGGGAATATCCATGACTATACAACATTCTAACTGACTACTGTGCTCCTCACACCATTCGGCAACAGTGTCTGGATCCATATTTAACGCTTTAGATGCGGTTTTTCCAGAGACTGGATCCCGGACGAGCCCCCACGTGTAGCGCTCACTCCCGGAGGAGCCGCTGAAAATGAACCACGGGTCAGTCTCCCCGCACTAGGGAATAAATATACTCCAGCACCGTTGTGGATTTTATAAATTATATAGTTTACTAAAGTAAAAGGCATATAATGAGACACGGTGTTCGTAGATATATTTACAGTATTTCGTATCGCGGTAAACGCGCAGCGGAAAAAGAAATGCGAGACTTTGTATTTCTGAAAAATGCGCGACCGAACAGAAAAAAAAAATACAATGCTTCGTAATTACGAGAAACGCGCAGCGGAAAACAAAATAAGATGCGAATCTTTGCCCCTTTTTCGGATACTAGGGAGTGAGTCCCGAACAGGTTACGTCCCGAACTGTGAGTGTATGTGTGCGTTAAGGTACCCGGGTACTATTCAACTGGCCAGTGAATCTCTTAAACAATGTCTTCGACTAGTCAAGTTGGGGCCCTGTGGGTTTTAGAAATAAACAACAGCGTGCTTTCTTGACTTTGTAAAACCGGCCTTGGAGGCCTCTCACCCATCCGCTCGATCACCAAGGCTCCGCTGACCCAGGATGTCTCTCCGCTTGATGCCTTGCTGGGATACCGGCTACTGGATCTGTGGTCAGGCTTTCTTTGCTCCGGCCCGGACTTGTCCAGCTACCGCCTGCTCTCCCATCCAATGGACTTGCGGTACTCCTTACTCGGGGTCCTCTGCTTGTCGTGATAGCAGCTTGGGTAATGTCTGTGGATAACTAGGGCTCCTTCTTGCAAGGCTGGATAACCCCACTTGGAATCCTGATAGGCCACACTTGCGCTCCGGCCTAGTCACGGATCCGCTCTGCAGCACTGTGTCCTCTCTCATGCACTCCCTGGCGCGCTCTGCCAGCTATCTCCACGAGGCTCAGGATGTACAGCGTCTGTGTCCCACCCACTTCCTGTCTCTGTTTGCAAAGCATGCCGGGAAACGTAGTCCCAATGTTCAGTGTCTCTTATCGCGCTTGTCTCCCTCCGGTGGCCAAAAATAGGTACTGCCACAATAAGGTTTTAAACACAGCGCTACACTTACATAGTTACATAGGGTGATAAAAAGACATGCGTCCATCAGGTTCAGCCTTTCACTCATCACCTACTGCGGTTGATACAAAAGAAGGCAAAAAACCCAGTCTGAAATGCTCGCCAAAAAGCAACATACAGGAAAAAATTCCTTCTTGACCCCAGAATAGTGTCAGATTTATCCTTGGATCAAGAAGCTTTTACCCACATCTTAAATATTATAACCCTTAATATTATGTTTTTGCAGGAAGTCATCCAGTCGTTTTTTAACGATTTCGCTGCTAAGGCATTTCACACCTCTGTGCTGAGCTCATTTTTACCGGTTTCGCTCATCATGTTTAACTGTGTTTTGAAGCCTTATTTTAATATATGACCCAGACATATTATATATCGTTCTTTCCGGCAGACTCGGCAGATTCATAATATGTCATTATTATATGTATACGTCATGTCCTGTCTGTATATTATAAGAAAGAATGCAATAAAATTAGAATTTTCAATAATTTACAATGTGTAAAGTGTTTTTTTTTTCACATTTTAACATGCGAGCATTTGCGGTTATATTTTCTATGGGGTGCGCTTGTTAAAAAAATTAGAAATGGGAACTCGTTACATTTTTTTTGGGGGAAATTTTGCTATTTTTAACAAACACACCGCATACAAAAATCGTTAGTGCAGTATCATTGTTCACATTATAATTGAAATGGGAACAATATTGCTGCATTAACAAAATAAAACTTGTTTTTTTTTTATAATTTTTTTTAAAATATTTTTTTATTTTTATTTTTAACCCTTTCGCTGCTGAGGCTTTTCACACCTCTGTGCTGAGGTCATTTTTACCGGTTTTGCTCATCATGTTTAAACGTGTTTTGAAGGCTTATTTTAGTATATGACCCAGACATATTATATATCATTCTTTCCGTCAGACTCGGTAGATTCATAATATGTCATTATTATATGTATACGTTATGTCATGTCTGTATATTATAACAAAAAATGCAATAAAATATGTATTTTCAATAATTTACAACGTGTAAAGTGTTTTCTTTCACATTTTAACATGCGAACAATTGCGGTTATATTTTGTATGGAGTGCGCTTGTTAAAAAAATTAGAGATGGGGTCTCGTTACATTTTTTTTGGGGGAAAATTATGCGATTTTTAACAAACGCACCGCATACAAAAATTGTTAGTGCAGCATCATTGTTCACATTATAATTGAAATGGGAACAATATTGCTGCATTAACGAACCAAAAAAAAGAAAAAAAAAATGTTTATTTTTTTTTATAATTTTTTTTAAAATATTTTTTTATTTTTATTTTTAACCCTTTCGCTGCTGAGGCTTTTCACACCTCTGTGCTGAGGTCATTTTTACCGGTTTTGCTCATCATGTTTAAACGTGTTTTGAAGGCTTATTTTAGTATATGACCCAGACATATTATATATATCATTCTTTCCGTCAGACTCGGTAGATTCATAATATGTCATTATTATATGTATACGTTATGTCATGTCTGTATATTATAACAAAAAATGCAATAAAATATGTATTTTCAATAATTTACAACGTGTAAAGTGTTTTCTTTCACATTTTAACATGCGAACAATTGCGGTTATATTTTGTATGGAGTGCGCTTGTTAAAAAAATTAGAGATGGGGTCTCGTTACATTTTTTTTGGGGGAAAATTATGCGATTTTTAACAAACGCACCGCATACAAAAATTGTTAGTGCAGCATCATTGTTCACATTATAATTGAAATGGGAACAATATTGCTGCATTAACGAACCAAAAAAAAGAAAAAAAAAATGTTTATTTTTTTTTATAATTTTTTTTTAAATATATTTTTATTTTTAATTTTAATTTTAATTTTTTTTAAAAACTTTTTTCACATTCGTGTTTGGTATCGTTGGAACGGCCATGCTCTGGCCGATCCAACCATACCAAACATTAACCCCTAGCTGCCACGGATCGGGAGATAGGGAGTTCATTGGAACTCCCTATCTCCACCGTTGGTGGCAGTTAGGGGTTAACTTTAGGACTGGCATCATCATGCTATGCACGATGACGCCGGTCCTCAGGGGGAGTTCCCGGCCAGCTCTGGGAAAGGATCGCGAACCGGCGCTTTTCAGCGCCGATTCGCGATCCAGCTCCCCAGGGGTTAATGCCAGGCACCATTTGGAAGGGCAGGCTGTGCCCTTCCAAATGGTGCCTGGGTTAACCCCCGCAACGCCGCCGATCGGGAGGGAGAGAGGTCCGAACGACCTCCCCCCTCCCTTTCAGGCGCCTCCTCCGCACATGCGGGGGGGCGCCTGAATTAGGTGTCATCGCGCTGCCGCGATGACACCTAATTTCAGCGGCTGCGGTTCCGGATGCCGGGCTGACATCGAGGATGTCAGCCCGCACCGGGGGGGCCAGCGATCGGCCGGAACCCGGCCGAACGCTGACCCCAATGGGAGGACGCGCTCAGCGCGTCCTCCGCATACCAGCAGTAATGCGGAGGACGCGCTCAGCGCGTCCTCCGCATTGAAGTGGTTAATATTGTTTTACAAAAAAAACTTTCTACATGGTCAAGTTTGGTATCGTTGGAAAGGCCATGCTCTGGCCGATCCAACAATATCAAACATTAACCCCTAGCTGCCACGGATCGGGAGATAGGGGGTTCATTGGAACCTCCTATCTCCACCATTGGTGGCAGCTAGGGGTTAACTCCAGGACTGGCATCATCATGCTATGCACGATGACGCCGGTCCTCAGGGGGAGTTCCCGGAGGCTTGGCCGACATCCAAGATGTCGGCCAGCTCCGGGAGAGGATCACGATCTGGCGCTTTTTATCGCCGAATCGTGATCCGGCTCTCCAGGGGTTAAGGTCAGCCACCGTTTGGAAGGGCAGGCTGTGCCCTTCCAAACGGTGCCTGCCTTAACTTTGTGTCCCCCGGCGATCGGGAGGGAGAGAGGTCCGAAGGACCTCCCCCCTCCCTTTCAGGCGCCTCCTCCGCACACACGGGGGGCGCCTGAATTAGATGTCATCGCGCCGCCGCGATGACATCTAATGGCCCTGCCGGGGTCCCGGAGTGCCGGACTGACATCCAAGATCCGGCCGATTGCTGCCTCCTGTGCATGGACGCGCTCAGCGCGTCCATAGCACAGGAGAACCACTTGGCTGGACGCGCTGAGCGCGTCCATAGCAGCCAAGTGGTTCAAAGTCGGTATAGTCTCTGCCCCAGCCACCTCAACAAAGAGAATTCTACAGCTTTATTGTTCTCACCGTAAAATAAAGTGCTTTAAAAAACAATGACAGGGACACTAGTTAGAAAACTAGGAAGTCCGATAAACCCTGAGGAGTGTGGTTAGAGGTAGTATGGGAAGAAGACAGGATATTGATGCTAGGATGCAATGCCAATATCATGCAGCTTACATGAGGAGTCATAAGAATGAGTTTGGCCAAAACTGTAAATCTAATAAATAATACTATTCAGAAAAAAAGTGGAGTACAGCCATATGGCGCCACAAGAGGCAAGTCAGGACAACTGTCGCCTGAGTGACGCGAGACATGGCAGACAAAGCCTGAATGACGCAAGGCAGGACAATTCCTGTCAGAATGGCATACAGCAGACACAAAATAGATCCGGTCTGTTCAAAGGGGTCTCCTAAAAAAAGGATTGGTACAACTTCCAAGCAATCTAGTATGCAGAATCCATGCTCATGTCTGTACATCTAAGCAATTGCATGGTCATTCACATCCATGTTACATACATTAATTTTAGTATATTGTGAGGGCAGTATCTGTATAAATGGTGGCTTATAAGCAATTCAGATTGTTCATTTTATTTGTTTTGTGGCTACATTTCAGCAGCAGTGTACAAACCTATAAAATAATTAAAAACTTTCCTAAAGCTGTCAGTAGCCAGCAATGTTATGAAAGTCAGATGCATGCTGGGAAAGGTGCTCTAAACACAAGAGACAAGCAATGTCAAAAGTGCAAATAGGTTATTAAAATATTTTTGAATCTAACTGAACCCTTTTAGAAAAACAATAAAAGAAAATCACTGACTGAGCAATGATTTATTTATTTATTCATTCAACGTTTTTTCAGGTGACAACTTTGTTTTAACTCAGGAAACCAGACGTCCCTCTGCCATGGTACATATTTTGAAAATATCCATGGTGCATGGATGCAAAAGAGAAAAAGGATCCCAGCTATTGAGTAGTGTGTGTCTTTGTTAATGGTTCCAAAAGAGTTCTACCTTTGATGTGACTGACCACTCTTAGCTTTAGTTAAATGTACCAAACTGACTCTAACTTTCTGAACTTCGTAATAATACATGTCCTGCATCTTATTTCAAGGCCTGCTCTGTCAACAAGCAAGTGTTAGCCTTGTGACAAGAAACATCAAACATTTCAATGTAATTACAAAGAAACTAAAAAACAAACCTTAAAAACTAAAAAGTGATTAATTGTTAACATACAGGGTTATTCAAAGAGATTCGAAAAGTCACTGCACGTTCGGTGACTTTTCGTTCTCTTTAATTCGGTTCCTTTTGCAGATCCCATTTCGGTGACCCTGCGGTGTATTCAGCAAGCACCACAGGGTCTCCGAATTGCAGGGAAAAGCTGCCGCAAACCCGACGAAAACGAACCGCAAAACCCAGCGAATGCATGCTGAAAACCCTCAAAAACATCTGGATTAACCTGCCGAAAACCACTGAAAAATTCGAGCAGGAGCCGATCACACGCAGGGAAGCCGCCGGAAAAAGCCGAGACCGCAGACAGAGTGAAGTGAATAAATTAGAAAAACAGTTTGCATGAATGTTTGAAAAGTGAAACACTGTTTGCAATGAAACTACTGAGCGAAAATGTCTGAAATTTACATATGAGGTCCAGGGAATGATAATAAAGAGGGCTGTTACAGAAAAAATAAGTTAACTTAAAAAAAAAAAAAATCGGACTTTTAAAAAAAAAAAATCTGAAAAATGCTTAAAATATCCTAAAAAATCTATAAATAAAGAGACTCTTTACTGCAGAATTTTATAATGAACGGTTTATTAGATATTGCGTTAAAACGGGAATATTTTTAACATTGAAGCCTATGGGATTCTCCTGAAGAAATTTGCCGCAGGAAACCACCGAATGGCAGGGCATTTCGGGAACCTTTCACTGCTGGTTTGTGTTCTCTGAAGAGCCGAAGCAGTGCTTTTTCATGGGGTTTTCACTGCCCTCGAACAGGCACCGAACAGGCACCGTATGTTCGGGCAATTCGCCAGGAGCAGTAACCTCGCGCTGAAAAGCGCAAGGTACCAAACGCAAATGGGTTTTTTAACCCGTTTGGATTGTAATATGTGGTAAACACCGCTTCAAAGGTTAATGCTCACGCAAGTGAGCGTTAACATTTGCGTCAACAATGTAATAGTGCCCATAGTCTATGGAGTTGCTAAGTTTACAACAGCTCTGGTTAAGTTAGCACCACCTTTGTAATACTGCCCACAAACTTTAGCACACAGGTCAGTTCACATAGGTATGAACAATACAGTGGCGGAACTACCAGGGTCGCAGCGGTCGCAACTGCGACCGGGCCCTGGCAGTTCCGCCACTTGAGGGGGCCCACTTGCTCTTAGGGAGAATAAATTTTTTTTTTTCCGTAGCGTAATAAGCGCACTATTTTTTCAAGCAGCCGCAGCCGCGATCACGTCCCGATGAGCCGAGGGCTGCGACTTCCATCCTGCTCCAATCAGTCATCGGCCGGGCCCGTCCCCCTCTCCCTGCTCGCGGCTCGCCTGCTGCTCAGCCTCCGCCCTCCACCTGCACATGTGTCTCCATGTGTGTGTGGGCGCGGCCAAGGAGGAGAGAGACAGTGAGCGGGCGCCGGCTGACCTGGAATTTGAAAATTAATGCGCGCCCGCCGCGCCGGCCTTTCTCCTCGTGGCCGGAACGCGTCCCGCCCGAGCTGCGCCTGCGTCTCTCTCCACTCTCCTCTCTCTCCACTCTCCAGACTAGTCCAGAGTCCTCCTGGCTCCTCAGCAGCTCCTCTCCTCTCTAGGCTGAGGTGAGCTCCGTCTCCACTCCGTGCCTCCCAGTCCGACCGTCCTCGGCTCCTCGCCTCTAGTCCTCCTACACACTCACTCAGGGCAGGCTGGCCGCTGGCAGGCTCCCGAGGCCGAGCTATATCATTAGATAATTCTGACTCTGTCCAGTCCAGACTCCAGACAGCCATCCGGATTCCACTCCTCGCACGCAGACTGTCTGTGTGACACTCACTGCTCACTCACTTAGTACTGTCTGACAGTCTGTCACTCTGTCACACTGCACACGTACAGTCCTCCTGCTCCTGTCACACTGCTGTCTCCTGCGGCCTGGGCCACACAGCACTCATCAGCAGCACGCCGTCGCCACCTGACTCAGGTAATTAAATTTTATGTTCACGAACTTCATTCAAAATGAAATTGGGGTGGGGGCCTGGGCCTGGGGTCTCTCAATACCAATATTGGCAGACAGCCTGCCAGGCCTGCGTTATCATGGGGGCCGCTGGGGGGCCCCTTCCAATATGGCAGCCAGGCCTGCATTACCGTGGGTGCGGCTGGGCTGGGCCCATGACCATGAGTACCGTGGGTGGGGGCTGGGGCCTTGAGTAACTATGGTGGCCTGCCTCAGCTCAGCCTGCGTTACGGGGGCTTTCAATAAGGTGGCCTCCTCCTGGCTCTTGCATTACGGGGGGGGGGGCTGTGTCTACCATGCCAATTGCATTCTGTTTGAGATTCAGGCTGAATGATCCTGTTTGTTCTGTTTTCCGCACTTGGATGTAACATTTACCGCACTTGGATGTAACATTTACCGCACTTGGATGTAACATTTACCGCACTTCGATGTAACATTTACCGCACTTGGCTGTAACGTTTATACCGCACTTGGCTGTAACATTTACCGCACTTGGATGTAACATTTAACGCACTTGGATGTAACATTTACCGCACTTGGATGTAACATTTACCGCACTTGGATGTAACATTTACCGCACTTGGCTGTAACGTTTATACCGCACTTGGATGTAACATTTACCGCACTTGGATGTAACATTTAACGCACTTGGCTGTAACATTTACCGCACTTGGCTGTTACCGCACTTGGATGTTTTTTGGGGGGGGGGCCCGTCATGGATTTTTGCACCGGGGCCCTCAGGTTTCTAGTTACGCCACTGGAACAATATGTTACGTATGTCTGTTATGCTTCATATAGCAAGGAGGACAAAAAACACTTTGCTGGATCCAATAATGTCAGCTAACCAAAGCAATGTTAGAGTTTAAATCTTTGTCAATGTCCACAATATTCATAGATTATAGAGACACTACCACCAAAAAATGAAACATTCTTATTTGATTTTATTTTGCTGGGACCGTAAGAAAATATTTTATTTAATATAGTGTGTATTCATTTTGTGTTATTTTGTGTTCTAAACTGCCCAATCTCTCCCACAGTGTCCTTACAGCACTTGCTCCTCACTGTAGGGCATTGGGCACAGAATGATGTCTATAGGTGGTGAGATCTCCAAAAAACTGACTCATAAGGTTTGCATGTGTTTGGGATGTATGCAAATGATATCACCAGGGGGTAGTATAAACTGTTGGAAGCCCACTATCATATCTCACTCCGCTGCTTTCCCTTATCTTGGGTAGTCTAGACAACACTATAGATCCCCTGCAACCTTGTCTAAACATTCCCTCCACAACCCCATTGCCTCTTCATTACAGTTGAATCCCATACCACAGCTGGAAAGTGAGACTTGCCATAAGATTTTGGTAAAAAGTTGTATCATGGGAAAAATCCACAAAATGAAACCAGGAGATAAACACCTAAGTTTATTTTTCCTTTTTATATGCAATTAATTCACAGAAAAACACAGCAGCATGTGTTTTAG
This sequence comes from Leptobrachium leishanense, assembly GCA_009667805.1. NCBI lineage: Eukaryota > Metazoa > Chordata > Amphibia > Anura > Megophryidae > Leptobrachium > Leptobrachium leishanense. The sequence goes on along the minus strand of CM019071.1, from coordinate 114,029,425 downwards.
AATGTGTTTTTTTTGTAATGCACAAGTAATCTAGTTACCAGGTATGTTAGTGGCAGTGTCCCTTTAATCTAAAGTCAGCCACAGTCTGCTGTAAAACAATCAGGGTTATTCAGAGAAAGGTGAAAATCAGGAGAATGACTGGAGAAGTAAAAATTCGAGGTCAAAATAGCCGATTTGGAAAGTGAGATAAATGGGAGAATTTTTCTGGTTTGGCTATTTTAACCTAGAATTTAAATTCTCCAGTCATTCTCCTGATTTTCACCTCACTCTAAATAACCCTGATGGTCTTTAATTCAATAGTAGACATACAGGGTTATTCAGGGAGAGGTAAAAACAAGGAGAAGGAATGGAGAAGTGACAATTCTTGGTCAAAATAGCCAAACCAGAAAAATTCTCCCATTTATCTCACTTTCCAAATCGACTGTTTGGTGTAGATTGTTCTCTTCTCCTGCCATTCTCCTGGTTTTCATCTATCTCTGAATAACCCTGTAACTATACATAGTACATAAAATTTAACCCCTTAAGGACCAAGGGTCTTTAAAGTCAATGCATTTATGACATAACAGTTATGTCATTGGTTCTCAAGGGGTTAAACACAGCATAGAATAAGAATATGTATTCCTGATTCAAATGTATAGCAAACAACAACATTTTGAATATAAACTTGATATTAAATCTGAAGTCAGGAATATAATAATGATTTGACAAAAAGGTAGTTAGTTACTGCCAATCATTATTTAGGGACTACTAGGGCTGCAGCAAACCTGTCCAATCATCTATTAAGGCCGGCGTCAGACGAACGCAGTGATCGCGTCCGTGTTGCCGCACAGTTTAACGTCTGTTGTAGCATAGAATCATGATCAATAGAGACCCACACACGAAGTACGTGCGCACCGAACTGCACAACGCACGTGTCAGGACCCCTGTCTGGAGCCCCCCAGCACCCCACGTAAAGCCCGCCGTAAACGGAAGAAAGTCAAACCTGGTGCTGCGTTGTCCTGAATGCAGGGCAGCACTTCTACAAGACGGCGTATCCTATGTCCCACCTGGCTCTCAGCACTGCAGGCCTAACAGGTGCCTCTAATCCACACAGAGACTATTTCCCTATTTAAGGGTGGAGCACCCAGAAGGCAATGCTTCAACATTATGGTTCCTGAGCCAGCAAGTGAAGTGCACTGATCCAGACGCTATCCTGTGCTTGCTCTCTGCATCAAGTCTCCCGAGCCATCCAGAGACTTCATCCTAGACCCCTGCATCCTGGTTTCCCGCTGATCATCTGTCTCCTGAATCCTCAGCAATCAAGAAACCATTCAGCCCTTTTCCTGTCCTGTCTTGTATCCCCAGTAAGTCTCCTACGTGTGTCTACCCTCTGTGTCTCCTTGTATTGTGTCTACTGCATCCCTTTGTGTCCACCAAAGATTGCATATTCCATTGGTCCCTCTCCTTAAGTGCTGCCCTTCATCCTGCATAACCTGGACTTATTATTTATCTGAAACCTGACAATAAACCCCTGTTTTCCCTAACCTGGTCTCTGTGTGTCACTGCATCCTGGGTTCGGAACCTTGTCTGTCACGCTGGAGCCTTACAGCACGTGCCAAACAGACGCAAGTTAGGCAAGAACGTAAAACCGCTAGACGGACGCGCAGAATGCGCCATGTCTGCGTAGCGTTCTGTGTGAGTGATGAGATGTCAGATGCAGCGCATTTGCGGCGTCCAGCACCTTGACGCACAAAATGGCTTTTCATATCCTTTTCAAATTTTTATAATTTCATATTAATTTAACATAGTTCCCTTTTTTTTTTTTTTTTTTTTTTTTCTACGTCCGTCAAAAAAAACCAGATCGTGTGGGATCTACAGTATCTTCCGTCAGTACGCCTGTCCGTTGTGTACGCACGCAGAGTGCGTTTGTCTGACATTAGCCTAAAATGACCAAAGCAAGAACTGCTTTACACACTACCTACTTTTCACAAACGTCCACTATGCTCACCGACAGGTTAATGATAACAATGTTTTCCCCAATCCCAATGGCGACTTCCTCCCTGTTGAAGGAATCCCTAAGGCTGCAGAATAAACCGTCCCACCTCAAATTCATCTCTATAGAGGTTCAATGGCAATTTTTCTTTTTCCATTGAAATATATATTAAAAACTACATTGAATAAAAGTTATAAAAAAACACAAACAGAATTAATTATTCAAAAATAGAAACTGGAACAGTCGCACTGAATGCTGTCCAACTACAAGGTACAGGATTGTCATGAATTCTGCTTCTAAAAACTATCAAAGCAATCCCTCCTTCACACTCTTGGAGACTATTACACTCTTCGCGCACAATTTTGCGCGTTCGCAAAAACGTATTAACGCGAAGGGGGGGGGGGAAACCCTTTGCACTGAATGTTGTATTACGACGTTCGCGCACAAAATGCACGTTAATGTCAAACACGAGTGACCCTGCGCGAACCCTGCATTAGCGAAAGTTCGTGCGCGCATCCCATACTTTGAGCGCAAATGCGTTTGTGCGCTGGTACTATAATTTTAATGTCTTTTAAAAGCTGGTGTTAATGGCAAAATCTGAACGTCCTGGCCAAACCCAAATACACCAGCCCGAAAAAAAAAATACAGCACAGTATACACATACCCAAACAATAAAATTGAGAGGTTGTGCATGTTTTTATTATAGCTGCAGCATATATACTCAGATTGATTTTGACAGGCACTAAAACTGAACGGGAGACAATTGTGGTTCTTAATTCTGATTGGCTGAATCGCGTGAAAAAACAGTCCGCCCACCGATTTCTGCACGCGTGTTTTCGCACGTATTTTTTACGTTCGATACTTACGGACGGATGAACAAATGCGCTCAGATTTTAATACCAGCGTTAATTTACACGCATTACCGTTTAACGCTGCGTGCAAAAAAAATTCGCTGCGCGGGTTTTTTACGCAAGGAAGGTAATAGAGCCCTCGGTCTTTAACATTAGTTTATTCCTCCCTCAGGTACCATAAACCAAATAATTGTGTCCCATTAAATCCAAGCAAATTGTGAAATGGTTGTATTTTTCAACATTATTTAAATGTAAGCAATCTAAATTATTGCACAAATGTTATGAGAAATACAGATGTCAGATTTAATGAAATTATTATGTACTGCCTGTCATCAGCTTTAATTTGTGTTTAGATATATGATATATTTCACATGGTTGAAAGTAAATTCCAAAGATCAGCCTTTCATGCAGCAGGCAGTTTAACAAGGAAATGGGTGGATGTACATTAGATAATCAAAGAAATATTAATGGTTCAGCCACAGTATATTTTTATTTTGTTTAATAAATATTTTTCTTTCTTAAAATATTTAAGAAACTTGAGAAATAATCATTATCAATTGATGAAAATAAGTGAAGTCTGACATCAATGCTAAATATTATAATAGCCGATTTTAAAGTTGTTGAAAATTTTGTCATCTATACTTTCTAGAAAATCTTGTCTATATTATAACATACATACGGTGTGTGTATATATATATATATAATATACTGTATTACATTTAATAATTAGCATTATTGGCTTGTCTAATCGCTGTCATGACCCCAGAGTGTAAAGCCTTACCTCTACTGGTTTTAACGCTAATTCACAGCCTCCTGTTGACACACTGGCGATGCTTCTCATTGACACAGTCCTGCAACATATTGCTACATATGCTAATCTGGCGGTTGAGCCGGTCTAGGCCAGCTCTTCTTGCCCTCCCATTCCTGCTTCCAGTCTGATATTCTCTTGCAGCCTTTAGCCCAGAATCCTCCTGTCCAGCAGGTATTTAAGGGCATGACTCCCATTAGGCAGTGCTCTGTCATTGAGTCTCCATCCTGGATGTTATTTTGTCTTGTCCGTACTTCAACATACCCTCTATCCTTGCCTTTGGTTCTATGTTTATTTGGTTCCCCATTTCCCTTACCTTCTATCAACCCTGTCCTTGCCTTGTCCGATGGTCTATTATTTATCTCTGCCAGTCATTACCTTGTCTTTCTGCCTTAATCCACACATAGGCAGGAAGGTTTATCTGTGTACTAAACCAAGTTCTTTTTTATTGACCGTGCCTCTGTATTATCCCTCACTGTATCACACACCATTCTATATATTGACCTTGCTTACTGCTATTATGCCTTGTCTGTATTTGTCTGGCTCCAGTTTTGTTCTCCATCCAGCAGAGTTATTTCCTATATTTAGAATAGATCTGGCCATTCTAAGGACCGTTCTGTGAGTTTCTGCGTGCTGCTGAGTGTCTTTGTGTTAGGTCAACCCTTAACCCTTCACATTACAACTGGGCCATGTAGTGTCATTTCTTCCAGTTATATCTATTGAGATTCCCTGCCCATCTGAGTGGTGTCTTCACCTTCTGCCTGTGTCTATTGTTTGTCTGTATTCAGCCAGTAGCTGTCTCCTGCCTTTTGGGCTTTTAACCACATAATATGGGTCCCACCTCAGCTCATGCCCGTTGCCCTCCTGCCACTCACTCCACAAACTTGGGTCTTAGTAGATTTACTCTGCGCCCCTAAAACTGGCCCGGGGTTGAGGGACCCAGATGCTGGCAGCGCGGGAGTGCCTGCCCGGACCTGAAGAGTCCGTCCTGTTAAAGGGAAGCGGCTGCGTACAGGCGCAGCCGGTCACGTGGTCCGGCTAATCAGGTGGTACTGAGTCTCTGTACCACCTGACTGGCCGGACCGCGTGACCTGCGCACGCACGCCACGCAGCCGCATCCCCTTCAACAGGACGGACTCTTCAGGACCGGGCAGGCACTCCGGCGCTGCCCGGCATCTGGGTCCCCTCAACCCCTGCCGGAGCTGGAGCAATATCCAGGTGAGAGCTGGGCAAATCCATGTGTAAGCTGGGCAAATCCATGTGTAAGCTGGGCAAATCCATGTGTGAGCTGGGGGCAAATCCATGTGTGAGCTGGGGCAAATCCATGTGTGAGCTGGGGGCAAATCCATGTGTGAGCTGGGGGCAAATCCATGTGTGAGCTGGGCAAATCCATGTGTGAGCTGGGGGCAAATCCATGTGTGAGCTGGGGGCAAATCCATGTGTGAGCTGGGGCAATATCGATAACGTGTCCACAGGTGGAGGCGCACAATTCTTGACTGGCCCCGGGCGCTGAAAACCCACGCTATGCCACTGAACATCACTGCTCTGCGTGGAGAGAGCCTGTGGAGACATGGGTTCGATCCCAGCAAGATCACCTCTCCAGTAAGTGTCCTTGGGCAAGACACCTAACGGTACATACTCGCCACCCAGGACATACTTGAAAACGAGAGAAATCTCAATGTATCCTTTCTTGTAAAATCATTTCTGAAAAAAAAGTGATCTCATTAGGGCTGCAACTAACGATTATTCTCATAATCGATTAGTTGGCCGATTTATTATTTCGATTAATCGGATAAAAACAAAATAGAAAAAAATAGTTTACTTAAATAATCACAACCCCCTCCCTCTTTTCTCATAAGCATTTTGCGTAGTGTGCATAACTTTCGTACGTACATACTCAAATTGTGTATCTTGCGTACTTTTCACACAAGGTATGCGAGTGCTTGGTCAGAGGGATGGGTTGATGCTGCATGCGCAGCTTAAGCCCATGTTTCCTTTCTCAAATGAACGTGGCTACAAGCAATTGGTCATGATGATGTCAGCATGAAATCGAGGTTAATAAGCTAAAGTTGTCAGGGTGCGTAGAGTGTCCCTTTTAAATAATTTTGTGAACAAACTGAGTGGGAAGAGGGACTGGTGGTGGAAGGGAGTGATTTTGCTCAAGTGACTTGACTGGAGAGGGAGAGGGGATGGACGAAAGACCGGATCTGACTGTGGGAGTGAGTTTGGGGAAAGGACCAGACCAAAGGGAGGGAATGGCAGTTCCCGACCAAAGAGGGTGTGGTGGTGGAACAGGACTCCAGCTTCAAGTATGGATAAAACACAGGCATACAGCTCCTTCAGCCAGTGGCAGTATCCTATTGTTTGTGTTATAGTTCTGCTACTGTTGTAAACGGAATAAAAACAAACTGGTTGTGTCTCACATAACCCTAAAACTAAATCATACCGAGTAAAGCAGCGACGCGTCTCCTCCAATCAGCTCCGAAGCTGAGGTTATTTACGTTTAACTCAGTCTGACTCTAAACCGTGTGTGCTGTGCGCAGGACGATCAATAGACACCGATTAATCGATAATGGAAATAGTTGACAACTATTTTAATCATCGATTAGTTGTTTCAGCCCTAGATCTCATATTATGCTTCTACAGTGTATAATGAAAGCCTCAGCCAGACTCATCTACCTCACATTCCATACCTCTCACACTTCCTGGCCCTCATGTACAAAGTTCTCCATAACTGTGTTCCTGCCTACATCCTCTCCCATATTAGCAGGTATGTTCCATCAGAGTCTCATTGCTCTGCCAGTGATATTTTATTATCATCTCTTCAGAACTCTACCCTTCACCCTCATCCTTATGACTTTTCCAAAGTAGCTCCTCATGTACGGAACTCTCTCTCTTGAATTATTTTTTTAATTCACTCCAAATCTCCCCCCTATTTTCCCTTTCCTGTCCTATCTCCCCCACAGCCCCAGATCTATCATCCCATACTTCTCATATTCTGCAATCTACTCCCCCCCTCTTCTCTGATTATAAGGTCTTTTGAACAGGGTCCTCTCTTCATTCTGTCTTTCAAAGTGTGCCAATCTTATTTGTTAATTTTATGTTTGTTTTGTCCTACCATTATAGAGTGCTGCAGAATACGTTGGCACCATATAAATAATTGTAATTTCAACATAGTTTTTTGCATTTCAATCTGCGTGAAATAACTTTTCTACCGATATACATACAGTAATGCATTATTCTAAAAAAGACTCGTGTTATGAGCCATCAAACAAACATACACAAATTTTGGCACAAGCAAGCTAAAACCTTTTGAGACCTGAGCAGGCCCTACTGTAGAGCAGGCCACTAGTGCTATTGCTCGTCCTTAGGACCCTCACAAACCCCACTTATCCTCACCTCAAGTTTGCAAGGTTATCCAGACGTGGACCCCTTGCTTGATGTGCCTAGAGGGGTGTCAGCTATACCATCCTGACGAGGCCTAATAAGGCCGAAACAATCGTTGGGGGCTGCTGCACCTCTCGTGCAGGGATGACGTCCTTGGCAATCAGTAATGGCCAACTTTTCTGGGTGATAGCAGGCTGATTTGCATGTGGAACATTTGTCCCTGTAATGGCACAAGTAAGCTAAAGGCTTGTGAGACCTGAGCGGGTACCCACCGTAGAGCAGGCTACTAGTGCTATTGCTCGTCCTCTGGACTCTCACAAACCCCAAAAGTTTTTTATAATTTATTGCAGGGTTATGTAGTTTGGCAAATGAACACATTGTTGTCTTCTGCCATTACCAACCTTTACCTTCTGAAGGATTTGTACATGATAGTGAGTTTTCTGTATACATTAACTGTGTAGCAACTTTAACAGATCTCAGCACCCCAACTGGGTCACATCTGCTAATACTGCTACCTTACAAGACATCTATTCTCCCACCTGTGACCTTTCAGGTCCTCTCCAGACCTTAGCTGAAGCTTAAGGACAGGTCCAATGAAAGAGCTGTTCTATCATTCCCCGGAAATGAGGCAGCACTCTGTACTGTGGTACGACAGACAGACAGACTTTAATGAAACATATGAGTCAAATATATACACTGCAAGGAGGGACCTGGAGACAAATGGAATACGACTCCCCGGTGCCTTCCATCCTCTTCTGCAAGTGAGCCAGTCCCAAACCATAACCGATTTTAATCTCCAGACTTGAAACAATAAAGCAGATTATCAATCACAAAGTGGACATAACTAAAGAAGATAAAAGATAGCACAAGCACCTTGTCGCTCTAACAATGGGCACTCAAACCTGTCATAGCTGTTAAATATATCCTATACAGCGGGGGGGGGGTGTGTTTGGAAAAGGCTTCAATGAAACTCACAGTGATGATATTAGAAATAATAATAGTAGCATATAAACATAGATAATAATGATATTAACAATATTCCCACATAACACAAACACCAAGTATCTGTATAGGCACAGGGGTCATGGACATAGGAGAGTGTTGGGGATAAAATGATGTGTCAGACCTTCTACAAGTTCCACTTTCCTAGAGTAATGCCAAGTCCACGTACCCCAAGTTCCAAGTGACTCGCATCACGGTAAAAATAGCATTTTTATTTTGTAATTAAAAAAAAAATTCGGTGATTTTACTTTAGCCTGATTATATGAAAAATATAGTACATTATAATTTCTTAACTGAACATAGACATTGAGTGAATAAATTTGTTTAATCTAGACTTCTATAAATATTATCAGACTTGTGAGATATGTATAGATACACACATGCTTTAAGTCTCAATGCTTTGTACTTTCGCAGGCTATTATTCTTGTATCTGTAATAATATACTATGCTTTAAATTCTACAAACCCATTAAGTTCATATCTTTTATTCTTAACCAGATGAGAATACTTTTTCACTACTTTAACTTATCAAACAAGTATCAAGTTTCTGAACGATAATATTGCAAATGACAGTATAATGTATGTACATAATATTCACTGAGCTATTTGTGCCCAGGTTCAGAATTCTCATACATTTCTTGTCATGAACAAAAACAATTAAACTTTTCCTTAAAGTTCAAAGCATCAAGGTTCCAAGAAAGCTATTATAGTGTGTTAGCAAAAAGGCAAAAAGAAAATAAAACTATGATTGAATAGAGGTTAATGAACCACACTCTAATGTCCTCTTTTCATTTTAAATTTAATTAATGACAAATAAACAAGACTCAACGGCCACTCAGGTGGCTATTCATTAAATTCCTTTGAGCTAGACATAGTAATCCACTAAAATAGTGAACGTTGGAATGGAATTGAAGATTAGCAGATGATTCCTTTATTTTCGTAATCAACTCAATGAGCTTTTTAATACATTATATTATTTAATAGACTAGACTGCCTTTTATCAAGGACAATAAGAGACTACTGTGTACCATTAAGTGGAGGCTAATAAATGTGTTAGCAATGTGAAAGCAAGAATACATATAGCTGATTTGTTAACAGGTAGCTGCTAAGACATAGGGGATATCCACCATCTCCCATACTCTTTCACTCTTCCTTAGTCCCTTTAATAAGAATTTTACACAATACGGGTGGCAATGAACTGGTAGGATTCAACAAGACAACATACTATTTTATGTTTTTCAGATCCAATACACTTACAGATTATGCACAAAATCCCTCATTATGGCAAAGTTATGGGTTTTGAGGATAACCTGAGGCAAAATCTTTAGCACAAGGACTATACTCATCATGAATGCCACACATGTTGAGAAACATTCCATGCCGTCCATATTGAATACTAAGTAGTAATTCCTTAAAATACAGATAAGCTTGACAAGCTTAACATTTCCATCTCTATTCAACAATTTGAAGATTTGTGGAAATGTGAAGACATGATTAGAATGCATTCCTTTGCAAATCGCTTATTTTTGTCACAAGTAGGATGTATCAGCTTTTTACTTTTGAGATACTCCGGCCTTGTCATCTTGGCATTACTTAGGCAATAGTACAGACTTTCACACAACGCTCTATCCAACCCACGCCTCCCTTATTAATCCTCTTATATTGTCTGATATTTGTTAATGTTCCTGTTTTATTTATATGTCACATATAATTGGCGCTGTTTATTTGTCACTACTTTTCTTATTCAGCATTATACTTATGTATTGATGGAATGTCGGTGAGCTGCGACTCACTGTCACCATTCTATATCACATGTACTGAAAATTGCCTATAAGAATCTATTACACTAGAATTCATACTTCGCTCACTAAATTCACATGGAAAGGAAAACCGGTGCGTGAGGCCTGACTCAACTCCAAAAAACACAGATAAACTTTGCTTTAATATTCCATCCATCGACAGACTGGCCATCCAGAGATTAACAACCGTCTCCTCTGATCAACCATTTGGACCTGAGATGCACAAATCCAACCTCTTCCACAACACATACTTTGATTTAACAGCTCTTGATTAAAAACATTCCCTTATCGGTTTCCACCATAAAAGCATTGTAACTCAGAAGGTTATACTTTAAATCTCTCACGATCACACATAACCCACATTTCCAGTATGATGTAGCTTTGCAAAACTTTCTAATATGGGGAAAGGACTCGCTAATAACACTGATCAAGCAAGTATTAATTGCCTTTAAGACATGATGGCGAGGCACATTATGTTCGATTCAGTCCAAGAGAGATTCAGTAACATTCTTCTTATTTTGAAATGTCTTTCGTAGCCTTCTAGCAGGGTTATTCAAAGAGAATCGAAAAGTCACCGCATCGTTCGAAACGTTGTTTGCAAAGAAACTACTGAGCGAAAATGTCTGAAATTTACATATGAGGTCCAAGGAAAGAAAATAAAAAGGGCTGTTAAAGAAAAAAGATAAGTTTAAAAAAAAATCGGAAAAGGGTTTTTGAAAAAAAATCCAGCAAAATGCTTAAAGATCCTAAAAAATCTATAAATAAAGAGACTTTTTACTGCAGAATATTATAATCAACGGTTTATTAGATATTGAATTAAAAGGGGGAATATTTTTAACATTGAAGCCTATGAGATTCGCCTGAATAAATCTGCCGCATGAAGCCACCGAATGGCAGGGTCACTGCTAGGTTTTGCTCTCTGAATAGCCGAAGCATTGCTTCTCTATGGGGATTCACTGCCCGCGAACAGGCACAATATGTGCAGGCCATTCACCAGGATTCTCTGGATAGCCGATTGGGAAGAAAGGTAACCGAACGATGATTTTCGGCGTTCGGTTCCCTTTCGGCAACCATTCGGATCTCTTTGAATAACCCTGTAGGTACCCCAGCTCAGATATTGCAATATATGATTTTCTGATACTCTTTGCATATTTGCTTGTTATTAGGGATGAGCCGAACACTCCCCGAGTTCGGTTCGAACCCGAACTTCCCATTTGTTCGGGTCCGAACCCGAACCCGAACTCGAATCCAATGCAAGTCAATGGGGCTGAAAATTCGGTTTTTAGAGTGCCCTCCAAGAGGGCATATATGCTACATATTTGCCATAAAAGGTGTATGGGGGTCCGGGTAGTGCCCTGGGGGACAGGAAACAAGAACAAAAAGTAAAAAAAAAAAGTTTTTAAAGAGACAGTGAGCTTTCCATGAAATAAGGGTTAAAAATAAAAACCAAAAATTCCTTCAAATATCGTGCCTAGGAGGTCCCCATAACCTGCCCGTGAAGTGGCGGATTTCTAGGATGTATAGAAACACTTAAAAACAAAAAAATGACGTTTCATATGACGGTAAATGCTTTTCCTTTAATCTATCCATAAACAACTGCTTCGGGCGGCAGTCTGTATGAAAAGAGGAGACATTTTCGTACACGCAGAAAAAGTTTACTGATTTTTTTGGCTAAATTATTGTGAAATATATGCAGGCTTTGGATGAAAGTAACAATAGGTGCTTTAAAATTGGTCCTTTAGCGTCCCCAACAGTGCCGTCACACCGTAACCCCTCTGAGGATATGAATCTGATACAGGCGTCAGTGGCAGTGCACCCAAATATTGTGCTTTTGGTGCCAGGCCTACAAGTACTATCATACAGTAACCCCTCTGTGGTATTGTGGAAGAATGCAGGGGTGGACCATGTGGTCCTATATTGAAAAGATATGATTCTGGTAATGGGCATCAGTGCACCCAGATATTGTGCCTGTAATGCCAGGCCAGCAAGTATCATCATACAGTAACCCCTCTGTGGTATTGTGGAAGAGTGCAGGGGTGGACCATGTGGTCCTATATTGAAAAGTTTTTTATCTCTTAATGGGCGTCAGTGCACCCAGATATTGTGCCTTTAATGCAAGGCCAGCAAGTATCATCATACAGTAACCCCTCTGTGGTATTGTGGAAGAATGCAGGGGTGGACCTTGCGGTCCTATATTGAAAAGTTTTTGATCTGGTAATGGGCGTCAGTGCACCCAGATATTGTGCCTTTAATGCTAGGCCAGCAAGTATCATCATACAGTAACCCCTCTGTGGTATTGTGGAAGAATGCAGGGGTGGACCATGTGGTCCTATATTGAAAAGATATGATTCTGGTCAAGGCGTCAGTGCACCCAGATATTGTGCCTTTAATGCCAGGCCAGCAAGTATCATCATACAGTAACCCCTCTGTGGTATTGTGGAAGAATGCAGGGGTGGACCATGTGGTCCTATATTGAAAAGTTTTTGATCTTGGTAATGGGCGTCAGTGCACCCAGATATTGTGCCTTTAATGCCAGGCCAGCAAGTATCATCATACAGTAACCCCTCTGTGGTATTGTGGAAGAATGCAGGGGTGGACCTTGCGGTCCTATATTGAAAAGTTTTTGATCTGGTAATGGGCGTCAGTGCACCCAGATATTGTGCCTTTATTGCCAGGCCAGCAAGTATCATCATACAGTAACCCCTCTGTGGTATTGTGGAAGAATGCAGGGGTGGACCATGTGGTCCCATATTGAAAAGATATGATTCTGGTCAAGGCGTCAGTGCACCCAGATATTCTGCCTTTGGTGCAAGACTGCCAGGCCAGCAAGTATCATCATACAGTAACCCCTCTGTGGTATTGTGGAAGAATGCAGGGGTGGACCTTGTGGTCCTATATTAAAAAGTTTTTGATCTGGTAATGGGCGTCAGTGCACCCAGATATTGTGCCTTTAATGCCAGGCCAGCAAGTATCATCATACAGTAACCCCTCTGTGGTATTGTGGAAGAGTGCAGGGGTGGACCATGTGGTCCTATATTAAAAAGTTTTTGATCTGGTAATGGGCGTCAGTGCACCCAGATATTGTGCCTTTAATGCCAGGCCAGCAAGTATCATCATACAGTAACCCCTCTGTGGTATTGTGGAAGAGTGCAGGGGTGGACCATGTGGTCCTATATTGAAAAGATATGATTCTGGTTAAGGCGTCAGTGCACCCAGATATTGTGCCTTTAATGCCAGGCCAGCAAGTATCATCATACAGTAACCCCTCTGTGGTATTGTGGAAGAATGCAGGGGTGGACCATGTGGTCCTATATTGAAAATATATGATTCTGGTCAAGGCGTCAGTGCACCCAGATATTCTGCCTTTGTTGCAAGACTGCCAGGCCAGCAAGTATCATCATACCGTAATCCCTCTGTGGTATTGTGGAAGAATGCAGGGGTGGACCCTGCTGTTCAAAAAATTAAAATTATATAAATCTGGCACAGGCGTCAGTGCAGCCAAATATTGTGCCTTTCATGGCAGCAAGTGCATTCACACCGTAACCCTTTTGTGGTATTGCAGAAGAGTTCAGTGCTGGAGGTTTTGTGCATGCAGAAGACATACCCAATCTATTCCGTTACTTCGGCATCAGGGGATTGATAGCTGCTGATCCAGGACTGATTCATTTTTATAAATGTCAGCCGGTCTACAGAGTCGGTGGACAGATGCACTCTTTTGTCTGTGACAAAACCTCCAGCAGCACTGAACATCCTTTCGGAAAGCACGCTAGATGAAGGGCAACCTAGTAGTTGCACAGCATATTGGCTAAATTCTGGCCAGTGATCCAATCTCAACACTCAGTAACTAATCCAGTGGATCATCTGCTGGAAAGGTATCCAGGTCAGCCCTTACCCCTAGGTAGTTCTGCACCATATGGTGAAGACGCTGGCAATGGGTGCCTACATTTGACGTCCCTGGGCGTCGAGGACTAAAAAAAATTAAAAAAGCATCAGTCAAGCGGCCCTGGCCTTCACCACTATTCCTCTGATCACCCGCAGCCTCAGAAGCACGTGTGTCAGCACTTGGTAATCTACCAGTGCCTGGAAAGGTGTTACACAAGTGTCGCTTTAGAGCGTCCTCAAGTTTTTTCATCCTTTGCTCCCTCTGTGTGGGCAGGATGAGCTCTGCAACTTTCCCCTTGTATCGTGGATCAAGAAGGGTTGCCAACCAGTAATGATCCCTCTCCTTGATAGCACGAATCCTGGGGTCCTTTAGCAGGTTTTGCATCATTAGAGAGCCCATGCAGCGTAGGTTGGAGGTGGCATTAGCTTCCGAGTCTTCCTGGTCAATGAGGATGACCGTATCGTGCACTTCCTCCTCCCAGCCACGCACTAGCCCTTCTGTTACTGGGCACACAAAACCCTCCCTTGAGGAATCCCCAACTTCAATGCCCCCACTACTTAAATATTCCTCCTCCTCCTCATCCTCCTCCTGTCTGATCTGAGTAGGACCCGCTGGAATGCTGTCTACGGAAAGACTGGGGCCTTGAGAGCTAGGGAAGGCCGCCTCTTCCTCCCGCTGCTGTGCCTCTAGAGCCACATCTATAATTCCCCGCAGAGTGTGCTCCAGCAGGAACACTAAAGGAATTGTGTCACTGATGCGTGCACTGTCCCTGCTCACCATCCTTGTTGCCTCCTCAAATGGTGACAGTACAGTGCATGCATCCTTGATCATCCGCCACTGCGGGGGGGGAAAAAAACAAGTTGACCTGAACCTGTCCTTGTGCCATACTCACACAGGTACTCGTTGATGGCCCTCTGCTGCTTGTGCAGACGCTGCAGCATTGCTAATGTCGAGTTCCACCTGGTGGGCATGTCACAGATCAGAAGGTTTGTGGGAAGGTGGAACTCTCTTTGAATTTCTGCCAGGCGAACGCTTGCTGGGAATGACCGTCTGAAGTGGCTGCAGACTTTTCTGGCCTGGATGAGAAGCTCTGGCAGCCCTGGGTACTTCGTTAGGAAACGCTGTACCACCAGATTTAGGACGTGTGCTAGGTATGGTACATGCGTCAATTTACCCTTGCGTAGGGCGGAGAGAAGGTTGCTGCCATTATCGCAGACGATCATTCCCAGCTCAAGCTGGCGTGGTGTTAACCATCTCTGAACCTGCCCCTGCAGAGCTGACAAAATTTCTGACCCGGTGTGGCTCCTGTTCCCTAAACATACCAGCTCAAGCACAGTATGGCATCTTTTTGCTTGAGCCATTGCGTAGACCCTGTAAGGCGTCGGTTTAACTGCCACTTTGCCAGAGACAGAGAAGGAGGAGGAGGAGGAGGAATAGGTGGTGGTGGTGGAGCAGACAGACCTCATACAAGCAGCTTTTTGGAGGCGTGGTGGATGAACAAGCTCCAGCACAGAGCCCCGTCTTGGATCCCTCCCAGCTGCAATCAGAGTTACCCAGTGTGCCGTGAAGGAAATGTAACGACCCTGTCCATGCTTGCTGGACCACGTGTCTAAAGTCACATGCACCTTGCTGCTGACTGCCTTTGCCAATGACTGCATAACATTATCTTCCACGTGCTGGAATAGTGCTGGAATGGCCTTGCATGAAAAGTAATGGTGTTTTGGAACCTGCCACTGTGGTACAGCACATTCAGCAAATTCACGGAAGGGAGCAGAGTCCACCAGCTGGAAAGGCAGCAGCTGCAATGCGAGTAATTTTGCTAAGCTGGCATTTAGACGCTGTGCTTGGGGATGGTTGGGACTATATTTTTTCTTTCGCTGCAGCAGCTGCGGCAACGTAATCTGACTGCGTAAATCTTCGGCTACTGGGATGATGTCACATTGTGAAGAAGGACCTGGTACATCCATTACTGTAGCACCATCCCTGTTGGTGGAGGTTGTAGGCAATGACATGGCAGGACATACAGTGGGGGTAGAGACAGATGAGGAGGAGGAGGATCTACGCAAAGTTTTGCGCCAACGGGATGTGTGGCACTTATTCATATGTTGCCTCAAGCACGTGGTACCCAAGTGTCCGGCATCTTTCCTACGCTTAAGCCTCATCTGACATAGATTACAAATAGCAACGCTACGCTCTACTGCACATTTCTTAAAGAACTCCCAGACAACAGAGTTCCTGCATGTGTTCTTTGAGACAACAGCACTCTGCACGGGAGCAGCTCTGACATGTGATGCCTTGGACTGTCACAGTGGCAGTACCACCAGGCACGCACCACCCTATCCTTGCCCTCCGATCCTTGGAAGTGGTCGGTCTGTATATATATCCCTATGAATATAACTCGCAGCAAGGTGAGGCCCTGGTTCCTGAGAGAAGCCCCTATATGCAGAGATGCAGTGTAAACTGCAAGGACAGATGAAAGCAACACAGGGTTAACAAGAGACCTCTGTACGGCAATACCAAAGATTCCCTGCACTGAAAGGCCGGTCTTTAGGATAGCCGGATCTAATCTAAAGGAAAGTATTACCTTGAAGCCGTACAGAGTCTTTTGTTGTATACAGATGACAGGGTTACCTGGAAACGGTACAGACAAGGAAAATACTATAGAGTAGTCATATAGAGGAAAGCCAAAAGGTCATAACCAGAGAGAGTACGTCATACAGGATATGGGAATAGGAACCAGAAGGGAAGTCAGCCAAGCCAAAATCGGTAACCGGGGAATCAGAATGGAACATAAACAGCAAACCAAAATACAGCAATAGACAGAACTAAATACACAAAAGGATCAACAGGTGAGCAGCACACAGAACACCAATTAACCCCTGGGAGGCCACCCAGGAATTGGCAGCAACAGAAACACAAGGGAAAAAACACAAAATACAAATACAGAGGGCGGGAAGACAGGTTTGGAACGTGGGAACGTGACATGGACTGGCTAGTGCTACGGTTGGTCACAGAGGATGTTGTGCCTCGTGTTTGCTGTGCCTCCTCCTCCCCCTCTTCCTCACTTAATTCCTCTGTTCGATCTTGCACCCAGGTGGAGTCAGTGACCTCATCATCATTGTCATCATCACCCCCTATCTCCTCGTCACTGGAGCCAACTTGGCAGTATGCTGCAGCTGCTGGGGCAACATGAGTGCCAGTTATTTGTGTGTCATTACTGGCACCCCCTTCCTCTAGGTTGATTATACTCCCTTCCTCAACCTCAGAGATTGAATCAGAGCACTGTACTTGCTGCGCATCCTCAAGCAGCATGTCACTCTCATTGTAGTCAAACAATTCAGCTGACTCCTCCGTGTGTGATAGCGAGGCTACGGCAGGAGTAGCTGTGGACATGGAGGCTGCATTAGATCCTTTGGCAGCTGATGTGGACTGTAAAGCACTAGAAGCCTGGCTGGCAGAGGACTCGGAGGATGAGGATGGCCTGGTTAGCCAATCCACCAAGTCCTCTGTATGTTGCTGCTGCTTAAGACTGCCAGCACCAGTTAGAAAGGACAAGCGTGCCCCTGCAGAGGATGCACCGCGTCCACCACGACCAGAGGCACAGCCTCCCGACACAGGGGCTGCTTGCCCTCTTAGGCTAGGGTCGACTAGCGCAGTTTTTAACGTGCGTTTAGCCGCACGAAATCACGGCCGTACTAGCAGCAAATGACGTCCAATGCCGGGGAACATACGACGAACGGCCGCACGAAAGTTCGTCCGCGCAACGCAAGTGGCCAAACGCATTTTTTCGAGAACGTCAAACCGCTACTACTGACGTACAGAGTGCGCTGCGGCCGCATAGCGGCGTGTGTTGTGATTAGGGACGTCAGACGCTGCTCATGTCCGGACTAACATAACGTCCAGACTCAAAAAGTGTTTATTTGATGATCCGTACAAAATCACGGACGAAAAGGCGCATCGTATGACCGCTATCGCGTATTCCGGGGAAAATACGTACGTTCGTTCGACCGAACTTTTTCACGGACGACGTGAAAAATGCGTTCGTCTGACCCTAGCCTTATCTGTGTCTGGGAGCGTCTGCCTGTCCTTTTTGTTCTTTCAGACATGGTGAGTGATATATAGATTAATATATACAGAACTCTAATTCAACTCTGGTATAAAGATTTAAAGAACTCTGGTATAACTCAGTGAGACACACTGATAGCTGGCAGCCAGTGACAAGAGACAGATCACCTCAATTCACAAATGTTTTAAAGAAATTAGTGAGCCCCAAAATACAGCGTGGTACTGGATGTGTGACGAGACACAGTTCACCTCAATTCCCAAATGTTTTGTAGAAATTAGTGAGCCCCAAAATAATGCGTGGTACTGGTTGTGTGACAAGAGACAGATAACCTCAATTCACAAATGTTTTGTAGAAATTAGTGAGCCCCAAAATACAGCGTGGTACTGGATGTGTGACGAGACACAGTTCACCTCAATTCCCAAATGTTTTGTAGAAATTAGTGAGCCCCAAAATATGCGTGGTACTGGTTGTGTGACAAGAGACAGATAACCTCAATTCACAAATGTTGTAAAAATTAGTGAGCCCCAAAATACTGCGTGGTACTGGATGTGTGACGAGACACAGATCACCTCAATTCCCAAATGTTTTGTAGAAATTTGTGACCCCCAAAATACTTGCTGGCAGTGACAAGAGACAGAACACCTCAATTCAGAAATGTTTTAAAGAAATTAGTGAGCCCCAAAATACAGCGTGGTACTGGATGTGTGACGAGACACAGATCACCTCAATTCCCAAATGTTTTGTAGAAATTAGTGAGCCCCAAAATAATGCGTGGTACTGGTTGTGTGACAAGAGACAGATCACCTCAATTCACAAATGTTTTGTAGAAATTAGTGAGCCCCAAAATACTGCGTGGTACTGGATGTGTGACAAGACACAGATCACCTCAATTCACAAATGTTTTAAAGAAATTAGTGAGCCCCAAAATACTGCGTGGTACTGGATGTGACGAGACACAGATCACCTAAATTCCCAAATGTTTTTTAGAAATTTGTGAGCCCCAAAATACTTGCTGGCAGTGACAAGACACAGATCACCTCAATTCCCAAATGTTTTGTAGAATTTGTGACCCCCAAAATACTTGCTGGCAGTGACAAGAGACAGAACACCTCAATTCAGAAATGTTTTAAAGAAATTAGTGAGCCCCAAAATACAGCGTGGTACTGGATGTGTGACGAGACACAGATCCTCATTCCAAAATGTTTTGTAGAAATTAGTGAGCCCCAAAATAATGCGTGGTACTGGTTGTGTGACAAGAGACAGATCACCTCAAATCACAAATGTTTTGTAGAAATTAGTGAGCCCCAAAATTACTGCGTGGTACTGGATGTGTGACAGACACAGATCACCTCAATTCAACAAATGTTTTGTAGAAATTAGTGAGCCCCAAAATACTGCGTGGTACTGGATGTGTGACGAGACACAGCATCACCTCAATTCCAAATGTTTTGTAGAAATTTGTGACCCCCAAATACTGCTGGCAGTGACAAGAGACAGAACACCTCAATTCACAAATGTTTTAAAGAAATTAGTGAGCCCCAAAATACAGCGTGGTACTGGATGTGTGACGAGACACAGATCACCTCAATTCCCAAATGTTTTGTAGAATTAGTGAGCCCCAAAATAATGCGTGGTACTGGTTGTGTGACAAGAGACAGATCACCCAATTCACAAATGTTTTGTAGAAATTAGTGAGCCCCAAAATACTGCGTGGTACTGGATTGTGTGACAAGACACAGATCACCTCAATTCACAATGTTTTTAAAGAAATTAGTGAGCCCCAAAATACTGCGTGGTACTGGATGTGTGACGAGACACAGATCACCTCAATTCCCAAATGTTTTTTAGAAGTTTGTGAGCCCCAAAATACTTGCTGGCAGTGACAAGACACAGATCACCTCAATTCCCAAATGTTTTGTAGAAATTTTGACCCCCAAAATACTTGCTGGCAGTGACAAGAGACAGATCACCTCAATTCAGAATGTTTTAAAGAAATTAGTGAGCCCCAAAATACAGCGTGGTACTGGATGTGTGACGAGACACAGATCACCTCAATTCACAAATGTTTTGTAGAAATTAGTGAGCCCCAAAATAATGCGTGGTACTGGTTGTGTGACAAGAGACAGATCACCTCAATTCACAAATGTTTTGTAGAAATCAGTGAGCCCCGAAATACAGCGTGGTACTGGATGTGTGACGAGACACAGTTCACCTCAATTCCCAAATGTTTTGTAGAAATTAGTGAGCCCCAAAATAATGCGTGGTACTGGTTGTGTGACAAGAGACAGATAACCTCAATTCAAATTTGTAGAAATTAGTGAGCCCCAAAATACTGCGTGGTACTGGATGTGTGACGAGACACAGATCATCTCAATATTTTGTAGAAATTTGTGACCCCCAAAATACTTGCTGGCAGTGACAAGAAGACAGAACTCAATCAAGAGAAATGTTTTAAAGAAATTAGTGAGCCCCAAAATACAGCGTGGTACTGGATGTGTGACGAGACACAGATCACCTCAATTCCCAAATGTTTTGTAGAAATTAGTGAGCCCCAAAATAATGCGTGGTACTGGTTGTGTGACAAGACAGATCACCTCAATTCACAAATGTTTTGTAGAAATTAGTGAGCCCCAAAATACTGCGTGGTACTGGATGTGTGACAAGACACAGATCACCTCAATTCACAAATGTTTTTAAAAAATTAGTGAGCCCCAAAATACTGCGTGTACTGGATGTGTGACGAGACACAGATCACCTCAATTCCAAATGTTTTTTAGAAATTTGTGAGCCCCAAAATACTTGCTGGCAGTGACAAGACACAGATCACCTCAATTCCCAAATGTTTTGTAGAAATTTGTGACCCCCAAAATACTTGCTGCAGTGACAAGAGACAGAACACCTCAATTCAGAAATGTTTTAAAGAAATTAGTGAGCCCCAAAATACAGCGTGGTACTGGATGTGTGACGAGACACAGATCACCTCAATTCCCAATGTTTTGTAGAAATTAGTGAGCCCCAAAATAATGCGTGGTACTGGTTGTGTGACAAGAGACAGATCACCTCAATTCACAAATGTTTTGTAGAAATTAGTGAGCCCCAAAATACTGCGTGGTACTGGATGTGTGACAAGACACAGATCACCTCAATTCACAAATGTTTTGTAGAAATTAGTGAGCCCCAAAATACTTGGTACTGGATGTGTGACGAGACACAGATCACCTCAATTCCCAAATGTTTTGTAGAAATTTGTGACCCCCAAAATACTTGCTGGCAGTGACAAGAGACAGAACACCTCAATTCAGAAATGTTTTAAAGAAATTAGTGAGCCCCAAAATACAGCGTTGGTACTGGATGTGTGACGAGACACAGATCACCTCAATTCCCAAATGTTTTGTAGAAATTAGTGAGCCCCAAAATAATGCGTGGTACTGGTTGTGTGACAAGGACAGATCACCTCAATTCACAAATGTTTTGTAGAAATTAGTGAGCCCCAAAATACTGCGTGGTACTGGATGTGTGAAAGACACAGATCACCTCAATTCACAAATGTTTTAAAGAAATTAGTGAGCCCCAAAATACAGCGTGGTACTGGATGTGTGACGAGACACAGATCACCTCAATTCCCAAATGTTTTGTAGAAATTAGTGAGCCCCAAAATAATGCGTGGTACTGGTTGTGTGACAAGAGACAGATCACCTCAATTCACAAATGTTTTGTAGAAATTAGTGAGCCCCAAAATACTGCGTGGTACTGGATGTGTGACAAGACACAGATCACCTCAATTCACAAATGTTTTAAAGAAATTAGTGAGCCCCAAAATACTGCGTGGTACTGGATGTGTGACGAGACACAGATCACCTCAATTCCCAAATGTTTTTTAGAAGTTTGTGAGCCCCAAAATACTTGCTGGCAGTGACAAGACACAGATCACCTCAATTCCCAAATGTTTTGTAGAAATTTGTGACCCCCAAAATACTTGCTGGCAGTGACAAGAGACAGATCACCTCAATTCAGAAATGTTTTAAAGAAATTAGTGAGCCCCAAAATACAGCGTGGTACTGGATGTGTGACGAGACACAGATCACCTCAATTCACAAATGTTTTGTAGAAATTAGTGAGCCCCAAAATAATGCGTGGTACTGGTTGTGTGACAAGAGACAGATCACCTCAATTCACAAATGTTTTGTAGAAATCAGTGAGCCCCGAAATACAGCGTGGTACTGGATGTGTGACGAGACACAGATCACCTCAATTCACAAATTGTTTTGTAGAAATTAGTGAGCCCCAAAATAATGCGTGGTACTGGTTGTGTGACAAGAGACAGATCACCTCAATTCACAAATGTTTTGTAGAAATTAGTGAGCTCCGAAATACAGCGTGGTACTGGATGTGTGATGAGACACAGATCACCTCAATTCACAAATGTTTTATAGAAATTAGTGAGCCCCAAAATAATGCATGGTACTGGTTGTGTGACAAGAGACAGATCACCTCAATTCACAATGTTTTGTAGAAATTAGTGAGCTCCGAAATACAGCGTGGTACCGGATGTGTGATGAGACACAGATCACCTCAATTCACAAATGTTTTATAGAAATTAGTGACCCCCAAAATAATGCGTGGTACTGGTTGTGTGACAAGAGACAGATCACCTCAATTCACAAATGTTTTGTAGAAATCAGTGAGCCCCGAAATACAGCGTGGTACTGGATGTGTGACGAGACACAGATCACCTCAATTCACAAATGTTTTGTAGAAATTAGTGAGCCCCAAAATAATGCGTGGTACTGGTTGTGTGACAAGAGACAGATCACCTCAATTCACAAATGTTTTGTAGAAATTAGTGAGCTCCGAAATACAGCGTGGTACTGGATGTGTGATGAGACACAGATCACCTCAATTCACAAATGTTTTATAGAAATTAGTGAGCCCCAAAATAATGCATGGTACTGGTTGTGTGACAAGAGACAGATCACCTCAATTCACAAATGTTTTGTAGAAATTAGTGAGCTCCGAAATACAGCGTGGTACCGGATGTGTGATGAGACACAGATCACCTCAATTCACAAATGTTTTATAGAAATTAGTGACCCCCAAAATAATGCGTGGTACTGGTTGTGTGACAAGAGACAGATCACCTCAATTCACAAATGTTTTAAAGAAATTAGTGAGCCCCAAAATACTGCGTGGTACTGGATGTGTGACGAGACACAGATCACCTCAATTCCCAAATGTTTTTTAGAAATTTGTGACCCCCAAAATACTTGCTGGCAGTGACAAGACACAGATCACCTCAATTCCCAAATGTTTTGTAGAAATTTGTGACCCCAAAATACTGCGTGGTACTGGCTGTGTGACAAGACACAGATCACCTCAATTCACAAATGTTTTAAAGAAATTAGTGAGCCCAAAAAAGATTTGCTGGCACAGTGACAAGACCCAGAAGATCACCTCAATTCACAAATGTTTTAAAGAAAGTTGTAAACCCCATAAAAACTTGCTGGCACAGTGACAAGACACACATCACATAAATTCCCTGATATTTGGTAGAAATGAGGCCCAAAAAGACTTGCTGGCACAGTGACAAGACCCAGAAGATCACCTCATTTCACAAATGTTTTAAAGAAAGTTTTAAACCCAAAAAAACTTGCTGGCACAGTGACAAGACACACATCACCTAAATTCCCTGATATTTGGTAAAAATGAAACCCCCCCCAGACCCCCCAGTAGCGTGGCAGACCGGCAGTAACAAGACACAACAATCTCCTTTGAAATCTCCTCTGAAATGCGTGCAGAATCGGCACGTGGAAACGTTATATAGTGTGCTGCGGGACTTAGCTCTGTGAGCCCATGATTGGGCAAAATTTGCCCAATCAGGACTCTGAGCGGTGATTGGCATAGTGTTGAACCAGTCTTGCACCAGACCTGTGGTCAGGTGCAAGGCTGTAGCCAATTACGAGCTTCAGGCCAGTGGGAAAATGCATTGTGGTCCATTGAGGTCGAACATGCGGCGAACACCCGGAAATGTTCGGTGTTCACGATCTCATCGAACAGGCCAAGTTCGGGTCGAACCCCGAACCGTCCGAACCCGAACCGCTCATCCCTACTTGTTATAATTAATCACACCACCTGCTTTTATACGTGCAAAATCTGTCAGGATTTAGCTGCAAAATACCTTTATTACTTGCACTATTTACAGTATCTACCCTATTGAGCACCTGTGGGGCATCCTCAAACAGAAGGTGGAGGAGTGCAAGGTCTCCAATATCCACCAGCTCCGTGAGTGGAAGAGGACTCCAGTGGCATCCTGTGAAGCTCTGGTGATCTCCATGTCCAAGAGGGTTAAGGCAGTGCTGGAAAATAACAGTAGCCACACAAAATATTGACACTTTGGGTCCAATTTGGACATTTTCACTTAGGGGTCGTCTCACTTTTTTTGGCAGCGGTTTAGACATTAATGGCTGTGTGTTGAGTTATTTCGAGGGGACAGCAAATTTATTCTGTTATACAAGCTGGACACTCACTACTTTACATTGTAGCAAAGTGTAATTTCTTCAGTGTTGTCACATGAAAAGATATAATGAAATATTTACAAAAATGTGAGGGGTACCCTCACTTCTGTGAGATACTGTATCTGCTACTGTTGATTCTGAGTTATAACTAAGACTGGGAACTTGGCTGAGAGGTTTACTGTCTATATTACTCTCATTTTCCTGTCATTACAATGATTCTTCACAAAGCTCTCATTTTACAAGCAGAAAAGTGCTTAAGAGACCACACAGCTGTCTTCTAGGTGTAGTATAACGTTTTACTGAATCCAGTCAGCTGAGCTGGATTTATTCCATAGAAGCCATATACTTTTATTAGAAAACATCAGATAATGCATGTTTGGAATGGAAGCAAATATATGTAAATTAGACTAATGATGATGACACCCAGGCAGAACAATTAATTCTCTTTCCCATGAGTCTCACACTTTTCATCTTCCTTTACTATCAATAGTATTTGGATGTTTTTGGCAGCCTCCAGGAGCTAGTGATGGGAAGTATCAAAGACAAATCCCATCATCGTTAAGTCTTACCACCAAAAACTACTCCATTAGGTGCAGTAATGATTGCATGTGGCTTGGTAATTATTGTGAAGCCTCATGCAATTGTTACAGCAATGTTTGATATTCTAATCCAAGTGGCAAGTTCTGTAACCGCTTGGCTTTGCATGTTTATATCGCTGGTTGTGTGTCCTACCACTACTAGCACTGGAATGATGAGTAGTTCTATGTCATTCATCATTCACGATGCAAGTGCAAAAAATGGTCTGCAATTGCACTTACCACAAAATCACTTTATACCTGGTTTATGTAACGAAATCGTGGTTACCGCTCAAGCAAACAGGTTACAGGAAGCAGTAATTCAGTGATCTTGCGATCGCAGATTACCACTCTAAAATAATAAAGACCAAGATCATTTTCTCTGAGAGAGGCATAATGTGACATGGATTCTTTACTTAGTTAGTAGGATATGGTCTCCCTGTAGGTGTTCCACATCTCCACATAAGCTCACTGTTTCACAAAAATCGAGAGACTATAGAAGCACTGGCAATTTCTAATCTAGGTTATTAAGTATGGCATAAAAAGTGAAATAGTTACATAGGCTGAAGAAAAAGACGTGTGTCCATCGAGTTCAGCCCTTCACACATCACCTACTGTTGTTGGCCCACAAGAATGCAAAAAACCCAGTCTGAAGCGCTCGCCAAATATTCAACCTACTGGGGAAAAAAATCCTTGTTGACCCCAGATGGCAGTCCGATTTCTCCTTGGATCAAGCAGCTTTTACCCACATATTAAATATTATAACCCTTAATATTATGTTTTTCAGGAAGTCATCCAGTCTTTGTTTAAAAGTCTATACAGCCTCTGACCCAACCACCTCAACAAGCAGAGAATTCCACAGCTTTATTGTTCTCACTGTAAAAAAAACCTTCCTACAGTTTAGACTGAATGGATGATGAGCATTGCCTTATAAAGCGTGATGTCAAAAGGAATTGGTTATCTGTACACAATGTGAAATTTACAAGCATTACATAAAACTGAAATTTCTAGCATTCTATAAATATTAAATTAAATATGACATATTTAGAAAACTGAAGAAAGAGTGCAGAAAGCACTTGGATTGGAAAGCAAAGATAAATTAACTGGTTAGTTGTTAGACACTCATGCAAATGTGATTGAGGAAAAAGAGGACAGATACAAGTTGCTGAAAGAACGGAACAGCCAGGATGAAACATGTCTGTCAGAGAAGTTTGTATTTGATCAGAAGAAATACATTTTATATATATATATATATGATAAAAAGAAAACAGACATCAAAATCGCGTTAAAAGATAGAAAGCTAGGAATTTCATACCGGCAGCAATATTCAGTATAGCCTGTAAATTCTTAAGAAAAATACAATAGCAGAATTTCATGCAATTTTGAATTTTTTAAAAAAATGCTTAAAAATCCTAAAAAATCTAAAAATAAAGAGACTCTTTACTGCAGAATATTATAAGCAACGGTTTATTAGATATTGAATTAAGGCTAGGGTCAGACTAACGCATTTTTCACGTTGTCCGTGAAAATGTGCGTTCGAAGAATGGACGTATTTTTCACGGAATACGCAATAGCGGTCATACTATGCGCAGTTTCATCCGTGATTTTGTACGGATCATCAATAAAACACTTCTGCATCTGGACGTTATTGTTGGCCGGACATTAGCAGCGTCTGATGTCTCCAATTCACGCACACACGCGCTAGCGGACGCAGCGCACTCTGTACGTCAGTACTAGTGGTTTAACGTTCTCGAAAAAATGCGTTCATTTTCCACTTGCGTTGCGCAGCCGGACTTTTGTGCGACCGTACTTTGTATATTGGCTGTCATTGCCCGGCATCTGCTGCTAGTGCGGCCGTGATTAAGTGCGCCAGAACGCGCGTTCGCACTGCCTCAGTCTGACCCTAGCCTTAAATGGAAATATTTTTAACATTGAAACCTATGGGATAAAACAATCTTGTTGCTAAAACATCAGGCAGACGAGGCCCTCTAATCAGGCACTGAGGAGCCCGCCGGGGCCTCCCAAGGATCCCTTGAGGAGCATGCGGCCGTTGGATGACAGAGCTGCGACTGTGTGGGCAGCCTGGCCGGGTGCATGTGGCAGAGAGGTGGTGCAGGGAGGGAGCCACTGCACCTGCGGCCACGGCAAACCCCCCCCCACAACCCCAGGATCCAGGGAGCCTCCACTGACTGACCACCAGGCTAAGGTAAAAAAATAAAATCCGAGGACATTTTTAAATGTCCCAAGGAACATAAAATAAAACTTTTTTTCTTCTCTTTCTATTACTCACCTGATTCCTGGATCCACCAACAAGCGCAGCCTCCCGTCTCCCACGCTGTTAGACGCTGCATACACCAGCGCGCTGTGTGAAGCTTCTGAGAAGATACGCAATTAGTGTAGAGGGAGCGATGCAAAATGCGCAGCCGGCTTCCTTGCTACACTAATAACGTATCTTCTCAGAAGTATACTTGTTACTTACCCTGCTTGTTCTGAGGACCCGATCTGTTGCCAGCTTTGCCTGCCATTCTCGACTATTCGACTATTCTCTCTGTGTACTCCCTGCCTGTTCTGTTTGCCTCCTGTTGCTACTGATGTGCACCGATTCTCACCATATACATTAGCGCAGTACAAGTGCCTAAATGTTGCTGACCCGGTTTTGTTATAACAACTACTCTCGCTCTGCGCCCCTGTCTGGTATATTCCGCTGCTTGTTACTGCTGGTGCGCTACCATCCTGCCATATACTATAGCGCAGTACAAACATATATTGATCTCAGTCTGTGGTGTATATTGTTGGTGCTGTCGCCCTGGCCTGTGTGGCTGCTAGAGGTTAGGTTTAGTGGTCCCGAGTCCCGACCATCCTATGGATCGGAGGGTTAGAGGTCTGTTACCAGGGATCCTACCAGGTCTGTCCTGGGGAATCGTTACAAATATGCGGTGAACGCCGCAGCAAATGTTAATGCTCATGCAATTTTAATGCACCTGTTGTTACTTTCATCCAAAGCCTGCATAAGTTTCACCATAATTTAGCCCAAAAAATCACTAAACTTTTTCTGCGTGTCCTAAAACGTGTCCTCTTTTCATACAGGCTGCCGCCCCAAGCAGTTGTTTATGAATAGATTAACCACTTGAATGCTAAGGACGCGCTCAGCGCGTCCTCAGCATTCCCGCTGGTGTGCTGAGGACGCGCTGAGCGCGTCCTCACATTGGGGTCAGCGTTCGGCCGGGTTCCGGCCGATCGCTGGCCCCTCCGGTGCGGGCTGACATCCTGGATGTCAGCCGCGCATCCGGACCAGCAGCCGCCAGCATTAGGTGTCATCGCGGGGGCGCGATGACACCTAATTCAGGCGCCCCCCCGCATGTGCGGAGGAGGCGCCTGAAAGGGAGGGGGGGGAGGTCCTTCGGACCTCTCTCCCTCCCGATCGGCGGCGCACAGGGGGTTAACCCAGGCATCATTTGGAAGGGCACAGCCTGCCCTTCCAAATGATGCCTGGCATTAACCCCTGGGGAGCTGGATCGCGAATCGGCGCTGAAAAGCGCCGGTTCGCGATCCTTTCCCGGAGCTGGCCGACATCTTGGATGATAGCACGATAGCACGTAGCACGATGACGCCAGTCCTAGACTTAACCCCTAACTGCCACCAACTGTGGAGATAGGGAGTTCCAATGAACTCCCTATCTCCCGATCCGTGGCAGTTAGGGCTTAAATTTTGGTATCGTTGGATCGGCCAGAGCATGGCCGCTCCAACGATACCAAACACTACAGTGAAAAATTTTGTAAAAAAAAATAAAAAAATTTTAAAAAAAAAAATTAAACACTTTTTTTTGGGTTTGTTAATGCAGCAATATTGTTCCCATTTCAATTATAATGTGAACAATGATGCTGCACTAACGATTTTTGTATGCGGTGCGTTTGTTAAAAATAGTGTCATTTTCCCCAAAAAAAAAAGTAACGAGACCCCATCTCTAATTTTTTTAACAAGCGCACCCCATACAAAATATAACCGCAATTGCTCGCATGTTAAAATGTGGAAAAAAACACTTTACACATTGTAAATTATTGAAAATACATATTTTATTGCATTTTTTGTTATAATATACAGACATGACATAACGTATACATATAATAATGACATATTATGAATCTACCGAGTCTGACGGAAAGAACGATATATAATATGTCTGGGTCATATACTAAAATAAGCCTTCAAAACACGTTTAAACATGATGCGCAAAACAGGTAAAAATGACCTCAGCATAGGGGCGGGAAAAGCCTCAGCAGCGAAAGGGTTAAAGGAAAACCATTTACCGGTCATTTGAAATGTCATTTTTTTCTTTTTAAATGTTTCTATACATCCTACAAATCTGCCACTTCACGGGCAGGTTATGGGGACCTCCTAGGCACGATATTTGAAGGAATTTTTAGTTTTTATTCTTAACCTTTATGTCATGGAAAAATCACTGTTAATTTAAAAACTTTTTTTTTTTTTACTTTTTGTACTTGTTTCCTGTTCCCCAGGGCACTACCCAGCACCCCCTACACCTATTATGGCAAATATCTTGCATATATGCCCTCTTGGAGGGCACTCTAAAAATTGAACGTTCGAGTCCCATTGAATTGCATTGAGTTTGAATCGTGTTCACGTTCGAATTCAAACTTTTTCAAATGTTCGTGTTCGAATGCGAACCGAACACGGGGGTGTTCGGCCCATCACTATTTAATTCTATATATTGAACTATTTTATTTCAAACAAAACCAAACCTTAGCATATACCATAAGGGAATTGGGCTAGATTACAATCTAGATGCTAAAACAGGGACGCTAAGGAGAAAAACCTGCTCCTCAGCGTCCCCATTTTAGCATGAGATTACTGTATAAATGTTGCTGCTTATGAAATAGCCTCTCAGACTCCAGCTGCAGTGCTGTGGTAAATTTATTAACAGAATAACTTCTAGCAAGATCTATAAACTTCAGCTCTAACTTCTAGTCAGTGTCCATGTGTCTGACTTCCTGAATTAACTACTTCCTGTTGAGCTGCAGTGCAACATATAGTAAACGTCCCCTGGAACCAAACACTCTCTGTTCTGGTTCCATACATATTGATACAATTATGGTACAGGAGCTAAACCAGCAGCCTGCACCATAAAACAGCACTAAGCCTCAGGATACTTGTGGCAGTGCCAAGCGCCGCCGCGAGCATCCCATCCATGGAGTCCATAGGACTCCATTGAGGCTTATGCTACCGGATCACAAGACCTGCAGGATCCAGCAGGTCGGCATAGTGATTCGCAGAGGGAGACTGAGGGACCCCAGTCTCTCTCTGCTCCCGGTGGCAAGAAGAGGTAGATGGAGTTGCCGTTCTCACTGCAGGAAGAGTGGTGAGTATGTCATTTTTTTTTGGGGGGGGGTTTAGCTGGTGCTGGCTGATTGTGCAGAAGCAGAATCTGTTAGCACCAGGTCCTAGCTGTGGTTAACTTTTGAGTTAACTGCAGCTTGGCGTAATTAGCTTTACGAATTTGTAATCCTAATGCTAATTGACACTTTGCACTCCCCATGTTAAGCATAGGGAGTGCAAAGTACAGTAAGGTTGTGCTGAAAAGCGCAAGATCCGAATTGCTAATGTTTTTTTTAACCCGTTACCGTTTGGATTGTAATATGGTTCGTCCGCGCTAGGGCAACCAGAGCCAACGTTAACGCTCACACCAGTAAGCACTAACAATAGCGTTAGGAATGTAATATGGCCCTCTGTCTTTTTTTATAAGTATAACTTTTTTAGTATTGAATGTGCCTTTTGAGATGAGACGGAATAAATTTTCAGCCCCCTCCCGATCTTAATAGTTTTAATCAGGGGCGGACTGACAACTAATGGGTCCCCGGGGCAATTGGAGATCATGTGGCCGCCGTGTGCCGCACCCACACAAACCCCAACCATACAACACAACATCCACGGCAGCCCACACCCACTCATTGCAGCTAAGCCTGCACCACGGCACAGAAAGTCCCTGTGGCAAACAAGGGAAACTGCCAATCACTTTAATAGATACTGTATATTACTGACACATTGCACATTACAGAGCTCCACAGCAATAAACCTCACAGTAATGTGCAGTGTGTATGAACGTATCACAGAGCTCCACAGCAATAAACCTCACAATAATGAGGCAGAAATCTTGAATGATTATTTTTCTTCAGTATTTATCAAAGAGAAACCTATAACAGGAGACATGCAATTCATTGATAAAAACTTACTAATAAAAAGTGACTGGTTGACTCAGGACATGGTTTTGCAGGGGTTTGAGTCGAAATCCCTACAACCAGGTTCCCTAATGCAAAATCCTGAAAGCCAACTTCCCTACACAGACAACTCCCTGACGGCCCACTTCCCTATACAGACAACTCCCTGATGGCCAACTTCCCTACACAGACAACTCCCTGATGGCCAACTTCCAGATATCCAAAATCCCAGCGGCTAACACTAACCCTACTCCCTAACCCCCTAAACCTAGCCCTAACCCTAACCCCCCTAAACCTAGCCCTAACCCCCTAAACCTAGCCCTAGCTCTAACCCCCCTAAACCTAGCCCAACCCCCTAAACCTAGCCCTAACCCTACCTCCCCTAAACCTAGCCCTAACCCTGACCCCCTAAACCTAGCCCTAACCCCTAAACCTAACCCTAACTAGCCTAAACCTAGCCCTAACTCTAACCCCCTAAACCTAGCCCTAACCCTAACCCCCTAAACCTAGCCCTAACCCTAGTCCTCTCCCCCTCCCCGCATGTGCTGGACATTTCCAGCACAGCAGGGGAGGGTCTGCATCGTGTGGCTGTCACTGTGGAGGAGGAAGGGGCGGAGTCAGCATGTCCCCATGTGAGCTGCTGGGCTCGCAGCCTCTTCCTCCTTCTCTTCCCCGGTAGGGCCTTCATTTCCAGCACAGTGTGTGGGAGTTTCATCCCACACGCTGCCGAGTAATTGGGAAACCCAGGGCCGGACCCCTGCCTGGACTGCAGGGCCACCTGCAGAGTGGCACCCGAGTGCCTGATGGGTCAGTCCGCCCCTGTTTTAATAGTCACTGACTAAAGCCGGTGTCAGACAAGCACACTAGGTGTGTCTGTACTGACGTGCCTACTGGCCTCCATCGCAGTGTTGTGATGCTGCAATGGGGCCGGTCACACACTTGTGCGCGCGCACAAAATGCGTGCGTAACAAGCATCTGCCCATAAAGCCCCCCCATCAAAACGCTAGACGCATGTTGACGGGGCTGTAAAGCACGATCCTCCATAGGAAATTACAAAGTGGAGGTTCAGTTACATTTAATTTAAATGAAGGAGAGAGATTAACAGACACTGAGAGTGGGGAGAGAAAACACTGGTCTGCAAATAAATGTTGCATAAAGTCCCATGCCTCATAAGGGAAAGTAAAATTTAGAAAATACTAAATTTTTCTGTTTTCTATTTGGCCATTCAATGTGTTTTCTTCTTCACTGGCTGTGGTGCTAGGCAGGACCATCTCTAACATGGGGCAAAAGGGGCAGTTGCCCCGGGCCCAGTCCTTGTTGTGGGGCCCAAGCCAGCTGCCACTTGAGCCTACATAAAAACATGACCTGTTCCAGACTGATCTGGTGGCTATCACAGACTGCTCAAGCGGGGGGGGGGGGGGGTGACATCTTGGATGTCAGCCCAGCCTGCAGGACCTCCCTAGCTCGATGTAGTCAGAAATGGGACCCTCCCGACCAAGCAGGGAATTCCTTTGGATCACCGTAGATCCAGAACCTAGAATCTAGAGTGTCAGGAGAGGCATTGTTAGAAAGGCCAGAGCATGGTCTGCAACACAGGACCAGGTTTTTCGTAATTTTTTTTAAATAAAGTTAAAAAATAATTTTTTTCTAATGCAGCATTATTGTTCACTTTTCATAAAGTGAACGATGATGCTGCACTCACCATCTTATTTCCCATGTCGCCTGCAAGTGTGGAGGCAATGGCGTTATTCTGCATCCTTCAAAAACCTAAACCGTTGCACTGCATCAAGGGTGCAGGGGGTTCATTGGAACCCTGTATCTCTAGTCTTCACACCGCACAAAGTAACGTTAGGATAATATTAAAGATGTCCCTGGTGCTAGGTCAGATGTTGCAGTTCCTATGTACAGAATAATCACATCTTGTTGACAGCAAAATAAAGAAAATAACTCAATTTGCAGTAGCTTAACTCACTTGATACCAATTTTAAATCAGTTAAATATTAGAGAATTTAAAACTGTAACATTTTGTGTCAATACATTGCCATGTCTATGTAATATTTACAGATTTTTCCTTTAGTTCAGCTTAAGTGGCACACCTCTTTCCTGAAGATTTGACCTCTCCCTATGTGGTTGACTTGCTGATGGATGCACTTGCATGTCTTTGTGTTCATCTGAAATCACTCAAACAAGTTTCGTTAAACCATAATTTAAGACTTTCTTTACGTGTGTACACAGGAAAATTGAAAAAAAAAAAAAAGAATTCCAGTTTCTTTGAAAAAAATTACATTTACTGTTTTGTTCAAGTGTAATAAGAACAGATAATTTTAAAATAACAGGTAGACTCAAAAATTCAAACTTCAAAAAGTATATTTTTTTACATTGGTAATTAATACAAGATTTCAGTTTACTTTCTTTATCATTATCTACAACAAATGTACATTTTATATATAAAAATATATATATACTGTATATACAGTATATATATTATTACTGTGTCAAAAGTCTTAATGCAGTGTCACACCATTGCATGTTGCAATAAGAGCTACAATAATTAAAGTTAATGCAAATTAAGGTTTCGGTCACACGAGTGCACTGAGTGCGTCCGTATGACCTCTCCTCCCTGCGTCCATCGCAGCTTTGTGACGACTTGACAGGGAGGGCCACACGGGGTAGCGTGCACACTAGTTGCGGATGCTACACTGGACATGATTTCAGCCTCGCCGTCAAAAAGCTAGGACGGAAGTAGGACGGGGCTACAAAAGTCCGATCCTCAGAGGATAGGCTAGGTGCTGTCCCTGCTATTTGTGTAGTAAATCACACACACATACACACACAGCAACTGAAAGTGCAGGAAAAAAAAAAGCGGAGGACAGAGAGAAGAAGCAAGCACAGCGAGAGAGCGTGGAGCAGGTGAGTATGAGAACTTTTTTCAATAAATAAAATTAAATTTACAGTTTAAATATACACATCACACATGTCATTACAGCACAATGACCACATTAATTTACTGGAATGGCAGGGGAGGCCCTGCCTCCCCTGCCACCTCTGACTGCACGTCCCTGGATCCTCCATAGGAGGATCGCGCTTTGTAGCGCTGAGTGCACTAACTGCGCTCAGCATGGTAGCCACCCGGGTGTCGGGTGTCCACTCTCACAGATGTTCCTTCCGCTCTCAAAAATGCTTGTGCGACCGCAGCCTAAGTTCCAGGGTCAGTTGGTTGTTGACGTAACGTCTTTGTGTTGGAAATGCAGAGCTTTGAGATTAATATTTAAAGGACAGAGGAAGGGATTATTTGAAAAGCTATTTGGAGGGCTGGTCATGAATAATAACTATAGAAGTATATAAAAGTTGGGGCTTGAGTTAACGCAGCTCGAACGTCTAAATCTGTTGTAAACCACAATTCGGACAGTTTTCAGTTCAGGAGATTTAATGAAAGGCATACAGCTATTTCAATTCCGATAAAACTTCGGCTCAGTTACTGGCAGTGCCGCTTATATTCAGTAATGGAAATTTCAGCTTTAGTGATTCCATTCAAATTTAATATGTAAATCGCTTTTTGAAAAAAAAAGTTGTTCAAAAGGGACGATAAATGGCTTTTCGGGCACTGAAACATGGAAAACAAAACAAAAAACAACAACCCCCACTTCCTTTCATTCTTTTCCTTTTATACACTAGCATGCTGCTGTACGTATATTGTTATTGTATTTGCCAGGTTCGCTGTCTCGGAGTTACACTCGACTCTGCTCTTTCCTTCATCCCCCACATCTAGTCTCTTTCCTCCTCCTGCTGCTACCAGTTATGTAATATCTCCAGAATTCAGCCATTTCTTACCGCTGACACCACAAAGCAGCTCATCCACGCTCTCGTAATCTCCCGACTTGATTATTGCAATAATCTTCTATTTGGCCTCCCTCTCTCCCACCTCGCGCCCTACAATCCATTCTGAATGCCTCCACCAGGCTCATTCACCTCACTCGACGCACTCAACGCTAGTCTCTGCTGCTCCCCTCTGCGAATCCCTTCACTGGCTCCCCATCCATTGCATAATTAAATTCATAATCCTTACCCTGACCTACAAAACTCTCACTAACCCAGCTCATCACTACCCGTCTTCACTAATCACTAAATACACTCCGGCCCGCTCCCTAAGATCAAACAGTGACCTGCACCTAGCTTCTCCTCGCATCACCTCTTCCCATGACAGACTGCAAGATTTCTCACGTGCAGCCCCATCTTCTGGAACGCTCTCCCTCATATGGTCAGACTCTCCCTTAGTTTCACTTCATTCAAACGCTCCCTTATTCCTATTTACTGAAGCCTACCACCCGACTCACTGATACCCCTCACTGCCCCAACCAGTTCATCACTCTCACCTTGCAGTCGTCTCCTCCTGTTTCCAACCAGTCCATTACTCTCACCTTGCAGTCCTCTCCTCCTGTTTCCACCCCCAACCCTTCTAGATTGTGAGTTCCCACAGGAATAGGTCCCTCGTTTCCCCCTGTACTGGTTTATCAAATGTTGTTCAGTCTCAATGTATTGTAACAAAAAAGCGGTATCATTAAACAAAAATAGGACAATAACACACGTAGGCAAATAGAGCACAAAATTATGTTCTTAACCACTCACAGGTAGTCATTACTGGGAAGACACATAGCAGGTTCTTGAATTTCTCCGGGCTGGATTGGTAGCCTTAAGGGAGAAATAATAGTGATAGTGTAGATAGCCAAGCAACCATAAAACCAACGTATTTATTGCGCTTACAGAATATTAAAACAAATGGAACATAACATCACCAGATCCCATGACCCAAATCGTCTATAGGTGCTGCTCGACGCGTTTCGTCCCGTGGACTTCATCAGGAGCGTGAGTGGTTAAGAACATAATTTTGTGCTCTATTTGCCTACGTGTGTTATTGTCCTATCAATGTATTGTAACTAGGGATGCACCGATACCACTTTTTTAAGACCGAGTACGAGTACCGATACTTTTTAAAAGTACTCACCGATACCAAGTACCGATACTTTTATTTAATGTCATGTGACCGCTTTCCAATAAGAACAGACCATATAAAAATGCCCCCGCTCACATGTATATCCCCCCGATATATATATATATTCATACTGCCCCAGCTCATGGATTTGCCCCAGCTGAGCTCACTCATGGATTTGCCCCAGCACATGGATAATGCCCCAGCACACACATGGGTTATTATGCCCCCACAGCTCACACATGAGTATGCCCCCCCAGCTCATGGATATGCCCCCACATGGATATTGCCTCCAGCTCATGGATATGCCCCCACATGGATATGCCCCCAGCTCATGGATATGCCCCCACATGGATATGCCCCCTCATGGATATTGCCTCCAGCTCATGGATATGCCCCCACATGGATATGCCCCATCATGGATATTGCCTCCAGCTCATGGATATGCCCCCACATGGATATGCCCCATCATGGATATTGCCTCCAGCTCATGGATATGCCCCCACATGGATATTGCCTCCAGCTCATGGATATGCCCCCACATGGATATGCCCCATCATGGATATGCCCCCTCATGGATATTGCCTCCAGCTCATGGATATGCCCCATCATGGATATTGCCTCCAGCTCATGGATATGCCCCATCATGGATATTGCCTCCAGCTCATGGATATGCCCCATCATGGATATTGCCTCCAGCTCATGGATATTGCCTCCAGCTCATGGACCGCCCCAACCCCCCCAATATACTTACCTTCCTGGGCGCCGCCGAGAATGTCTCCGCGCGCCCGCTCGTTGGAAGGACCCCAGCCGCGACCACGTGATCCCGGCTGGGGTCCTTCCAACGAGCGCGCGCGCGGAGACATTCCCCGGCGGCGCCCAGGAAGGTAAGTATCGTCGCGAGAGCAGCTGCAGGGCCTGTCTGAATGCTCTATCAGCATTCAGACAGGCCCTGCAGCTGCTCAGTGTGTTTATACTTACCTTCCTGGGCGCCGCCGGGGAATGTCTCCGCGCGCGCGCTCGTTGGAAGGACCCCAGCCGGGATCACGTGGTCGCGGCTGGGGTCCTTCCAACGAGCGGGCGCGCGGAGACATTCCCCGGCGGAGCCCAGGAAGGTATGTATTGCGGAGAGTGCGGGGCCGGCTGTCCGAATGCCGATAGAGCATTCGGACAGCCGCCGCAGCCCCTCGGATACCGGAAGCCGGCTCAATGTCGGCTTCCGGTATCGGAAAAAATATCGGGGGTACTGCACGAGTACCAAGTACTCCTGCAGTACCCAGTATCGGCCCCGATACCGATACTAGTATCGGTATCGGTGCAACCCTAATTGTAACCCTGTCTTTATTGTGCCTATTGTTCAGTGCTGCGGAATATGCTGGCGCTATATAAATAAAGTATAATAATAGCTACATATGATGTGTAGCTACATAGTAAAATGATTGTGAAGGGAGGATTACAGCATGTCTAACTAAAGTTTGAAAAGCCTATACAGGCTTTTTACTGCCCTGATTTTTTTCTAAACAAAGATGTTTTTTGGATTTCGACTAAGGCCGAATTGACCGAAATGAAGCAGCCGATATTTCGTAAAAATTGTATTTCTTAACCAGCCATTATTTTTTCTGAAATACCAGCAGATCTATTTAACTCAAGCCTTTAGTTCAATTTCGGTTTGGTTTTGCTTCCATTCAATAATGAAATCCATCTTTGTTGACAGAACAGGTAATAGCTATAGATATCATTATTGATGCCTCCTCCCATATAAGCTGTAAAGTCCTCCATACACACTTATGAGTTCTTTTAAACTGTATTCTCTAGTCTTCAAGAAAAGGATGTTCTATTCTCTTACAATTTTTATGACAGTTTTAATGGAGCTCTAGAGGATGTACAAGGTTTGCAACATTTTTATAGCGTACATCTCCAGAACGGTATCCCGGATACGTATTAGCTTATTCATTTGTTTGTTTAAATACAGTTTGAGTCTTAGCTCACATGACATTTTAATTGCAGACAGATGGACACCATTCAATTCATCCATGTCGATTTCTGAAGAATACTCATTACGACAGTTTATTTAGAATATTTATAGCATCAAGTTGGGAAAGTACCAATTAATAGACTTTTCTGGATCACTGTCTTTGGTGCCACAGTAAAAATATTTTGACCCTGCAATGTCATAGGTATATTATACAGATGTAACGTAGTTAAAATTCCAGGTGGATATATCACAGAATGTGGAAACGTTTTTACAAGGCACAGTAATCGGAAATAGTGTACAAACCTGACTACTATGTTTCAACAGCAGGAACAACTAAAGGGGTTATTCAGAGACAGAGAGAGACGATCTGGCCCCAAAATATCACCGAACAGGAATTTCCCCATACGGTGCCATTTCAAGGCCATTCGGCTATTCAGAGAGCAGGCAGTTCTTCAAATTTTGGCGAATTGCCAGCAAATACCATGCCTGTTGGAAGGCAGTGAAATTGCCCATAGAGAAGCAATGGTTAATCTATTCAGAGAACACCGAACAGCAGTGAAAGGTTGCCGAAGTGCCCTGCTGTTCAGTGCTTTCATTCGGCAGGTTTATTCAGGCGAACCCCATAGGCTTCAATGTTAAAAATACTCCCGTTTTAATCCAATATCTAATATTATTTTTATCTGCAGTAAAAAGTCTCTTTATTTATTGATTTTTTTTAGGATGTTTTAGGCATTTTTCAGATCTTTTCGGCAAATTTTTATTGTTTTTTTTTTAAAGCGTTTTTTTCTTTTTTCTGTAACAGCCCTTTTTATTATCATTCATTGGATCTTATATGTAAATTCCAGACATTTTCGTTCAGTAGTTTTTTTGCTAACAGCGTTTCAAGCATACTGGGTTTTTTTTGCCCCGTTCGTCAGCTTGTCGACTTTTTCTGGCGGCTGGCCTGTGCTGTGATCGGCGGCTCGTCTGCTTTTTCCAGTGTGTTTGGAGTGGTTTTTCCAGCGGTTCTGAATGCTGAATTCACTGAAGGGTGGGGATCTTTGATTCCCCAAAGAGCACCGAAAACTCGGTGACATTTCGGTGTTCTCTGAATAACCTCTTAAGGCCCCGTTCACACCTGGGCGTTTTACAGCACGTTCCTGTGCGCTGTAAAACACCTAAACATGGAAATCCCATGATTTCCTATGGGGCCCGTTCACACCTGGGCGTTTCACAGCACGTAGGAACGTGCTGTATAACGTCCTACGCCCAAAGAAGTACAGGAGCTTCTTTGGGGCGTATTGCAGCGCGTTCAGAGCCGTAGACTGTAGCGTGCACGTGCTGCAATGCGCGTTCGTGTGTTTTTTTTAAGTTTCGCGATACGCGCGTCAAAACACGCGTATTACACGCGTCAAAAAACTAAAAAAAAAAAAAATATTTCCAATGTTTCTATGCACTACTAGTATAAGTATAGTATAAGTATTATAGAGTATTCATTACAGAATGCCAATGAAAAATGTGTCATCTGTAGTTGATTGTTTTTAATGTTCTAACAGTATTAATAAAAGTGATATTTTACTTTATGAAGTCCAGAAACTAAGCTGTGATTACTGAGCTGTGAATAATTAGTTGAATGTAACACAATTTCAAAACAAATAAAAAAAAACTACATAAATTTAAATACTGGCACCCGTGATATTGTTGCCAATATGTCTGAAATGAAAAATAAGCTTCTTTAAGTGATCTCAGCAGGATGAAAGGTTTTGAATGAGCGATTTTATAACTTCAGACATGTGATTATGCTGCACCTGCACCTCTCCATATCTCTGCACATCAGGAATTTAAGCTAGCTTTGTGCTCACAGCACATTATGAGACGCTGCTCCTTTTTTTTCTACCTATGGCTAGGATTTAATTTTTCTTACAATTATCAAACTATGAAGTTTTTGCTGGCACTCATTATGTAGGATGATGCGGTTCCCCAAAGAGGGAGCAGTGACCTGGCAGATATTAAGGTTAGTTGAGCTACATGTAAACTTCATCTTGGGCATCAGACCAAGAAGACCGGCTAACGAAAAGTCACATGTTGTAATTGTGAAATGTGTAAATACCTTCTAGATGTTGTGCAGCAGAACGATCATTCTAGTGTTAACTTTGTAAAACCAGTGTGGTTCCATTGTAAATTTGGTGCAATTCTAAGCTTTTCAGCCTGAGAAATGTACCAATATACATTCGAAGAACCATTGGTGCATAGAGCATGACAAAACTAATGAAAACTAAGCTGGCACAAAAAGCATATAATGATTTTTAGGGGAAAAGTATGCATCCCTCTATCTTAGGTTTGCCAATTTGTCCCAATTAAGTAGTCAAAATAAGCCAGCGTCCTTCCATGTGAACATTATTAGTGTAGCTCTGTACAGCATGTAGGTTTTCCTTGCTTTGTGGAAACAAAAAAACATGTGTTCGTCAAAATAAACCTGTACTATCATGTGCCTCTCGCTAGAACCAATACCCAAAGGGGAAAAATTTGCTTCCCCTTTGCATCCCTGTTTCCCCAGCAGATCGCGGGGCAGGCGCAGAGTCCAGCAGTCTGCCCCTTAGTGATTGCTAAGCTCGCAGATTCTGGGAGCAGCGCCGTCCCCAGCATCCCCTCCATGGTATCCATATGACTCAATGGAGGATCGTGCTGCCGGGTCACATGACCGGCAGGATCTCGCCTCTCGCGAGATCCTGCTGGTCGGCAGAGTGATGGTGGAGGGAGAGAGGGGACTTTCTTCCCCCAGTCTCCCTCTGCTCCCACGGCCAGAAGCAGCGGATCAGGCTGCCGTTCTCGCTGCGGGCAGAGAGGTGAGTATCTGATTTTTGGGGGGTTTGGGGCTGCAGGTAAACGGAATCTGCAGCAGTGCAATCCATTACCTACACCTCTGAGCTGGTGTTAACCTCTTCATTAGCACCAGCTGTTATTAACTAGCGTTAGGACCAAATGATCCTAACGCTAGTTACTCTGTGCTTTCACTTTGCACTCCCCCATGTTAGGTATAGGGAGCGCAAAGTACACTCACACTAAAAATCGCAATTTTTTTGTTTTTATTATAGTTAAATTCACTCACCTTTTCTCCCTTGGCTCGTGCTGCTCCTCCTCTTTACAGGGGGCTTCCGAAATTCAGAAGTACATGCAGTAACTTTGCTTGCTTGCACAACTTGTGTAGCATAGGCAACGCAAATTGCACTTCTCTTGAGACTTGCACAAGTTCCGTAGCGCCTGCACAGAATGATGGATCGGAGCTGCGTGCACACGCTCAGAACTGATCCATGTGCCACCTCTCTCAGGACACTGGCTATCGCCAGTGGTCTGAGAGAAGGTGACGTCACTACGCAGAGAGCTGATGTCATTAGTGACGAATATGATGACTGTCAGCTGGGAAATTCAAAATCCTGGCTTTTAGTAACTCTGGCGTGGGTGAAGGAAATTACTTCGAACCACCCAGCACTTTCAGCAGATCGGCAGTGGAGGGACGAGTGGAACTTTATACACTTTGACCACTTTAAAAAGCTGTAGTGGTCAGGGTGAGTAGAGGGTCCCTTTAATAATACATAGACAAATTATAAACAGTAGTCAATGTTACAGCAAAGACAAAGTAATAGCACCTTGATTGCAGCCATGGTATACCTTGGTTACAGCATGAAGGAGAGAAAGTGAGGATATACAGTATTTGTGTAGTACTTTGTTACTGAGTTATTAACTATGTATGTATCTGTCTACCTATTCATCTAGTGAGCATTGCCATATCTGAGAGAATGAAATGGTTGCGTCCCAAATAAATATACATGCTCATGTTGCATCACCGTATGCCAAACCCCCTGTTATTACTTATTTTATAAAAATTCCTACATACATGTTATGCTAACATCGCTGATAAAAGCACTGCTTGTACTTCTAGAAGAGAAATACTGCCGTGGATTCCTACTTGGAATAAAAAATTCCATCGTAACTATTATTGTTTTGAGTCACTAAAAGAATGTACTCTTGCTGCGGGTCTCATGATAAAATGATGGTGACATTCTCTGTATCCTGTGGGGGCTCAAAATTCGATGGAGGTGTTTGTGAGCAATCAAAACACTTAGGCATCAAGTGACCACTTAGGAAAATTGCCAAGCAACAGCTGTCTTTACTTACGATACATATATTGGTTTAAGGATATTGTAATATATTCCGTTTTGTTGTCAAAAGTCATTCGCTATTAAAAATGCTTTGCAGTATGTAGCCTGTTATTACAAAAAAGAAGATATTGGAAGTCACTATATGCGACATTTAGTATGGAAAAACATTTATCCAATTGAAAATCAGGAGTTAGTCCAACAATTCTACAGATGTTACATTAACCCATTGTTTTATTGGCATGTTAATAGTTATTAAACCCTTTCAATCTTGTAGAGCTCCTCCATGTTTACCAGCAACTTATGAAAACACTGGTTCATTTTAGGGCTTCCACTGCCCAGAGGAACACTCTTTTATTTATATATATATATATATATATAGTACCCAAATACAGAAAAGAAACAATCACAATCCAGTCAAAAAATACTACTGTGCATGACTAGCTGTGCTACATATTTTGTTTAGATGTCTTAGGCTAGGGTCAGACGAAAGCATTTTTCCCCGCGAACGTGAAAAAGTGCGTCCAAACGCATTGGCGTATTTTTTCACGGAATGCGCAAAAACGGTCAGACGACGCGCAGTGTCAGTCGTGATTTTGTACGGATCGTCAATAAAACTCTTTTTGCGTCTGGACGTTATGTAGGCTGGACATTAGCAGCGTCTGACATCTCCTAATCACGCAAACACGCCGCTATGCCGCAGCTGCGCACTCAGTACGTCAGTACTAGCGGTTCAGCGTTCTCAGAAAAATGCGTTCAAATTCCACTTGCGTTGCACGGCCGGACTTTTGTGCGGCCGTACATCGTATATTGGCCGTCTTTGCCCGTCATCTGCTGCTAGTGCGGCCGTAATTATGTGCGCCAGAACGCACGTTAAAAGTGCGCTGGTCTGACCCCAGCCTAAATCAGCATGTTGATTTGAAATAGGCAAGAACCCACACACCCCTGTTGGAGGGACTGTCGACAAAAATGCACTTAACACTCACATACGGTGGCATTTCCCAGTTTTGGTACCCTTTTGGCAGTCCACTGATGATTATTCAGTTATGTCTCTTGCAATATACACTTGTTGGGCCCTTTGTCTAACATTCTCTGCAAAAGGTACCGGCTGGGTGGAGTAGAGGTAACATCACTGTTCTATAACTGTGGAGTCATAGGTTTGATCCCGGCAAGAGCACCTCTCCAGTAAGTGTCCTTGGGCAAGACTAACGGTACATACTCGCTACCCAGGACATACTTGAAGACGAGAGAAATCTCACAGTATCTTTCCTGGTAAAATACTTTTACAAAAAACCCACAGAGCAGTGATGTTGAACCTTGGTAGCCCAGATGTTTCTGAATTACGTATCCCATGATGCTTAGTCGCGCCTAAGGCGGGCTGAGCATCATGTAGTTCCAAACATTTGGGTGCCAAGGTTAGTTATTACTGCTCTAGAGGGAAGCATAGAATTTGAACATAGCTTGGATGCTACTGTTGCTTTAGCAAC
Organism: Leptobrachium leishanense; assembly: GCA_009667805.1. NCBI lineage: Eukaryota > Metazoa > Chordata > Amphibia > Anura > Megophryidae > Leptobrachium > Leptobrachium leishanense. The sequence continues at coordinate 113,985,753 of CM019071.1, read as the reverse complement.
TAGACAGGATGGCAAGACACTTGTCTGTGGATTAGTTCAAGTCTCCTTTAAGCATTTGCTGCTGAAGTATACCAAGTATTTGTGTTTGTTATTGGTATTAAATAGTTGTCTCATTAACATTATAATACTGCCATTTAAGAGGCTTAATTCTTCAGAATTGTTGATATTGTATCTGTATGAGAATGTTGGCATTACAGTAGTTTTCCTTAAAGGATCGCTCTAGGCTACAAATTGGGTGAACGATTAATTTCAAGTAACTCTGGATTGCGTAACCTGATTGAATGAATAATAAGTTCTTTTCAGCCTGTTATTGATGAGTGTATAAATAGAAATGTTGTCAGTGGATCACTATACCAAATGAGGAAGCCCAGCGCACAGAGGGGGGGGGGCATATTGAATGCTGCTGAGTCCGTTGGGTATTTATTTATTTATTTCTTTATTTATAAAGGATTTTACCAGGAAGGATACATTGAGATTTCTCTCGTTTTCAAGTATGTCCTGGGTTCAAGAACATGGTTACAGAAATACAAAAGTAGTAAAATGCAAGAAATTAACACAAAACAAATATACAGATTAACAGAAAATAAATATGTAGGAAATATAGTCATTATGTTACATGTTTACAGGTGCATTCCTTTTTGAGGTATGTTAATATGGAGCTCTTAAGGGACTTTAGACTGGGGGAAGATTTGATGGCGTCTGGGAGGTTATTCCATAATTGTGGTGCTCTGTAGGAAAATGAGGATTGAGCCACTTGCTTTTTGTATTGTGGTATTGCAAATAAGGTGCTGGTCCTGGATCGGAGGTTATAGGTTGGAAAGGTGAAGGGTGCGTCTAGATTCCAGCGACGGCCAGTTTAGTTCTTTTAACATGTCACAATGGTGGGTCATGGAGATACATTGTAGCACAAAGCGACAGAATGAGTTATACAATGGGGTAAGTTTCTGGAGGTGCGTTTGCGGGACGGCTGCATACACTACATCTCCGTATTCAATAGCCGGCATAAGCATTTGTTGTACAATCTGCTTTCTTACCGCGGGTCTCAGGCAGGATTTATTTCTGTACAGGGCACCTAGTTTGGGGTAAATTTTAGATGAAAGTTTTTCAATGTGGGGGCTAGATTTGGGTCTAACCACATACCTAGATATTTGAGAGAAGTGACTGTGGTCAGCGTGCCATTTGATTTTGTCCTGACACATAGATGGGGTGTTTGCAATTTGTGTAGTTTAGGTGCTGTTCCAAAGAGCATTGTAACAGTTTTGTCAGCATTTAGAAAAAGTTTGTTATCTTTGATCCACTTTTCTACCTCTGTGAATTGGTCTTGCAGCACGGCCTCCAGCTGTGGGAGATCTGGTTTGCTGGTATAGATTGCAGTGTCGTCTGCGTACATGTGTACAGTTGAGGCTTTGCAGACATTGGGCATATCATTTATGAATATTGTGAATAGCAGGGGGCCGAGTATCGAGCCTTGGGGTACACCGCACGTGACTGGGAGGGGGAGGGAAGTGCTGTCAGAAATGGACACATATTGAGACCGATCAGACACATATGATTGAAACCAGGTTAGGGTGCGATCACCAATACCAGAGTTTTTAAGTTTTAGTAATAAGTTGCCATGGTCTACTGTGTCAAAGGCCTTGGCAAAATCAAGGAAGATGGCTCCAGTTAGGTTTCCTTGTTCCATGCCAGCCTGGATATCATTGGAAACTTTTAAAAGGGCAGTTGTGGTTGAATGATTTGGATGGAAGCCGGATTGATCGGGGTTAAATAGTTCCAATACTGATAGTAATCGCGTAATTGAGTGTAAACACATTTTTCCAGGATTTTTGACATTACAGGAAGCAATGATATTGGACGGTAGTTGGATACCAAAGTATTGTCTCCACTTTTATGGATAGGTACCACTCTCTCAGTCTTCCAGAGTTTGGGTATATATCCAGTTGCTAGTGATTCATTGATTAGGGTTGCAACAGGTTTTGCAATTGCCGGGGCGCTGATTTTCAGCAGCATTGCTGGGATTTGGTCAGGTCCTGATTGGTGTTTCATTTTTTGGTTACAGAGAAGTTTAGTAATGGCACTGACAGGCACCGGCCTAAAACAGAATTTCTCTTTGATACAGGGTTTTTGCAGAGTTGGAAGGATCTGACTTATGCCCTGCCTTTCTGAATGTGTTTCAATTGCTAGCTTAGCAATCAGGGTGTTGGCGCATCCAACAAAAAAGTTATTAAAGGCATTTACTACATCTAGGGGATGTTGCAGGGTTTGGTCGTTTACTTTGACAGCAGCTGGTTGGATTTGTTTTTGGAAGGTATTACAGAGGGTGTACTATAACAAACACTGAATGCAATTAAGAAAGCTTATTTCTGATCAGTTTTTTGTACGTTTGCATTATAGCATTTTTCTTCCTTTGATTTTAATACAGGTACTGTGCAATGACAGGTCTGTTTCAATTTTGTTTCTAAGGAAAACAAAGAAGCCATTACAGAAGAGAGAAGCGATTTGAGACAGAAATCTGTGTCTAAATCTTTGATTTGCAATTTTGAAAAGAACGGAGACATTTGAAAGACTCAGAGTATGAATGCAAGTATCCTTGATGGTTAGTATATACAAAAATTGTTACATTATGGTTTTTTTTCTTTTTTTCATCTTTAACCCCACAGTGACCAGGCGATTTTACCATTGTCTGTCCGAAAGTACCAACTGCTGTTTTTATATTTCGGTGCTGTTTCTGTTTAGCTCTAATTTTCCTCTTACTCCTTTATGGAACCCACACGTAATATAAAGTTTTTTCGCCATTAAATGGACTTTCTAAAGATACCCTTATTTTCATCATATCGTATAATTTACTATAAAACAAACTATGAAATATGATAAAAAAAGGAAAACATTTGACCCCCAAAATCTACAACTGCCAAAAAAGACCCTGGCTAAATAGTTTAGAAATTTTGTCCTGAGTTTAGAAATACCCAGGGTTATTCAAAGAGATCCGAATTGTGGCCTGAAAGGTAACCGAACAGTGAAATTCAGCGTACGGTTACCTTTCCTGACCATTCGGTTATTCAGAGAGCAGGCAGTTTGCCAAATGTTGGCGAATTGCCTGCACATACCATGCCTGTTCGTTGCCTGTTCGAGGGCAGTGAATTCCTCATAGAGAAGCAATGCTTCGTCTATTCAGAGAACAAAAACCAGCAGTGAAAAGTTGCCGAATTGCCCTGCTGTTCAGGGGTTTCATTCGACAGGTTTATTCAGGCGAGTCCCATAGGCTTCATTGTTAAAAATATTCCCGTTTTAATCCAATATCTAATAAACCGTTTATTATAATATTCTGCAGTAATGAGTCTCTTTATTTATAGATTTTGTAGGATCTTTTAGGCATTTTTTTTTGCGAAAATATTTTTTCTGTTTGGTTTTTTTAAATCGTCTTTTCTTTTTTCTGTAACTGCCCTTTTTATTATCATTCATTGGATCTTATGTGTAAATTTCAGACATTTTCGTTCTGTAGTTTCTTTGCAAACAGCATTTCACATTTCAAACATTCAAGCGTACTGTTTTTTTTTTCACTCCATTCGTCTGTGGTGTCCGGTTTTTCCGGCGGCTGCTCTGCGCTGTGATCGGCGGCTATTTGGGTTTCTCTGGCATGTTCGGCGGGGTTAATCCAGATGTTTTTGCGGGTTTGGGTGAGCGTTCGCCTGGGTTTTGTGGTGAGTGTTCGTCGGGTTTGCGGCGGCTTTTTCCTGCACTACGACGGCCCTGTGGTGCTTGCTGAATACACTGCAGGGTCGCCGAAATGGGATTGCCAAATCGCACCGAATTGAAGAGAATGAAAAGTCACTGAACGTGCGTTGACTTTTCGATTCTCTTTGAATAACCCTGACCCAATTTTTACATCTTGTTTGAATCCCTTCACTGCTGACACTCTGTGTGCTGAGCTCATTTTGACCATTTTGTGCTCATCATGTTTAAATATAAATTAAAGCCCTATTTTATTATACCGCCGGACAAGAAAATGTTAAAAAAAAAACATAAATTATTTAAAAAAAAAATATATTTTCCTTTTTTATTATTTTACTTTACACCAAACCTAGACATGTTTGATATCATTGGAACGGCCATGATCAGGCCTTTTCAATGATATCAAATATGACGCTCTAGCTTGCACAGATTCAAACAATCCCCCTATCTTCACTTGGCAGCTAGGGGGTTTGTTTAAATGTGATTTGAAGTCCTATTTTATTACATGACCCAGACCAAGACCGACCAGTATTAACCCTTTATACCTCACTGTCTGCATTTCTAAAACCATGAATTATGAGAATAATGGAAAAAACAACAGAGACAAAAGTAATTTTAAAAATTTATTTAATTTTTTTAAAAAATAATTCATGTCCAAAAGATGCTCTCCTTATCCTTCACGACAGGGGTCAGCGACCTGGCCCTCCAGATGTTATGATTCTACATCTACCATAATGCTCAGTCAGACTAATGTGAGGCTGAACATCATGGGAGGCGCAGTCCCAAAGCATCTGGAGGACTGAGGATGCTAACACCTGCTGACTCCAGAGGAAGGCAAAAAAACTTGGACATCCTTCTAGCAAGGTGACACAAGCAAAAAATTCCTTCCTGACCCCATATTAAGGCGATCGGCTGCACAGTAAACCTGTCTGACCCTGGAGAGATAATTAAAATGGAAAGAATCTTTTAGACAAGAAAAAAAAATCTGCAGCTGGTCTTCAATCCCACGAGGTTTGTTCATCGGCTCCCACCCACCTGATCCCAGTGTCCCTCAAATCATTTCAATGGATTTGATGGGAGGACCACATGATGTAACATGCGTACTTTTGAAGCATGCTACATCAGAAGCGGAGTTTACTTCCCCATCAATGCTACGTTAGACAGGACTGTAAAGCGCAAGCTTCCATAGGAAGCTTACGCTTTGCAGAGCTTTGCACTCAAAAATACGCACAGTGGGGTAGCCACACGGGCATGAGTGCTGAAAAATCATCAGTTTTCACGGACATTCTTTCCTCACCCTGGCCCTGTGTGGCCACGCCTCAGGTGGGGAGACTAACTTCTTATCCTGTGCGTTTCGTGGGATCTGAGCTTAGAGGGTGCAAGCCACGTCTGATACACTGACCTGCCCACTGTGACTTCACACAACTCTGCTATGATTCTGTGAATGGTAAAGTGGGCATGGCTTTTCATCAACATGGCAACGGTGCAACAACACGACAGCATAACATGGAAAACACTGACCTCACTGATTAAACTTCGGCTGGATGTTAAATTCCCTATAAAAGCTGGATTTTCGTACAGTATATACTGTATATTTCACAAATTATTAAAGAATTCACTAGTAAATTGTAAAAGGTGGATGAAGACATTATTTTGATTTACGTGATGGCTTAAAGTCAAACAAGGTGCAAATTTAATAGAAATAAATGTACGTTTTTTGTTTGTTTCCTTTTCTATTTCCTGATCTATTCTCTAGCAGTGTCTTAACGTGTGGCAAACAGTGTCACATAAAAGACTACGGATAGAGGGGAAAAGCCGGCTGGGTGGATGGTTTTTCTAAATCTGAATGTTCCCTATCTGGTTATTAATGCTTTTGTTTGAAGCCTCTTTCACTGCTGTGAGCTGGGAGGTGTTTGCACTCAGATCATACTATTCTGACTGAACTTAAACCCCAGGATCAATTCCTACATTAACATCTATGGAAAACTGTATGCTCAAGGTGTATGGGTATCGTTGTAGGAGCTCCTCCTTTTTGTATTTGGGGTGTGTGGGTGTCTTTTTAAGAGGTTATTCTGAGAGAGCCGATCTGGCCTCAAAATTGCACCGAACTTTGAATTTCCCCATATGGTGCATTTTTGTGGCCATTCGGCTATTCAGAGAGCAGGCAATTTGCCAAATTTAGGCGAATTGCCAGCAAATATGGCGCCTGTTCGACGGTGGTGAAAACCCCTTTACAGGGCTGGATTAAGATCTCTATGAGCCTGGAGCTGAAGATTTTGGTGGGCTTTTTTGGAATATGCAGGGTTATCCAAAGAGATCCGAATTGCTTGAGAAAGGTAACCGAACGCTGAAAATCAGCGTTTGGTTACCTTTCTTGGCCATTCGGCTATCCAGAGAGCAGGCAATTCGCCAAATCCTGGCGAATTGCCTGCACATACGGTGCCTGTTCGGTGCCTGTTCGAGGGCAGTGAAATCCCCATGAAAAAGCACTGCTTCGGCTATTCAGAGAACACAAACTAGCAGTGAAAGGTTCCCCTAATGCCCTGCCATTCGGTGATTTCATGCGGAAAATTTATTCAGGAGAATCCCATAGACTTCAATGTTAAAAATATTCCCGTTTTAATTCAATATCTAATAAACCGTTCATTATAAAATTCTGCAGCAAAAGTCTCTTTTTTAAAAGTCCGATTTTTCTTCAATTTTTTTGTAAGTTAACTTCTTTTTTCTGTAACAGCCCTCTTTATTATCATTCCCTGGACCTCCTGTGTAAATTTCAGACATTTTCGCTCAGTAGTTTCTTTGCAAACAGCGTTTCATTTTCACAGATTCATACAAATGGTTTTGCTAATTTATTCACTGCCTCCTCTGATTCGGCTCCTGTTCGGCTGCTTCGCTGCGTGTGATGGCTCCTGCTCCGGTTTTTCAAAGGTTAATCCAGATGTTTTTGCGGGTTTTCGGCGTGCATTCGGTGGGTTTTGCGGTGAGTTTTCGTCGGGTTTGCGGCAGCCTTTCCCTGCAATTCGGGGACTCTGTGGTGCTTGCTGAATACACCGCAGGGTCACCGAAATGGGATCGGCAAAAGGAACCGAATTGAAGAGAATGAAAAGTCACCGAACGTGCAGTGACTTTTCGAATCTCTTTGGATAACCCTGTTAGTGAAATGAAAACATATTTTCGGTTATTTACTATTACAGATACGGGTATATCTAACCAAGCAGATACTGTGTGATTAATTTTTCATTCAGATTTCAATCATTTATAGCATGTAAAATTATTTTTTCCCAATTCTATCATCCAAACCTTCGTGGTTATATACTCTATAGGGCATTATTGTTAAAAAAAGTGAAATGGGAACCTTACTGCATTTTTCTGAGAAAATATCCAATTTTAAACGAAAAATGAAAAGAAAAAAAAGAGAAATATTTCCCTTGTGCTTTGGAGGATGGTGTTTTATAAAGAATATGATTATGTATACAACACTCGCCTTGATCCCGAAGTGGGAAATTAAAAGATGAGTAATGGCAGTGGTATTGCTCATTTTATATGTGACAAATGGACAATGCCATTGCTTTGGAACTAAAATATATAAAAAAGAAAAAGTGTGTTTTTTTTTCATTTCTTTTAGACTTTACATGGTCATGTTTGGTATTAATGCAAAGGCCAGACTCTGACCTGTCCAATGACACTTCACTTGATCTTGTGAGGTGTATAGATTAGTGATGCAGAGGTGCGTTAGTACATATTTCTTTATTTTTTCTTTCTATTTTATTTGTATTGTTACATAACACCTAGTCAAGAGCAAGGACGGAATGAATGGGGGGGGGGCAAGAAGCTGACAAAGCCTGAGCTTGCAATCATGAGGAAGAACAAAAGAATCCCGCAAGAGAACTGTCTGAGGACTATCTGAGAACACCTGAATTCTAACTGTCACAACAACCTACGGATTACCCGGATTCTGAAGTGTCTGAGGGAACTAGGAGCTGAGAGATACCAGGCCGCTTGATGAAATTCTTCCTGCTAGAAACACTTGTAGCGCTCACTCCCGGAGGAGCCGCTGAAAATGAACCACGGGTCAGTCTCCCCGCACTAGGGAATAAATATACTCCAACACCGTTGTGAGTTTTGTAATTTAAATAGTTTACTAAAATAATAAGCAGATGTTGAGACACGGTATTCACAGATATTATTACAGTACTTTCGTATTGCGGTAAAACACGTAGCGGAAAAGAAACGAAACACGAGGCTTCGTATTTCGGAAGAATAAAATATTCGCAACCGAACAGAAAAGTATATGCAATTGCCCAATAGTTCGGAAAAACAGAGACACGTAGCGAACCCCAAAATACAATCTCTTCGTATTACGATAAACGCGCAGCGGAAAAGAGAAAAATATAATTCGGAACGTATCTTTAACCCCTGTTCCGAATCGTGACAGAATGAGTCCTGCACAGGTTAAGTCCCGGAATGTAAAAGGTGCATATGTGTGTGTGGTACCCGGGTACTGTTCAACTGGCCAGTGAATTTACTTAAAGAATGTCTTCGACTAGTCAAGTTGGGGCCCTGTGGATTTTAAAGAGAAAACAGCAGCGTGTTCTTTTTATTACAAACGGCCTTGGAGGCCTCTCACCCATCCACCGGTTGCTTTAGGCTCCGCTGACCCAGGACGTCTCTCCGCTCGATTTTGACTGGGGATACTAGCGGCCGGATCCGTTGTCTGACTTCTCGTAGCTTGTCCACGACTTTTCCCGGCTCACCGCCTGCTCTCTGCACCCGATCAACTCGCGGTGACTCCTTACTCGAGGTCTTCGGTTGGTTCAATCTGCAGCAACTCTGGAACTTGGAGGGCTCCTTCTCCTTAGGCTGAATGACCCGGTAAAAGAACTGACAGGTCTCACTTGCGCTCTGGCCTAGGCCCTCTCGCGATGTATGGCACTGCGTCTGCTCTCTCTCGTTCCCTGGCGCGCTCTGGCGCGTTCTCCACGAGGTTCGGGATGTAAGTCCGCTGGGTCCCACCCACTTCCTGTCCTTTTGCAAAGCATGCCGGGAATGTAGTCCCAATGTCCAGTGTCTCTAATCGCGATTGTCTCCATCTTGTGGCCAAAAATAGGTACTGCCGGCAGCAAGATTTTAACACAGAGCTACACACTTGTTGAAAGACGTCTGCCAAACGTAAAGGTCGGCGTCCTGAGTAGGGACCTGCAAAGCTTCGAGATTCGATTCGAAATCGAATCGCTGGTCGAATTCGATTCGAATTCGATTTTGAGGCGTGATTCGAAATTTTTTCGAATCTGTCTGATCGCACGCAGAGTGCCTTCCAGACGCGCAGCACATGGCTGCACGTGGCTGGGAAGGAACGGCACACTGCTAGGCGCTGCCCACCTCAAGGTCCCTTCACAGTGGAGGCTGCAGTGGACTGGAAGGCAGCTGTGGTTGGAGCTCCTGCAGTGAAGTCTGTCTGGACGTGGTCGGAGGAGAGCTGCAAGCAGGCTGAGTCTGACCCAATTGTTGGTGGTGAGTATTAGTATATTAATTTAACCCCTTCACTGCTGAGCCATTTCACGGCTTAAAAAAACACATTTTTCTTTTTTGTATTATTGTTATTATTTTTGTTGTTTACTTTAAACATGGTTATGTTTGTTATCATTGGAAAGGCCATACTCTGGCCTTTTCTAATGATACCAAATATGACCCTGCTAGCTGAACAAAGTCGGGAGATATTGGGGTTCAAAGGAAACCTTATCTTTCCTTAAGAGTCAACGAGGATGTTCCCCACACGTCCTCAGCAGTGACAGGGTTAAATAACTATCCCTGGCCTGAGAAGTGTCACGTATTGTACTTCTTTTGCAGGAAGCCAGAAGATGGCCGCCGGGGGGAGGGGGATCCAGGGGGGCCCTGCTGAATATTAATGTTTATTTTATTCCTAGCTCTGTGGGAGATAATTCTTGGGGTCTCACTCACTGCTGTCTGCTGCTCTGTATGGGAGATAATTAATTATGGGGTCACTCACTGCTGTCTGCTGCTCTGTGTTGGAGATAATTCTGGGGGTCTCACTGCTGTCTGCTGCTCTGTGTGGGAGATAATTCTGGGGGTCTCACTGCTGTCTGCTGCTCTGTGTGAGAGATAATTCTGGGGGTCTCACTGCTGTCTGCTGCTCTGTGTGGAAGATAATAAATTATGGGGGTCTCACTGTTGTCTGCTGCTCTGTGTGGGAGATAATTAATTATGGGGGTCACTCACTGCTGTCTGCTGCTCTGTGGGAGATAATCAAATAGGATTTATGATGTGAATGTACTTTGCTATAGGCTACTATATTAATTAAGCCCATCTGTTAGATTGCAGCTGTAACGTCAGCTAAACCTGCATGCACAATCAAAGCATACCTATCCAGGCTGTATCGTACACGAAATGCTCGAAAGCGTCATTTTTCGGAATTTTTCGATTCGATTCGATATTCGATTCGAGTTCGAACCTAACAGCCGATTCGATTCGATATTCGATTCGAGCGATAATTTATGATTCGCAGGTTCCTAGTCCTGAGCTACTTCATGTTTACCGTGAAGAACAGAATATTGTTTGCATGGCCTTTCCAATGATACCAATGTTATGGACAAGAATATGTACCTTCTTTAATAAATAAAGGAAAGCTTAGAAAAATGTCAATTTCAAATATAACAGTACGGCTTTAAGAAAAGAACGTTAATTAAACTGTTTTTATAAGAATCAAATTTGTATCATTGGAAAGGCCATGCAAACAATATTTAATTTATTTTGTTAAAATTGTATATTTTCGCAGAAAAGTGCAGTACGCCATTTATTTATTTTTTAAATCAAGAATTCCCTATATAATATATAACCACAAAGGTTTGGATGATAAAATGTGAAAAAATTATTTTACACACTGTAAATGATTGAAATCTGAATGGAAATTTCCTCACACTGTATCTGCCTGGTTAGATATTTTAATTTCACTAAATTCCAAAAAAGCCCGCCAAAATATTCAGCTCCAGGCCCATAGAGATCTTAATCCGGCCCTGTCTTCAGGATTTTTATTTTTTGATGCTGAGCTATCGTGTACCTCCTGAACAGACTTTGTAGCTATGTAACTCACTGTACTTGGCCTAGACGTTATGTCTCCTTTGCTTTACACTAGTTAGATAATGTTTACTATGATGGCACCGCATGCCCTCGGTAGTTTCTGCTCTCTATCTCCATCCCAGAGAGCATGTTCTCCTCGTGTGTTACCCTCCCTCCACCTCTCTGAGAGGATCGGGATCCTGCGTCCCTCTGGAGGCCATGTTCGTTTTTTTGTACGTAGTTTACATCACCTGGTGATGTTTTTGTTTTTTTCACCTACTACCCAAGGTATTTTGCACGTGGCATTTCCTACATCACATTTTTCTCAGGCAATTGAGGCAAGAAGTCGCCCCCGGTTTGTTAGATACATCTATATATCCCCACAACGTACTTCTTACAACACCCTATGAAAGTATTGACATTTAATGTTAAAGATCTTAATGTACCAGTTAAGAGACACGCTCTCTATGCAGTAAAAACTTTATGATGCAGATATTTGCTTGCAAGAAACGCATTATCGCGGATTAGATCACCCTAAATTGTATTGTCCTCGGTATCCCACCCAATACCATTAGACTGGACCTTCAAAATTGAAAGGCGTCACAGTTATGGTTCACTCCAGTGTCTCCTTTGCGCTGCACCATAAGATTGCTGATGTAGAGGGTCGCTACATTATTTTGGTATGTTCTTTCAATCAAAATCCGTATACTATAGTTAATGTCTATTGTCCTAACTCTAATCAAATCCAGTTTCTTACTACATTGTTAAGAAAACTAAACAGAGTGCGCACTGGCACACTCATATTGTGCGGAGATTTTAATCTTTGTTTGAATCCAGTCCTGGATCACTCTCCCCCACTGAGGCCTGATAGGTCCTCCTCGACTCCCCGTCTCTCCCGTAAATTTGGTGAACTACTACTGCAGTATGGATTGCATGACGCATGGAGGTTGTTCCATCCCGATGAAAAAAGATTTTACGTTTTACTCCACCCCGCACAACTCCTATACATATATTGATAATTTTTTCCTCCCCAATGTCCTATTGCCCTCGGTCCAAGAATGCACCATTCAACCATTTACATGGTCAGACGGCGCACATCTTATGTTGACCCTTTCCGATACTTAGGCTAGGGTCAAACGAAAGCATTTTTACACGCGAACGTAAAAAAGTGCGTCCGAACGAATTGACGTATTTTTTCACGGAATTCGCGAAAACGGTCATACGATGCGCATTTTCGTGCGTGATTTTTCACGGATCCAAACCAGGAAACTTTGGGTGTCTGGACGTTATGTTGGCCGGACATAAGCAGCGTCTGACATCTCCTAATCACGCAAACACGCCGCTATGCCGCAGCTGCGCACTCTGTACGTCCGTACTAGCGGTTCGGCGTTCTCGAAAAAATGCGTTCATTTTCCACTTGCGTTGCGCGGCCGGACTTTCGTGTGACCGTACTTCGTATATTGGCCGTCATTGCCCATCATTTGCTGCTAGTGCGGCCGTAATTATGTGCGCCAGAACGCACGTTAAAAGTGCGCTGGTCTGACCCCAGCCTTATAGGGTGTATGGCAAATCCCCTTGGTGTCTCAATGACAAACTCCTTTCTGACCCCCTTGTGGTGGAAGATGTTGAGACTAATTTGCAAGCCTATGTTCAGGAAAATGCTCTTCCAGAGGTTTCTTCCTCCTTGCGATGGAGGGCATACAAGGCAGTGATTAGGGGGATATGCATTAAATGGGCTTTGCACTTCAAACGCCTTTATACATCGGATAGGATCCGTCTTCTCACTACTATTGACACTCTTACTAAGCAGAACTTTGGCAAAGCAGTTAAGAAAGACTTACAACTCTTTGTTTAAGCTGGAGCAAGATAACTATTTTACTCCCATCAAACGCCTTAAATCAAAATTCTACATGACTGTTAATAAATCAGGTACTTCCTTGGCCCAACGACTACGACATAGACTACCCCCATCAAAGATTGCTAATCTTAAAGTATCTGGAGGCTTATTAATGTTCCTCAACCTTCTGAGACTGATATAGATAACTATTTACGACAGATCCATCTACCGACCCTGTCAGGGCCAAAAACACCTCTTATCTGCGGCGATCTCCTCAGAGGAATTGTTGGAGGCTTTGAAACTTATGCCCACTGGTAAAGCCCCAGGCCCAGGTGGTTTCACGACGAAATACTATTAAACGTTTACGAAGTCACTTACGGCCCATTTACTAGATGTATTCTTGCACGCGCAATATACAGGTACCTTTAATTCAGATATGCTCGAGGCACTGATAGTTACTTTACCTAAACCTGTAAAGTCTCCGTAGGCTTGTGCACACTTTCATCCCATACCTCTACTAAATCTAGACATTAAATTGTATTCCAAGATATTGGCCGCTAGACTGGGGGGATCCTCCCTGGGTTGGTTTGCGATGATCAGGTGGGTTTTATTACACATCGTCAGGGTCCTGACAATACCAAAAAGATCCTAAACTTGATCCACCTGATGGTCGACGATCGTATCCCGGGACTTATTCTTTTGCTAGATGCTGAAAAAGCATTCGATGGGGTACATTGGTTGTTCCTGAAGAGAGTGTTAGGTAAATTTGGGTTCCCTGACGCTACTTGCAAGGCTATTTTTGCTTTATATAGCGCCCCGGCAGCTAAAGTCTTATGCTCTGGTTTTCTTTCCCGTGCCTTTCAAATTACAAATGGTATATGCCAGGGAGGCCCCTATTTCCCCTACTTTACACTTTGGCATTAGAACCCCTTGCCCAATTCATCCGTCAATCTGATGGGGTGGAAGGGATTTCTGTAGGCCCTCAGACACACAAAGTAAGTTTATTTATTTATAAAGGATTTTACCAGGAAGGATACATTGAGAGTTCTCTCGTTTTCAAGTATGTCCTGGGTTCAAGAACATTGAGTTGTAAAACAAATTACAAAGTAGTAAAGTGCAAGATATTAACAGAAAAACAAATATACAGATTAACAGAAAATAAATATGTAGGAAATGTAGTCACTATGTTACATGTTTACAGGTGCATTCTGTATTGAGGTATGTTAATTAGGGATGAGCCGAACACCCCCGAGTTCGGTTCACATTCGAACTCGAACTTTTCAGAAGTTCGAATTCGAACTCGAACTCATTACAAGTCAATGGGACTCAAAATTCGATTTTTAGAGTGCCCTCCAAGAGGGCATATATGCTAGATATTTGCCATAAAAGGTGTATGGGGGTCCGGGTAGTGCCCTGGGGGACAGGAAATAAGGACAAAAAGTAAAAAAATAAGTTTTTAAAGGGACAGTGAGTTTTCCATGAAATAAGAGTTAAAAATAAAAACGAAAAATTCCTTCAAATATCGTGCATAGGAGGTCCCATAACCTGCCCGTGAAGTGGCGGATTTCTAGGATGTATAGAAACATTTAAAAACAATGTCCGGGTCCGGGTAGTGCCCTGGGGGACAGGAAACAAGGACAAAAAGTTTAAAAAAAAATGATATTTTTAACCCCTTCACTGCTGACGACGTGTGGGCTCAGTTACTCCCCCTGTATGCTGAGGAGGACGTGTAACACACGTCATCAGCTTTGCGGGACCTCCGGCGGAGATACTCACCTCTCTGTCCGGGGTCCCGCGGCGTTCTGACTTCAGCATCCTCAGACGCTGAAGTCAAGCTCCTCCCGACATAAAGGACGTCGTCGCGCCATGCGCGATGACGTCATTTCCAGGCGACCCACCGGCAATGCCGGGAGATCGCCTGGAAGGGAGGGGGGGGAGATCCGTTCGGATCCCTCTCCCTCCCGATCAGGAGGTCCCACAGAGAGAGAGAGTCTCCCCTTTTAAGCAGTGCCTGATTTTAACCCCTTAGGCACCTGGTCGCACTTCGGCGCCTTGTGGCGCTGAAGTGCGGCCTAGCTCCGGTGGGGGCCACCATCTTGGATGGCGGCTCCACCCCGGGTCCCCCCTCACTGCCTGACATCCTCACACATAGCGTGATGATGTCAGATAGCCGGGAACCCCTAGCTGCCCGGAATGCCCTGGTGGAGATAGGGGGTTCATTTGAGGGTTCACAGAGATGCTGTGAGGTTGTGTATAGAGATGCTGATGGGGTTGTGTATAGAGATGCTGTGAGGCTGTGTATAGAGATGCTGTGAGGTTGCGTATAGAGATGCTGAAGGGGTTGTGTATAGAGATGCTGTTTGTGTATAGAGATGCTAATGGGGTTGTGTATAGAGATGCTGTGTATAGAGATGCTGATGGGGTTGTGTATAGAGATGCTGTGTGGCTGTGTATAGAGATGCTGTGTATAGAGATGCTGATGGGGTTGTGTATAGAGATGCTGTGAGGTTGTGTATAGAGATGCTGTGTATAGAGATGCTGATGGGGTTGTGTATAGAGATGCTGTTTGTGTATAGAGATGCTTATGGGGTTGTGTATAGAGATGCTGTGAGGCTGTGTATAGAGATGCTGTGAGGCTGTGTATAGAGATGCTGAAGGGGTTGTGTATAGAGATGCTGTGTATAGAGATGCTGATGGGGTTGTGTATAGAGATGCTGTGTGGCTGTGTATAGAGATGCTGTGTATAGAGATGCTGTTGGGGTTGTATATAGAGATGCCGTTTGTGTATAGAGATGCTGTGAGGTTGTGTATAGAGATGCTGTGAGGCTGTGTATAGAGATGCTGTGTATAGAGATGCTGATGGGGTTGTGTATAGAGATGCTGATGGGTTTGTGTATAGAGATGCTGTGAGGCTGTGTATAGAGATGCTGTGAGGTTGTGTACAGAGATGCTGTGAGGCTGTGTATAGAGATGCTGAAGGGGTTGTATATAGAGATGCTGTTTGTGTATAGAGATGCTGATGGGGTTGTGTATAGAGATGCTGTGAGGTTGTGTATAGAGATGCTGTGTATAGAGATGCTGATGGGGTTGTGTATAGAGATGCTGTTTGTGTATAGAGATGCTGATGGGGTTGTGTATAGAGATGCTGTGTGGCTGTGTATAGAGATGCTGAAGGGGTTGTATATAGAGATGCTGTTTGTGTATAGAGATGCTGATGGGGTTGTGTATAGAGATGCTGTGAGGTTGTGTATAGAGATGCTGTGTATAGAGATGCTGATGGGGTTGTGTATAGAGATGCTATTTGTGTATAGAGATGCTGTGAGGTTGTGTATAGAGATGCTGTGAGGCTGTGTATAGAGATGCTGAAGGGGTTGTGTATAGAGATGCTGTGTATAGAGATGCTGATGGGGTTGTGTATAGAGATGCTGTGTGGCTGTGTATAGAGATGCTGTGTATAGAGATGCTGTTGGGGTTGTATATAGAGATGCTGTTTGTGTATAGAGATGCTGTGAGGTTGTGTATAGAGATGCTGTGTATAGAGATGCTGTTGGGGTTGTATATAGAGATGCTGTTTGTGTATAGAGATGCTGTGAGGTTGTGTATAGAGATGCTGTGAGGCTGTGTATAGAGATGCTGTGTATAGAGATGCTGATGGGGTTGTGTATAGAGATGCTGATGGGGTTGTGTATAGAGATGCTGTGAGGCTGTGTATAGAGATGCTGTGAGGTTGTGTACAGAGATGCTGTGAGGCTGTGTATAGAGATGCTGTGAGGCTGTGTATAGAGATGCTGAAGGGGTTGTATATAGAGATGCTGTTTGTGTATAGAGATGCTGATGGGGTTGTGTATAGAGATGCTGTGAGGTTGTGTATAGAGATGCTGTGTATAGAGATGCTGATGGGGTTGTGTATAGAGATGCTGTGTGGCTGTGTATAGAGATGCTGATGGGGTTGTGTATAGAGATGCTGTGTGGCTGTGTATAGAGATGCTGTGTATAGAGATGCTGATGGGGTTGTGTATAGAGATGCTATTTGTGTATAGAGATGCTGTGAGGTTGTGTATAGAGATGCTGATGGGGCTGTGTATAGAGATGCCTTGCGGTGCCGAAGTGCAGCCTAGCTCCGGTGGGGGCTGCCATCTTGGATGGCGGGTCCACCCCCGGGTCCCCCCTCACTGCCTGACGTCCTAATGCATAGCGTGCTCCATATTGTCCTCCTCACCTGTCTCTACCCCCACTATATGTCCTGCCATGTCATTAACTCCAACCTCCACTGACAGGGATGATGCTACAGTAATGGATGTACCAGGTCCTTCCTCACAAAGTGACAGCATCCCATCAGCTGAAGATTTACGCAGTCAGATTACGTTGCCCCAGCTGCTGCAGCGTAAAAAAAATTATAGTCCCAACGATCCCCAAGCACAGCGTCTAAATGCCAGCTTAGCAAAATTACTCGCATTGCAACTGCTGCCTTTCCAGCTGGTGGACTCTGCTCCCTTCCGTGAATTTGCTGAATGTGCTGTACCACAGTGGCATGTTCCAAAACGCCATTACTTTTCACGGAAGGCCATTCCAGCACTATACCAGCACGTGGAAGACAATGTTATCGAGTCATTGGGAAAGGCAGTCAGCAGCAAGGTGCATGTGACTTTAGACACGTGGTCCAGCAAGCATGGACAGGGCCATTACATTTCCTTCATGGCACACTGGGTAACTCTAATTGCAGCTGGGAGGGATCCAAGACGAGGCTCTGTGCTGGAGCTTGTTCATCCACCACGCCTACAGAAAGCTGCTTGTATGAGGTCTGTCTGCTCCACCACCACCTCTCCCTTTTCCTCCTCCTCCTCCTTCTCTGTCTCTGGCGTAGTGGCAGTTAAAATGACGAGTGACAGGGGCTACGTAATGGCTCAAGCAAAAAGATGCCATACTGTGCTTGAGCTGGTTTGTTTAGGGGACAGGAGCCACACAGGGCCACTCTGCTGGGAATTATAGATGTGGCTCTAGAGGCAGAGCAGCGGGAAGAAGAGGAGGCCTTCCCTAGCTCTCAATGCCCCAGTCTTTCCGTAGACAGCATTCCAGCGGGTCCTCCTCAGATCAGACAGGTGGAGGATGAGGAGGATGAGGAGGAATATTTAAGTAGTGGGGGCATTGAAGGTGGGGATTCCTCAAGGGAGGGTTTTGTGTGCCCAGAAACCCAAGGACTAGTACGTGGCTGGGAGGAGGAAGTGCACGATGGGGTCATCCTCCTCATTGACCAGGAAGACTCTGAAGCTAATGCCACCTCCAACCTACCCTGTATGGGCTCCCTTATGCTGCAAAGCCTGGTAAAGGACCCCAGGATTCGGGCTATCAAGGAGAGGGATCATTACTGGTTGGCAATCCTTCTTGATCCACGATACAAGGGTAAAGTTGCAGAGCTCATCCTGCCCGCACAGAGGGAGCACAGGATGTAAAAACTTGAGGACGCTCTAAAGCGACACTTGTGTAACACCTTTCCAGGCACTGGTAGGTTACCAAGTGATGACACAGGTGCTTCTGAGGCTGCGGATGATCAGAGGAATAGTGGTGAAGGCCGGGGCCGCTTAACTGATGCCTTTTTAAACTTTTTTTAGTCCACAACGCCAAGGGACATCAAATGTAGGCACCCATTGCCAACGTCTTCACCATATGGTGCAGGACTACCTAGGGGCAAGGGCAGACCTGGATACCTTTCCAGCAGATGATCCACTGGCTTAGTTACTGGGTGTTGAGATCGGATCACTGGCCAGAACTTAGCCAATATGCTATGCAGCTACTAGGTTACCCTTCATCCATCGTGCTTTCTGAAAGGACGTTCAGTGCCGCTGGAGGTTTTGTCACACAGAAAAGAGTGCGTCTGTCCACTGACTCTGTAGACCGGTTGACATTTATAAAAATGAATCAGTCCTGGATCAGCAGTTATCAATCCCCTGATGCTGACGTAAGGGAATAGATCGGGGATGTCTTCTGCATTCACATAACCTCCACCACTGAACTCTTCCACAATACCTCAAAGGGGTTATGGTGTGAAGGCACTTGCTGCCACCAAAGGCACAATATTTGGCTGCACTGACGCCTGTACATATCATTTTAATATTGGATCGCAGGGTCCAACTCTGCACTCTTCCACAATACCACAGAGGGGTTACGGTGTGACAGCACTGTTGTCGACGCTAAAGGCCCAATTTTAAAGCACCTATTGTTACTTTCATCCAAAGCCTTCAAAAGTTTCACCATAATTCAGTCAAAAAATCACTAAACTTGTTCTGTGTGTCCTAAAATGTCTTTTCATACAGGCTGCCGCCCCAAGCAGTTGTTTATGAATAGATTAAAGGAAAACCGTTTACCGTCATTTGAAATGTCATTTTTTTGGTTTTTAAATGTTTCTATATATCCTACAAATCCGCCACTTCACCTCCTAGGCACGATATTTGAAGGAACTTTTCGTTTTTTTTTTTTAACCCTTATTTCATGGAAAACTCACTGTCCCTTTAAAAACTTTTTTAAAAATTTTCTCCTTGTTTCCAGTCCCCCAGGGCACTACCCGGACCCCCATACACCTTTTATGGCAAATATATTGCATATATGCCCTCTTGCAGGGCACTCTAAAATCCGAACTTTTGAGTCCCATTGACTTGCATTGAGTTCGGTTCGTGTTCGCGTTCGAACTCGAACTTTTGAAATTGTTCGAGTTCGAATGCGAACCGAACACGGGGGTGTTCGGCTCATCCCTAACTGTGGTCAGCGTGTCATTTGATCTTGTCCTAACACATAGATGGGGTGTTTGCAATTTGTGTAGTTTAAGTGCTGTTCCAAAGAGCATTGTAACAGTTTTGTCAGCACTTAGAAAAAGTTTGTTATCTGCGATCCACTTTTCTACCTCTGAATTGTTCTTGCAGCACTGCCTCCATCTGCGGGAGATTTGGTTTGCTGGTACAGATTACAGTGTCGTCTGCGTACATGTGTACAGTTGAGGCTTTGCAGACATTGGGCAGATCATTTATGAATATCGTGAATAGCAGGGGGCCGAGTATTGAGCCTTGGGGTACACCGCATGTCACTGGGAGAGGGAGGGAAGAGCTGTCAGAAATGTACACATATTGCGACCGATCAGATACAGTACATATGATTGAAACCAGGTTAGCGTGCGATCACCAATACCAGAGTTTTTAGGTTTTTGTAATAGGATGCCATGGTCTACTGTGTTAAAGGCCTTGGTAAAATCAAGGAAGATGGCTCCAGTTAGGTTACCTTGTTCCATGCCAGCTTGGATATCATTACAAACTTTTAAAAGGGCAGTTGTGGTTGAATGATTTGGACGAAAGCCTGATTGACGATGACCTCTCCACTTACTTCCCTTCCCACACTGCATGCCCTACTACATGACTATGGACGGGGTCCTACCATTCCATTAATATCTCGAAATCGCAAGCCCTCCCGGTCAGACTGCTGGAGACTGATGTTGATTCCCTGAAATGGTTAGGGAAATTATGACTCCACCCTATGTGATACTAACAACTTATTGTTTTGATGGCGGAAAGCCAGGTTATCTTGGTTTGGTCGGGTGGCGGCTGTGCGCATGACACTCCTGCCAAAATGGTTCTACTTGTTTCACACGCTACCGGTGCCTGTCCCTGACTCTTTACTATGAAACCTACATCGTATATATGGTTAGGCAATCGACCTAGAATATCTACCTCTCTACTGTACCGACGTTGGGACAGAGGGGTGATTAATGCCCCACACTTTCCAACATACTACAGGGCTACCGAGGTAGCTTCAACACTTTCCTTCTTTCAACCATCAGCTCCCCCTAGCTGGGTGATGATTGAAAACTCCCTAGCTTCGCCATACGACATTCCTGCTCTATTATGGATACCTAGGGCGGACAGGCCAACTACTTTCTACACTAGCCATTTATTACGCCATGCTACGGCAATATGGAACAAATCGAAGCGTTTTGTCACTAGACACTTCCCACTCTCTCTGGCAGCCCTCTTGACTGTATTCCACTGTCCACTCCGGACGTTTCCAGTCCTGAAATGGATTAGCAAAGGTATTCGCTGGATTAGGGATGTGTTCTCTAAAGACGATTTGATGACATTTCCCCAATTGCAGACCCAATATCATCTTCCGATCTCCTTAACGTTCTCTTATCTGCAACTCAAGCACTGTCTGTCGCATTTGGGGCTCCGTGTCAAATACTCTGCAGACACTTCTGAACTAACAGGGATGGAAGTCATGGCTGTTTCCTCTGGGTCACCCCAATTTATATGAATAGAATAAACTTTATTAAAGATATACAGAATTAAATCGCACAAAATAATTGTGGTTTCATTATTTTGTGTGATTTAATTGTGTATATCTTTAATAAAATTTATTTTATTCATATGAATTGATTTGAGACATAATTAACCAGGGTTACCCCCTTTCACAATAACTGCTCCCACATCTTCGTTTTGTGTATCTGTTTCCTCTGGGGCACACTCACACATAATTTCGATCAGCTGCAGTACGTTGATGGTGGATCTGAAACCATCTGTCATGCCTCACCGGCCGCCGCTCCCGTCCCCACATGGTCACGGGTACTCCCTCCGGATCCGCGGGCTCCCAAGCCGCCTCTCCTCGAAATCGTCGGGGTCCTCGGTCCGCGGGTCCTTCGGTCCGGATGACCGCTCCCCGTCGGCGGTGTCCCCTGGCCATCATGGCGTGGCGTTCCGCCGCCCATGCGGCCGTCGACCGCCGCGTGGGACGCCAGTGAAACGGAGCTGGCCAAGATGGCGCCCGGGGGCGGATCGAGACCTCCATGGTCAGAAGGGGGAGGAGTCGGAGCTCTGCAGAGACCACGGGAGGAGTCTCCAATCTGACCTCCAGCAGGACATAGGGGAGGCGGTGCCCAAGGTGGAGGCATGTCCACCTCCACCCTGTCCACTATATAAGACCAGTGAACGCTCTCTGACATCGCTTCACAATTGTTTCCTCTCCAGTTAAAAAAAAAAGAGCTCATCAACTTCTCTGTATCCAGTGCAATTCTTACGACTTGTCCTGATATATTTCTCAACGCTACCCGTGTATCTCAGGCATCCTAAGATTCCCTCTAATTGGGTTCTTACTCAGTCACATACCATTATGGATGTGACACCATCTGTCTTTCAGTCAGTATGGGCAAGGGACCTTTCATACCAACTGTCGCCCTCTCAGTGGACTCAGGCCTTTTCTTTTGATGTAGCCACCTCTCAAAATGTAACTCTATTGGAGACTAGACGTAAATTTCTATATAGATGGTACCTTACCCCATCCTGTCTAAGCCATTTCTCGAAGGGAAATGCACCGGTATACTGGAGATGCTTAACAGATGTAGGGTCTTATATTCATATTTGGTGGTCCTGTTCCCAACGAACGACCTTTTGGCAGCAAGTACGTTCCTTACTAATTAAGGTTTTGGGGGGATATCCCTTTCACCCTTGAGGCAATGCTGTTAGGGTTCTGCCCCGTACAGTAGGGTCTAATAATAGACAGATATTTTACCATATAATTACAACCGTGATGTTACTGATTGCTAATAAATAGAGACAGCCGTTGGGTGAAGTAATAGAGACAGTCTTGATCTTCCGCTCCTATGAGAGTTTAGCTTTTCATCTCTTGGACTTATAGGCTCCGTCACGAGATCTGTGGATATTGTGGGATACAAGATCGTTGTAATGGATTCTGCAACCTCTGCAATTTAATGCCTTATCACGTCACTCTGTTCACTGCCTCTTTGCATACTATGTGCCGTTACTTCTAGTAGAATTTTCCGTGTTTCCCTAGATGGTGTGTCTGTATGGACTTGCTCTACTGTTAGATGGCACGCCTTGAGCCGCCTATATCACTTGAAATGTGATGTTATGTAATGTTATGTCGTTTATAACCCCTTTCTTCCCCTTTTCTTTTCTGTACCCCTTTTTCTTTTGGAAAAGATAAAAACACTGTTTTAAAAAAAATATATATATATATATTCCCGTTTTAATGCAATATCTAATAAACCGTTTATTATTTTATTTTGCAGAAAAAAGTCTCGTTATTTATAGATTTCTTTTAGGCATTTTTCCTTTTTTTCCCCATTTTTCTTTAACAGACCTTTTTATTTTCGTTCATAGGACCTTATATGTAAATTCCAGACATTTTCGTTCAGTAGCTTTTTGCAAACAGCGTTTCAATTTTCAAACGTTCACGCGTACTGTTTGTTGTTTTTTTTATATCCAGCTTGTCAGCTTTTTCCGGCGGTTGCTCTGTGCTGTGATCGGCGGCTCGTCGGCTTTTTCCTGCGGGATTTCAGTGAGTTTTCGGCGGGATTACGGTGCGGTTGCGGCAGGCTTTCCCCGTTCTCCGGGGACCCTGAGGTGAATGCTGAATACACCGCAGGGTGGGGAATTTTGATTCTCCGAAGTGCAGGGAACTGCGGGGAATGAGAGAGCACCGAAATGTCAGCAACAGTTTGGTGCTCTCTGAATAACCCCTAGAGCAGTGGTGGGCAATTACAGCCCTCCAGATGTTTTGAAACTACATTTCCCGTGATGCTCGGCTGCTCATTAGGTTTGTAGAGGCTCAAGGGAAAAGTAGTTTCAAAACATCTGGAGGGCCGTAATTGCCCACCCTGCCCTAGAGTGTTTATTCAGAAAGTATCAGTATATGCCAATGCTGATAACATGGATGAAAATTGTCACTTGATAACACCGACAAACACCAATGTTTTATAAAAGAAAAATCAAAACAGCCATAGGCACAGGAGAAGCTTCATTGTGAAGTTTCTGCCACTGCTGTTTGGATTGTCCTCTTGTGAAACTCCAGCGTTTGTTGCTGTTGCAGCAACAGTGATTTTTTTCTAGGGTTTGCAACTCCAGTGCTTTCTGAATAATGCCCTAACTGTTCAGACAGAAAAACGTTGAGTACAACCAATTCTATACAGCCTGTACCTTTTGAATATAGAAGACAACAACATTTCAAAAGGTAAAAATATTTATATGTCCTACTATACATTAACTGTTGACGTAATGGACCTAGTCCTCCACCTTTATCCTTGTGCATCCAGGAAACCGTCCTTTTACCTCTTTGTGCTGGATTAGAAAAACAAGTTCATTCTGTGACATTGATGCATTGCAGGCTATTGGTATTACTTGTGAATTCATAAGGTCTTTGACATCAAAAAGCCAGATTTAAGCTTTGTCTATAAACATTGATATTTTCCAGGAGGATGCCATAGTAAAGCATTTTCAGAACTTACACAAGTAAATCCACGTGTGCTGCGTAATAAACGGTTTTCAGGGTACCATCTGGAAAGAAGGTTTCCAGCCATAAAAGGAGATTCTATTTTATCCATTAGCTCTTTCACTGCAGTATATGGAATGTTAATACCTTGCAGTCTTTAAAAGATATCTTAAAGCATTTGTTAGGTGCATTGATATTCTCAGAGCCACCTAATACAGTATATGAGGTTATGATGGGTTCTGCTTAGTGAACTGAACATAATATATCTGATTAGCCAGCCCATAACACCATAGCCACCTGCCTAATATTGTGTAGATCCCCCTTGTGAAGCCAAAATAGCTCTGATGCATTAAGGCATAGAACATGTCCTGTGGAATCTGGAACCAAGTCATTAGCAGCACATCATATAACCCCTTCACTGAGGATGACGTGTGGGGGACGTTCTCATGCATCCCTGCTGTATGCAGAGAACATCCCACACACATCATCACTTTGAACCCTCCTCCCACCCGATACACACCTCTCTGCCTGGCATAGGCATCTCTGGGGGGGGGGCAGGGAGGGGCAATTGCCCCCTAGGTTATACATTGCCCCCCATGTGCCCCCCACCAGGGATCAGCATCCAGCTTCCCCCACATCTTCGGACCGCTTTATCTCCAGCCCCTTGCATCATGACCAATCTAGGTGTCATTGGAAAGGGCAGAGTCTGGCCTTTCCAATGATACCCAACATGACCATATTCAGTGTAAAGACAAAATCATAAAAAAAATTAATAAAAACGTACCAATTTCTTTTTCACAGGGTGGAAATGGCTCAGCAGTGACAGGGTTAATGGTCAGACTACATATTACATTGTGTATTACTTTAGTTTTTGCCTTGGTTTAGTTGTATACTAAGGGTTAATGGGCAAGTTTCATCCCTCATAGTATACATTTATTTTTTCCTTTATTAATGGCATTTCAGGAGTTAAAGGATAGGCGCCATGCCTCACAGTGTATATATTTAACGTTTTCTCTTGATAACTGACATTTAGGAGTTAACGGATAGGCAGCATGCCTCACAGTGTATATTAATTTTATGTTTTCCCTTATGGCATTTTAGGGGTTAATGGGCAGGCTACATGCCTCACTGTCAGATATTGCACCGGGCTGGTACCGAGGTGACAGGATGCTAAGCCTGGGATGTTGTGATGCACTGTACAAGGGTGTGCGGTGAGCGGTGAGTTGCTGCAGGAAGCAGCAGCACAATTGGTTTGGAGGTGAGGAACAGGACACTTATAGGGCTTGACAGTAGTAAGCAGAAAACAAACCAGGACAAGGGGATCTTGGACACACTGGATACTGGAGGGTATGGAGTCACAGGAAAGGCTGGTAACGACCAGGGGCGGACTGACCCATCGGGCACTCGGGCACTGCCTAAGGGCCCGGATGGGGGAGGGGCCCGGATTGGGGCCCCGTCATGTATCCATTCATCAAAGGGGGGAACGGGACAATTGTCTCCCGAGAAAGTTGCAACTGTAAACCCCCTGCGGCTTAACAGTGAGGAGGATTTGGAGGGGAAGCCCAGCAGCTGCAAGCCCAGCTGCTTTGTTTAGTAAAACGGAGCAACGGGAGATTGCAAGGGATGCTGCTGTGCCCTAAACGTCACTAAGTGCGACTGGGAGGGAGGCAGAGAAGACCAGAGTCTGCATTCTCCCTCCATGGGAAGGGGGAGGCGGGCCTCTGCTTCTGCCGGGAGATTCAAGCAGCACATCAGCAGTGGCAGCGAAAAGTTCAAAACAGCATCTGTTCAGGTCAGGGATCACCAGCTGCATTCCAGGAGAACCATGTGGGGGAGTGAGATCAACTGCTCTTGCAGGGTAAGTTAACCCTTTCCACCCTGACTCACTTCCCCAGGTTCTGCCCTTTTTGGGCTCTATTACACTCCTAAAGCTAACGGTAGCTAACGCATATTACAATCCAAACGCAAACGGGTTAAGAAACCCGTTTGCGTTTGGTACCTTACGCTTCTCAGCACGAGGTCACTGTACTTTGCGCTCCCCATGTTAAGTATAGGGAGGGCAAAGTGTTAATCACCGCTGGAATTACAAAGTCCCAGCGCTGATTAACGTCTGGCTCTGGTCAGCGAAAAGTTAACCACAGCCAGAACCTGGTGTTAACGGATTCCGCTTCTGCAGAATCCGTTAACTCCAGGCTAAACAATTTAAAAAGGAAGCCTATACTCACACTCTGTCCCGTGGCGAGGACCGCGGCTCTGTCCCCTCCTCCGGCCGGCAGGAGCAGGGAAATACTGGGAGAAAAAGTCGCCCCAGTCTTTCCCTGTGTATCCCTACGTCGACCGGCCGGATCTCAAGAGGCGAGATCCGGCTGGTCATGTGACCGCAGGCGTCTGCTTCAATGGAGTCTAATGGACTCCATTGAGAGAATGCGCACGGCCGCGCTTAGCGGGCGCAAACAATGCAGGCACCATTTTTTGCGCCTGCATTGTAATCCCCCGTTAAAATGGGGGCAGTAGGGGGAAAACTGCGGGTGCAGTTTTTCCTCCCTACCGTTAGTGCCCTTTTTATTTTAAGTTATTTAAGGTGTTAGTTAAAGTGTTTTTCATCATGCATTCGGCGAGCTGGATTCACTGACCGCCGACTCGAAGCGCGATGAGATCTGCCGCAAGCCACAGATTAGCTCACCGCAAACCACCGAACAATGCTGAGCTGACTACCAAACAGGTAAAAAAAAAAAAAAACTCTGCTATTCTTTAAAAAGATGTATAAACTATAAAAATGCATGGGAATAAAAAAAAGGTCATATAAAACATGTTAAAATGGTCTGTAATATAAAAAAATGCTTTAATTTTTTTTAAAAAAAAGAATCAAATTTTGGGATAAAAATTACACAAAAAATGCCTAAACAAGGAGTTAATAAACAAAACTATTTGCATAGAAAAAGAATATACGGTTTAATAAATGATCAATAAAAAAAAATCTTAACATTGAAGCCTATGGGATTCATCTGTTTAAACCAGTGGCGTCGCTACGTGGGGGCGGGGGGTGCGGCCCGCACCAGGTGACACCCGCCCTTAGGGTGACACCGTCACCCTAAGGGTGGGTGTCTCACCCTACGCCGCGTGTTCGCTCCCTGCGAGCGTCCGAAGCTGTGCAGTTTCGGCGCTCGCCTGGGGGAAACACGTCACCAGCCAATCGCGGCTGGTCACATGGCTCCCCCAGGCAAGAGCACAAGCTGCATGCCACCAGACGCTCAGAGGGAGCAAACAGGCGGCCAGGAGGTGAGCGGGGGCATATCCATGTGCTGGGCCATTATCCATGAGGTGGGGCATTATCCATGAGGTGGGGCATATCCATGAGCTGCTGGGGCAAATCCATGAGCTGGGGCACTGTATCCATGAGCTGGGGCACTATATCCATGAGCTGATGCAAATCCATGAGCTGGGGCACTATATCCATGAGCTGGGGCATATCCAATGAGCTGGGGCATATCCATGAGCTGGGGCAAATCCATGTGTGAGCTGGGGCATATCCATGAGCTGGGGCATATCCATGAGCTGGGGCAAATCCATGTGTGAGCTGGGGCATATCCAGGAGCTGGGGCAGTATCCATGAGCTGGGGCAAATCCATGTGTGAGCTGGGGCAAATCCATGAGCTGGGGCAGTATCCATGAGCTGGGGCATATCCATGAGCTGCTGGGGCAGTATCCATGAGCTGGGGCAAATCCATGAGCTGGGGCAGTATCCATGAGCTGGGGGCAATATCCATGAGCTGGGCCATTATCCATGAGCTGTTGGGGCATATCCATGAGCTGCTGGGGCAGTATCCATGAACTGGGGCAAATCCATGTGTGAGCTGGGGCAAATCCATGAGCTGGGGCAGTATCCATGAGCTGGGGCATATCCATGAGCTGCTGGGGCAGTATCCATGAGCTGGGGCAAATCCATGAGCTGGGGCAGTATCCATGAGCTGGGGGCAATATCCATGAGCTGGGGCATTATCCATGAGCTGGGGCCATTATCTATGAGCTGTTGGGGCATATCCATGAGCTGCTGGGGCATATCCATGAGCTGGGGCAAATCCATGAGCTGCTAGGGCAGTATCCATGAGCTGGGGCATATCCATGAGCTGGGGCAATATCCCATGAGCTGGGGCAGTATTCATGTGCTGGGGCATATCCATGAGCTGGGGCAGTATATCCAGGTGCTGGGGCAGTATATCCATGAGCTGGGGCAGTATATCCATGAGCTGCTGGGGCAGTATATCCATGAGCTGCTGGGGCAGTATATCCATGAGCTGCTGGGGCATTATCCATGAGCTGGGGCATTATCCATGAACTGGGGGCATTATCCATGAGCTGGGGGCATTATCCATGAGCTGGGGGCATTATCCATGAGCTGGGGCAATATCAATGAGAGGAGCTGGGGCAATATCAATGAGAGGAGCTGGGGCAATATCAATGAGAGGAGCTGGGGCAGTATATCCTTGAGAGGAGCTGGGGCAGTATATCCATGAGAGGAGCTGGGGCAGTATATCCATGAGAGCAGCTGGGCAGTATATCCATGAGAGCAGCTGGGGCAGTATATCCATGAGAGGAGCTGGGGCAGTATATCCATGAGAACAGCTGGGGCAGTATAACCATGAGAGGAGCTGGGGCAGTATATCCATGAGAGGAGCTGGGGCAGTATATCCATGAGAGCAGCTGGGGCAGTATCTATGAGAGGAGCTGGGACAATATCCATGAGAGGAGCTGGGGCAATATCCATGAGAGGAGCTGGGGCAATATCCATGAGAGGAGCTGGGGCAATATACATGAGAGGAGCTGGGGCAATATCCATGAGAGGAGCTGGGGCAATATCCATGAGAGCTGCTGGGGCAGTATATCCATGAGAGCTGCTGGGGCATATCCATGTGTGCTGGGGGCAGTATCCATGTGTGCTTGGGGCAGTATCCATGTGTGTTGGGGGCATATCCATGAGAGCTGGGGCAATATCCATGTGTGAGCTGGTCTGGGGCAATATATCCATGTGTGAGCTGAGGCGCAATATATATCCATATGTGAGCTGAGGCGCAATATATCCATATGTGAGCTGAGGCGCAATATATCCATATGTGAGCTGGGGCAATATATATCCATGGGTGAGCTGCTGGGGGCAATATATAATTGTGAACTGGGGCAATATATCCATATGTGAGCTGGGGGCAATATATATTCATGGGTGAGCTGCTGGGGGCAATATATCCAGAACTGCTGGGGGCAATATATATCCATGTGTGCTTTCACTGCCTTCGAACAGGCATCGTACTTGCTGGCAGTTGGCAAAAAGTTGTGTGAGCATATGAGAGAGCTCCACAGCAGTAAACCTCACAGTAATGTGTGCTGTGTGTATGAGCATTCAGTGTTATATGGGAGTACTGATTTAGAAGTAAGAGTAGTCAAAGAAAAAATCCGGAAAACTCGGGGGGGGGGGGTGACACCATAGGTTACCGCACCGGGTGACACCAACCCTAGTGACGCCACTGGTTTAAACTTGGCGCACAGAATCACAGAAAATCTGGGCATTTCACAAATATGTCGCTGTAGTTCGGCATTCTCTGAATAGATTAACCATTACTTCTCAATGGGACAAATTCACTGCCATGGAACAGCAGGAGAACTGCATCGAACTTCACTGGTAATTCGCCAGTATTTGGCGAATTGCCAGCTTTTTGAATAGCCGAACTGCCACAAATCTGCATTGTTCGGGGAAATACACAGTTCAGTGCAATTCAGTGACAGATTTGTCTCTCCTTGAATAACCTTGAATGTCACTTGCTGTAGTAAGGATTTGTTCCCCTGGTTTTAATATTATTTTACAAAATGTAAACACAGGTTCATAACTAATCTGTCACTGTCTGCTTGGGTGGGTCACCATGGACTTGTTTTTTTTTCCATTTATAATTGTTTTAATAAACATTATAATATATTTTAATGTTTAAATTATATATTATGTACACATACAGCAGGCTGTGCAAGACGTTCCGATCAGATCCGCCAGTCCCTACAGCACTGATACTCATTATGTAGCTCACAAGCCGCATGCGATTTGTGTAGCCAGCAGTGGTGGCTCGCGAACCCATGCTAGTGGCGCAGAAGTTGGTCATCTTTTGGTGATGCGCGGGTTGGCACATAAGAAAGAAGAGGCAG
Organism: Leptobrachium leishanense; assembly: GCA_009667805.1. Taxonomy (NCBI): domain Eukaryota; kingdom Metazoa; phylum Chordata; class Amphibia; order Anura; family Megophryidae; genus Leptobrachium; species Leptobrachium leishanense. Next base: position 113,955,662 of record CM019071.1, on the reverse strand, counting down.
AGTAAAGAAATGCGCAGAGGAAAGTAATAAGAGGCACAGCGGGTAGAAGCACAGAGCAAAGAAAGAAGCAGAGGGAAAAAAAGGCAGATGAAAGAAAGAGGCATAGAGGGCTGAATATTCATAAGCTGTCAGATCTTTAAACAACAATATTTTCTTTTATATCTGCTCCTTTTAGTCACAATAGGAAGTGCCCCCCCCCCCCAGATTAGTGACTGGATCTGCCCAGGATTCAGCCTTCGTGACCCTGCAGTGCCGGGACATGCGTGGAGCAACATACGGATTCCCTAGCCATTTCCGCTGACGCTCCACACGCGTCCTGTTCTGTCCCCACTCGATGCCGATCTAGCTCCGAGCAGGGGTGCAGCTAGAGCAGGCTGAAATAAAACATATTATCCCTAGCTATGGGACTGCCCCCCGGGCCACAGCTCTGCCCGGCAGGGAAAAATCCTGTTACAGGAGGTGCATGTGTCTTTGGACCCCTGTACCTCCAGAACCATTTGTCCTATAAGTGGACGCTCAAGGCGTTGGAAAGGCCTGAGTCTGGCCTTTCCAATGATACTGAACATGACTGTTATGTGCAAAAATCAAAAACAACACAGTTAAATAAAAAAACATATTTTTCTCCTTATAAAGTTAGCAATGCTGCCCTTTTCATATATATTTTAAGATTATTATAATTGTTTTAATATATGTGTTAAATTGTACACATCGCACAATACATTACAGAGCTCCACAACAATAAAACTCACAGTAATTTAATGAAGGAGTTTTATTGCTGTGCAGCTCTGTGATACACTCATACACACCACACATTTTGGTGAGATTTATTGCTGTGGAGCTCTGTGATACGCTCATACACAGCGCACATTACTGTGAGTTTATTGCTGTGGAGCACTAATGTATTGTGCAGTGTGTACAAGTGTATCAGTAATGTACAGTATCTTATAAACCTAAAGCTTGATTGGCAGCTTCCCACGTGTGCTGCGGTGCAGCCTTAGCTGCAAAGAGTGGGTGATGGCTGTTGCAGAAAAGTGTTGTCCATCTGTAAGTTTGGAAGGGGCACAATGGATTCTCCAGTTCACTGGTGGGCCCAAGTGGATTTTCTTAACCCTTTCGCTGCTGAGCCATTTCACAACTGTGTGCTGAGCTCATTTTTACCGGTTTCGCTCATAACGTTTAAACGCGTTTTGAAGCCTTATTTTATATGACCCAGACATTATATATCGTTCTTTTCGGCAGACTCGGCAAATTCATAATATATCATTATTATAGGTATACGTCATGTCCTGTCTGTATATTATAACAAAAAATGCAATAAAATTAGAATTCAATAATTTACAACGTGTAAAGTGTTTTTTTTCACATTTTAACATGCAAGCGTTTGCGGTTATATTTTCTATGAGTTTCGCTTGTTAAAAAAATTAGAAATGGGGCACTTGTTACATTTTTTTTGGGGGAAAAGTTACACGATTTTTAACAAACGCACCCCATACAAAAATCGTTAGTGCAGCATCATTGGTCACATAATTGATATGGGAACAATATTGCTGAATTAACAAAACAAAAACAAAAAAAAATTTACTTTTTATTCCTTAACTTTTAACATGGTCATATTTGGTATCGTTGGAAAGGCCATGCCATGTTTGATACCAAACATTAACCCCTAGCTGCCATGGAGCGGGAGATGGGGGGTTCATTGGAACCCCCCTATCTCCACCATTGGTGGCAGCTAGGGGTTAACTCCAGAACTGACATCATCGCACTATGCACAATGACGCCAGTCGTCAGTGGGAGATCCCGGAAGCTTGGCCGACATCCAAGAAGTCGACCAGCTCTGGGAGAGGATCGTGAATCACGTCCGGCCCCCAAGGGGTTAAAGCCAGCCTCTGTTTGGAAGGGCAGGTTGTGCCCTTCGAAACGGTGCCTGCCTTTGACCGCTGCCCCTTACGGAAGGGGAGGGAGAGAGGTCCAAAGGACCTCCCGCCTCCTCCCTTTCAGGCACCTTCCCCGTACTCGCGGGGGGGGGGGCGCCTGTAATAGATGTCATTGCGCTAGCGCAATGACATCTATTGTTCCCACCGGGGTCCCGGAGTGCCGGGCTGACATCCAATATGTCAGCCCGCACGGGGGGGGCGCAGTAATCGGCCGGAAGCTCAGCGCATCCATAGCACAGGAGAACCACTTGGCAGGACACGCTGAGCGCGTCCTTAGCAGCCAAGTGGTTAACTCATTAAAAATAATTATTTAAAGAATTTTTTTCTTCACACAATTTTTAAACGCAACAATGTACATGTGGGTGTTGCGTTGTATGGGTGTGGCCTTCTGCAGGCGTGGCGCAAGGGGGCCCCATGATCTCCTAGTGCCCAGGGGGCCCCATTACTTGTCAGTCCGTCCCTGGTAACGACAGTCAGATTTGCGGATTTATACCCCTCCCGGCGCACTAATGTCATTGCGCCGGGCGTGATGAGGTCAGTTTCAGGCACCCCCTCGCCAGAGGGGGGTTCTTTGACCACTATCTCCCCATTGCCGAGGTGTAGAAAGTCAAGCGAGGCACAGCTGGAAAGGTCAAAGTCTGATCAGTCTGATCACTACAAATCCCCATAAGCTGCTAAGGACGCGCTGAGCACGTTCAGCCAAGCGGGGCTTGGGCTGCGGAGGACGCGCTGTGCATGATCGGCTGGTATTTCGATCGATCGCTGCAGCCTCCTGGTGCGGGCTGATGTCTTGGATGTCAGCCCAGCCTCTGGGACTCTGACCGGCATGAATAGCATCATCGCACTGGGAGCCAGAGCAGGAAAGGTGCCTGAAGGGGAGGGGGGGGGAACCTCTGGACCTCTCTCCCTCCCCATCGGTAAGGGGCAGAGCAAAAAGGCAGGCGCCGCTTGGAAGGGCACAGCCTGCCCTTCCAAGTGGTGGCTGCCTTTAAACCCTTAGGAGTTAAGGATCGCGATTCGGGGCCAACAGGCGCCGGATTATGGTCCTCTCCCAGGAGGTGGCCGATATCTTGGATGTAGGCCAAGCCTCCAGGATCTCCCCCCGCCTACTGCATCATCGCACGAGGACCGATGACGTCAGTTTGGGAGATAACCCATAGCTGCAACCTATGGTGGAGCTGTCCAATGCGTGGCAGGTAGGGGTTAATGTTTGGTATTATTTGGAAGGCCAGAGAATGGCCTTTCCAATGATATCACACATGACCATGTTAAAAGTAAATGAAAAATATATTATTTTTTTTTTTTTTTAAAAAGTTTGTTTTATTAATGCAGCACTATTGTTCACATTTCAATGATAATGTGAACAATGATGCTGCAGTAATGATTTTTTGGGGGTTTCGTCTAATAAATAAATAAATAAATAAAAAAAATAACCTAATATCTCAGAAAAATAAAAGTAATGTGTTATATAGTTATATATTATATAGTTATATAGTTATATAGGCTGAAAAAAGACATGCGTCCATCGGGTTCAGCCTCTCCCACATAACCTACTGCTGTTGATCCAAAAGAAGGCAAAAAACCCAGTCTGAAGCGCTCGCCAATATGCAACATACTGGGAAAAAAATTCCTTCTTGACCCCAGAATGGCAGTCAGATTTCTCCTTGGATCAAGAGCTTTTACCCACATATTAAATATATAACCCTTAATATTTGTGTCTGCAGGAAGTCATCCAGTCGTTTTTTAAAAGTCTGTACAGACTCTGACCCAGTTCCCAGTTCTATTTTTTTAACAAGCATACCCCATAGAATATATAACCGCAAAGAAAAAAAAATCACTTTACATGCTGTTGATTATTGTAAATTCATATTTTATAGCATTTTTTGTTATAATCGTGAGGCAAGACATGACGTATACACACACAGGGTTATTCAAAGAGCTCCGAATTGCTTGAGAAAGGTAACCGAACGCTGAACCTTTCTTGGCCATTCGGCTATCCAGAGAGCAGGCAATTCGCCAAATCCTGACGAATTGCTTGCACATACGGTGCCTGTTCGGTGCCTGTTCGAGGGTAGTGAAATCCCCATAAAAAAGCACTGCTTCGGCTATTCAGAGAACACAAACCAGCAGTGAAAGGTTCCCGAAATGCCCTGCCATTCGGTGGTTTCATTCGGCAAGTTTATTCAGGAGAATCCCATAGGCTTCAATGTTAAAAATATTCCGGTTTTAATTCAATATCTAATAAACCGTTCATTATAAAATTCTGCAGTAAAGAGTCTCTTTATTTATAGATTTCTTAGGATACTTTAAGCATTTTTCTTAATTTTTTTTTTTAAGTTTACTTATTTTTTCTGTAACAGCCCTTTTTATTATCATTCCCTGGACCTCCTGTGTAAATTTCAGACATTTTCGCTCAGTAGTTTCTTTGCAAACAGCTTTCATTTTCACACATTCACACAAACTATTTTGCTAATTTATTCACTGCCTCGTCTGCGGTGTCCGCTGCGTGTGATCGGCTCCTGCTCGGGCTTTTTCTGTGGTTTTCGGCAGGTTAATCCAGATGTTTTTGAGGGTTTTCGGCGTGCATTCGGCAGGTTTTGCGTTTAGTTTTCGTCAGGTTTGCGGCAGCTTTTCCCTGCAATTCGGGGACCCTGTGGTGCTTGCTGAATACACCGCAGGGTCACCGATTTGGGATCGGCAAAAGGAACCGAATTGAAGAGAACGAAAAGTCACCGAACGTGCAGTGACTTTTCGAATCTCTTTGAATAACCCTGATAGTCATGCGCCTGGCCTAGCATTGTGTGCAGGAGTATGGGTGTGAGCCCAATGTGCAGTGAAATAGGAGCAGAGTAGGGAGGTTACAGGGCAAGAGTTTATTTGTAACATACAAGAAATAGAAGCCAAAACTAACAACAGACTACACAAGAGAATAACAGGAGACTGGGCAAGATGGGAACTGATTGCAGAAGGTAGGAGAAGCAGGAAGAAAAAGGCTTATAGTTAACAGGAGGATGGCTGGGAGTAGTGAGAATGGGAGAACTCAAGATTGGAGGAATTAGGAGGCAGGATAAACAGAGGGTAAAAGGACACTGAAATACTAGAAGGGGCGAGAGTAGTATACTGAAGAAAAATCAAATAGGAAGGGGGAACACTGAATATACAATACTACAATGACACAGATAACACAGGTAACATATAACTCAGGCAACGGTACAATGGAACTGGCAAAAGAGAAGTCAGGGTCTAGCAAGGATCTGGTACACAAATATTATCAAGCGAATAGCAGGGGGGAACAGGGGCAAAGGAGGATACCAGTGGGATGAACAATGTCCAGAAATAATCAAGGGTGATCAGGAATGTCTTTGGATCAGGAGGAGTTCCAGGCAAGGAGATCAGGAAAGTCTGCACTGCTCTGAGCCAACAACTTTTATTATTATTATTCTTTATTTATAAAGCGCCAGCATATTCCGCAGCGCTGTACAATAAGCACAGTATAGACAGGGTTACAATACATTGAACAACATTTGACAAACAGTACAGGAGGAGATGAGGGCCCTATTCCCGTAGGAACTCACAATCTAGGAGGGTTGGGGTTGGAAACAGGAGGAGAGGACTGTAAGGTGAGAGTGATTGATGGTTGTGTCAGTGAGTTGGGTGGTAGGCTTCAATGAGGAAGCGTGGAATAGAGGGCGTAGCTTCCTTAAGTGCAGGATTGATCAGGGAGGATGAAAGTCAGGTGAGGTTCCAGGGCTAGAATGTCAAATCAGAGAGTCCAGGAATGTGTATAGTTCAATATAAAGTCCTGGAACCTGCATAGGGCATGCAGGATCATGTGGCGTGAAAAAGGGGTGCCATGGGGTCAGGGCGACCAGGTCCTGACAATAATAATAATATATTATGAATCGGCAGAGTCTGCCAAAAAAAAATGATATATAATTTGTCTGGGTCGTTTAATAAAACGTGACTTCAAATCGCGTTTAAACATGAGCGAAACCGGTAATAATGAGCTCAGCACACAGGGGTGAAATGGCTCAGCAGCGAAAGGGAATAAACAATTGTTACATGAGATTAACAGGTAGCAAAAGATAAATAGAATCAGTGAAAGTGAACTCGCTGTAACCTTGCAATGTAATAGCATGATAAGTTGATATTTAGCATGCTTTACATAAACAGGGTTATTCAAAGAGAGCTGATCTGGCCCCGAAAGGTAACCGAACACTGAAATTCAGCTTATGGTTATCTTTCCTGGCCATTCGGCTATTCAGAGAGCAGGCACTTTGCCAAATCTTGGCAAATTGCTTGCACATACGGTGCCTGTTCGGTGCCTGTTCGAGGGCAGTGAAGCACCCATAGTGAAGCAATGCTTCGTCTATTCAGAGAACAAAATACAGCAGGGAAAAGTTGCCGAAATGCCCTGCTGTTCGGTGGTTTCATTTGGCAGATTTATTCAGGCGAATCCCATAGGCTTCAATGTTAAAAATATTCCCGTTTTAATCCAATATCTAATAAACCGTTTAATATTATATTCTGCAGTAAAAAGTATTTTTATTTATAGATTTTTTTAGGATCATTATTTTATTATTTTTTTGGCTCCATTTTTTATCCTTTTTTTAAAAAAAACGTTTCTTCTTTTTTCTGTAACAGCCCTTTTTATTATCATTCATTGGACCTTATATGTGAATTTCAGACATTTTCGTTCAGTAGTTTTTTTGTAAACAGTGTTTCAATTGTCAAACTTTTAAGCGTACTGTTTTTTTTTTTTCAACTCATTCGTCTGCGTGTCGGGTTTTTCCAGCGGCTGCTCTGCGCTTTGATCGGCGGCTGCTCGGGTTTCTCTGGCATGTTCGGCGGGGTTATTCCAGATGTTTCTGCGTGTTCGGTGAGTGTTCGGCGGGTTTTGCAGTGAGTGTTCGTCGTGTTTGCGGCGGCTTTTCTCTGCAGTACGGCAGCTTTGTGGTTCTTGCTGAATACAACGCAGGGTCGCTGAAATAGGATCACTGAATCGCACCGAATTGAAGGGAACGAAAAGTCACCGAACGTACTGTGACTAGGCTTGTGCACAGATTTTTTTTTCGGTTCGATTCGGTTCGATTTGTTCGGATGTTTAAGCTTTTCGATTCGGCTCGTTTCGACTGATTTCTGTTTCGATTCGGTTCGGATCGTTTTTCGTGTACATTTTTTTTCGGAATATCGACCATTTTTCGTATTTTCGTGTCACTTTGCTCGTTTTTTGTATCGACTTTCCGGAAACTTCGGAAATTTTTGTTTTTTCGGAACGTCTGTTCTCCTCGTTTCAAAGTGTCTACGGTAATTCTGGCGATTCTATCGTGGTTTTTTTTATTAAATAAAGATCCTTTTTTTCTTATGAATAATTGAATATACATTTCACAACTTTATTTAATCATATTAAAATGGTATGAAAGCCAAGGAACAAAAAAAATGAACAAAACGATTTAAAAAATGCTAAACTGACCCGAATGCCACAAGAAACAAGTGATACGCATTTACAAATACAAAATTTACAGAATCAGCGATATAACCGATAATAGTTAAATATACGATGTCCAGAATTACCGAAATGGAACCGAAATCACGAATGGAACCGAAATCATGAATAGAGCAAAAATAAATTTCGATTTGACACATTTCAAGTCCATTCGAAAAATCCGAATTTTTTTCGTTTCGGCTCGGAAAACTTTTCGGATCTGCCATTTTCGGATCTAAAAATCTTCGGAAAATCGGCCGCATCCGAAAACACGAATCGGGAAATTTCGTGAAAATTCCGAAATTCCGAAACCCGAAACGCACATCCCTAACTGTGACTTTTCGATTCTCTTTGAATAACCCTGAAAGTGTAATAAATAATAACCAACACTACAAATTTTGGTACATTGCCAGAAGGTCATTAATTTGTGATAATTTTTTTTATAGTGAAGCAGCTCCTTATTTTCCATGAAGACGTTTTCTAAAAGAATGTACTGACTCACATTCTAAGTACAATAAAACAATTCCCAAGACAGTGACTACAAGCATTGTAAATGAACTTGAGACTCGAATGTATTTTCAGATTTTCTGCAACTCTTTGACAACTGTACGATAATAATTTTTTATGGTGAGAATCTTTCTACTATATAATACATAACACTTTTTGGATGCAACTGTAAATCACAGAGATGCAAACAAAAATTAGATTTTCATCCACCGCTGGGAAGAAAAGGACTACTTCATCAGGAATTTCCTACATCTAGAGTGCCTGGAGTATTTCACTGCCTGTCAGATAGCATCAAAGTAGATTGGCCAAATTCTTGGAAAAAAGTCGCACATAGATATTCAAAAACTCAGATAATAACACATGTTCTAAAATTTTTATCAGTATATTATTACATATGTACAGTATTTAAACATCGCCTATTTCTCAAGACGGATATCGCTTGTAGCTATGAATGGTATGTAACAAAATAAATATTATTTGGAAGTTAAACAATGGCAAAAGCTGAAACCCTATGACATAAAACTTAATTTGATTCCATTTTTATACTATGCCCTGGGCTTTGAGCTTCAAATTAACCAACGTGCTCAGAAGACCTGTGTAGCGATTCTATCTAATGCCTACATAAAAGGGACATTCTAGAAAAAAATGGATAGAAAAGAATACTGTGTAGTGGAGGTTAATCGTCAACCCCTGTTGAACCTCCACATACCCACCCCTTTTTTGCCTAGAGCAAAAGAAAAAAGTCGCGGTATATCTGTGACATGAGAGATAATTTCTGTCTGATGAGGTCTTACGACAGGAAGCAGCTTGGAAGATGGCCCCCTTGTATTTGGCACTTTTGGAAACAGTGCTGGTTTAAAAAATGCTGCTCTCAGGGTTGCATTTTTTTAAATAAAAGTTACCTATTTTAATGGCTTTTTGTAGTGCCTGAATCCTCTAGTTTTGTTTTGAATGTTTCTACAAAGCTTTTAGCCACCCTGAGGTCCACGAGCACTTGGTTTAACATACTTTAAATTCACTTTTGGTGTGCATCTCATTCGTTGACCGTCACAGAGAAACTGTCTCGTACACATGCAGTTGCACTGACAGACAATGACAAAGACAATGACAGAATCACAAAAATAAACAACACAGATAGTGACAGAGACACAATAACACTAATACACAAAAGAACAAGAATTAATGTTGCATGCTCAAATTGCATTCCCATCAGGAGGATCTACACAACGCCAGCAGCCAACCCCGGAACACGTATAAAGAACAAATGTATGCTATACGTGCACAGCCCATGTATAATGAAAGTGAACCAAAAATCTAATTTATTTAAGGCATTATACAGGGTTGGGCACGTATGACATATTTTTTTCTTTTTACTAATATACACAAGGACCCTGAAAGACACATGCTGGCAGAGACACTCACATACACAAATACACCAACAGAAGCACTGACAAACAGAAAGAATGACAGGCAGAGAATTTGAAAGACACGTAATGACACCGATAAAGGTTATTGAAAAGACACAGACAGACACAAAGACTGAAAAAAAGGGTGAACGTGTATGGTCCGAGGGCGTCATCTATATATCTGAAAGGAAAAGTCTTGACTGACTCATCAATGCCCAGCTCAAACTGTTTAATCTAGGAGTTTGAAATTTTAAAGGTACATTGTTTTTATGATATAGACACCCACTAAGGAAGGATTTTTGGAAATTCTGTCCCTAAGGGGGTGAAAAAGAGATGTGAATATTTTAAACAGGATACCTATATCTCAAAATCCAAAGATGTTACAGGTGTGAAAATTGGTATTTATAATCTTCTTGAAAAATATAAAAAAAAACATGTTCTACTATTTTCCAAAAATCCGAGTAAGGGGGGAGTGAAAAAGAGGGGTGAATACTTTTATCAGTATACCTATATTTCAAAGACCAATGATGTTGCAGGCTTGAAAATTGGTATTTACAATCTCCTTGAAACATTAAAAATAAATGTGTTTTACCATTTTCCAAAAATCCAAGTGGGGGTGAAAAAGGAGGGTGAATATTTTAAACAGGATACCTATATCTCAAAACCAGAAGATGTTACAGATGTGAAAAATTGTATTTAAATCTTTGTGAAAAATAAAAAACATGTATTTTATCAATTTCAGAAAATCCAGTTAAGGGGGTAAAAATGGGGGCGGTGAATATTTTAAACAGGATATGTATATCTAAAAAACAGAAGATGTTACAGATGTGAAAATTGGTATTTAGATTCTTCTTGAAAAATAAAAAACATGTATTTTACAATTTTCAGAGAATACAGTTAAGAGGGGGAGGGGTGAAAAAGGGGGGATATTTTTATCTGTATACCTATATTTCAAAAACAAAAGATGTTACAGGCAGGAATTGTATTGACAATCTTCTTGAAAAATAAAAAAACACTTGTTTTACCATTTTACGAAAATCCAGTTGATACACTGGATCAGCAGATCAGAAGGATGTTGTTACTTCACACAGAATGAGGTCTCTATGCAGCTCATCTCACACACAGGGCTCGCACACTCCCTCACTTCTCCATTATGTCTGCTTCCCGCTCACAGCCAGACCTCATAACTCCCTCACTGCTCCATCATGTCTGCTTCCTTCTCAGAGCCAGGCCTCACACACACACACTCAATGCTCCAACGTGGGGAAACCTGTGCTATTATTGCGGAACCTCAATCCACCTAAGCTCTGTAATGGCACCAGATTGCAAGTAAAAGTACTTCAAAGAAATATGATTGAGGCTACGGTGCTAACTGGTTCTGGCCGGGGGAGTCAGTGTTCATACCACGAATACCTCTTATACCTTTCAGAATATCCATTTCAATTCAAATGACATCAGTTCACCTTAAAGGTTTGTTTTGCGATGACCATCAACAAGTCTCAGAGGCAGAATTTGAAGGTAGCGGGGATTGACTGCTTCTCACATGGACAGTTTTACGTTGCCTGTTCCAGAGTGGGCTCACCTTACTCTCTACTGATCCGAAACACCTGAAAGAATCACTGCTAATGTTGTTTACAAAGAAGTACTGAGAAAAAAAACTATGATGCAATTCCAGATGCAATATACAAAATTAAAATTTTCTGTCTGTCTCATTGTCTGTTAGTATTTACAACTCAAAAAAGAATTCATGGATTGACATGAATGAAACAACTGTGTTTTGTAGCCAATATGACCTGTCTACAATAAACATTACTTATTAGTTTAACCTTTTCGCTGCTGAGCCATTTCACACCTGTGTGCTGAGCTCATTTTTAACGGTTTCAGTCATCATGTTTAAACGCAATTTGAAGTCACATTTTATTAAACAACCCAGACATATTATATATCGTTCTTTCTGGCAGACTTGGCAGATACATAATATATCATTATTATATGTATACGCCATGTCCTGCCTGAATATTATAACAAAAAATGCAATAAAAATAGAATTTTCAATCATCTACATTGTGTAAAAGTGTTTTTTTCACATTTTATCATGCGAGCCTTTGCGAGTATATATTCTTTGGGTCGCGCTTGTTAAAAAAAATTAGAAATGGGGACTTGTTAAATTTTTTGGGGGGGAAATTACTTGGTTTTTAGCAAATGTCCCCATAGAAAAAATCATTAGTGCAGTATCATTGTTCACATTATAATTCAAATGAGAACAATATTGCTGCATTAATAAAACAAAACAAAAAAATATTTTTTTTCTTTATTTTTTTTACATTTTACATGCTCATGTTTAGCATCATTGTAAAGGCCATGCTCTGGCCATTCCGATGATACCAAACATCAACCCCTAGCTGCCACGGACCGGGAGATAGGGGGTTCTTTGGAACCCCCTATCTCCACCATAGGTGGCAGCTAGGGGTTAATTCCAGAACTGATGTCTTCATGCCATGCCGGAGGACGGAGACGGCAAGCCGGAAATACCATGACGCCGCTTTGAGACACCTCACAGTGACCAGCACCAGAAGTGACATGGTAATCCCGGGACACCATCTCAGACTGACCTTTCCAGCCATGCCTCTCTTTCTTCTGTGCCCCTTCATGATGGAGAGAGAGAGGGGTCCAAAGGAGCCCCTACCCCTTCAGACAATCTCCTGGCTCTGCCTGAAACTGACATTTTGCGAAACCGCGATGACATCAGAATGATGGAATGGGTCATACGGGATGGTCTGACTTCAAAGAAGTGGATGGGGTGGCCACCTTCGCTGTGAAGAACTGATTACATGTGGGGGACGTCCTCCGCATGCAACGTGCGATTCCCTAAGGACGTCCCCCACATGTTTTGCAAAGCAAAAGGGTTAAAAGTTATTCTTTTAATCTATTTCTACCAGTTTACTGCTAGTTTCTGATTTTAATCGCATTACTAGGAAATACAAGCTGAATCCTGGCAGTCTGCCACACTCTTTTCAAGCTACCTGTCTTCAGTCTTGAGGAACAAAAGCGAGGCAGCTGTTTCAAAGTATCATAATATGTCAATATAAACTGAAATAACATGGTACATAATGGCAGCAAAAACAAAGAGATGAATCAACAAGAAATAAAAAATATGCCTATATTATGCAATAGCTTTAATTTTATTTAAAATGTATAATTAAAAATAGTATTTAAAAGGGACACTACCACTTACATAAACTGTAACTAGATTATTTGTGCATTACAAATAAAAAACATTATAAAACATACGCTGCTGTTTTTTTCTTTGCAGTAATTTCATTGAAAAATAAAAAATAAAATTGTTTTATCTCTCGTTTCCATTTTGTGGATTTTTCCCAAGATGCAAAATTTACCAAAAGCTGGCCAAACGTTTTACTTCACTGCACTGAATGTTAAATACTGTAGAAGCTAAGCCACAGCAGTAGAAGAGTGAATGTTTAGATAAGGCAGCAGGGGGTGTATTGTGTTTGAGATAAGAGATGGCAGCTGAATGAGATATGACAGGGAGTTTAAAAGACTTCTAATCTACCCCCTGGTGATGTCCTTTGAATACATCCCACACCAATGAACGATGTGAGTCAGCTGTCTAAACCATTGAATTCATTACATGGCCAGTCATACAATGAGTTGCAAGTGATGTAAAGATACTGAGGTGGGGCAATTTACAACACAAAAGCTCATACAATGGGTGCACCCAATGACACAGAGAACAATATTTTCTTCTCTAAACATACAAGAGAAGAACAAAGCACATGTAAGATTTCAGCAACATAAAATAAACAGAAAAAGAACATTTCATTTTTTGGTGGTGTTGGCCCTTTAAATTGCTCTTATTATTTGAATGGAAAGGATCATGGCATGTATTATTGCAGTCATTAAAAGGTGCACTTTACCCATCATGGCCAATTCATTGAATTTAAATGGGCATAGTGAGGTGAGTTTCCTACCATGGTCATCCACAGAATTGTTTTCAGGGGAGGGGATTTTAATGGCATCCATATTCTGCCCTTTTGAGAATGTCATGAAGGGGACAGTCATAAAATAAAACGTAGTAATACAGAGGCTGCGAAACAGGATGCAGGCCTAATAGAAGAATAAAGGTGTAAGTGTCTGATCTGAGTGTTGCATTTTCTAGTCTGTTAACGCCATTCAATGTACCACTAGTCACTACTACATATACTGTAAATATATATATATATACACACACACTTCCCTCCCTCCATCTCTGTATACACAGAGCCAGCTCTGTATACAAAAACCATGACCCCCCCACACAGATACTGGCACACACATCAAGGGCAACCTCAGCCCTCCCGATGTTTTGAAACTACATCTCCCATACTCAGCTCACGTACTCATTATATTGGCTGGACCTTGTTGTAAATGTTGACCCAAAACACCAGGAGGGTCAAGGTTGATGACCCCTGCTCTAAGGCATTGATTAACCACAGCCGTGTAACGCTGCAATAATCATAATCCATGCAGCAACATAAACATAAAATTTATCTATAAAGAAAAACCTAGCTCATCTGAGCACTAACTGCCAAAACATCCCTTACTACTTCAGATTTATTTTTTAAAAAAAGGCTTCTACTATCTTTAGAAAAATGTGTACATTTGTTCTCTTTTTTGTCTTCCAATCTTTGCAGCACTTTAGTAGTCTGCTTTTTCCAAGTTTATCTGACTACCAGGCGAGCATTTATCTTACTGCCTGCCAACAATCTCTTCCAGATATGGAAAGTTTGAAGTCTATTTCAAGTCCAAGTCAGAATTCTTCTGCTTTGGTTTTCAGTTTATTATAAGCTGCGGGGTGGAACACCAGCATACCATCCTCTCCAAATGGCCCACCTCAAAAAATCCCAGATTTGCCATTTCTTTTGTTTTGCCCAAAACATTCGTCTGGGGCTAGAAAAAAATTCCTATCATATTTTGTGGTTGGTTGAGTAAATGCCATTAACATGATGATTCTTCACAAATTATTGCATTTGTTCAGAATATGTGCTGTTCCACTGTTTTTCAATGTTGTTTTCACTAGAGATGTGAAATTTGTTTAGTTCCCAATTGAAATTTGGATGAAATTCACCATTTTCGTATTTAGGGAGCATTTGAAAAGTTCCGATCGATTTGATTCGGTGATTCGGATCATTTTGGCGATTCAGATCATTTCACTGATTCGGATCATTTCACTGATTCGGATCATTTCACCGATTCGGATCATTTCGGGTGATTTGGATCAGTTGGTTTTTCGCTTTTTTATGACTTATTTCGTTTTTTTATTGAGTTTTTAAGAATGGGAAGTAGATTACTACCAATAGAATAAAAGTTTATTTACTTATTTATTCTTTTAGGATTTTTTAGACCTTTTTGGGGTGAAATTTTAGGTTTCCGAACTCTTTTTTAAAGAAACAAGGCTTTTTAACCCATAGATTTCAATGCAGCATATTAATCCACACACTGCTGGGAAGTGCCTCTCTGCAGTATAATTAATGCAGCATATGAATCCGCACACTGCCGGGCAGCACCTATCTTGATTCATTGATTCGGATTGATTCATTTTTTGATCAGTTAGTTTGATTCATATGCTGCATTAATTATACTGCACCGAGAGGTGCTGCCCGGCAGTGTGCGGATTCATTTGCTGAATAATATTGCAGAGAAGTGCTGCCCGGCAGTGTGCGGATTCATTTGCTGAATAATACTGCAGAGAAGTGCTGCCTGGCAGTGTGCGGATTCATATGCTGCATTAATTATACTGCAGAGGCGCTGCCAAGCAGTGTGTGGGTTCATATGCTGCAGCACACTGCCGGGCAGCACCTCTCTGCAATATAATTAATGCAGCATATGAATCCACACACTGATGGGAAGCGCCTATCTGCAGTATAATTAATGCAGCAAAATTCAAGGAATGTGGTACGGAGGAGGCGCTAAAATGAATAGGATATAGGTAAAAATATGTATGCAGCCTACTGGGAGAAGAACACAAAACCTCGACAGAAATGTGTTTAAGGTACGGAAAGGGGTGGGAGTTACTCCAGTGGCGCAAAAAGGGGAGGTAATTAGCGTAGAAACTGCGTGTATTGTAAAAAAGCAGTTTAAAACAGCTGTGGGAGCACAGTCTCAAAGCAGACCAATGATAAAGTGCTATCTAGAGAGGTGCAAATGCAATCAGAAGTGTATATAGTGCAAATGGTATCTAAAAACGTTGTGCTCGTTAATGGCGTACTGTGGAAAGTGCATTAATTTTTAAACAGAACAAATTCCGTAATAAGAACAGTTCATAAAAACACATAAAAGCACATAAAAAGGCGTAAAAAACAGCAGCACACGCTTTTGTGCAATGGTGCAAAGGTGCAATTATAATGACATAAAAATGGTAATAAAAAATAGTCCAAAGGTTGTGCAAAAGTCTAGTAAACAGTCTTATTTAAAGGGAGGGCTTAACTAAATGTGTGAGCCTCTCACTTATACCGTCCATATACGGAGATCCTCAAAATAGGGGAGAAAAAAAAAAGTCTTGTTCTTGTTGTCCTAGTGGATTCTGTGTTCTAGTGGGTTCCACGTTCTCGTAGTGCGGGGAAGGGAAAAAAGGAAAAAAGAGAAAAATAGTGCAATATTGTCTGAATATGTTAATCGTGGACAAATATAAGAAAAGTGCACACTTACACTTTCCAGAGCCTATGTGTTCCAGGCTCTGGTTTGAAATGCACTGGGCCAAGTATAGAGTGGCCTCTGCCCTTCTTTTGAAGTTGTTGAAGTTGTTATTCACCTCGGATATAAAGGAACAGAGTATTCCTAGCGCAACTTGAATGGTGGCTAGATACATTAATAGGCTCCACCATCGGTGAGTGAGACCAATTCTATCAAGGCTCCACCATCGGTGAGTGAGACCAATTCTATCCCTAGTAATGTATCTAGCCACCATTCAAGTTGCGCTATGAATACTCTGTTCCTTTATATCCGAGGTGAATAACAACTTCAACAACTTCAAAAGAAGGGCAGAGGCCACTCTATACTTGGCCCAGTGCATTTCAAACCAGAGCCTGGAACACATAGGCTCTGGAAAGTGTAAGTGTGCACTTTACTTATATTTGTCCACTATTAACATATTCAGACAATATTGCACTATTTTTCTCTTTTTTCCTTTTTTCCCTTCCCCGCACTACGAGAACGTGGAACCCACTAGAACACAGAATCCACTAGGACAACAAGAACAAGACTTTTTTTCTCCCCTATTTTGAGGATCTCCGTATATGGACGGTATAAGTGAGAGGCTCACACATTTAGTTAAGCCCTCCCTTTAAATAAGACTGTTTACTAGACTTTTGCACAACCTTTGGACTATTTTTTATTACCATTTTTATGTCATTATAATTGCACTTTATCTTTGCACCTTTGCACAAAAGCGTGTGCTGCTGTTTTTTACGCCTTTTTATGTGCTTTTATGTGTTTTTATGAACTGTTCTTATTACGGAATTTGTTCTGTTTAAAAATTAATGCACTTTCCACAGTACGCCATTAACGAGCACAACGTTTTTAGATACCATTTGCACTATATGCACTTCTGATTGCATTTGCACCTCTCTAGATAGCACTTTATAATTGGTCTGCTTTGAGACTGTGCTCCTACAGCTGTTTTAAACTGCTTTTTTACAATACACGCAGTTTCTACGCTAATTACCTCCCCTTTTTGCGCCACTGGAGTAACTCCCACCCCTTTCAATGCAGCAAAATTCCTCTAAACAAGGAAGAATCCCTCTTTTTACTAACCATTAAACTTTATTCAATACAGTTAAAATTAACTCATTCCATTTTAATTATAAAAAATAATCAATTAAACAGATAGTGACCTGCATATGACAAATATTAACACCTTCTTGGTCTCGATTTTACAACAGTGCAAGGTTTGTCTTTAGTACAGAAGTCTTCCAGAAGTCTGAGTTAGTAGACTTATTAGGTTCAGTTTAATGGTTCTCTATTGTGTACGTCATACATATCGAAATGGTATTAACCACGATATAGCAATATTATGCAAGTGTTCTAACCAATCTGCTGTTCAATCCCTTAAGGATGGGAGTAATTTTACAAATTCGGCGCTGTTTCGAAGTAGAAGGTTGCTGAGCTCATTTTGACGGATTTAAACGCAGTTTTAAGTCACGTATTATTGTACCATCCAGACAAATTATATACAGTTGTGTTCAAAATTATTCAACCCCCAATGCTGTAAAGGGTTTTAGGGAATTTAGTGTACATTTGTAATTGTATTCAGAATGAAATCCTACAAGGACTTTTTAAAGAACCATATGCAACTAAAATTACATCAATTGGTTTTGTAATACAGTAGTAAATGTTTCTTTTGTGAATTCTTCATTGACACAATTATTCAACCCCTTAAAGACTACCACTCTGAAGAACAGAGGTTCATTCAAGTGTTTTCAATCAGGTATTGAAAACACCTGTGGATGTCATGGAGCAGCAATAAAGCATAATAAGCACCAATTAGGCAGCCTTAAAATGACTGTGATACTCAGCTCCTTCTAGACATTTACTGGTGTGGTTACAAACATGGTGAAGTCAAGAGAATGGTCCAGGAAGACAAGAGAAGAGGTGATTACTCTTCACAGGAAGGGCAATGGCTATAAGAAGATTGCAAAGATGTTAAACATACCAAGAGAGACCATAGGAAGCATCATTCGCAAATTCAAGGCAAAGGGCACTGTTGAAATGCTACCTGGTCGTGGCAGAAAGAAGATGCTGACTTCGACTGCTGTGCGCTACCTGAAGCGTAAAGTGGAGAAAAGTCCCCGTGTGACTGGTGAGGAACTGAGAAAAGATTTGTCAGATGTGGGTACTGAAGTTTCAGCTCAGACAATACGGCGCACACTGCGTAATGAAGGCCTCCATGCCAGAACTCCCAGGCGCACCCCCTTGCTGTCTCCAAAGAATAAGAAGAGTCGACTGCAGTATGCCAAAAGTCATGTGGACAAACCACAGAAGTTTTGGGATAGTGTTCTGTGGACTGATGAAACAGAATTAGAACTGTTTGGGCCCATGGATCAACGCTATGTTTGGAGGAGGAAGAACAAGACCTATGAAGAAAAGAACACCTTGCCTACTGTGAAGCATGGCGGGGGTCAATCATGCTTTGGGGCTGTTTTGCTTCTGCAGGTACAGGGAAGCTTCAGCGTGTGCAAGGTACCATGAATTCTCTTCAGTACCAGGAGATATTGGATGTGATGCAGTCCGTCACAAACCAGAGGCTTGGGAGACGTTGGACCTTTCAACAGGACAATGATCCCAAGCATACCTCCAAGTCCACTAGAGCATGGTTGCAGATTAAGGGCTGGAACATTTTGGAGTGGCCATCGCAGTCACCTGACTTAAATCCGATTGAGAACCTCTGGTGGGACTTAAAGAAAGCAGTTGCAGTGCGCAAGCCTAAGAATGTGACTGAACTGGAGGCTTTTGCCCATGACGAATGGGCGAAGATACCCGTACATCGCTGCAAGACACTTGTGTCAAGCTATGCTTCACGTTTAAAAGCTGTTATAACTGTAAAAGGATGTTGTACTAAGATTGAATGTCACTTGGGGGTTGAATAAAACTGATAATGATGTGAGCACAGAAAAGATATTTGTGGTTATTTCATTATAAATGTTATGTTATATTTGTCTGACCTACACGTGCCTCTTTGATTTAATTGTAAGCAAGATGACTGAATGATCAAAATCAATGTCAAACTGGCCAAAACACTCAATTTCAGTGGGGGTTGAATAATTTTGAACACAACTGTAGTAATGATATATTTTGAATCTGCCGTGGCTGTTAAAAGAAAGGTATATCATTTGCCTGGGTCCTATAATAAAACAAGACTTCAAATCATGTTTAAATGTGATGAGCAAAAAATGGTGACATTGAGCTCAGAGCATGGGGTTAAACAGCTCAGAAGTGAATGGGGTTAATCAGCAACACCCCGCTACTGATACATGGAGTATAACAGTAAAAATGAATATTATATATGAGGTATTCCCATATTCCATACAAATCTCTGAATCTGTCCTGATTTACATTTTTTCATTTACACTATCAGGGCTATTCAGAGAGAGGTGAAAACCTTGATAATGACTGGAGAAGTAAAAATTATAGGTCAAAATGAAGTGGAATCAGGCTGAAAGATGGTCGCTACTATGAGCCAGGCAGCCATCTTGTTCAGAATATTGGTTCACTAGTAAATAGAATAGATTTTATTAGATGTGAAAAACGAAGCTTACATAGAATTTTAGGAATGTGTGGTAGATTAGGGAACTAGCAATAAAACGAGGCAGAATCCGGACAGTTCTTGGCACAGAGAGACAGGAAGATGAATGAATGGGGCAAGGTCATTGAGACTTGCAGAGAAACAAAGAGATCGTAGAGAACAGACCAGGCCCCAAGCTATCTCAAATAAACACAGCCGGTAGGGAGGAGGGCACAGCCCAGAAAACGCACAGCAGCAAATCACGGACTGTCAAGCTAACATGAAGTGTATCAATTTATTGCTAATATGTGGAATTTCTTTGTACTAACGATGGGAGGTATTAACCCACGTGGGGTGGAATAAAGTGTCATCGGGAGGTGGGCTAATTGGGATGTACCTAATTACGTATTTTTGGGTATAAGACCCCTTGCAAGGGGGGGAGACGGGGCTCACTCTTTGCGATTCAATCCTGTGTGAGCACTTGTGTGACGACACAATAAAGTTTGCCTTTCCTGAAGAGACTCGTGTTCAGACAATCCTTGCTTGTGCCCGGTCCGGCGCCGTATTGAAAGTGAACCTGATTGACTCCGGTAACATTTTTGGGGGCTCGTCCAGGATGATCGCCCTTTCCGGCATAAGCAACGGCTGCTGAACACACTGTGGCGGTTGACTGCAGGTGCAAGTATCCCGTCGGTTGGGCGTCCGTTGAAGGTGAGCTGACATCTGCAGGCGCCAAGCAGGATTTCCTGTTCAGTGGACCTCGTCTCGTCCCAAACGGACTCCCGGCCCCCGGGAACCTGGGACACCATCGAGTCTGAGGAAACAGCGAGCAGCGCCGGCGATAGGTAAAGTGTCTTCTATGTTTGTATGTCTGAAGGAGATACCGGTATCTAGGGAAACGTCCGACTGAGATAGACGGATAAGGAGACCCGATGGCCACGGTCTCGTTGGGATACCTAGCCCGCCACTGATAGCACGGACAATGCAAAGGAGCCAGAGTGGCTAGCGCGTGTCTGGATTCGGGGGAATTGGATGCCAACCAAAGGGTAGTTCTGTAAGAGAGGGAGAGAGTAGCCACGTGGAGTTGCATAGTCATAGTTAATGTTTGTAAACAAAGCTTCGCCACGTGGATAAAAGGAAAGGAGGAGGGATTTCTGTGACTGGGCTTAGAGCCCTGAGTCAGTGCTAGTGTGTACGTCGTGTAGTGAAGAGGGCTTATTGAAGCCAGCGGTAGCTGCAGAGATAGTGGTGCCGGGTGGGTAGATTATCCATAGGCAAATTGGAATTGCAGACGGGAGTGTAGTTATAGAACGGGGTGCACATAGACACAAGCAGGCAAGAGTTAGAGTTCAAATTACGGGGTATAAGGAGCCACAGAGGAGGGACTGAGGACCCTCGGCTAGTAGAAAGAGTTGAAGTGTTTATGTTTTGTTATGTGCTGAAAGTATCTGATACAGTATGTGCTGTGAATGAATTGACTCGAGTGCTGTGAGTGAACGCGCGCCTACTTGCTCCGCGAGGAAGCAAAGACGAGAGTTGACTCCCGAGTGTACGGTTCCGGCTCAGGCGACTGCAGTCGGCTACTGACGGAGGAAGCGTCCCCGACACGAAAGAATTGCTGGCTGAAGTATCAGACTTTAGATTCTAACTGTTATTGTTAAAATAATATATCTGTATTGTAAAAGGGTACTGTTTCCAAGAGTAACAATGGGTAACGGGTCATCCAAGCCCAAGAAGGTGAAAGAGGGTGAGACGCCCCTGGAATATATGGTGTGGAATTTTGGGGTGTTATATACAACGCATGACTATGGTGTAGAATTGACAAAGGAGAAGCTGAGATTAATGTGTACAGTTGTATGGCCAATGTTAGTTCCAGAATGGCCAGAGCAGGGGTCAATGGACCCAGAGCTAGTGCAGAAAGTGCATTCCCAAGTCACCGAGCAATACGGACATCCTGAACAGTACCCGTATATAGATATATGGAGATATTGTATAAAAGATAAGAAGGAAGGAGAGTGTCATCTGCGCTCATTCCTATGTGTTCCATGTACAACAAAAATGAGGTTTTGTTTGTTTCAATGGCCATTGCAACGTAAGCCCACTCGCCACTTCAAGGCACCTCTTTAGAGTGGGTACCTAACAATTGTAACCAAAAGGCCGCTCTACTGAGCAGCTCCAAGCCCCTCCAGCTGCTTTTCAGCAAGGAGAGACAATAAGTGAGTATGGGCGCGACGCCATTTTTTCTGTATTTATGTATATCATGCTTGTAACACCAGTCCGTCGTTTTGCAGCTGTTCCTCTTTCCATGTTTTTGTTTTTGATCCCAAATGGGAAGTGCTTGGTGCGTGTATAAATAAAACCCACCATCTTTGTCTCTCCTTGCTGAAAAGCAGCTGGAGGGGCTTGGAGCTGCTCAGTAGAGCGGCCTTTTGGTTACAATTGTTAGGTACCCACTCTAAAGAGGTGCCTTGAAGTGGCGAGTGGGCTTACGTTGCAATGGCCATTGAAACAAACAAAACCTCATTTTTGTTGTACATGGAACACATAGGAATGAGCGCAGATGACACTCTCCTTCCTTGTTATGTTTTATACATTTACTGGGCTGTTACTCCTGGCAGTTGCCGCCGCTCCAAAAATAAGTGAGTATGGGCGCGACGCCATTTTTTCTGTATTTATGTATATCATGCTTGTAACACCAGTCCGTCGTTTTGCAGCTGTTCCTCTTTCCATGTTTTTTGTTTTTGATCCCAAATGGGAAGTGCTTGGTGCGTGTATAAATAAAACCCACCATCTTTGTCTCTCCTTGCTGAAAAGCAGCTGGAGGGGCTTGGAGCTGCTCAGTAGAGCGGCCTTTTGGTTACAATTGTTAGGTACCCACTCTAAAGAGGTGCCTTGAAGTGGCGAGTGGGCTTACGTTGCAATGGCCATTGAAACAAACAAAACCTCATTTTTGTTGTACATGGAACACATAGGAATGAGCGCAGATGACACTCTCCTTCCTTGTTATGTTTTATACATTTACTGGGCTGTTACTCCTGGCAGTTGCCGCCGCTCCAAAAATAAGTGAGTATGGGCGCGACGCCATTTTTTCTGTATTTATATAAAAGATAAGAGCCATTTTATAATGGTAGCGGGGAAAAATAAGAAGCAAGTACCCCCAAATTTTGAGGAGAGAGAGAGACCGGTGTTGGTGGAACAGCCGGAAGAGAGTGATGTTTTGCCCCCACCTTATCTATCGTGTTACGGGGCAGCTAGAGAAGCTTTGAGTGCCGCGATTGCGCGGGCGAAGAGGGGGGAGCGGGCAGCTGCTGTGCCTCGGTCAGCTCCCTCAGCTCCGTCCCGTGGGACTGCGGAAGAGGAGCAGGGTGCAGCGGGTGGAGGGGACAGAGAGGCTCCACCAGAGAAGATTGAGATGCCCGATGGGAGCATATATAAATTAGTATCCCATGGGGATGGTGATAGTGAAAAGGAAGATGAGAAACAGGGAGTTACCACACGCGCAGCGAATAATATACATAGACCCCGGGATCTATACCAACACAATCCCTACCAGAACGCTATGCAGATGCCCTTGCGGGAGGTGCCAGGCCCCCCACTAGCCGATGGGGCACCGGGGCCAATGCAATACACATACGTCCCATTCACGACAACAGACCTTTTTAATTGGAAAACACACACACCACTGTATTCCACAAATCCCGCAGCAGTGGCCAGTATCATAGAGTCAGTTATGCTCACACATAACCCCACATGGGCAGATTGTCAGCAATTAATGTTGACAATGTTTACCACAGAAGAAAGAGCCCGAATAAATAGTAGCGCGCAAAAGATTTTATTTGCCCAAGCCGGTACAGATGCTAAGCCCCAGCCAGAAGCGTGGGCAGAGGAACACTACCCCAAAACAGATCCTAAGTGGCCGTACAACACACCTGAAGGTATTGCCCATCTGCAGACATATAGGACAGCGGTAATAATGGGTGTTAAAGCGGGAGGGAAGAAACCCACAAATATGGGAAAAATAGCAGATGTGATACAAGAAGTTAAGGAATCCCCAAGTGCGTTTCTAGAGAGATTGCTGGATGCGTACAGGATGTATAGTCCTATTGATCCTGAGGCAGCGGAGATCCAGAGGTTAATTAATTCTTCGTTTGTGGGACAGTCACAGAGGGATATACGGAACAAAATACAGAGAATAGATGGGTTTTTGGGGAAAGGTATTAGTGAATTAGTTGAGATTGCTAATAAGGTGTATCATAACCGAGATCTAGAGGAGATAAAGAAACAGAAGGGACATACCGGGGTGGTCGGATATATGGGAAATGGTGGAGGACGAGGTGGCCCAGATAGAGGGAGGGCAAGGGGTAGGGGGGCTAGAGGAAGAGGTAGGGGAGCCCCTAGGGAACCCCTAGGACCCAACCAGTGCGCCTGGTGCCGGGGTGAAGGTCACTGGAAAAATGATTGCCCTGCATTTTTGGCTAAATTTGGGGGGCAAGGGGAGTCTGGGGAAGTGGGAGGTCAAGCCTCTAATGGCCAGGTAACGAACGGCAGGTATGAGAGAAATGAGGATGCCGGAGCAGGGTTTGTGGGACTGGCGGGAACATCATTTGAAGGGCAGGATGCATATTGACAAGGACCTGGGCCCATCCCGCTCGGTAACCACGAGCCCACGGTCACTATGAGAGTGGGAAATAAAGATGACATTTTTATGGTTGATACCGGTGCCGAATATTCTGTTGTAACAAAGCAAATTGCACCCCCAATGGGAAATGAGGTTGATATTATGGGAGCAATGGGAGTGTCTGCTAAATACCCTTTTCTTGCTTCTAGAAAATGTAGTGTGGGTGGGCATAATGTTGAACATGAATTTTTGTATATGCCCGAATGTCCCATCCAGCTCCTAGGGCGGGATATCCTTTGCAAATTGCAAGCCCAAATTACTTTCCTTCACGGGGGTCACGCTGAATTAGACCTGCCGAGAGTGGCGGCTCTGCTCGGCAGCATAACCCAGCCAGCCAACACCACCCTCAGTCTGTAAAGATTGCAGTTATTATGCCAAGAGAGGAAGAATGGCGCACGGCATCTACTCCGCCAGCTGCGCCGGACCCGTATGCACTACTCCTTGAAATTCCTGGGGTTTGGGCGGAGGAAAACCCGCCCGGACTTGCCATAAACATACCCCTGGTATACGTGGAATTAAAGCCTGGTGCAACACCTGTGGCCCTAAGACAATATCATATCCCACAAAAAGCCAAGCAGAATATACAGATACATTTACAGAGACTTAAAGATCACGGCATATTGAAATTCTGCGTGTCACCGTGGAACACACCCCTACTGCCAGTACTAAAAGAGGGCACACAGGAGTACCGCCCCGTCCAAGATTTACGAGCTGTCAACGAGGCCACAGTAACTCTACACCCTGTGGTTCCTAATCCATATAATTTGCTGGCATTAATTCCCGGAGAGACAAAATATTACACAGTGCTTGATTTAAAAGACGCTTTTTTTTGCATCCGTCTGGCTCCAGCAAGCCAGCCCATTTTTGCATTTCAGTGGGAGGAGTCCACCACGGGGGCGCGCCATCAAATGACGTGGACGCGCCTCCCTCAAGGTTTCAAAAACTCGCCCACGATTTTCGGTTGCGCGCTCAGCCAAGATCTCCTCGCCTTCAACGCTCAGCCAGACAAAGTTGTGTTACTCCAATATGTTGATGATTTATTACTGGCTTCCCCCACAGAAAAAGACTGTTTATCTGCCACAAAAGCCCTGCTGTATCTGCTGTGCCAAGCAGGTTACAGAGTTTCTAGAAAGAAAGCACAAATATGCAGACAAAGTGTAAAATACCTGGGATTCCAGTTAACAGGTACCAAACGTGCATTGGGGGCAGAAAGAAAAGAAGCAGTGTGCCGCATACCCCAACCAAAGACCAGAAGACAAGTCCGTGAGTTCCTGGGAGCTGCAGGATTCTGCCGCCTGTGGATCCCCAACTTCGCGGATATTGCCAAGCCTCTTCATCAAGCCACCAAGGGGGGAGAACAAGACCCCTTTCACTGGAAAGAAGAGCAAGAAGCAGCTTTCCTGAAATTAAAAACCCTGCTAATGGAGGCTCCTGCACTGGGCCTGCCAGATCATAGCAAGCCCTTCCAGCTGTTCGTGCATGAACATAACCAAACAGCAACAGGAGTATTGGTCCAGAGCTTCAGCTCTTGGCTGAGCCCTGTGGCCTATCTCTCCAAGCAACTTGACCCTGTGGCTTGCGGGCTACCCCCATGCCTGAAAGCAGTGGCAGCCACCGCAATGCTGATAGCAGAAGCAGACAAGCTGACCCTTGGACAAGTTCTCCATGTCAAGGTGCCCCACGCTGTCAAGGCCCTGCTGGATGTGAAAGGATGTTACTGGTTCAGTAACAGCCGGATGACGAAGTACCAAGCCATGATGTGTGAAAACCCACGGGTTCATTTGGACCTCATCGCTACCTTGAACCCTGCTACTTTACTGCCTGACTGTGAAGAGGATCCAGATCATGAATGCCTCCAAGTTATGGAAGAAGTGTTCAGTAGCAGGCCAGATTTGAAAGATGTACCACTAGACAAATACGATCTACAGCTATTCACCGATGGTAGCAGTTACATGGATGATGGGAAGAAAGTCTCCGGCTATGCAGTAGTCTCAGCAGAAGAAATTATCGAAGCAAAGCCACTGCCAGGCCACACATCTGCACAATTGGCTGAGATAACGGCCCTAACCAGAGCTCTAGAAATCTCAGAAGGCAAGAGAGTAAATATCTACACTGATTCCAAATATGCTTTCATGACAGTCCATGCACATGGTGCACTCTACAAAGAAAGAGGCCTACTCACGTCCTCAGGACAACAAATCAAGTATGCAGCTGAAATCGCGGCCCTCCTGGAAGCTGTATGGAAACCAAGTGCTGTCAGCATCATGCACTGTCGTGGCCACCAAAAAGGCCATGATGAAATTCCAAAAGGCAACAGACGCGCAGACCAGGCCGCAAAAGCAGCTGCAAAACCACCGCCAACAATTGAGCAAGCCAAAGTCTTACTCTGCAAGCAAGAACCTCAACCTCCCATGCCAAATTACGAGTTCTACATGAATTGGAGAAAATTTGAACCCAAAGGTGAATTCATTGAAATAATGTTGCACAAATGGCAAGATGATTATGAACTGTTAGAACTCAATCATGATTACATCCAATGGCTTTTCCCAACTCAAACACAAGGTCGAAATTTCTATTCCACTCCTCTGAATCCGTAAGAAACACGCCTGATGATTGACACCTCAGAAGTTCAGCAAAGACTACGCAGAGCTTACAAAATGATGCTGAAATTCTTCGGCGTAAAAATAATGGGGGAGTGTGAAGAAGACAAAGAAATAACTGAAGTTGAACGAGCAGAAAATTTTGCCTCACGTTTTGAAAATTTGACAATTAATCCTCACAATAATCTACGAATACTGCACAGTCTGGGAGAATTGGGAGCAGAAGAATACCAAGCCCCGTTGGTGAGGTTCTTCCTCAAGGAGATCCTTATCAAGAACAGACTGCCAAGAATGAAGAAAAGTGCAATGAACTTTTTCATACCAGCAGTAAGAGATTCACAGGACAGACAAGATCTACTGTTCTTCGCATGGCGATACTATTTCCCAAAAGAAGAATTCATCTGGGGAAGTCATGAAGAATTGGCACAAGTCAAGGCAAAACCAGTAGTGGCTGCACTCCTACCGGCGCCACTGAGTGAATGGACACCTGTGTACTCAGAGAAAGAAAAGAAATGGCTGACAGAAGAACCAGGAGGATATGGAAAAGATGGATGGTTCCAGTTGAAGAATGGACAAATAGTCCTACCAGCAACTTTGGCTCCTGAAATCGTAAGAGCACTACACGCAAGTACCCATGGAGGAAGAGAAATGATGGAGCAGCAGTTGGAGCCACATTTCTATGTACCAGGATTGTCAGTAATCTGCAAAGCAATAGCCCAGCAGTGCGTAACATGTGCCAAAAACAACCCAAGAACAGGCCCATCTCAACCTCCAGGGAAACAGCCAATCGGGCTATCCCCAATGGCATCATTACAAATAGACTTCACAGTGTTGCCACCCTGCAAAGGATACAAATATTTACTGGTGATGGTGTGCACTTTGACAGGATGGGTGGAAGCCTTCCCAACGAGAACTGAAAAGACCACAGAGGTGGTAAAAAGCCTGATGAAAGCAATAATACCACGTTATGGACTTCCTCTCGAAATAGGGTCGGACAATGGCCCTGCATTTATACAGAACTGTCTACAGCAACTTGCCCGGCTACTGGGTATTACCTGGAAGCTACATACTGCCTACAGGCCCAAAAGCTCTGGAAAAGCAGAGAGAATGAACCGCACCCTAAAGACTTTGATGTCCAAACTGTGCCAAGAGACGTCACTGGGCTGGTTGGACTTGCTGCCGATAGTCCTTTTGCACATTAGGTGCAGACCAACCCCCCAATTGACGCCAGTCCTGGAGTTATCCCCTAGCTGCCACCAACGGTGGAGATAGGGGGTTCCAATGAACCCCCTATCTCCCGATCCGTGGCAGCTAGAGGTTAAAGTTTGGTACTGTTGGATCGGCCAGAGCATGGCCGTTCCAACGATACTAAACATGACTGTGAAAAAAGTTTTTTAAAAAAAATAAAAATTAAAAATAAAAATAAAAAAATATTTTAAAAAAAATTATAAAAAAAAAAATAAACAAGTTTTTTTTTTTTTTGGTTTGTTAATGCAGCAATATTGTTCCCATTTCAATTATAATGTGAACAATGATGCTGCACTAACGATTTTTGTATGCGGTGCGTTTGTTAAAAATCGCGTAATTTCTCCCAAAAAAAAAGTAACGAGACCCCATTTCTAATTTTTTTAACAAGCGCACCCCATACAAAATATAACCGCAATTGCTCGCATGTTAAAATGTGAAAAAAATACACTTTACACGTTATAAATTATTGAAAATTCATATTTTATTGCATTTTTTGTTATAATATACAGACAGGTCATGACGTATACATATAATAATGACATATTATTAATCTGCCGAGTCTGACGGAAAGAACGGTATATAATATGTCTGGGTCATATACTAAAATAATCCTTCAAAACACGTTTAAACACGATGAGCAAAACCGGTAAATATGACCTCAGCACAGAGGTGTGAAACGCCTCAGCAGCGAAAGGGTTAAAGATATCTTGGTCTGAATCATTTGAAACCCAGGGGTGACTAACACATACCAACAGTTATTAATGTTGTGCACCCAAACTTTCAGAAGGATCTAGTGTGAGAGTCATACTTATCTAAGTTTATGCAGCAAATGTTTGAAACGACACAGGAATTAAGGCAATTGATCACAGTGAGTGGGAGAAAAAAAGGTGTTTTTTTCTCCTATAATCAATTGTAAACTGAACTATATGATGACGGTTTTAACAGCAGATTGGTTAGAACACTTGCATAATATAACTATGTCGTGGTTAATACCATTTCGATATGTATGACGTACACAATAGAGAACCATTAAACTGAACCTAATAAGTCTACTAACTCACAGACTTCTGGAAGACTTCTGTACTAAAGACAAAGCTTACACTGTTGTAATATCGAGACCAAGAAGGTGTTAATATGTGTCATATGCAGGTCACTATCTGTTTAATTGATTATATTTTATAATTAAAATGGAATGAGTTAATTTTAACTGTATTGAATAAAGTTTAATGTTTTAGTAAAAATAGGGATTCTTCCTTGTTTAGAAGAATTTTGCCTATCATAACCGGTGTTTAATCACTTTTCCCGATTTAAGTCCTCAGACCTAGGGCGGTCTTCTATCGCCGTTGGATATTTTGCAACTAATTAATGCAGCATATGAATCCGCACACTGCCGGGAACTTCCCAGCAGTGTGTGGATTCATATGCTGCATTAATTATAACTCATAAAAAGCGATAAACTAACTGATCAAAATATGAATCGATCTGAATCAATGAATTGATCTCCAGAGAGGTGCTGCCCGGCAGTGTGTGGCTTCCTATGCTGCATTAATTATACCGCAGAGAAGCACTTCCCAGCAGTGTGTGGATTCATATGCTGCATTGAAACCTATGGGTTAAAAAGCCTTGTTTCTTTAAAAAAGTTAGGGAACCTAAAATCTCACCCAAAAAATGCCTACAAAATCCTAAAAGAATAATTAAGTAAAGAAACTTACATTACATTCTATTTGTAGTAATCTACTTCCCATTCTTAACTAAGCAATAAAAAACAAAAAAATCATAAAAAAGTAAAAAGCCAACTGATCCGAATCACCCAAAAGGATTTGAATCGGCGAAATGATCCGAATCACCGAAATGATCCAAATCGCTGAAATTATCCGAATCACCGAATCGATCCGAATCACCAAATCTAAATGATCCGAAACGAAAGAAAAACTGTCCGAAATGATCCGAAATAAAAAAAAACACCCTAAAAAAAAACAAAACGAAAAACAAGTCATGAACATCCCTAGTTTTCACCAGTGTTTCATTTGGACAGTTACAGCATTGTTTGTAGTCTTGTTTCTATAGAAGTCCTATGGAGCTCGCTAAGGTCTATTTACTGTTGTTCCAAACTACGGAAAAACAACGGTAAATGCAGAATAGCCATAGTTTCAGGGGTCAAGCCGGGGGGGGGGGATATGTGGGAACGCAGTTTTCCACTATTTTTGCAGAAAGAACTCAGTTCCCTTTGGTCCCACACACTATAAAGTTTGTATTCAGGTGTTGAATTTGAATCATCTCTTTCCCTGTTAAGTTACAACAAATATGGGATTTATCATATATTTTTATTGAAATCCCCATAATATATATATATAAATATATCAGATTTGAGTGTATGTTTGTGTTAAGTGCACAATGACAAGTGCTATTAAAGTGACAGAAATCTTTGTGAGTTCCTCCACTATTATTTTAGGACTTTACCGCTGCATAGTTGTCTAATTTTATGGCAGGATCACAGTGGTATTATTGTTTAGTGTTGTGTGCCAATGTTTTTTGCATCTTTCCTGACTGTGCTCAATTCTCCATCATTTTATAATCATACAGGGTTATTCAGAGAGCACCGAAATGTTGCTGACATTTTGGTGCCCTCTCGTTCCCTGTGCTTCCCTGCACTTCGGGGAATCAAAGTTCCCCACCCTACGTTGCATTCAGCATTCATCACAGGGTCCCCATAGTGCAGGGAAACCCCTCCGCAAACCCGACGAACACCCGCTGAAAACTCACCGAAAACCAGCCGGAATTGGCGCTAAAAACACCCCGAGCACTCTGGAAAAATCCGACGAGCCACCAATCACAGCGTAGATCAGCCGCCGTAAAAAGCCGACAAGCTGACGAACGAGGTAGAAGAAAATAAACCAGTATGCTTGAAAGTTTCAAAATTGAAACGCTGTTTGCAAAAAAACTACTCAACAAAAATGCCTGGAATTTACATATAAGATCCTATGAATCATAATAAAAAGCTCTGTTACAGAAAAAAGAATTTACGATAAAAAAAAAAGAAAAACGAAAAAAAATTGCCAAAAAATGCCTAAAATTCCTAAACAAAATCTGTAAATAAAGAGACTTTTTACTGTAGAATAAAATAACAAACGGTTTACTAGATATTGAATTAAACCGGGAATATTTTTAACATTGAAGCCTATGGGGTTCGCCTGAATAAACCTGCCGATTGAAAACATCGACCAGCAGGGTATTCAGGCAACTTTTCACTGCTTGGTGTTCTCAGAATGGATTAACCATTGCTTCTCTATGGGGAATTTTACTGCCTTCGAACTGGCACCGTATGTGCAGGCAATACGCCAGAATTTGGCGAACTGTCTGCTCTCTGAATAGCCGAATGGCCCCGAAATGTCGCTGTACGCTGAATTTCAGTGTCCGGTTACATTTCACTGACATTTTGGACCTCTCTGAATAACCCCAATAGTGATTTTGTTTACCTTTTTTTCCAAAAACTATGAACATGGGTGCATTGGGATTAGCCCGTACAGTATTTTGGAATTATTTCTGGTGATTAATGCTTAAAAACATGGCCTGTATGTGGAAAAATAGTTCAGTGAAACATTGAAGTGAATGAAGCAAGAAAGCAGAACATGGAAAAGGAAGAATCTCAATAATTCTAATTGCTTTAAACGTTTGCGTTGCTTGAGCTAACCGTCTTCTTCCAGGTCTGTGTATAATTGCTCGATAATGTAAGAACTTTTTTTATTACATTTTTTATGGCTGAAATGAAGGCATTACAACCATTTGGTTTGAATAATGGACTCAAGAGGACAGCGTTATTTCCAAACTAACAATACACACTATTGTAATTCCTTTATTTTATAGGAAAACCCTGAGGAATATGAGCACATTTTAAAAGACTAATTTCTAAAAGCATACTTTGAATTCAAGTAACTTTTGAAGCACCATGGCCACTTTAGTTTTTTTAGTTCTGATAGTGTAAGGTCCCATTCCTGGAAACATTTTTGAAGTAGACTTGTCTTGTGTCTAGCCAAGCTTTAACATTGGTTCGTACTGAGTTAACTACACTTGAGCCCAAGAAATATTGAGCTCACTGAAGCTGCAGGGGAACTGAACAGTTGGTACCATATATAAGAATTTTGTTTCCCTTGTGCTAATAATCATTTCCCTTGAGCTAAAACAGGGACGCTTAGAAGGAAAAATTTGCCAATTTCTGCTTAGCGTCTGTTTTACAAATGGATTACGAGGCAGGAGCTGAATTTAGTGGCCTGCCATAACGTGCCACCGCAAGTATCACCTCCTGGAGCCCATTGGACTCCATGGAGGGTTGTGCTTCCGAGTCATGTGAATTTGCTCTCGCAAGATCGTGCAGGGTCGCTGAGTGATCTCGGAGGGAGACTGGGGACTATTTGTCCTCAGTCTCACTCTGTTTACGGAGGCCAGAAGCAGAGGATCATGATGTGGGAATCTGTTATTAGGGGTTGTTCCAGCTGTTGCTGACTGATTCTGCAAAAGCGGAGTCAGTTAGCACCAGCTTAGAGCTGTGGCTAACTTTTTAGTTAACCGCAGCGTTGAGTAATTAGCCTTAGGACTTTGTGATCCTAATGCAAATTACTCCTTGCGCTCCCCATATTAAGTATAGGAAGCACAAAGTACAGTAAGCTCGTGCTAGAAAGCGCTATTACCAATGCGCTAACAGATTTTTTAACCCGTTAGCGATCGTGATCTGATCTGGATTTCCCAATATACCTCTTTTAACCTAGCGCAAACGCTCACATTTGTGAGCTCTAGCGTTAAGGAGTTGATAGAGCCATAAGAGTATATTTTAAATCAAAGGTTTGAAGTGCATTTACTCATTCATTTCAAAGGGACAAGGGGCTTTAAAATTGAAAAGAAAGTGTGAGGATGTGTCAGGTTGAAAGAATTTCAGTTAAGGATGATGATAAAGGGAATTTGATAGAGGAGTAGTGCTCCACAGCAATAAAACTCACAGTAATTTATAGTGTGTATGAGCATATCAAAGAGTTCCACAGCAATAAAACTCAGTTATGTGCAGTGTGTATAAGCATATCACCGAGCTCCACAGCAATAAAACTCACAATAACGTGCAGTGTGTATGAGCATATTACAGAGCTCCACAGCAATAAAACTCACTGTAATGTGTAGTGTGTATGAGCACATCACCAAGCTCCAAAGCAACAAAACTCACAGTAATGTATAGTGTGTATAAGCGTATCACAGAGCTCCACAGTGCAACATCATTGTTTACTTTATAATTGAAAAGTGAATAGTGCTGCATTAGAAAAGAAAAAGAAAAAAAATATATGTTTATTTTTTTAATTTTACATAAATTGTGTTCATGCTCTGGCCTTTCCAATGATACTTCATATTGCCCTCTATCTTCTACGGGTCTGGAGATACAGGGGTCCAAGGGACTCCTGTATCTCCATCCAGGAAAAGTGATGTGTGTGAGTGTATTACAGAGCTTCACAGCAATATAACTCACAGTAGTGTGCAGTGTATCAAATAATCCAACAACAATAAAACTGAGTGTAACACAGGGTGTACATGAGTGTGTCACAGAGTTCTACAGCAATAAAACTGTTAGCAATGTGCATTTTGAATGAGTTAAGCAAAGAGCTCGAAGTAACGGAATCCCCTGATCCCTGCACGCAGACACTGCACACCATACAGTACCGGTCTTCCAAAATAAAATAAAACAGGTAAAGCACACTCAGTTGGAACAAATATCAGTTTTTACATACACGCTGGGCAGTATTACAAAGTTGATGCTAACTTAACCAGAGCTATTGTAAATTTAACAACTCCATAGACTATGGGCTACTTTACAGACCTCCCACTAAAATGGGGACGCTAGGGAGAAAAAACTGTGCCTGCAGTTTTCTCCCTAGCGCTCCTGTTTTACTGTGATATTACAATGCAGGTGCTTAAAAAGCTGCCTACATTGTTACCAGGAGCTAAGCCGCGGGATGCACATGGCAGTAGAGATGTGCACCGATTTTTTTTCCGGCTCGTTTCGTTCAGATTTTGTAACTTTAAGTTTCGGCTCGTTTCGGACAATTTTCTTTTTGGCTCATTTCGTTTCGGCTTGTTTTTTGTATCGACTTTTTTCCCGTGATTTCGGCCATTTTCGTGTAATCGGATCAGCTCGTTTTTCATATCGACTTTTTTTTCGTGATATCGGAAATTTTCGTGTTTTTCCCCAGCTGAGGAAGCCATAGAACTCGGCGAAACGCATCCTGGTCATCTGGCTTTGCCAGGTTTATTTTTCTTTTAATTATTGTGTTTTAATAAATTTTAATATTAAGCACAAGTCTCAGGTGTTCTGGAATTTCGAATGTTTCTATGGACTTAACCTGTTAATAAGTCCACAGGCACTCCCACCAAGAGTTTGGCTTTAAGCTCCACCAAATGTGAGTTAACACTTCATAATCTGCATTTCCACTAATTTGACAGTGGGTCTGCACAAGGAAGTTCGTTCTGTTGTTAGGGCTTTTCATATACCCCAATTGGGAGAAGATTCTTTCATTCAGGGGTGTGGGTCACCTCGAAAATACAGAAGCAAAGTACCCAATCGCGTCTACCCACTCAGAGCCAGTGTTGGGGCTCTTTTCTTGTGAGTGGAATCACCAATAATAATCCTTATTATATATTGTACAGTACGCTCTGCACTATTACGCCATTTTGCTTCTTTTTTATGATACCGATATGGATGATGTGATATAAGAGAACCACCATATGACCCAAGAGCGACCACCATCAAGCCACCAGATACGTATTTTGCAATTGTTATCACACTGGATTGGGGGAAACCACTGATTTTCTGGTTGGCTGTGGGGAACTGGTGGTGGTACAAGCAGGGGCGCCTACCACCTTTTTCTGTTTGTGATAGTGTGATTAATGTTTGCATACAGACTTTCAATGAAAAAAATGATGGGATGTTATAGCAACATAAGATACTATAATTTAAATAAAGAAATACTTAATTTGTTTGAAACTGCAACAGTCATATAGTAAATAATATGGCTACAATTTAATATATTAAGCATGCAAGTGTAATCACGGGATTTAATTGCTGTCATGGAGCATATCATAGGACAACGGTTTCAAAATTAATAGTATTAGTCAATAGCCATTTTATTTATTTAAAGATTTGTGTTACATCATGGATATATTCCTTATTTAGAACAGTTGTAGGCTTATCTCTGGTGTTTAAAAAAATCCCCTTCTGGATTATCAAGTTTCACTTCCGATGGAAGACTATACCATGCATTCACCGTGCTGCTGTTTAGCAGTCAAAAGACAAGTGTAGAGTTCAGAATAATTAATAATTGCTTTACTAGATTTATCTGTTAAAAACAAGACAAAAACAAGATCGAAAGATATACTCTCAGATGATTCAATTCTTACTCCCTATGATGAGGTCTAGAAACAAATGGATACATGCCAGGATCTGAGAGATGTCACCAATTCACTATGGGACAGGGAAATGTTGCTGCCACGTTTTGGTTCTTTATTTTTCAAATATTTTATTAGGAACTACATGAGGGCACACTACAGGAAAATAGAATTGCTTAACTTCACTAAATATTGTGTTTGCTGCATGCGCCTTGTTTGTGCAGTGTGCGACCTGTAGAAAATTGCTGGTTTCAGCAAACACACAACAGCTGCATATTTTAAGCTTACAAAAACTGCACTAAAAATCTAAAACTCTCAATATACTTTACAGAGGCACTTTATTGCTTCAAATACCATGGCCACTTAACCTCTTCACTATGGAGATCTCTCAGGCTTAAAAGGCACCATCCGTTGCCCAATATCGAGATATCTTGATCTGCAGCTCTGCAGCCTAAAAGCAAACGAAATTCATTTTCTGCAAACAAATTGCATTTTCTCGTGGGCTGCAGGTGCCCCCAACTTTTTTAGCCCTGTAGACATAATGCCCAAAGAGCTAAAACTGTGTAAAATTGGCAGTAGAATGTCCTGACATTAGACATTCAGCAGCTGATGCAGGGAACAAGAGCTGCAACTGTAACAGCTGTTACTCAATTTGGCAGTAGATGGCATCTTCTTCTGGCCAAATATGTTATTACAGTATGAAATACACTGGTATTATACCCAAATAGTTCTTACTGTATAATTTATTAAAAATGATTTTTCAAAAAAACCACTGGTTCCTGACAATGTTTTTTTGTCACAGGTAGTGAAGGGGTTAAGTAAATTCAACTGATCATGTGTCTACATCTGTATATCTGTCAGCCTTGCCAATATTATAGGCAAAAGGTGAAATTTCGGGTCATTTTAACAGAACATATCCTAAATAACAGCATTGGTGTCATTATTCCCAAATATTTCCCCTATACATTATATGGCTCCACATTATCTGTTCATCTTCATAGGAAAAAGATTCTGCGCTCAAATGTATTTTAAAAATAATAAGGGCCACATTACATTCTTGTTGCTAACGTTAGCGCTCACCTGCGTGAGCACTAACGTTAGCTGCAGTATCTACCGCATATTACAATCCAAACGCAAATGGGTTAAGTAACCCGTTTGCGTTTGGTACTTTGCGCTTTTCAGCACGAGGTTACTGTACTTTGTGCTCCCTATACTTAACATGGGGAGTGCAAAGTGTTAATCAGCGCTGGTATTACAAAGTCCTAACGCTGATTAACATCCTGCTCTGGTTAGCGGAAAGTTAACCAGAGCCAGGACTTGGTGTTAACGGATTCCGCTTCTGCAGAATCCGTTAACACCAGCCTAAAAAAATAAAAAAGCAATCTGATACTCACCTCCTGTCCGTAGCGAGGACCGTGGCTCTGTATGCCTCCTCCGTCCGGCGGGAGCAGAGAAAGACTGGGAGAAAAAGTCCCCCAGCCTCTCCCTGCGTATCACTACGCCGACCGGCCGGATCTCGCGAGGCGAGATCGGGCAGGTCATGTGACAGCCAGCGTCTGGCTCAATGAAGTCCTATGGACTGTTAGTGCCCGCTAACAATGCAGGCAGCATATTTTGTGCCTGCAATGTAATCCCCCGTTAAAACGGTGGCAGTAGGGGGAAAACTGTGGGTGCAGTTTTTCCTCCCTACCACCCCTGTTTTAACGCGGGGATTGTAATATAGTCCTAAATGTTTTGCAGAGAACAATTTATTGGCTTTCTCCTGTATATTTTGTGGTTTTGCAGACGTTTGCCCATATCATACCTCGTCCCTGACGACTCCTCTGCGGCGGGTCATAGGGTGGAGCGTTCCGGGGCCCTGTTTGCCCTCTCCTCGGACCCGCGATCTACGTGCTGGCTGGGTCGGCAGAGTACGGATGCCATCTTGGAGGCCTAGCGGACTGGGAGAAGCCTGACCTCGATTTACGGCGCTCAGTATCGGGATGGAGAAAAAGACCAAGGTAAGATCTTGCAAGGTAAGATCCGGCTGATCAGCGTAGTGATACGCAGGGGGAAATTGGGGGACTTTTTCTCCCAGTCGTTCCCTGCTCCCGACGGTATGAGGAGGCAGA
This sequence comes from Leptobrachium leishanense, assembly GCA_009667805.1. Taxonomy (NCBI): domain Eukaryota; kingdom Metazoa; phylum Chordata; class Amphibia; order Anura; family Megophryidae; genus Leptobrachium; species Leptobrachium leishanense. Next base: position 113,917,998 of record CM019071.1, on the reverse strand, counting down.
CAGAGCCGCGGTCCACGCCGTGGGACAGGAGGTGAGTATATTGATTTTTTGGGGGGGTTTCTGGATGGTGCTAATGGATTCTGCAGAATCCGTTAGTTAACCAGAGCCAGGACTTGGTGCTATTTGTTAACCACGGCCGGACGTTAATCAATGTTAGGACTTTGTAATCCTAACATAGTGAGCGCAAAGTGTTATTCAGTGTTAAGTATAGGATGCGCAAAGTACAGTAAGCTTGCGCAAGGTTCGCGCGGTACACTATCCACGTGGTTGTAGTATGTAATTCAGAAGTCGGCGCAAATGGTTTCACCCCACGCGTTAAAAATTACTTATGCCGGTACAAATGTTTGCAATGTAGCCCATCATGTAGAATCATTACAATGCATTTAAGGGGGGTGTGTCTGGCTGTGAAAGGGAGCAGACGTGTTCAGACGGAGCTCCGGGTGCAATTGCCATGGGGGGTGGGATTTTAACCCGGATTCCTCCTCGATTTTACCCCTTATAGGGAGTCCCTGCCTGGCTGGACATCAGGAGGAGTGCCCTGGAGCCTGATCTGCTCCCCCCTCCAGAGCACAGCTGAGTTTGAGGTCCTTCTTCCCAGCTCACGTGATCGGCTGGTGGCCATTTTGAGGCCTACCCCTCATCACCCATGCCTCCCCTTGTAGTTCCCCCAGGACCAAGGTGACTGGCTGTCAAGCGATCAGGAGATGGAGGGCCCCCTTTTCCTGGCCGAGGTGGCTGTCCCTAAAGCGGAGTTCGTAGAGGTGGGCGCAGAACGGAGGCAACTGATTCAGCCTCCTCATACTAGAGACCTGGGGACTGTGTTCGAGGATCTGGAGGAGTGCCTGCAGCTGCTGCCAGAGTATGAGGGGAGCCTGATGACTAGAGGCTCCTGGCGTAAATTGTTTGCAGTGCTGCGCGGAGAACCAGAGATGGAGGCCCCGACTGAACAGCCGGCGTTGGCTGTGGCTGCTGGATGTGCGTTGGTCTTACCCGTTCGTAGAGGTGGGCGCAGAACGGAGGCAGCTGATGCAGCCTCCTCATACTAGAGACCTGGGGACTGTGTTCGAGGATCTGGAGGAGTGCCTGCGGCTGCTGCCAGAGTATGAGGGAAGCCCGATGACTAGAGGCTCCTGGTGTAAATTGTTTGCAGTGCTGCGAGGAGAACCGGAGATGGAGGCCCCGACTGAACAGCCGGCGTTGGCCGTAGCTGCTGGATGTGCGTTGGTCTTACCCGTCGATGTTGTGGACAACTCCGATGGAAGCGAGATGGTACCTAAAGAAATGGTGGCTGGGGTCGATATCCCCGAGGCGCAACGTGAGTACCCATTGGTGCTGACTGAAGCAGAGATGCTGCCAGACGCCATAAATCACCCCGGTGGAGGGCTGCAGCATGTGCCTTGGTCCCACGGTACTGCCTTGGCCGTGATTGCACCACCATGGGGTTTGGCTGTCCCCTTGTGAGGAAGCAGTGAATGCTGGAGCCACCCGCCGCACCAAATGGTTGGACACGGGCTGAGATACTGAGATGACTTTGTGCTTTTGAGACTTTTAAGTTTACATTTTTCTCTTTGTTTTTCCTGGCTACGAAATTGCACCCAGGAAAAAAAACGTGATCCCCCCCGTGGTAATAAAATAACTTAATACGTATCTGCGTTCTCCAAAGCAAAGCACTGTCCCCTCAGTGCTGACAGAATAAACATATGAAAAGATAGGAGCAGTGTCTGCAAAATAAATCACATATACATAGTGCAGACCGCAGATAGAAAGATAGAAACATAGAAAAATGTCGGCAGATAAGAACCTTTCGGCCCATCTAGTCTGCCCAATTACATGGATACTTTACCTGGATTTATCTTTTGTTTAGGATAGCCTTATGCCTATCCCATGCTTGCTTAAATTCAATTACTGTTTTGGCCTCAACCACTTCAACTGGAAGGCTGTTCAATGTATCCACCACCCTCTCAGTAAAATAATGCTTCCTGATGTTACTTTTAAACCTTTGCCCCTCTAAGATAAATGTATAAAATTGGTACAGCCCCGCTAGAATCTCACTCACAGAATAAACATTCAATTTGAGCATATAGCAAGTTCTTGTTACCCCTCCTGGATGGAATAGGAGTTGATCACCTCCTGGAGTCCAGCATCAAGGAACACCATCGGTACCTCCTTCCAAAAAACTCACCAACTGGTAAGTCCAGGACTGGGGAAGCTTTACAGATTCAAACCCAGGCTCTTGAAGTTTTAAAACAAATTTAATAATGAAAACATAAATAAATGAATAAAAGTTGGAACACACTCCAACGCGTTTCGTCCTTATTACATAAAGGAATTCATCAGGGATAATGTGTTCTCTACCAGTGTCACAATATGTTCTACACAGAACAGTATTCAAACCTATTGCAAATTCCCAGGCAACTTGATAATTGTCACCATCTGGTGTAATCAGTCACTGAAGGCGGAACGCCATGCGTCCCACAGTGGAACTCATATCCGTTTCCCTTCTTCCTGAAAGTCCACTTCCAGTCCAACCGAAAATGACGTATCGCAAGCGAATGTCCAATCCGCAAGTAGTAAGCGCCATCTTGTGAAGGTCAGTTAACGTCCTTCTACCACTGCCGTCTTGCGGGATCTTCGTTCACTTTCTTCTATGATGAACTCAGAGAAAAATAACATAAGTTTCATGGGCCAATCATTATGTAGCGAATTTAACCCATCACCACACTTGTTTACATGTGTACACAAGACACAAAACAGCCCTCAACAGAAAAAAAACACAACAGAAAGAACCTTCCAGATAGAGAACCCAGCAATCACAGACATTGATGAATGTCTAAATCCGTATTTAACCCTCCCTTCTTCCATGTACCTGTAGCGCTGTGTTAAATCTTGCTGCCGGTAGTACCTATTTTTGGCCACAAGATGGAGACAATCGCGATTAGAGACACGAGACATTGGGACTACATTTCCCGGCGTGCTTTGCAAAAGGACAGGAAGTGGGTGGGACATAGGAGGCTTACTTCCCGAACCTCGTGGAGAACGCGCCAGAGCGCGCGAGGGAACGAGAGAGAGCAGACGCAGTGCAAGACATCGCAAGAGGGCCTAGGCCAGAGCCAGAGAGAGACCTGTCAGTTCCTTATCGGGTCATTCGGCCTAAAGAGAAGGAGACCTCCGAGTTCCTGAGATTCCTGCAGATTAAAGAAGCCAAAGACCTGGAGTGAGGAGTTGCCGCGAGCTGATCGGATACGGAGAGCAGGCGGAGAGCGGGACAAGTCGTGGACAAGCAACAGAGAGTCAGACAACGGATCCGGCCGCTAGTATCCCCAGTCAAAATCGAGCGGAGAGACGTCCTGGGTCAGCGGAGCCTACAGCAACCGGTGGATGGGTGAGAGGCCTCCAAGGCCGTATGTAATTAAGGAACACACTGCTGTTTTCTCTTTAAAGTCCACAGGGCCCCAACTGACTAGTCGAAGACATTCCTTAAGTAAATTCACTGGCCAGTTGAACAGTACCCGGGTACCACACACACATACACACCTTTTACATTCCGGGACTTAAACCTGTGCAGGACTCATTTTGTTACGAATCGGAACGGGAGTTAAAGTTACGTTCCGAATACATATTTTTCTCTTTTCCGCTGCGCGTTTATCGTAATACAAAGAGATTGTATTTTGGGGTTCGCTACGTGTCTCTGTTTTTCCGAACTATTGGGCAATTGCATATATTTTTCTGTTCGGTTGCGAATATTTTATTCTTCCGAAATACGAAGCCTCGTGTTTCGTTTCTTTTCCGCTACGCGTTTTACCGCAATACGAAAGTACTGTAATAATATCTGTGAATACCGTGTCTCAACATTTGCTTATTATTTTAGTAAACTATTTAAATGATAAAAAACTCACAGCGGTGTTGGAGTATATTTATTCCCTAGTGCGGGGAGACTGACCCGTGGTTCATTTTCAGCGGCTCCTCCGGGAGTGAGCGCTACATACCCATCCTGAAAATCCACTCAGTCTCTCTTCTAATTAAATCTTTTGATGGGTCACCACCTCTCCAGTTTTGGGCAACTAGATCAATCCCATGGCATAAATAATTCCAAATTAAAGGCAGGGCAACTGTTACAATGGATAGGTACACTATGATTATTAGCTTTTCTTCTAATATTGCCCAAATGCTCTAGAATCCGTGCGCGTAATGGTTTGGAAGTTTGACCTATATATTGTGCCCCACAGGGGCACTGAAGTAAATAGTTGACCCCCTTACTGGAACAGTTGATGAAATGATTAATCTTGAAAGATTCACCAGTTAAACTACTAGTGAATTCCACAATCTTTTTTTCCTGATTGACGCAGGCCTTACACCTTCCACACTTGTTATAACCCATAGGTTTCCTTAAGAAATTATTATTAGTGGCAGGTGGTTTTATGGCGGGTAATAGACTGGGGTCTAATGAATTCTTAAGATTTGACGCTTTCCTAAAAATCACCTGTGGCTTGGTAGGGATCCGATGTTTCAATAAATCATCTGACTGTAATATATGCCAGTGTTTATTAAGTATGTTCCAATTAGCATTAGCTTTTCTTCTAATATTACCCAAAAGCTCTAGAATCCGTACGCGTAATGGTCTGGAAGTTTGACCTATATATTGTGCCCCACAGGGGCACTGAAGTAAATAGATGACCCCCTTACTGGAACAGTTGATGAAATGATTAATCTTGTATATGTGATTTATTTTGCAGACACTGCTCCTATCTTTTCATATGTTTACGAAATTGCACCATATGGGAAAATTCACCATTCGGTGCAATTCCACTGCCAAACCGGTGTTCTTTGAATAACCCCTTTAGTGTTTTTACTGAATTTCACAATTTTTCAAGTGCCATTACTTAGTGTGAGGTGTATATATATATATATATATTAGTATATAGACACAGACACACACATTCTCTGTATATGCGCTAGCAATAGAACTTGAACATTCTTAAGACTCCAGTTCATTTCCTATAACGTGACAGTAATAAATGTGATGTCAGGTGAACTTAAAAGTCTGAGCAACTTGTTGTATGGAACATTAAGATAATGGAGAGCTCTTTATTTGAACCCATAGCCCAAATCCTCTTAAAAGAACATGTGAGGACAAAGCCAGGCATTACTCAACACTTGTCCAATTTTGCTGGATTAGCTTGATATAGAATATTCATCCACACTGGCCTCTTTGACACACGGTAATTCTCCCTCCTCAAATGATACCTTATGTCCAGTTATGCTTATATTATTTTCCCAACAACTTCAAAGTAGAAAGTTATTTCCTGCTGGTTTCTGAAGAAATCACCGTTAATCGCATTACACTCTGGAATTAGACTGCCCATGATAATGGTATTTGATCTTGTAGGACAGCTGATCATCTGCAGACAGAGGTGTATACACAAGCAAGGTCAGCCTGTCCAACATACTTACAGCTGTCATTATCCAGCAAGGAAGGATTCTGAAGATGGAAACATTTTCTAGTTTTATTGATATAGTATTTAGATGTTTGTGGTGCAGTAGGCACTCCAGATTTCTCTTCCCCACAAACCCCTGGTGTCAGAATTGCTAACAATAAATGAGGGTCTTTTTATGTAAAACAAAATAAAATTTAGAACAAAAGTAAACTATCTTATTTAGGCCAAATTATTTCTAGCAACATTTAAAGGTTTATTCAGAAAGCACCAAAATGGCTTCCAATCCACAGACAGGCCCCCTAATCAGGCCTAAATGCACTGAGGGTGCGTTCTAAATTTCTGTAGCATCAGATAAATGTGCAAACCATCACCACTAATTAGGCAGGCACTCACAACAAGAGTGTCTTATATACAGTATATACAAGGTTTTCATTGCCCCAGCTGTAAATCTGACATTCCTACTGGAAAAGTAATTTCTTGCACCTCTCCAAGAAAGTGAAAAGCAAAGTTTCTTGGGTGCGCATAGATAGGAGAGAGGGGAAAGAATAAAGCCACTTAGAGAGTCTCAGTTGTTCTGCTCATAATCATAGAGGTCTCATTTCACCAGTCAGGCAAATAATTCTAACTCATATCTACTCCACGCGTTTCGCTGATCCACTCAGCGTCTTCAGGAGTAAGAAAATGTGTCTGCACACACACAAAGAGATGCTAGCAATATGACTCCATTCACAGGGCTAGCATTATAGCGTTACTAATTGACATTACCTGGTCAGGTAAGGGTGGGGAGTGCATGGGAATCTTAGAGGTCCTCCCTTTTGTGGGAGGTGTTGTGAGACTGGCGTTTGTTGGAACCAGTAGTCATCACTGGTTACCGTCCCTCTCCCAGAACAACAGAGGTCCTCATTAGGGATGAGCTGTTCGGGTTCGGACGGTTCGGAGTTCGACCCGAACTTTGGCAAAAAAGAAATTTTGAAAAAAGTATAGAAAATGCTTAAAAAAATACAAAAAAATCGAGAAATAAAGAGACTCTTTACTGCAGAATATTATAAGCAACGGTTTATTAGATATTGAATTAAAAACTAATGTGTATGTGGAAAGATTATCAACTCTAAATGACCGCTGTTCACAAACGGGCATAACACCAGATGTTTTTAGTCTGGTAATCAATTTGATACATTGTACAATATACTGAGGGTGGGGTGGTGTCTGGTGTCTGCTTCTGATTGAGATTTGAGAATTAATTTCCCTAAAACATCCTAATATGCTGCATTTAACTGGTGTTTGAAAAAAATCTAAAGCAATGTTATTTTTCACCTCAGGATTAAACATTCACAGGGTTATTCAGAGAGCGATGAAAAGCAGGAGAATAACTGGAGAAGTGAAAATTCTAGGTCAAAATAGCCAAACCAGAAAAATTCTCCCATTTATCTCACTTTCCAAATCGGCTATTTGGTCTAGATTGTTCTCTTCTCTTGCCAGTTCTCCTGGCTTTCACCTCTCTCTCAGGGTTGTTCAGCGAAAGGTGAAAACCAGGAGAATGGCAGGAAAAGAGAACAATCTGGACCAAATAGCCGATTAGGAAAGTGAGATAAGGCTAGGGTTAGACTAACGCATTTTTTGCAGCGACCGTCAAAAAGTGCGTCCGAACGCATTGCCGTATTTTTTCACGGATTGCGCGAAAACGGTCATACGATGCGCATTTTTGAGCGTGATTTTTTACGGATCCAAACCAGGAAACTTTGGGTGTCTGGACGTTATGTTGGCCGGACGTGAGCAGGGTCTGACGTCTCCAAATCACGCACACACGCCGCTAGTGGACGCAGCGCACTCTGTACGTCCGTACTAGCGGTTCTGCGTTCTCGAAAAAATGCGTTCATTTTCCACTTGCATTGCGCAGCCGGACTTTCGTGCGACCGTACTTCGTATATTGGCCGTCATTGATTAAGTGCGCCTAAACTCACGTTAAAAATTCGCTATTCTGACCCTAGCCTAAATGGGAGAATTTTTCTGGTTTGACTATCTTGACCTAGAATTTTCCATTCTCCAATCATTCTCCTGCTCTTCACCGCTCTCTGAATAACCCTGACAGGGTTATTCAGAGAAAGGTGAAACTCAGGAGAATGACTGGAAAATTGAAAATTCTAGGTCAAAATAGCCGAACCAGAAAAATTCTCCCATTTATCTCACTTTCCAAATCGGCTATTTGGTCTAGATTGTTCTCTTCTCTTGCCAGTTCTCCTGGCTTTCACCTCTCTCTCAGGGTTGTTCAGAGAAAGGTGAAAACCAGGAGAATGGCAGGAAAAGAGAACAATCTGGACCAAATAGCCGATTTGGAAAGTGAGATAAGGCTAGGGTCAGACTAACGCATTTTTTGCAGCGACCGTCAAAAAGTGCGTCCGAACGCATTGCCGTATTTATCTCACTTTCCAAATCGGCTTTTTGGTCTACAAGTTTCCATTCTCCTGCTTTTCACCGCCAAAAAATCAGTAAACTTTTTCTGCGTGTCCGAAAATGTCTCCTCTTTTCATACAGACTGCCGCCCCAAGCAGTTGTTTATGGATAGATTAAAGGAAAAGCATTTACCGTCATTTGAAATGTCATTTTTTGGTTTTTACATATTTCTATACATCCTAGAAATCCGCCACTTCAGGGGCAGGTTATGGGGACCTCCTAGGCACGATATTTGAAGGAATTTTTCATTTTTATTTTTAACCCTTATTTCATGGAAAACTCACTGTCCCTTTAAAAACGTTTTTTTTAAAACTTTTTGTCCTTGCTTCCTGTCCCCCAGGGCACTACTCGGACCCCCATACACCTTTTATGGCAAATATGTAGCATATATGCCCTCTTGGAGGGCACTCTAAAAAACCGAATTTTCAGCCCCATTGACTTGCATGGGGGATCGGGTTCGGGTTCGGACCCGAACAAATGGGAAGTTCGGGTTCGGGCTCGAACCGAACTCGGGGTATGTTCGGCTCATCCCTAGTCCTCATAGGCCTGTTTATTCGAATATAGGGTTCGAAGACTGTGGTTATACCTGTGCGACATTGCGGTAGCGAGGGGGGGCATGACATACCTCCAGGTGCCTATCTAGGGGGGCACCGCAAACAGGGATGGACTGATGAGTGGAGGAAACCCTGCAGCATGAGGAGGACGTCCCCCCACACATCAACATTCCCCGCAACTTTGAGGGAGTCCTCCGCAGGTCTGGGGGAATCCCAGGCTGGTCTGGCTTCCTGGAAGTCAGACCACCCCATGGCCCTGCCCCCTGATGTCATCACGCATGGCTGCGCTGATGATACAAAAGGACCTCCCCCAACCTACCCCAGCCTGGAGGATCCTAATACAGGAGAGAGGGAGGTAATTTGGACCCCGTATCTCCTGAACAGTAATTACTTACAGGCCGGTAGATAATGAATATCCACTATTTTTTACCAGTGTTGTATGTCAACCTCATCTACCATATACCCATTACTTTCTCTCATTGGGTCTCATTTCTATTGTGTCAGCACTGTAGTATTTTAAACTGTTAAGGCCGGGTGCACACGAGCACACTTCAGAGTGGAAGGAACGTCTGGGAAATTGGACGTTCCTTCCACTCGACGCCCGCTGGCCCCCCCTCAGCGCAGCAAAGCGTGATCATCCTATGGAAGATCGCGCTTTGAAGCCCCGTCGACGCGCATCCTAGTGCATTGACGGGGAGGATCTCTAGCCGGACTCATCCTACGCGCGCACTTCGTGTGCGTGCACAAGCATGTGACCGGGCCCGTCGCAGCATCACATGGCTGCGACGGGCGCCGGTCAGTGCGGGTGCTTTAAGTGCGCTCGTGTGCACCCGGCCTAATATATTGGGTTTTTTTGAGTAGCATGTTCCTTCTAGTGTCCCTTTTTGCCCTCCTGCGAAGACTACCCAGGTTAATTCCAAAAAAGGCTTCAGACCCCTATATCACCTCTCCCTATCTCCTGCCTCATCACCATTCCACAACTGTGGCTAAGACAAATGTGTTGTTATAGCCATATGTATTGCTGAGTCGATATGTTTCAACAAAACCTAATTTAATTAAGATGTATAAACAGACAGACCAGTAAGTATTAATACATTCTTATAATGATGAAATCTGTTTACACAAACTTAAATTAATGCCGTCTTTGTGCTTTATAATATTTAAATAATTATTTTTCACCCAACACCTTTGCCTTTTGACATCTACTTACATTGCTTCTAGCCCTCAGACCCAGCTGGATACATATAAATGCTGTGTTATATAAGCACAGGATAATTATCATAATTTTTAGTATGTGTGCCTGACAGTTTAGACTTTTACCAGGCTTTTTCGGAAGACAAGCAAAGGGCAGATGCACTTGTGATAATTATGAAATAGTCAAACAGAACAGTTTCTACATTGTAAGAATTACAATTTAGACACACATAAAGCACCAAACCAATCGAGTGGTATTTAATGCCCTGTTGTGTGAAATATTGAGTACTGAAATCAGATGGATAGAAATTCCAAAAAGCAAGCAAGAATAATTTTATTTTGATTCCTTGAAAGAACCTGTCTTCTACATGTCTTCTTATGACATTTTTGACTTTGTCCTTAAACATCTGCGCCAAGACTAGAGCAAACTATTGCTTTATTAAATATAAAAATTATTATTATGGCAGAATGATTTTACAGAAGACAAGAATAAAGGGATTTATTTACAGATTTACACTGATCCATCCAGCCAGTATTATATGTACCGGTTGGATGGAGTAGAGGTAACATTGCTGCTCTATAACTGTGGAGACCCTGGTTCAAATCACGGTCAGAGCACCTCTCCAGTGAGTGTCCTTTGGCAAGACACCTAATGGTACATAATTGCCTACCACACAATATCGGCTGTGGAGACCAGTGGTAACGTCTCTGCCCTTTGACTGTGTAGAAGCAAGTCAAATCCCGTTCAGCACATCCCTCCAATACAACTGTGGAGAAGCAAGTCAAAATATCAGCACATACCTCCAATTCAACTGTGGAGAAGCAAGTCTCGACTTTAAGAGAAGCGAGTTCAACCAAACCACCATGTCGCCACTCTAGAATCATGAAAGATGAGCCGATCCCACTCAGAAGACACCACCAGCGAGTGTCCTTGGGCAAGACGCCTAACGATATGGATGCGCCTACCTCACAAAATACTTGTGCTTCTCATAGATTGTAAGTTCCAGTGGGAACAGAGTCCCCCTGAATCAGGTCATAACATCCATGTGTGGTATTCAACTGTATCAACTCCCTCCTTGTACATTGATGTTGTAAAGCGCTGCGGAATATGTGCAGCTATATAAATAAACAATAATAATAAATAATAAAATAATATTTAGACATGTTTTTATTCCCATAGTGAAATCGTTTCTGGGGAGGGTATAAATGAAAACCTACCAGTCCCTCTCATGACTAAGAAGTAGCATGAGCATATGGGGCTTGCTTAGAAATCAACTTTTGGTTTCGTTAGGTAGGACTCACCTACGAGAGGTGCCGTGACGTGGCAGGTGAGCTTAAAATTTAATGGCCGTTCAAGTAAACCAAAAACCTCTGATTGTGTTTTGTTTCACATGGAGCTATAGGGATAAGCACGATGACATCTTTTTTCTTGTTATGTTTTATACATGTTACTGGGATGGATACTTCTGGTAGTTGCAGCTGCACTGGTAGGGATCAGGCGCGACACCGTTTTTTTCTGTATGTTTAGACATAACCATCAATGGCAAGCATTTATCTTTTACATGGTTGACAATGTGGGCTTGTGACGCCCCCACCACATAAGAGATGTGTGATTGTAATTCCCCTGCCTCAGATTGTCATTAGAGTATCTGTTTAGGTGTTATGCTTTGACAATTGGCAATTAATTTTTAACCTGTTGGATGTATACGCAACGTTTGAGCATTGTGAGCCACTTGCGTAAAATGCAATTCGAAGCATCAGAGGAATGTTAGAAACCTATGCTTCTGGAGCATCGATGTTATCAGGTGATGGGTCTGAACACAAATCCGAGTGTTTCCCGGCACTGATATACATCATGGACTGATGGACATAAGATTGTCATGGCGTGTGTGGGGTCTGAGCCCACGCAGTGATTAAAAGGCACATAAATGGAAAATGGGGAACAGGCAGCAAATTTATTTCAGCCAGTGCACAGGAAACAAAACTGTAGGACAGGTGACTTGACAGCACAGGAGGCCAGAGCAAAACAGGGACCAGTTCAGTGGGACTCATATCAGGAGGATAAGGTTCCATGGCAGGACATGCCATACTTGCATGGCAGGATGGGACCACAGCAGGACTTAGAGGCACTGCATACAGGTTACAGGGTAGGATCACAGGATACTGGTAGCATGGCAGGTAGAACGGTTAGGCAGGAAACATGGCTGGACAGGGGACTCCAAGTAAAACCATGAAAAAGGTGCTACCACGGTTCAATCCACAACTGAACTGGTGTGGGAATGGATCTTCCTGTGAACCTTATGTGTCCCAGGGTTAGGGTTGTGACAGATGCACATACACAACACATGTGAAAACAACAGAAAATGCTGAAAAACAAAGGATGCCCTGTGGTTGACTAAAACGATGGAACACATGATCCTACAAACTGCTGTGACACAGCTGAGAGCAGCTGTAGTTTTAGCAGTTCTACTTCTTGGAATCCCAGTAGAGGCTCAACACTCATCAGATCATCTTGGTGTAGTGAACAATAAATATCACCAGGTACTGAATGATACACCATTGGTTTGGAGGTAAACATGTGGTTCCCAGTCCTGCTCTTACACATTCAGACAACATAACTTGAACCATGTCAAGGAGAAGACATACCTGATGCAAACATGAGGATTCTCCACCTGTAGGTGGCATTCATTTCATAAGAAGATTCAGACAGGTAGTAAGAAGCAATCCTCAGCCATCTCCAAGTCTCTCATTGTCACAATTAAATGGAATTTCAGAATTGATAAAATGACTATTCGTGCAAAAAATAGAAAAAAATAATCTGCCAGACATTAGGTCGGACAGTACCAAAATCATACAATATGTCAACTGAAATGCTTATTAATATTATTTTCTTATTTCTTTTTATAAATTACTTTGCCCGGTTTGTAAAGCTCCATTCAAGATTCCGCCCTCATCATCTAAGCCTTATTGTATAACCTGCAGAAAGGGTATTAATAAGTCGATCAAAAGCTATTTTTAAAATCTTGAATAAACTGTTTGAACGTGTTATTTCCTCTGCATTATAATTTTACATTAATATAATAAAGAACATTTGTTCCTATATACCCGTGTTTTCCTTTAGACACATAATTTTAAAATCTCTAAAGGAAATCTTAGATATAGAACGGAGATAACATAAATAGGCCATAAAATAAGTGATCTTCAGATTCCTCAGCATTTTATTTGAAAATGACAGTGTGACGGAACCGCTCTCTTCCGTCTGTCCTCACTCTCCAGACACCCCTTCGTTGCGGTCAGCCCGGCTACTGGGAGTGCTGTCCTCAGCGCCTCGAGCAGCTTGACCCGCCTGCTTCTGTTCCTCTGCCCTGGAGCCGTTAGGAATTTCCAGAAGGCTGCTCGGTGCCTTCTGATGTTGAGTATATAGTGTAGCGTAGTTTGTAATAAAGACACCAGGCGCGGCTGTATGCTTTAAAACAGGATTCTCCCTCTCTGAGCTCTGAGAGTTCTCTGAGTTTTAATGAACGAAACGACACCATTTATGCTGAAGTCCAACAGTCATAATTTGCATAAAATTACGCACCTGGTCCTACCAATATACTAATTAAATTATGTCAGTTATTTACAATCAACATTCTTTACATTCTTTAGCCTTCAGCTCACACAACATTTGTATAATCCATTGTTCTAACACATCAGATTAAACACAAACACTATCACAGACCCCTTGAATTAAACATGCAGCTAGATAAGGGGAAAAGTCCTGTTGCATAAATTACACAGCAGTAAAGCTTGTTTACTGGCTATACAGAAACACATTTACCTACAGGAATACAAGTATTTTAAAACCAAAGCTACGGCATTTTACACTAAACTAATTTTAACTAAAACCAAACGATGTAAAATATATTTAAAACCACACGATATAAATGAACATAAAGTCTCTAGGGGTTTGAAGCATGGAGCGCTACGTCAGCTCCATGACAGACAGTTCTTACAAAAATACTTTTAAAATGCTTTTATTAATGGTAAATAGCGACTACATTATTCATTCCTTATCTTTTAGCTTTAATTTTTTATAAAAGTATTAACACATATGAGAGCACTGAGAGCAAACAGGAATCTCAGGGAGATTCATTTCAATGGCTTTCTAAAAAAAAAACTATGCATCTTTCAGCAGTTTGGCTTACACAACGTACAGCCAGATTTGGGAGAAGTTCTAAATGAGTTATAAGATGTTTTGAGAGCAATTGGTGCAGTTTAAAGGAATACTCTATAAAAAAATGGAGCCTCCTTTTTTCCCCCCTTAACCCCTTCACTATCAAGTGATTTTCCACTGCCAGGAATCAGTGGATTTTTGTAAAATCTTTTTTTTTTAAATTTAGAATTTTATTTTGTAAGTAAGTCAGCGTACAATCAGACATAATAAAGTAAGGGCCAAGCATGGCCACCCAAAACTGTCAGCAGAGGTCAGGGCTGGACTGGGACAAAAAAAACAGCCCTGGACTTCATCCAGACCGGCCCACTCCGATATGCAAACACGCAGGGCCGGATTAATACTGTATATTGATATGGACTGGAGCAGGGCCAGCACAAGACATTGTGCTGCCTGGATCCAAGGATGAAATACTGCTCCCCCCCATGCCCACCAAAACATGTTGATGCGTGTCACAGAGTGGCACAACAATAAAACTCAAAGTAATGTGCAGTGTGTAAGAGCGTATCACCGAGCTCCACAGCAATAAAACCCACAGTAATGAACAGTGTGTATGAGCTAGAGATTGGCTGGCGGTTTGATGCGAACATGAGTTCGCATCGAACATCGGCCGTTCGAAAGTTCGCGAACTCATTTTGAACTTTTTTTTAAAAAATGCTTAAAAAATCCTAAAAATCTAAAAATAAAGAAACTCTTTACTGCAGAATATTATAAGCAACGGTTTATTAGATATTGAACTAAAAATGGAAATATTTTTAGCATTGAAAAATATGGGATAAAACAATGTTGTTGCTAAAACATCAGGCAGACGAGGCCCTCTAATCAGGCACTGTAGAGGGCAGCCTGCCGGGGCCTCCCAAGGATCCCTTGAGGAGCATGCGGCCGCCGGATGACAGAGCTGCGACTGTGCGGGCAGGCCGGCCGGGTGCATGTGGCAGAGAGGTGGTGCAGGGAGGGAGCCACTGCACCTGCGGCCACGGCAAACCCCCCCCCCCACAACCAGGATCCAGGGAGCCTCCACTGACTGACCACCAGGCTAAGGTAAGGCAACACATTTCTAAAAAAAATAAAATCCGAGGACATTTTTAAATGTCCCAAGGAACATAATAGACCTTTTTTTTTCTTTCTTTCTAATACTCACCTGATTCCTGGATCCACCAACAAGTGCAGCCTCCCGTCTCCCACGCTGTTAGACGCTGCATACTCCGGCGTGCTGTGTGCAGCTTCTGAGAAGATACGCTATTAGTGTAGAGGGAGTGATGCAAAATGCACAGCCGGCTTCCCCCTACACTAATAGCGTATCTTCTCAGAAGCTGCACACAGCGAGGCGGGTAAAGCTAGAGTTAGACTGTAGAGGTACTGTGCGGCAGTGTGAGGATTCATATGCTGCATTAATTATTCTTCTTACAAATTTGGTTACTTAACCCGTTTGCGTTTGGATTTGGCGATCGGGGGCACCCGGACGCATGGTGCCGCCAGCTGGCTGAATACTAGGAGTTCCGGTGGCACCCGCTGCAGCTGTCAGTGATCAGGGGGCAGGGTGAGGTGTGATGACGCGGAGCCGCCGGGAACTTTAAATCAGGAGCGCGCACGTACACCTCGCCTTGCCGTGGAGTTTCATTCCCGCATCGCTAGCTTACCGAATCAGTTTGTATACTTGTTACTTACCCTGCTTGTTCTGAGGACCCGATCTGTTGCCGGCTTTGCCTGCCATTTGACTATTCTCTCTGTGTACTCCCTGCCTGTTCTGTTTGCCTCATGTTGCTACTGGTGTGCGCCGATTCTCACCATATATATTAGCGCAGTACAAGTGCCTAAACGTTGCTGACCCGGTTTTGTTATAACAACTACTCTCGCTCTGCACCCCTGTCTGGTATATTCCGCTGCTTGTTACTGCTGGTGCACTTCCATCCTGCCATATACTCTAGCACAGTACAAACATATATTGATCTCAGTCTGTGGTGTATATTGTTGGTGCTATCTCCCTGGCCTGTGTGGCTGCTAGAGGTTAGGTTTAGTGGTCCCGAGTCCCAACCATCCTAAGGATCGGAGGGTTAGAGGTCTGTTACCAGGGATCCTACCAGGTCTGTCCTGGGAAATCGTTACAAATATGCAGTGAATGCCGCAGCAAATGTTAATGCTCATGCGTTTGCGTTAAGATCGTAATTTTTCCCATTTGTTGCTCAAACATTTCCCATGGCTTCAAATCGCGTTTAAACATGAGCAAAACACACCGTACATTAGAATTTTCTTGCTGTAGAACTCTGTGATACAGTAAAGTGAGGTGTATATAACGGAGCTCAGCGTCACATACCCAGCAGTGCCCAGCGTCACATACCCAGCAGTTCCCAGCATCACATACCCAGCAGTGCCCAATGTCACATACCCAGCAGTGCCCAGCATCACATACCCAGCAGTGCCCAGCGTCATATACCCAGCAGTGCCCAGTGTCACATACCCAGCAGTGCCCACACATGGGTATATTGCCCCAGCTCACACATGGATTTATTTGCCCTCATGGATATATTTGCCCCAGGCTCACTCATGGATATATTTGTCCCCAGGCTCACTTATGATATTTTTGCCCCCAGGCTCACCTCTGCCAGGCCTAGGCTCCGAGGGGCGGATCTGCGGTCGCCGCGTTCCTTCCTTCAACGAGCGGCAGCCTCATGAGTATCTGCCGCTCGCCTGGGATCCACCCTCCAGCCTGCAGCGATCTCGCGAGATCATATGATAACGTGATCTCGATCGCGGCAGGCTGGAGGATGGATCTCAGGCGATTGGCAGATACTCATGCAGGCTGACGCTCGTTGAAGGAACGAATGCGGCGGCTGCACGATCTGCCCTCGCCGCCGATAAAAAAATAGTGCAGAGCGCAGCAGCGGCGCCGGTGGCTGAAATTTGTCCCCCCCAAATTTCTGCCGCTGGGTGCCGCTGCTCCGCTCTGCACCATTGTTCGACCGGCCCTGTCCCCAGGGCACTACCCGGACCCCCATACACCTTTTAAGCAAATATCTTGCATATATGCCCTCTTGGAGGGCACTCTAAAAATCGAACGTTCAAGTCCCATTGACTAGCATTGAGTTTGAATCGTGTTCGCGTTCGAATTCGAACTTTTTCAAATGTTCATGTTCGAATGCAAACCGAACACGGGGGTGTTCGGCCCATCACTAGTATGAGCGTATCACAGAGCTTCACAGCAATAAAACCCACAGTAATGTACAGTGTGTATGAGCGTATCACAGAGCTCATTGAAACATAGAAACATAGAAAAATGTCGGCAGATAAGAACCTTTTAATATTTTAATAGCAATAGAATTAATAGCAATAGAATTAAAAAATAATTATGGATTATTAAAATAAATTGCATTTTAATATGAATTATATATTCATGTAAATGTAATTTGAACAATTAAAATAAATATGCATTAAAATATACATAATTTAAATTAGAATACTGATTAAATTATTTTATAAAAAATAGATCATATAATAAATATTAAAATATACTTTAATAAAATGTGATTCGGGTACACTTCTAAGAAGGGGCTCAGAACTGTGACATACAGGGTTATTCAGAGGGAGGTGAAAACCTTGAGAATTGCCAGGAGAATGAACAATCTAGACCAAAATAGCCAATTTGGAAAGTGAGATAAATGGGAGAATTTTTCTGGTTTGGCTATTTTGACCTAGAATTTGGACATGTCTCCCTGCTACATGTCTATGGCTGATTAGCAAATACTTTCCTGAGCTCTGCAGACTCCTGTGATAATTAACCCCTTGAGTGCTCCTATAGAGAAAGCACAGCACTGCCACACTGAGCTCCGGCTTAATAGGCTATAGAAAGGGAGCAGGAGAGAGGGACTGTCAGATCAGAGGATATGTCAGATTTACGGCTCCCTGCATGCCTGGCTGTGAGACGTATCAGTGCCGAGGTATAAGACATAAGGGTGGGATTCACCCTCACTTGGTATATTTAGTCAAGACCTTACATATTTTCACATTTTGGGGATGGCTCCTGGTCACAGCAAAGGCATTAGATGTTTGTAGCAACATGTGGTGCTCCAGCTGCTGCTGACTTCAAACTCTGAAACCACTAGTCACTGGAAGGAGAAGCTGTAAGTAAAATATGGAGTGGAATCCTTGCAGTCTCTGTGGATTCCGCTCCTTTACACACAATAAAGCCATAGCTGTAACGTTGGGGGCATCCAGCCTCTCCAGTGTGCTTGAAGGCAGCATGTCTGATGCTGCTCGCTGACCAACACCCGGTTTAAATAGAGACAGGCAGGGAGGTGGCTGCATGAGGCGCGGCTTGAGAGGGGGGCGCTGTCTGGTGAAGGTCTTTAAAAACCCACAGTTCCTTCTAAGCAGTGCCAGATTGTGGTTATCCATACCTGAGCTCCCTGTACCTGAATTCTCTCGTGATTTAACCTGTTATTGACCTCTGCTTGTTTTCTGACCATTCTGCCTTCCGTTGCCCTAGACTATTTTCCTTGTACTACGCTACTGCACTGATATCGACCCGGCTATTCCATTTGACTATTCTATTATCTGTATTCCTGACTCTGGCTCGTCTGACTACCCCCGTGTTGCTGACCTGGTTTTGTATTACGACATTGTCTTTGCTTAACCCTTTCTGTCTAGCTAGTATACTTATACCTGGCCAATTTTTAAGGACCAGACAGTTAGGGATTGTTCTACGGCTACTCTGTTGGTAGCTTTTTAGCTCTGTGGAGTGTTGGGCTTTAAGGGCTGCGTGGTGGGATCCGGGAACCGTGACAATAGCCAGCTCCAGAATCCATGTGTGGGTGTCCAAGGAAGCCCCCCTAACCCACCTCTGCAATGCAGAAATCCTTCAAGCCTTTGAAACAAGTGCTGCCATTCCACACTAGTGTTATTCAGTCCTGGTTATACTAAGTGCTGGACTAAGTTTAAAAAAAAAAAGCACCCCCAGGCTCAGCCAGCCCACTGACCCATCGGCCCCTCTGGATTCTCCCAGTGCTCCCGATGGCCAGTACATGCCTGGCAGAGGTAGGAGGTAAGAAAAATAATAAATATCCCCAGATCGGGGGGGGGTCTCAACAAAAAATAGCAAACAAGAGGGGAGGGGGGAGGGGTAGCGAAAAATCTATATAATCCCCAGCCGGGGATCTTCGGTAACAAAGTCATCAGGGACCTTTATAAAGGGGGAGGGGGTCACATAAAAAAGTAGCATTACAGTATCTCAGCGAGCACTATGGGAGCAGACACATATAAAAATAAAATGAAAAACCTCAGAGGTCATCTTGAGACTGTCACAAGGAAAAATACCCAGCTAAAAATCAAAAAGAGTCCTCTCAACATAAAATGGGGGGGAAGCCAAAGTCAAAGAAGCACAGCTAGAACAGGGGAAAACTCAAAAACTTTAGGGTGGGGGAACTCTTTAACATCAAGTGTCCACAGGGTGGGAGATTTCCTCAGAGTCGGGATGTGCCAGGGCCTAAAATCAACGGGAAAATCAGGAAGTGCTCCCTCAACCCGTATCCAGCAGGGACACAGCACAAAAGTCCTCCTCTGGCCTGTACTCATCTCTTAGAGCACGCCGATCGGGCAGCCCCCCCCCCTGAAGCCGCACTGGCCATAACCCAGGGCCAGGACCAGCACTGCCCTTCCTCAGCGCACAGGTCCCCAGCCCCGAACAGGCAGCCGACGCAGACCCCGAAGGGGGGGTCGCGGGAGACAGCAGAGAGAACGACATCCCAGCAGGTCTCACAGCAGCAGGCCTCCCAATGCCATCCGACGGTACAGCGGCTCCACTTGGACTCGGAAAGCTCAGTTGTGGCTCCAGGACTCCTGACTCCACACTCCGCAGCTCGACCATCTCAGCATCTGCCGCATCAGCCACACATCGGACAGGCGCAGCAACCTCCAACTCCTCTGTGACCATGGCCACTTCGAACTCGGCATCTCTGGGTAAGTCCTGACAGCGCCGCAGCACGGCCATCATTTGAAGCCACGTTCCCCATGGTAAGTGGGCCTGAATCCACCTCCCCCAGTAACTCCAAGCAGGCTTCCAGGCCTGCTAGCCCATCCATTTTCTCTTCGGGGGGAGGGGACGACCCGGCTCAGCAGTCCACTCACGGCACCAGGTCTCAGTGCACCAACCACCGCAGTAACCCGGGCATGGGGCCCCTCCATCCCCCTGGGAGGCAGCAGACATCCTCCCTGAGATGAGCCATGGAGAAGAGCTCGACAAAGCTGGGGAACAGGCCCCAAGATGGCCGCTGGCAGAGCACTGCAGCCAAAGATCAGATGGCCAGAATCGCGTCTCAGCTCTGGAGGGGGAGCAAAGCAGGCTCCGGAGGATACACCCCTGATGGCAAGCCGTTCAGGGTCTCTAATAATGGGTTTGCATCCAAGAGGGTCACCCCAGAAACCCCCCTCGTAAAGGCAACATGTGGAGCACCAGAAAAGCACGTCTTCTTCCTTTCACAGCTGGCCACGCCCCCTGTAAAATCATTTTAAATTAATTATACAGTAAGAAATATTTGGGAATATTCCCAATTTATTTCTTACTGTAATATTCTATTTGGGAGACAGAGTTCAGTTCATGCAGTTAGATCTGCAGTTACCTGCAGCCCACGGCTCCATGTCTGTATGTCAGGACATTCTCCAGCCAGTTTTTGCACCTGGAGCATTATGCCCACAGGGCTAAAACTTCGAGGGCACCTTCTGGAGCCCAAAAGCAAACATAATTAGTTTGCAATCAACTAATTTCACTTGCAATCACAAAGCACAGTCCCAGATTGTGTTAACACAATCTTGGGCTGCTGTGTCTGCTACCGCTGATAATGTATACACGACCACAGTAGTGAAAGGGTAAAACAATCAGGGGTGGACTGACAACTAATGGGGCCCCCGGGCAATAGGAGATTATGGGGCCCCTTGTGCCACGTCCACAGTAGGCCACACCAAACAACACACAACCTACATGCACATTGTTGCGTTAAAAAATTTATTTGTTCACACAATTTTCAAAATAATAATAGGATCCTCAGCAATATAACTCACAGCCATGGGGTGAATGAGCAGGCATAGTATCCACAGCAATATAACTCTCAGCCATGGGATTCAGAGGACATATATCTTCCGATTTGTACTTGTATTTTGGCTTTAAAGGAGAAAGTGAACCATCTCCTGGAAGATTGTCCTGAGAAAGTTAAGTATTTGTATACACCAAATTATTTCGTTATATATAGGATCCACAGCAATAGAACTCACAGCCATGGGGTGAATGAGCAGGCATAGGATCCACAGCTATATAACTCTCAGCCATGGGGTGAAAGAGCAGGCATAGGATCCACAGCTATATAACTCTCAGCAATGGGGTGTATGAGCAGGCATAGGATCCACAGCTATATAACTCTCAGCAATGGGGTGAAAGTGCAGGCATAGGATCCACAGCTATATAACTCACAGCCATGGGGTGAAAGAGCAGGCATAGGATCACAGCATTTTTTAAATATTTACCACAAAAGATATTTATGGCCTGTCCTCCTGTGCATCCTAAGTGAGCGACCGAGGTGCCCTGCAAGAGCGGGCTCTGGTTTGGCCACACTCTCACAGGTGGGGGCGTGGCCTAGCTTGAGAGCCGCGTGGGCCCGTAATTATGACGAGCGAGAGGCCACATGGTAGTGCTCGGCAGCGGATCAGGGAGATCCACATGCGTCTGAGCAGAGGGGGCACGCCGCTCATTTTGCTGGTGCCGTCATCCACTTGACCCGGCCGCCTGCAATCCGAATGGGATCGAATTGCAGCGCGAGGTACCAGCGCGGAATCCGGGCCCCCTTTTACCCGCCCGATGGGTCAGTCCACCCCTGAAAACAATTGGGCATTTATTTAATATGTTAGGTGTAAGTGCTCCTCCTGTTCAGATACCCAGGACATACTTGAAAATGAGAGAAATCTCAATGTATCCCTCCTGGTAAAATACTTTGCAAATAAATAAATAAAAAAATCAGGGCTTCTGAAATGCAGAAATCCCTGGAGCTTCTTACATAATTTGCGTACTGTACATAACTTTCATACGTACATAAGTTGCATGTCTCGCATAACTTGAGGAGCTTCGCATGCAAGTTAATCGAGAGCACCTGTGCAGAATAATGGATTGGTGCTGCTCATATACTGCATGTCTCCCAGAACGCTTGCTTCTGTGAGCATTTGGAGACAGGATGATGTTGGCTCGGTACATAGATCATGTTGCCATCATCGGTAGCCAGAGTTTGCCCCCTTCAGGCAGGATATTCAAAATCCCGTCTGCCCAATGACAGTTGTGTAGCCAGAGGAAACTCTTAGGCTTGCACATCCAGCCAATCAGGGCTAAAGGGAGGCTGTGGGTTGGGGGACACTCCACACAGCCAGACCACTTTAACCCTTTCTCTGCTGAGCCATTCCGCCTCTGTGTGCTGAGCTAATTTTTACCGTTTTTGCTCATCATGTTTCAACGCGATTTGAAGTCACGTTTTATTATACGAACCAGACAAATTATATATAATTTTTTTTCGTGCCTGAATTAGACGTCATTGCGCCCAGCGCGATGACGCTTTTACGCTGGCCAGGGTCCCGGAGACTGGGCTGACATGCAAGATGTCAGCCCGCTCCGGGAGACCGCAGGTATCAACTGAAATACCGGCTGATCGCCGCTGCCAAGACAGGACGCTCTCGGCGCGTCCATAGCACAGAAAGCCCATTCGAGAGGAGACGCTGAGCGTGTATATAGCAGCGAAGCGGTTAATAAACTGAAGTAATCAGGGTGCATACAGTGTACCTTTCAGTCACTTAGCAAAACAATAACATTTGAGATGATCACAGAAACTTCATTCTGCAGTTGTACCAACTCGCCAGAAATAGATGAATGTATCAGATTGTACATATGTATATGTATAAACAGCTGCAGTGTGAAGAGATTGAATTCTTTTGCCCGAAGTTGTTCTTCAATAGTTCCCCACACGATTTTGTTTCTCTTCTGTCACGGTCCAGTCAATCAGATGATACCTGAGTCATAGAGATTATAGGAAATTCTATATGTTGCTTTCATAGATTCACTTAATTGATTCTCCTTGAACTTGGCATTCTTGAGAGATGAAAATTTTTTGAAGAGAAAGTCAGAATGAGTAGCATAGAGATGTCCAATGCTGCTGAATTTCCAATGATGTAGTTTTGCTGTAAATGTGAAAAATATGTTAAGGGTAGCTCATAAAATTTACTGTTCACAGAAATGGAGATTTATGTTACACAGAACAGAAGGGAAAATCCTATATCCATATGCAACTGTATAGTTCAGCATTAATTCTCCACCTACTCATCACTTTTGAGACAATCTTTTTTTTATTTTCTACTTTGATTTTTAGCTGAAAATGTTTTTATAGTAGCTTTTAGATGGGAACAAGAATGCTGATGCCATAGCTGCAAACGTTTTCTATCTGTTTACAATTCCAGGAACTGCTTTTGAATAACGTGCTGATGCACCAAGTACGTTTCCTCAATATAGTTTCCCAGCCTTGGCACTGGCCAAGGCTTGACAGATCACGTAAAAGAACAATCTACTCATTTTGGAACTTTAAATCAATTCTGCATGTTAAAAACTTGTATTTTTTACGGCGTAACCCTGATTTTCAGTCTGGCTCAGCGGCCTCTGCATTTCGGGTCTTGGCGACTAAAGGTTTAACCCAAATAGGTCATCTGTTGTCGGGAGCAACACACTCCCTCATCTCCTATAGAGATCTGTGTGCACTAGCGGCCCCTGCCCCCCTACACTCGATATACCATATGCAGTTATCGGCATTTGTATCAACACAGTTAAATACCTTAAAACCACAGGACTTTTCCAATTCCCTTGATACTCAGGTGTCTATGGGTCCGTCCACAGCATCCTTTCGCGCGCTGCTTCGCCCTCAATTTGACTGGTCTGTAGCGACCACGGGCTTAGCGGCCTGGTGTGTTCAGCTTCCCAAACAATCGCCCTTTACCTTAATTACGGCCACCAATAATTTACGTAAACAGATCCCCTCGGCTCAATATGACGAAATGTTTTTAAAATTATTACATGGCGCCTATATAGCCCCGGATAGATTGGCCCGTATAACACCCCTCAGTTCTGGCCGATGCCTCAAATGTACGCATGCTAACACAGATCTTTTTCACTGCTTGTGGTCCTGCCCATTAGTGTCAAAATTTTGGAACTCCATACAGAGATTTGCCGTTCGGTTCTTAAATATAGCGGTACCTACCACCCCAGACTGGGCTTTGTTTAACCTGCTCTCCGACAGCGAGAGCCGTGGGTTGGGCAGGAATCAGAGGGCCCTATTGGGAGTGCTATCTGCAGTAGCTAAAAAGGCCATTTTGGGGAACTGGATTGCCACTTCTCCCGCCCCCCACATTCTCTATGTTTTATTCCCGCTTTTATGATATCTTTCAATATGATTGGGTGATTTTATGATTTTATGCTCTACATAAAGATGATAAAGTACAACAGTTTTTTGAAAAATGGGAGTGTTTTATGTCCTGTTTGCCGGCAGATGTCATTGCAAAACTGAAAAGCGATTTTGAATTTACTAATTGGTACGTGACTAGATCACTATCATCCCCTCCCTTAAGACCTAACACTCAGGCACTCCTAGAACTTTCAGAATTTTCTGAGGTGTTACCAACAGTTTAATGTGTTCATATTTTGAGGCTCTTCTTGTCAGTTGTGGGATGGGAGGGATGGCTTCCTAAGTGGGAATGTGAATATGCATATTGTACTATGAACTGAGTTTGTTGATTCAAAAATAAAGTTTTTAAAAAAATCCTTGTATTTTCTTCATTTATATTCATTATTTATTTTTTTGCCTTTAGCAAGTTATTCTTACTAACCTCCTAACACCGCAGGGTGGACTATGCATTCCTCACAGCAGTAGGGCTTAAACACTGGCATAGAACCCACTGCTGCTTTCTGACACTCCAAAGGCCCGCCTCCCTTCCTAGTGGCTTATTGCTGTCATTGGGTGCAGCAGGACTGTCTGAACTTACGCAGTTCCCCTGAAGCCAATGACATTGATCGGCCTGCTCCGAAGGGAGGCAGGCCTTTGGAGTCTCTGTATACTGCAGGACGTGCTATGAAGCAACGTAGCATTTAAGCCCACCTGCCTCCTGGGAAACCCCTGGCATTAAGGGTTTAAACATAAAAGAGTCCTTGGACAACGCTCCTCTGACCTAAACACATGGAATAAAGTTGGGTTATTCAGTATTCATGATATGAGAAAGAAGCAACCTTCCAGTGAGACCAGAAAAAGAGCTCACTGTCAGTGCCGGATGACCACATACATACAATTATAATTTCAAAATTTAAAAAACATTCTTTATTGAATCTTAACAACAATTAAAATGTGTTTAAAAACACAATTGTAAACACCTTGTTCATATGCTTAGTTCATTCCTCAGAATTACCCTGAATTGGGTATACTGGTATTAGTTGAAATATAGGTTATTCCGTGGGTTTGGTAAAGAAAATATCACTTCTTACAGATTCTTGACCATATTCCCAAAATTGCCCCACAATGGATTATCATTCAAAAAAGCGAATCAAATCACCAAAAACAATTGGCTCGGTGGCGGCTGTTAGTATTCTAGTGTGTGTCTATATGCTACAGGTTTACCGAGTATCACCCGGTCTCCTTATAGTGGGACCATATATTGAAGATACGCTGCGTCTGGAAACACAGACCAGCACTCTGGTCTTGATACAATTATTGCCTGAGCCTCAACGTGCCCTTGCACAATACCGGTAACAAGTGACCGCCAAGAGCAAGGAACTCAGTCTTTTCCAAAAGCACAGACCACCACTCTGGTCTTAATACAACTAGGTCATAAGGCTTAGAAGTGCTATTGCACGATTCAATAGTAATTGAGTACAATCCTAAGGGGTAACCATTGCCTGAGGATATAGCACGAATAAAGGTGGTCGATAAAATGCGCTCAACACGCGTTTCACTGTATGGATGCTACAGCTTCATCAGGAGAGAAATATAAAGCTATATAAAGCTTGGGGATATTAGCTTGTCTAAAAGAGCTTGTGAAGCCTTCAAAGTGAGCACTTAGAGATCTTCTGGAGATACTCTGGAGGTAGTCTGAGGTTAGACAGGAGGTAGAAAACCTACAAAAAAGGTAAGATTTGCTGGTTTTAAATCCATTCTTTTATAATGGCAGGCTTGGTCCAGTGTAAGAGCTGTCATGCATTAGTTTTTAGATCCAATTTTTGGAGGTTTGGAGTGTGCCAGATATGTAGGCAGTTGTCTTTATTGCAGCAGGAAATTGCCTGTTTGAAGTCTGAGATTTGTCAATTATCTGTTAGACAAACTCAGGCTATGACTGTTACAAAGCCACTGCCACAGAGGCCTCCTAGGAGCGGCAGATGGACTACTGTAGGATCTGGTAGACTTAGAGTTGTGGATATAAGGCATGTCCCACAGTCTGTGGCTCTTCTTAATTCTTTTGAGGCACTTTCAGAGTGTAGTGGTAAGAAGGAAGTAAGCGCAGACACCATAGTTGAGGAACCCCCATCCCCTATGCCTAAGGTATGCAGGACTGCAAACAAGGAAAAAAAGGAAAAGGTGGGACTTGATAGAAGGCAATTGTTGCTGGGTGATTCTATCATAAGAGGTGTTGAGCTGGAGAGTAGTGTTTTGGTGAGATGTCTTCCTGGGGCTACTGCTCGTAGAGACAAGAGACATATTCTCAATATTGTCAAACAAGCAAAGCAGCAAGGGGAAGTGGAAGTTCTAGTCCATCTAGGGACAAATGACTTGGCTAGCAAAGAGGTTTCTGAGATTAAGGAAGATTTTGTGTTCTTGGAGGTGAAATACAGCAGATTGCGTCCACTGTGTCATTCTCTGAAGTTCTGCCTGTGCATAACATTCAGGATAGGCAGATGCGCAATAGGGAATTTAATTTGTGGCTTCGGGAATGGTGTCGGGAGCAAGGATTTGGCTTTGTGTCCCATGATAGCTCTAATTGGAGCAGAAAGGAACTGTATAAAAAAGATGGTTTGCATCTTACTCATAGGGGAACATATGTTCTCAGTGAGAAGTTCAAAGGTTTCACAAAGGAATATTTAAACTAGGAGGGGGGCAAAGGGGTAAAAAACAATCTGCCTGATTGTCCCCCAAAACTAAATTGGAGGGTGCAAGCAACATGCGGGGAAAAAAATGACAAGCTCAGAGTCATGTCTATAAATGCTCGCAGTTTAGTCAATAAAATCAATGAACTGGAGGCAATGATGGCAGCTGAAAAAGTAGATTTAGTGGCGGTTACTGAGACATGGTACTGAGAATGGAGACATGATATAGCAAACTCCAAGAAACTCACCATTTACCAATCCTTACAGAGGGAATACAAACTGGCCCCATACCTGGAGGTACTACAAGACCCCAAGGACAGACAGATCCTGAGCCGGTACAGACTAAGCGCCCACAGCCTGGAAATTGAATCAGGGCGGCATAGACAGACCTACAAGTCCAGGGAGAATAGACTGTGCCAGCATTGTGACCAGGAGGCCCTGGAAGATGAGATCCACTTCCTCCTACAGTGCCCCAAGTACTCAGCACTGAGGGAAACTCACTTCCAAAGACTCTCCGCTCTCATCCCGGACTTCACCTCTATAGAAGAGACGAGGAAACTCCACATCATACTGGAGAAGAGGAGCCTGCGGTGAAAATATCTGCCCAATACGTCGCAGAATGTCACAGACTGAGAGGAACATGAGAGATCCTGGACTTATAAATCCCCAACACGGACTCGCCCCCATCCCCCTTCACATTATCCCTTACCCCTGATAATGTCCATGGACTTGCCCATTCCCCCCCATATATATGTCCCACTACCCCCCTCCTCCCCATATGCTTTGGCAATGCTAAAATGTATTTGGTCCTGCCAATAAAGCTTATTTTGATTTGATTTGATTTGACATGGTTCAGTGAGAAAAATAACTGGGACATAACTATACCGGGGTACTCTTTATATAGAAAAGACAGAGAAGGTAGGAAAGGAGGAGGAGTGGCCATGTATGTGAAAAACAACATAAAAACGAACCAAATAAAAGTGAGCGAGGTGAACATAGAGTCAGTTTGGGTTACGCTAACATTTGGCAATCATACAGTAGCTCGTGTAGGTGTGATCTATAGACCCCCTGGACAAGTAGAAGAGTTTGATAATCTGCTGTGTGAGGAAATAGCCAAAATGGCAATGAAGGGGGAAGTTATTATCATGGGGGACTTTAATCTTCCTGATGTGAACTGGAAAACCAAAATAGCTGGGTGCACCAGGAGTACAAATATTCTAAACTCCCTACTGGGATTATCTCGAACACAAGTAGTTGAGGAACCGACCCGTAAAGAGGCCATATTGGATATAATACTCACAAATGGAGGTTTGATATCAGACGTGGTTGTATGTGAAAATTTGGGATCTAGTGATCACCAGTCAGTGTGGTTTAATATAAGAACAGGGATGGAGCCGCACCGCACAAAAAAAGTTTTAGACTTTAAAAAAACAGGTTTCTCTAAAATGAGATTTTGTGTGAATGAGTCATTATCAGACTGGATGAGTTTAAAGGGAGTCCAGGAGAAATGGGATTATTTAAAGGAAGCATTATTGAAGGCCACAGGCAATTGCATTTGGCTTGTTAGCAAAAGCAAAAAAGGGAAGAAACCACTGTGGTACTCTGCAGAAGTGGCCAAAATAGTGAAGAACAAAAAGATAGCATTCAATAATTATAAAAAAAACTCAGAGTGAAGAAGATAGGCAAACCTATAAAATTAGGCAGAAAGAGACAAAGCAATTTATAAGAGCTTCCAAAGCACACGCAGAAGAGAAAATAGCTCAGTCAGTATAAAAGGGGGACAAAACATTTTTTAGATACATAAACGAGAAAAGAAAAGTAAAACAAGGAGTAGTTAGATTAAAAACAAAGGAAGGAAGGTATGTAGAAGAGGATAAAAGTCTCGCTGACTGCCTCAATGAATATGTTTGTTCAGTCTTTGCAGAAGAAAAGGAAGGAAAGGGACCTCAGTTAGGAGGAAACACTAACGAGACATTTACATATGAGTTTACAGAGGAGGAGGTTCTACAGCAGCTGTCTAAAGTAAAGACAAATAAGTCAATGGGGCCTGATGGGATCCACCCTAAATTATTAAAAGAGCTCAGTGGTGTAATAGCAAAACCGTTAACAGATTTATTTAACCAATCCTTGTTAACGGGAGTCGTCCCAGAAGACTGGAAATTAGAAAATGTTGTGCCCATTTACAAGAAGGGTAGTAGGGAGGAATCGGGGAACTATAGGCCAGTTAGTCTTACGTCAGTAGTGGGGAAATTAATGGAAACCATGTTAAAGGAAAGGATTGTTGAACATCTAAAAACACATAGATTACAGGATCAGAAACAACATGGGTTTACCTCAGGGAGATCATGCCAAACTAATCTTATTGATTTTTTTAATTGGGTAACAAAAATAATAGACATAGGTGGTGCAGTAGACATTGCTTATTTAGATTTCAGTAAGGCTTTTGATACTGTTCCGCATAGAAGGCTTATCAATAAATTGCAATCTTTGATCTTGGATTCCAATACTGTTGAATGGATTAGGCAGTGACTGAGTGACAGGCAACAGAGGGTTGTGGTAAATGGAGTTTATTCGGCGCAAGGTCTTGTTACCAGTGGGGTACCTCAGGGGTCAGTACTTGGACCCATTCTATTTAATATTTTTATTAGTGATATTGCAGAAGGTATTAATGGAAAAGTATGTCTTTTTGCTGATGACACAAAGATTTGCAAGAGGGTTGACGTTCCTGGAGGGATCAGCCAAATGACAAATGATTTAGGTAAACTAAAAAAATGGTCAGAGCTGTGGCAATTGAGTTTTAATGTGGATAAGTGCAAGATAATGCACCTGGGACGTAAAAACCCAAGGGCTGAATATAGAATATTTGATACAGTCCTAACCTCAACATCTGAGGAAAGGGATTTAGGGGTTATTATTTCAGAGGATCTAAGGGTAAGTAGTCAATGTAATAGAGCAGCAGGAAATGCTAGCAGAATGCTTGGTTGTGTAGGGAGAGGTATTAGCAGTAGGAAAAGGGAAGTGCTCAAGCCACTGTACAGAGCACTGGTGAGACCTCACTTGGAGTACTGTGTGCAGTACTGGAGACCTTTTCTCCAGAAGGATATAGACATCTTAGAGAGAGTTCAGAGAAGGGCTACTAAAATGGTGTACGGCTTGAAGGAGAAAAGTTACCAGGAAAGGCTTAATGATCTTAACATGTACAGCTTGGAAAAAAAGACGAGACAGAGGAGATGTGATAGAAACATTTAAATACGTAAAGGGAATCCACAAGGTAGAGGAAGGGAGTATATTTAAAAGGAAACAAAGTAGCAAAACAAGAGGACATAGTCTTAGATTAGAGGGGCAAAGGTTTAAAAGTAACATCAGGAAGCATTATTTTACTGAGAGGGTGGTGGATACATGGAACAGTCTTCCAGTTGAAGTGGTAGAGGCCAAAACAGTGATTGGATTTAAGCAGGCATGGGATAGGCATAAGGCTATCCTAAACAAAAGATAAATCCAGGTAAAGTATCCATGTAATTGGGCAGACTAGATGGGCCGAACGGTTCTTATCTGCCGACATTTTTCTATGTTTCTAAATTGTATTTGTGTCCCCTCTGGCTTTTAAGCTTTTGTGATGTACCGATTCAATTAGGAGTTACCTCCATAGGTCACCAATCATGGTGCGACTTAGAATTCTTACCAATTGCTAGTCTCCTAAACGTGCTGCGTCCAATCATGTGTGTCATGAGGAAGGTGGGCCAATCTCAATGTTGTTATGGGTCAGCCAATGGAATCTTGTACCTCAGCAAGGTATGGTTTTAAGCTGGACACAATTATGGCTCTCCATTGAGGTTGTATTTGGGCCAATCGATCTGCCAACCATCCTCCCATTGGATGTATTTGGGCCACATGGTTACTCTAACTATGAGCTGATTGGGTGCAGGACCATCCAACCAGATGTTCTGCACTAACGTGAAGAGAGACACTATAAATAAAATAACTTTTTCCTCCTTATATACATGGGGATATTGAGTTTAATTATGCCTTAAAGCAATCAGAATACGGTACAAGCTATTTGGGACTTAAGTCTTGTTTTAATTAAACTGCTCATCTGAATATTTGTATGGTGTCTGGATGTAAATACTGGGGCGATTTTGTACAGTGGTAGCTATGTGCCTATAAAAGGGGCAAAAGTAAATCCCTCATTGAGGCCCCATGGTATCAATATATTCAAGCAATGTATGCATATACATTCTCTTTTCCTCAAGTATAAATCGTAGTCTCCCCCTCGCGGTGAGTGTTGGACTTTTTCAATACCACAAAATTTTAGATCCTTCCAATTATTTTAGTGGTATTGTTTCATGTGACGAGCTAGTGGAGTATCAAGCTGATGGCCTAGTCTATTTGGCAATATGCCCCTGCAATAAAAAATATGTAGGAAAAACGTTTCGACCATTCAAACTAAGAATTTTGGAACACATAGGATCTATTAGAAATCAGCTTGATACTCCACTAGCTCGTCACAGTGAGTGTTGGACTTTTTCAACACCACAAAATTTTAGATCCTTCCAATTATTTGAGTGGTATTGTTTCATGTGACACGCATGAAACAATACATTTTAATTGTTGTCAAGATTCAATAAAGAATGTTTTTTAAATTTTGAAATTATAATTGTATGTATGTGGTCATCCAGCACTGACAGTGAGCTAATTTTCTGGTCTCACTGGAAGGTCGCTTCTTTCTCATATCACTAATCATATGGGTTTATCGCCCTAGTTGATGACGATACACAGATCCCTATTCTTGTAGAAGTCTTGTGCAGGGGATTTCCCGTTGTGCAAGTAACTTCTCTCATTTTCTTATTCAGTATTCACCATGAAGCTTCATAAAGCCTGAGGCAGTGAGCAGCCAATGAAAAGATAATGTACACTTGCATGCAGCAAATTAATAGAGGGACCACACCAGCGTGTAGCCAATAAATAGAGCCAGAGCTAGGCCACGGCATTGTGTTGCCTTGGTCCAAAGATGAAGTGCTGTCGCCCCCCTTAAACTGTGTCCACCATAAACACCCATGCTTATAGCAGGGCTTCACAGCAATAAAACTCACAGTACTGTGTGGTGTGTATTAGCGTATCACAGAGCTGCACAGCATTAAAACTCACATTTATGTGTGGTGTGCTTGAGTGTATCACAAAGCTCCACAGTGCAGCATCATTGTTGACTTTATAATTGAAACGTGAACAATAATGCTACATTAGAAAAAAATAAGTATTTTATAAATTTTACATAAAATCTGATAATGCTTTGGCCTTTCCAATGATATTGCACATGACTCTAGCATCTAGATACAAGGGACCCCACCATAGGGAATTCCCTGCCCAGTCGGGAGGAAGTTCCTCTTCTGATGTCATCACGTCCATTTGCGATGATGTCAGTGAGCAGGGGGAGGTCACGCAGGTTGGGCTGACATCTTGGATGTCAGCCCCTTGTGGGAGAAGTCCACCATCGGCACCAGGCAGAAAAAAAGCCATTGCTTTACTTTTCATTAGAGTGATAGCCCCAGTACCTGGGAAGAACCTTTGCACAGGGAGCCTAGAGGTCTAAGACCAGCCCAGGTAGCATAGCAGCACATGGCAGAAAGAGATGCAAGCAGGTGCATTGATCAGGTAATTAAAGCCATTTAGTTCAGAACGGAAGTCCACAGACTTTTCTTTAAAACAGTATTATTTACCATAGGAACTAATTGGATCTAAATTAGACTTAACTTGGTCGTGATTTATGACATTGCCAGATGTCCTCTTCTCAATAATCCTGCAAAACGTAAATGAATAATAAAACTTCAGTGGGTTTTAGCGAAAACAAGAGAAAGTAAATGAGGTGTGTTCGGTGTAGAATATATACAAAATTCTTAGGCAAGCCTTTGCCACCCATTAATGCAAACAAGAAATGATATGTTAAGTAATGTGTACTTTGTGCATGTCATTAGTCAAACATTTTATTGAAATGTACTGTATACTGACTGTCAAAACAAGGATTTTTAAGGAGAGCTGTTCACACACTGTTCCGCTGTATATGTTAGGGTTTGCTTTCAGATTAATGGCACAGTTTGACACAAAGAACATATTGGACACAAAGAAAAACATTGTATACATGAAAGATATGGAAGATGGGGCAATAAAAGAATACAGCCATGATCAGGCAGTTAGCAACGTTTAGCTTGAGGGACAAATACAATTAAGTGGCCTGTTTGCAGGGGATCCATCCCGCTGCCCCAGAGCAATATTTATTACTTGTGTATCTAGTATTTTGATGTAATTAGAACTGCATTAGAACTGATGCAATTAAAACCGTATGATTTTGAAACATAAAAAGGGAAACTCACAGGGCCTATATTTCATTCTGAACCCCTTCACTACCAAGGGATTTTGCAAAAAACATTGTCCAGTGTTTTTTTGTAAAATCATTTTTAATTTATTATACAGTAAGAAATATGTAGGCATTCTCATTGTATTTCTTACTGTAAATGACCTATTTTGCCAGTAGATGGCGGCATCTACTGCCATATTGAGTTACAGCCGTTTTTGAGCTGCAAGTCGATTTTCTCTCCCCCCCCCCCTGCATCGACTGCTGATAAACCGATGTCAGGGCATTATCAGCCAATTTTACACAGTTACAGATCTTTGGGCATGATGCCCACGGGCTAAAACTTTGGGGGCACCTTCTGCAGCCCAAAAGACAAACAAAATTTGTTTGCTGAAAATAAATTTCATTTTCTTTTGAGCTGCAGATCAGGAGATAGAGAAATCTCGATATTGGGGCACCAGATGCTACCTTTGAAGCCCAAGATAACTCAATCTCGATAGTGAAGGGGTTAACGCTAACATGGAGACGGTGAGCAGGATAATGTGCACTTGCAGATTTTCCCCTACCGTTTTTATGTTACCGTCCTATTCCGGGGAAGATGCTATCTTAGCAACCTCACCCGGGAGCACAGCGCTAACCTCCATGATACCCCCAGGAGCGCTTCCACAAATCAGAAATGAAATGATTGTTCATTTGAGTTTAAACTGTAATATTAAATTGGGGTGTGGTAGTGGCCAGGGGGTATATTCTATCCCCCCCTACTTATTCTCAGATACTTTGTCATATGTAATTTACCTCCATAGAACAAAACAATTCTAGTTTTGAAGAAAGCAGATGAGAAGCTGGCGAATAGTTGTGCTGACAACATAACATTTCTTTTTTAAAACAGGGGAGACACATCACATGGAATTAAAAAGCTGAAGAGAGCTCAGGATTAAGGAGCTGTAGAAAAACCCAAACTTTCCCCTTATAGGATAAACCATTGCATAGCAGAAAGCCCCCACAAAGAGTCTACCATTCAAATGGCGTAGAGGCAAGATGAAGTATTTAGGAATGTGGCTGACGTTGTCGCATACACGACTCTTTGAACTTAACTATAAAGCACTCCTTGACTCTTTGACTCCACTGATCTCGAGGGGTGGTCAGGGAAATTTATATTGTGGCTGAGACGAATAAATGTCATTAAAATGAACATTATGCCCCGCCTATTATACTTATATCAAACGGTGCCTATCCGGATACCGGTCACCTTTTTGTCTACGTTGTGAACGAAATGGTTGAAATTCATATGGCCTAAAGGACGACCTAGGGTACGTACTGGTACGCTGTGCCGAGCTAAAGCCCTCGGGGGACTTGCACTAGCAGATGCTAAAATGTACTATCAGGCCATCCAATTATCTTGCATCTTAGATTGGTCGCTGACTACCTCGGAGAAACTGTGGTTGGATTTGGAGGAAAGGATCGTGGGGATGCCACTGTGGACGTTGCCATGGATCCATCCAAGGGATTTTCTGGAGCAATCACTACCATGGAGCTTGCCTAAAGAAATGTTGCGACTGTGGCGGAAGATCAGAATGCCGACCACGCTGACTTCTGCGATTTCACCGCTCCTACCGCTTACTCACAGTCCAGGTTTTCCTCCGGGGATGTGCAAAGCCTTGCGGCGCCGCTTAGACTTGCCGAACAGCATCGCGGTCCACTCCCTTCTGAGTGACGGTCAGCTAGAAACATAGAAACATAGAAAATGTCAGCAGATAAGAAACTTTCGGCCCATCTAGTCTGCCCAATTACATGGATAATTTACCTGGATTTATCTTTTGTTTAGGATAGCCTTATGCCTATCCCATGACTGCTTAAATTCAATCACTGTTTTGGCCTCTACCACTTCAACTGGAAGGCTGTTCCATGTATCCACCACCCTCTCAGTAAAATAATGCTTCCTGATGTTACTTTTAAACCTTTGCCCCTCTAATCTAAGACTATGTCCTCTTGTTTTGCTACTTTGTTTCCTTTTAAATATACTCCCTTCCTCTACCTTGTGGATTCCCTTTACGTATTTAAATGTTTCTATCATATCTCCTCTGTCTCGTCTTTTTTCCAAGCTATACATGTTAAGATCATTAAGCCTTTCCTGGTAACTTTTCTCCTTCAAGCCGTACACCATTTTAGTAGCCCTTCTCTGAACTCTCTCTAAGATGTCTATATCCTTCTGGAGATACGGTCTCCAGTACTGCACACAGTACTCCAAGTGAGGTCTCACCAGTGCTCTGTACAGTGGCATGAGCACTTCCCTTTTCCTACTGCTAATACCTCTCCCTACACAACCAAGCATTCTGCTAGCATTTCCTGCTTCTCTATTACATTGACTACTTGGAGGTAGAGGGAATTCCACCGCCCACTGCACTAGAATATTTCAACTATCATCAACTTAAGTCCTATCTAACTTCAATGAACGCCGGATATAGTCTTACGCGCCCGCTCACCCCCTTTGAAAACTTCTACCGGCTAGGGACACCACTGGCAAGGAGCATCTCAGTGCTATACCGTCTACTACAATCCTCGGATAGAAAGGTACCTGGTTACCAAGACAGGTGGCAAGAGATTCTGAATGGTACCTTCTCCGAAGATGACTGGAATATGACCAATGCACTGATACACCGGGGATCCCCGGCTCTCCGATGTGCTTAAAATGCATACAAACTGATCTCCTTTTGGTACTGGACGCCTGAACGAGTACATAGAATCCAGCCTTCAGCTGACCCCACCTGTTGGCGATGTAAAAGTGTCCGAGGCAGTTATCTCCATATTTGGTGGGACTGCCCGTTACTTTGTCCTTTCTGGAGACTAGTACATAGGGGGGGTGTCATATCACAGACTTGGATGCCTCATTTACAGCAGCAACATATCTCCTACTGCATTTCCCGACGTCCATTGAAAACATGCGCCGGTCTGTGGCACTGCGCCTTGTGTTCGCTGCAAGACTACTAATCCCCACACTGTGGGGGTCCCAGACTGCACCTATTTGACGCTCGTGGATAACTGGAGTAGAGTCCTTGAGGGCTGTAGAGCGACTGGTCACAAAAGAACAAGACCAAATAGACGTCTTCTGTAGAGCATGGATCTACTGGGATGAATTTTTCTCGGGAGGTCTGACAAATGCTCGTCCACTGGTGGCATGAGAGTGGTGCTGGTGAGTGTTGTCATGGTGGTCAGCCCAGGGGTCTGATATATCCCCCGTGCCCGTCAGCTATATATATCATGAAGACAAGGCCTGGAGTACCCCCCCCCCCACCTTCCTTGTCTCACCCTCCCCCACCGCTTCTCACTTTTATTCTTTCTCTTTTTCAGCTCTTCTCTCTTCTCTTTCGCACTATTATACTTGTTTTTGTTTTTACCTAACTTTCCTTAATATTATTTTTAAATCTTTTTTCTATAATAATCACAATCTGACACAAACTGAAGATTGACGCACATATTTCTCTGCAAAGGCATGTCGCGACTGCCGGGAATCTATGACCCTGGAACGCAGTTCCCCTGGTGGGAGATGTCATGTATACTCTCATTGATATTGCAACCTCCGGCCACCTATGCGATTTTTATTATGTACATCAATACATAATTGTGGGAAACTAAGAACTACCTGCCAAGACGCGGCTCGGTTGTACAATTGTAACACGCATTGTAAAGTCAGAGACATACCTTTTTGCCTTCTTATGTAATTTTCTGTGGTGCCATTTGTCATTTAATAAAAAAATTTGAATAAAAAAAAAATAGCCCCCACAAGACTTGCCGTTTTGGAGATACTCTGACCTAGTTGTCTACCCATCACTATTTGGTCCTTGTCAAAGTCAGTCAGATCTTCTCACTTGCCCATTTTTCCTGCTTCCAACAAATAAAATTCAAGAACTGACTGTTCACTTGCTGCCTAATATATCCCACCTCTTGACAGGTGTCATTGTATCAATATAATCAATGTTATCCACATCACCTGTAGTTGGTTTTAATTGTGTGGCTGATTAGGATATTGTGTAAGACAGTGGCTCCCACCCCTCGTCCTCAAGTCTCCCTCACTGGTTACTGACTTACTGCTATCTTCATAACTCTTGCATCAGCGGCATTAATCTTGTATCAGAAGCACAAGCCTATCAGGGTTATCCAGAAAAATTTTGATACTCTTCCGGCCGACTCACTTCAGTGCGTTTCGGTGATTTACCGTTTTGTGCATTCCGTGAAAAAATACGTCAATGCATTCGGACGCACTTTTTGACGGTCGCTGCAAATAATGCGTTCGTTGACCCTAGCCTTAAATGGTCTGTTACAGAATTTTAAAGAAAGCCATTAAAAAAATGGGAATCAAAAATTTTGCCTAAAAGGCTAGAAAAATACCTAAAACAATCTAAGTTTGCTGAAACTGAAAAGAATTAACGGTTGAATAATTTTTTTTATAAAAACGATAATTTTTTATTTTTTACATTGAATCCAGGGCCGGTGCAAGCTTTTTTGCCTAGTCAGGCGAAGGTCTGTTTTGGTGCCCCCCCCCCGTCATGTCAAGCCAATCAGGATAGAGATGCCCATAGTCATAGATACATATAGACCTCAGATCATCATGCATTGCACATAATATATAACAGACCTCAGATCATGCCCACAGATATATATAATAGACGTCAGATCATGGCCATATATGGGTATATATTTGCGGCCCCCAGCTCATATATGGGTATATATTTGCCGCCCCAGCTCATATATGGGTATATATTTGCGGCCTCAGCTCTTGTATGGGTATATATTTGCGGCCCCCAGCTCATATATGGGTATATATTTGCGGCCCCCAGCTCATATATAGGTATATATTTGCGGCCCCCAGCTCATATATGGGTATATATTTGCGGCCCCCAGCTCATATATGGGTATATATTGCGGCCCCCAGCTCATATATGGGTATATATTGCGGCCCCCAGCTCATATATGGGTATAATTTGCGGCCCCCAGCTCATGTATGGGTATATATTTGTGGCCCCCAGCTCATATATGGGTATATATTTGCGGCCCCCAGCTCATATATGGGTATATATTTGCGGCCCCCAGCTCATATATGGGTATATATTTGCGGCCCCC
The DNA here is from genome assembly GCA_009667805.1 of Leptobrachium leishanense. Classification (NCBI taxonomy): domain Eukaryota; kingdom Metazoa; phylum Chordata; class Amphibia; order Anura; family Megophryidae; genus Leptobrachium; species Leptobrachium leishanense. The sequence goes on along the minus strand of CM019071.1, from coordinate 113,879,552 downwards.
AGCTCATATATGGGTATATATTTGCGGCCCCCAGCTCATATATGTGTATATATTTGCGGCCCCCAGCTCATGTATGGGTAATATTTGCGGCCCCCAGCTCATATATGGGTATATATTTGCGGCCCCCAGCTCATATATGGGTATATATTTGCGGCCCCCAGCTCATATATGGGTATATATTTGCGGCCCCCAGCTCATGTATGGGTATATTTGCGGCCCCCAGCTCATGTATGGGTATATTTGCGGCCCCCAGCTCATGTATGGGTATATTTGCGGCCCCCAGCTGCTCATATGGGTATTATTTTATGGTATAAATTTTCCCCCAGCGAGTCTCTTACCTCTCTGCTCTGCTGACTGTGTCTGATTGACTGTAACAGTGTGCAGTGCACAGCACTGCTCACTGCTGCCTGCTGACTTCTGCTGCCTCACCTTGGCACTGCAGGCCCCCCCGTCGCCCGCTGGCGTTCTAGTTCTACTCAGTCCACACTCTCAGGCAGTCAGGGAGGGAGTGAGACGAGAGACCAGACCACCAGGGACAATCAGGGACCAGACCAGCCCAGGTAGTAGGTTTTTTAGTAGCAACAGTTTTTTAGGCTTAGCTTAAGCTAGGCACCGTCCGCCACCGTCACTCTCTGCGATCCCCCTCGTGTGACACGTGACGTCACGTCTCGAGGCGACTGGTGCGAGCGGCCGCTGGTGCTGGCCGGGCATGTGATGCACACGTGCACACGCACCTTTCCCGCTCGCCTGTGATTGGATTCGGGAAGCAAGGCCAGGCAGGGAACCACGTGGTGCTTGTTGTCCCCTCCCTCTCATTGCCCCCTTCCAATCCCAGGCGAGCGAGCGGCCAATGGCCATGCTCGTAGTCTGACGGAGCCTCAGCCTGCGCCTGCTGTCCCATTCTTTTCCTCGGCTCGGTCATCCAATTACACCCCGGGCCGGCGCCCCTCACACTGGCAGGACGCCAGACAGTAAGGCGGCCGCCTGTGCCGCCTTACGTTAGCGCCGGCCCTGATTGAATCCTATGGGAAATGCCTGTTTTAGGCCCGTGTCAGACAAGCGCACTGATCACGTCCGTGTTGCCGCACATTTGTACGTCCGTTATAGCATATAATTATGACCAATGGAGCCCCACGCACGAAGTACGTCCGGCACCGAACTGCGGACGCACAACAGACGCGGCAAACGGACGCAGGTTAGGCAAGAACGCAAATCCGCTAGGATGGACGCACAGAGTGCGCTGCTTCTGCAACGTCCGCATAGCTTTGTGTGTGAGTGATGTAACGACGGACTGTATTTTTGACGTCCAGCATTTTGACGGACAAAAGGTTTTTCATATTAATTTATTTTCCCTTCTACATCAGTCAAAAAAAACGTCAATAACAAAAACGGATCGTGTGGCCACTACCTTGTCGTCAGTCAGAAAGTACGTCCGTTGTGCACGGACGCACAGTCCGCACAGAATGCGCTCGTCTGACCCTAGCCTAAACCTGTCGAACTGAACCACCAAACACCAGGGTGTTTCACTGGCATTTTGGTGCAGTTTGGTGTTATCTGAATAGATTAACCATTACTTTTTTATGGGACAATTTCACTGCCGCTAAAGATTGCTGAATTGCGGCAATCTGTAGCGAGCTACACTGTATTTCTCTGTCAATTCACCAGTATTTGGCGAATTGACAGCTCTCTGAATAGCCGAACTGCCGTTAAATTGCACTGGACCTTGAAATTCACCATTCGGTGCAATTCGGTGGCGAGTTGGGCCCTTTATGATTATTACATTATCATTTGTAGAGTACATTAAATGTAAACACTTTAGTGGCGCTTGCTTCGGTAGATATTAATACACTATCAGGGACCCTTATTCAAAGAGATCTGAATTGCTGGCGAAAGGTAACCAAACGCTGAAATTCAGCGTTCGGTTACCTTTCCTGTCCATTCGGCTATTCAGAGAGCAGGCAGCTCGCCAAATCCTGGCGAATTGCCTGCCCATACGGTGCCTGTTCGTTGCCTGTTTGAGGGCAGTGAAATCCCCATAGAGAAGCAATGCTTTGTCTATTCAGAGAACACAAACCAGCAGTGAAAAGTTGCCAAATTGCCCTGCCCATTCGGTGGTTTAATTTGACAGGTTTATTCAGGCGAATCCCATAGGCTACAATGTTAAAAATATTCCCGTTTAAATTCAATATCTAATAAACCGTTGATTATAATATTGTGCAGTAAAAAGTCTCTTTATTTTTAGATTTTTTTTAGGATCTTTTAGACATTTTTTGGGATTTTTGGAAACATTTTTTTTCTAAACCGTTTTTCTTTTTTCTGTAACAGCCCTTTTGATTATTATTCATTGGATCTTATATGTAAATTTCAGACATTTTCGCTCTGTAGTTTCTTTGCAAACAGCGTTTCACTTTTCAAACATTCAAATGTACTGTTTTTTTTTCCACTCCATTCGTCTGCAGTATGGGTTTTTTTCCGGCAGCTGCTCTTTGCTGTGATCGGCTCCTGCTCGGTTTTCTCTGGCGTGTTCGGCTGGGTTAATCCAGATGTTTTTGCTGGTTTCGGTGTGCATTCGCCTGGGTTTTGCGGTGAGTGTTCGGCAGGTTTTCGGCGGATTTTCCCTGCACTACGACGGCCCTGTGGTGCTTGCTGAATACACCGTAGGGTCGCTGAAATGGGATCGCCAAATCGCACCGAATTGAAGAGAACGAAAAGTCACCGAACGTGCGGTGACTTTCTGATTGTCGTTGAATAACCCTGTATTTTTCTTTGCCCAGATTTTAAAAGTGTTAAGTAACCTATTGTTCTTACATTATTATGTAGCCATTTCCATACCTTTTCCATAGATGCTATTATTGTTTTGACCATGTGCCAAGTAGCCCATATTTTCTATGACCGCCAAACTACAAAAACTTTTATTACAATTTCCCATGTTTTAGCTCTCCATGGAATTACTTGTTGGCCCGAGTGAGCTGTCTCAACAAATAACAGCCATGAAAGAAATATGACATGGGAATGGGTGGGTACCTCAAATGTCTGTCACTTACAATCTGTGCCTAATTGCCTTTGTGGAATCTAGTCTTTTACTGCCATATACCATAACCTCTAAATCATCTCTAGTGATTTGCATTAGAGAGCCTATGTGAATTTAAAACTCAATTGTGGGTGATTTGTGGCCGCTTAAAACAGCTGCCCTCCCAAGATACTCTTGGCTTTCTCACCGCGACTGTAATGATTGGTTAATCAAAATGCAATTACCTTCTGTTCATAATTATATGTTTGCCGCATGCCTATACTATGTGAATTTAATGAGATCTCTACCATGGATATTCTCATCAGTTAAAAATGTTAACATATGGGAAGGAAATAAAGATGCGACAGGCTTCATATTGAAGGAAATATTAATATACGGGCTGTATCAGCTCAGAGCAGAGAGCATCTGATTATGGCACATGGTCGACATTGTTAAACAGCCAAGGAATATATTCCATATTAGAAAACATGACAGATGTAGTAAAATGTTTCACATATCCGGAAAAACTGGTCAGAATTGAAAGTGACTGATTTAATAAATTGCAGTGGAAATTAGAAAGGAATTTCTCTTTTATTCCACAAGGAGTTTGGAAATGTGACTATAGTTCACTTTCTAAAAGGAAATGCTTTTTAACACACATCTCAACAGCATTGGTCTTAAGGGAATTCTATGTAAAAGTCAGGTTTTCTCATTTTTAACAACAGCCATTCACTTCACCAGTCACAATGCCTGGCAGAGACTGAGATGGAGAAAGAAAGAAGAATGGACACTTTAACTACACGCAGGTGATTCCATATATGTATACAGTTTCCTACAAACCATCCACAAAAACCTGGAAGGAAAAGATACTTCTAATCCATTGAGATATAGCCACTGGACACAGGGATCAGTGCTTCCGTTCTTCTTTATAGTGCAGACATGTAACTTGCAGGGTACATCATAAACAGGAAAATAAACAAATATAAAACAAACGCGTCCTCTGTCCGCCAAGAGCAGGGAGAGACTGGGGAAAAAATCCCCCCGTCTCTCCCTGCGGATCACTACATCGACCTTCCGGATCTCACGAGGCGAGATCCGGTAGGTCATGTGACCGGCAGAGCAGAAACTCAATGGAGTCCTATGAAGGGCGTGCTGGCACCAGGAAAGACATCAGGAGCCTCCTGCAGGGCATGGGAAGAGCGAACAGAGCAGCTGAAAGAGTAAGATGCATGCAGCACATCGTCCGGGATCACAACCAGACTGGAGTGTGGAGCGAAACCTATCCAGTGCTGGAGATCGGTGACAGAGTGTGCCTAACTGCAGATCACATTCCGCTGAGCAGCTCGTAGGACAACCAAGTTCCAGAAGGACCTTGAGTAAGGAGAGCAGCGGATCGTATGGGAGTGCAGGTGGCTGATCGGTTCCTGTTGCGGAGATACGGCAGCGGAGGAGCAGATTCGTTGGCACCGAGTTCCAGTCCCGGAGAGAGATCCTTTGGTCGAGTCATCGGTTCTGGACATTTCATTCATCGGATGGGTGAGAGGCATCAAGGCCTACGGTTCTGAAACGAAAGTGCGCACTTGGTTAATTGCTTCAATTCACAGGGCCCCAACGTTGACTAGTCGAAGATAATTCTGTTCATTCACTGGCCAGTTGTATCTAGTACCCGGGTACCCTAGACACAATCTATGAGCCTTTTTTGAGTGGGACTTAAACCACGAACTGAGGGGGTTAACCGTTCTTTTTCTTCCGCCGCGTTCTTTTCCCGCGTTTCGTATCCTGTCATTATCGTCAACATACATGTGTATTATATGGCACTTTTTCGATTCAGTAAAGTATATAACTTAGAAAATCCACAACATTGCTGGTGTATAGTAATTCCTAGTGCGGTGAGACTATCCTGGGTTTATTCAGCGGCTCCTCCGGGGGTGAGCTCTACACAAGAAAAGGAGGTGGAGGCCAGAGGGATGGCTGAGAGCAGTGGGAAGGGAGAACTGAATATGGGAGTAGTTTGGAAAGCAGGAGAAATGAGGGATAGCAAGATGAGACTAAGATACTGAGAAGTGAGCAGAAAGAGACACAAAGGGAAACTAACAGTACATGGGGCAGACAATGTATAAATAATAACACTAGACAACAATACAGATAACAGATACACTGGCTAAGGTACAGATATGAATAAGGCAATAGAGTGGTCGTTGGCAAAGCAGGGGTCTCTAGCCAAGGCGACAGGCGGGGTGGTCAAGTCCAAAACAAGGGGTCTGGTAACCAGGGGTTCAAGATGGGGGAACAGGGAGCAATGGGGGGGGGGTACCGGATTGAAGGGTAAACAGGGTCCTCAGGAAAGGCTTAGAATCAGGAGCGTTCAGGAATCAGCTCTGCACTGCAATACAGTCTGTAACTTCAATGTGGAAGTCTTTAGAGGAGGGCGTAGCTTCCTTATATGCAATCCTGATTAGGACCAGGTGAGCTCAGGTATGGCTCCAGGGTTGGAAAGCACAATCAGGAAGTCCAGGAATTATAGGTCCTCTGCATGCTTGCAGGTTTCAAAGGGGGCGCCAGAGGGTCAGGGCGTCCAGGACCTGACAGGGGGTGCAAAGGAGAAACCTGCAGACGCAGGTTTTTTTCCTTTGCGTCCCCGTTTTAGCGTGAGTAATGTAATGTGGCCCTGCAGAGGTGGAATCAGTTAGCACCAGCTTTTCGGTGACGGTAAAAATTTTGCTTCCGCATTGGTGCCATAATTAGCGGTAGGACTTTGTAACACCTTACTTATCCTAATGCTAATTACTGATTGCGCTCCCCTGTACTTTGCCCAGGTTAAGTATAGGATGCGCAAAGTACAGTAAGCTCGCTAGAGCGTTGACTGATGCGCTAATGGATTTTTTCCATGTTCAGCTTTGGGAAGGTAATGGGCGGGGCATGCGTTAAAGTCACTTATCCTGACGTTTACGCTTACCTATCCAAACGCTACAGTTAACGTTCAGTATGTAATCTAGCCCTAAGGTTTTAAAATACCATACAATCCATTCAGAATAATTATCGTTACTATTGTTCTATAGCAACAGGTATTCTAGATTATTATACAGGATAACTTTCCTTAACATGGGTTATATTTGCTCCAAATACAATCATCCTATACATCGGATAGATACACGATCACACACTACTATGGGAGAAAATCTAAAATATTTCAAATGATTTTTATTTTTGCATGCCAGGGTTAGCACAGAAGGGAATAGAATAAAATACATCGCAAAAATCGAAATATAAAATACGTCTACATGATTTATTCTCTCTCCCATCTCACATATTCCTCCCTTTTTAAAGGTCATATTCACAACATTCCCAGAAACCAGAGATTGTTTTCATATTTTTATACACTTCTCAGACATAGGCATTTGTATTTATTAGGATGGTTGAAGAATTCCCTGGGGTCCAAGCGCAAAACTATTCGTGCACATCTTGTAAAAAAGCAGTACAAGCTGAGAATGCAACAGCTGTTTAGCAGACAAACAGCGCATTACTGTTATATCCTCTACCTACTACAATGCAGCTCTTAACCCTATCCATCTTTTTAAAGGGAGATGTGGGTATTTGAACAATATTGCTTCATTTGAGGAATTTCTTTCACTTCATAAAATAAATCCGAATAAAATGACTTACTGGAGTGAAACAATGATACACGTATTAAAGGCGTTCTATTTTCTTTGTAGAAATGAAAGAAACATGACAGACATTGAAGTTGTGGATTGCACACAGATGTTGCCCATGCTTGGGGTTATATATTCCTTTTCAGTATATCCATATGTACATACTCACGCACAGCATCTTGTTTGCGTGTAATTATTTGGTGTTTTATCATAAATTCATACCCTAAGCGACTGTTTGGTACAATCTTCTCATGGCAAGTATTTCAAACATTATAAATGTTTACGTCATACTAAATACTGCTATTTTCCTTAAAATGGTAACTTAAAAAAATTGCCACTTTCCACTACTGTATTATTGGACAATTTTGTAAATTTAGGGGAAAAAAAGCCATATTTTGGGTTGCCACCTGACATACGGCATGAATGTACGCAATCGTCAGTAGAAGAAGAAATTTTATAAAAACCTCATACATGTTTCCTTTGCTCAGGAAGAGAGGTGTCGCGCCTTTCCCCCACTGGGCGGCTGCAACTACCAGATGTATCCAGCCCAGCAACATGTATAAAACATAAAAAGAAAAAAAGGGTGTCATCTGCGCTTATTCCTATAACACTGTGTGAAACAAAACACAATTAGAGGCTTTGGTTTACTCGAATGGCCATTGGAGTGTAAGCTCACCTGACAACATCAAGGCACCTGTAGTGAAGGTGAGTCCTAACCAATGAAACCACAGGCTGCTTTGTAGCAAATGGACAGATTGGTAACAAAAGTTACCGCACAGGGTGCTCAAACAAAAAATCTTTATCGGATAATGCATCACTGAAAAACAATACATAAAAACATATAATAATGAACATATGATGCGCTCAGTCTTGCAGGACACAAAACAAAAAATGACTGAGTATACAGGAAAAATGCTCTGGTGTAAAAAATCACCGCTGGCTGAATTAAAAAGGTTCGGGGGACTTTGAGGTTCGGACGTCCCTGACCTAAAGAAAAGGAGCGGCAAGGGACAAAAGGTAAGAAAAATCACATTAAATAAAGAAATATTAAAAAATTATTTGGGCGGAGACTGTTAGCAGCATTTGATCAATAAATTGAGAGCAAAAAAAAAAGTAACTCTATTTTTAATAGTGTATCCCTTTAATGACACAAATTGCATACGGGATCCATGGTGGTCTACCAGACTGAAGCAACATCTGGAACACAGTGTATCTCCTCTGTGGTCTACATTGTTAAACTAATGTGCACAGAGGATTCATCAACAGGTATTCTCCCACACAGGATAGTGAGATGCCGTGTAGATCTGTTACATATCATGAGAGAGGATGCCGTTTACAAGTGGAAAAGTTCAAGACAAGGCACACTGAGATTAATCAATGTTCCAGTGTTATCAGGCTATCATACCCATCTAGAAACAGCCAGTCCTTCTTTATCAACAATAACAGAAGAACTCACATACGAAAGACTGAGTAGCATTCTCTAATCTGATCCCTATAGGAGGAATATTTATACAGGTTGTGTAAGGCGTGTAATTGTGTATCCAGAGATTCATTTTCATACCATCCACAAAAACCTTTCAATGTAAGTATTTTATCATCTGCGTCACATAAAGTGAAACATAACGCACATTCTCCTTGCAATATGGCCAACAATTTGTCAGCAGTACCAGGAATCTCTGGAAAAAAAAGTGTGTTCCTCGTCAGTAGGCTGACACTTTATCCAATGCACCAGTATCAAGATACAAGTTTCATTGTTTTTCAGAAGACAGAACTAGGTAAAGTCTCAATACAAGTGGAAACTCTTTTGTTACTTTAAAGTGCACCAATATTGCCCAAATCAACTTTAGCTCATTTGAAAGTTCTTCTAAATCTGTCTATGTGTTGTGTTAGCCAAACTGCTGACAGATGGATCCTTTTTTCAAAATAGGATTGAAAAAATATCTCCCTTAGCTTCCCATTGCTATCAGTGCTGCGGCATGCCGCATGACGTGTTTCCCTGGGAACTGCCTGCTGTCTGAACTCAAAATTCCTAGAGAGCATAGATACAACTGGACTGCTCTCCCTCCCTAGCTCCTGAACAGATACAAATCCTTTGAACAGTTACAGATTTTCAGTAAGTTATAACCATTAACCCTTCCCTATAGTCCTGTGATCCCTTTGTGAATGCCAGTTGAATACTTATATATATATATATATATAATATATATTTTTTTATTATGAAAGATAGTCAGCAGTACCTCCAACAACATATAATAGCGGCCTCGCAGAGCCAGAGAAATCAAATAATGAAAGTAAACATGACACAATTAAAGCATCATCAAAACAAAGGTCACAATTCAAAACTGTCCTCAGTAAGTGCCGCAGGAGCACGGGGTCCCGGGGAGGAGGGGAAGCGAACAATAATAAGAATAAGGGAGGAATAAGTACGCCAGAAAGTAAACTGTAGGGACCGAAAAATTAATAAAACCTCTATCAAAAGAGGTGGGTAGAGGAGGGAACAGCAAGGGTCATAACATGATGGTCCTGGCTCACTCCTGGGGGTCCAGAGGACAGTAGGAGGCCATGGAGATAAATGTGTTACGAGGCCAGGGTACACGGGTGCCATGTATGGCAAGCAGAGCCATGGTGACTGCCACAATGGTAGAACCCAAAGCGGTCCAGATATGCCGAGAGAAATTATAATTAAAAAAAAGGGGAGGGCTTCAAAGAGACCTGCAGCGGAATAGGAAGCGCGAAAGGGAAAATAAAAATAAAAGTGGAGGGGTCATCAATCAGTCAGGTCATAAAATCCAAAGAAAGGAGCAAAGGCAAAAAAAAGCTGAGCATTTCGTGCCATCAAGAGTCACAATGAGAGAGCCGGAAACCCCCGCAGCGGTAGTGAATCCCATCCAAACAAACTCCTGATCTTGTGAGAGTTAATATTCCATTCATCGTATGCAATCTGAATACCCCTACCCCTCTAAGTGCTCCTTCTGCACACAGATAAGCCGTCAATCATACAGCTGGAGAAAAGGGCGACTTCCAAAAGCAGATAAAGATGGCTGCCTCCATGAGAAGAGAAGTCTGATTAAGAACACAAAAAAAATCACCAAACAACACTTGAAGTTGGAAAATAAAAAGGTTTGCTGGTTTAATTAAGTTAAAACAAGGCTCGTCAAAAATCTCTGCAACTTATGGCAGGTACACTTTAAATGATTATTTATTTATTTATTTGCAAAGTATTTTACCAGGAAGGATACATAATGTTTTTATGTTAAATATTTTTTGTATGATGTTATTATTAAACTATGAACTATACATCATCAAGTTTCCAACATTACTTCACCCGTTATAAATACTGTCAACACTTCCACTTTACGCCTCATCACTCTCCTGTTCTGCAATAGCCCCTACTTTATGCTAAAGCGATGATTGTTTGTTGTCGTTGATCTGCACATGTCACTTATTTTCATGGTGATACGTCACAGTGTCAGCATTTCATGTTTTAGTATCTATAACTTCATAAGGTTTTTTTATATGGATTGGCTAGATAACTTGCACTATAAAAATGACTCTCTAGAATGTTTTTAACACCTAACAACAATCCATTAATGCAATACAATCCATTAATACAACCGTTATTATCATAACAGATTAAAATGTCACTATAACAGCCCCATTCCCTACTGCTGGTTTTGAATTTACCTCTATCTTATTTCTCAAGATTTGCAATTTAAAATATATTGCTTTCTATGAATAAACAATTTATTTTAGCATTCAACTTTAACTCATTTTACATTATTTAATTTAACCCCATCTAAACCAAGTAAATTTCCTTAAAACCTTATTACTGTATTACTAATAAATAATAATATTACGGTTTATTAATATATTATTATTTACAGGGTTATTCAAAGAGATTCGAAAACTCACCGCACGTTCGGTGACTTTTCGTTCTCTTCAATTCGGTTCCTTTTGCCGATCCCATTTCGGTGACCCTGCGGTGTATTCCGCAAGCACCACAGGGTCCCCGAATTGCAGGGAAAAGTCACCGCAAACCCAACGAAAACGAACCGCAAAACCCACCGGATGCACGCTGAAAACCCTCAAAAACATCTGGATTAACCTGCCGAAAACCACAGAAAAACCCGAACAGGAGCCGATCGCAGCCTCCGACACAGCAGAAGAGGCAGTGAATAAATTAGGAAAACAGTTTGCATGAATGATTGACAAGTGAAACACTGTTTGCAAAGAAACTACTGAGCGAAAATGTCTGAAATTTACATATGAGGTCCAGGGAATGATAATAAAGAGGGTTGTTACAGAAAAAATAAGTAAACTTAAAAAAAATAAAAAAAATAGGATTTTTAAAAAAGAAAAAAATTAAGAAAAATGCTTAAAATATCCTAAAAAATCTATAAATAAAGAGACTCCTTACTGCAATATTTTTAACATTGAAACCTATGGGATTCTCCTGAATAAACTTGCCGAATTAAACCACCGAATGGCAGGGCATTAGGGGAACCTTTCACTGCTGGTTTGTGTTCTATGAATAGACGAAGCGGTGCTTTTTCATGGGGTTTTCACTGTCCTCGAACAGGCACTGAACAGGCACCGTATGTTCAGGCAATTCGCCAGGATTTGGCGAATTGCCTGCTCTCGGGATAGCCGAATGGCCAAGAGAGATAACCGAACGCTGATTTTCAGCATTCGTTTACCTTTCTCAAGCAATTCGGATCTCTTTGAATAACCCTGTAAGTCTGCATGTCATTTTCCCCCCTTTTAAATCAGTTTTGAAATCCTGTCACTTGCCTGCTGCATCCTTTTCGATTTGCTTATTGGTGTTTATGAGTGCATTATATATTTTTATATTAAACTAGATGTAAAGCCTGCCCAGAGGGCAGTCTATTGAAAAGTGTGGTGTGTATGAATGTTTGTCGAAAGGAAAACACAGAAGCATCAAGTAACGTTAAATATCTTTAGTGACTATTTCGAATACTCAGATACATGGGCCCTGAACTCCAGCGGGGACCTCCTCCGGTCGGGCTGCTCGGCCGGCCTCCAGGCTCAGGCGAGCCCCCGGCTCGGCTTGGGCCTACAGGCCGACCGGGACTCGCCTGAGTCTAGAGGCCGGCCGAGCAGCCCGCTCGGCCGGAGGAGGTCACCGCTGGGGAATCAGAGGCCGTGGTACACTAAACATACATATCCCCCTAATGCGTCCCTGTGCTCCAGCGGTGACCGCTGCCGAGCGGCCTGCTCGGCCGGCTTTCACGCTCAGGCGAGGCCCCGGCTTGGCCTGGGCCTACAGGCCCAGCCGAGCCGGGGACTCGCCTGAGCCTGGCCGAGCAGGCCGCTCGGCAGCCGGTCACCGCTGGAGAATCGGGGACTAAATACCCAAAACTTACGCCCATAAATCAGCCCAGAGCTCGACCGGTGACCTCCTCCAGCTGAGCGGGCTGGTCGGCCGGCCTCCAGACTCAGGACAGCCCCCGGCTCGGCTTGGGCCTACAGGCCCAGCCGAGCCGGGGACTGTCCTGAGTCTGGACGCCGGCCGACCAGCCTGCAACAGTCGAATGACTGCCACCGGTTGAGCTACGGGCCGATGTACACATACTCACCCACATGGGCCCTTAGCTCCTCCAGCGATGGTCAGCCCGCTTCCAGCATCTTCAATCTCCATTGGACGCCGGAAATGACGTCGCGAAAGCCTTTGACCCCGGGTCAACATGCCAGGGTCAAAGGGCTCGTGACATCATGCCGGCGACCAGCGGAAAGAGAGGACGCTGCAAACGGGACCGCCATCGCCGGAGAAGCTAAGGGCCCATGTGGGTGAGTATGTTTAGCCTACAATCCCCCTACATTGACTCGGGGCTCCAGCGGTGGCTGTCACAGGCTGCTCGGCCGGCCTCCTAGCTCAGGCGAGCCCCCGGCTCACCTGGGCCTGTAGGCCAAAGGCAAGCCGGGAGCTCGCCTGAGCTTGGAGGCCGCCCGAGCAGCCTGTGACAACCACCGCTGGAGCTCCGGGCTAATGTAGGTGAGTATATGCTCTCAACACCCACCCTTTCTAAGTCGGCCAGTATCCAAGCTTAAGGAAAGCCCCCGGCTTGGCGTGGGCCTAGAGGTCCAGCCGAGCCGGGGACTCGCCTGGGCCGGGAGGCTCAGGCGAGTCCCCGGCTCGACTGGGCCTCTAGGCCCAAGCCGAACTGGGGGCTTGCCTTAATCCTGGATACCGGCCGAGCTATAAAGGGTGGGTTTTGAGAGCATATACTCACCTACATCGGCCTCGAGTCCTGCGCCAGTTGAAAACATACTCACCCACATCGGCCCTTACATCCTCCAGCGATGGCGGTCTCAGCTCACAGCGCCCTCTCTCTCTTTCTCAGTTGGTCGCCGGCATGATGTCACGAAAGCCTTTGACCCCGGGTCAAAGGCTTTCGTGACATCATGCCGGCGACCAACTGAGAAAGAGATAGAGGGCGCTGTGAGCTGAGACCGCCATCGCTGGAGGATGTAAGGGCCGATGTGGGTGAGTATGTTTTGGCAACTTACACCCTACATAGGCCCGGAACTCCAGCTGGGGCTGTAGCAGGCTGCTCGGCCGGCCTCCTAGCTTAAGCGAGCCCCCGGCTTGCCTTGGCCTACGGGCCCAGCTGAGCCGGGGGCTCGCCTATGCTAGGAGGCCGGCCGAGCAGCCTGCAACAGTCGGCCAAACTGCTGGCTACTCGCCTGAGCATGGAGGCCGGTCGGCAGCCGGTCACCGCTGGAGCTCAGGGACGCAGTAGGGGGTTATGTATGTTTTGTGTACCGCGGTGACCTCTTCCGGCCGAGCGGGCTGCTCGGCCGGCCTCTAGACTCAGGCGAGTCCCCGGCTCGGTCTGGGCCTGTAGGCCCATGCCGAGCGGGGGCTCGCCTGAGCCTGGAGGCCGGTCGAGCAGCCCGCTCGACCGGAGGAGGTCACCGCTGGAGTTCTGGGCCGAATTTTTCGATTGTGTTATGGGTATTTCGTCCCTGAGCTCCAGCGGGGACCGGCGGCCTGCTCGGCGGACCTCCAGGCTTAGGCGAGTCCCCGGCTCGGCTGGGCCTGTAGGCCCAAACCGAGCTGGGGGCTCGCCCGAGCCTGGAGGCCCGCCGAGCAGGCCGCCGGTCCCCGTTGGAGCTCAGGGACGACGTATGGAGTTATGTATGTTTTTTTTGAACTTCGGCCCCGATCCTCCAGCGCTGAGCGGATGCCGAGTGGGCTGCTCAGCCGGCTTCTAGGCTCAGGCGAGTCCCCGGCTCGGCTTGGGCCTACAGGCCCAGCCGAGCCGGGGACTCGCCTGAGCCTAGAGGCCGGCTGAGCAGCCCGCTCGGCAGCCGCTCAGCGCTGGAGGATCGGGGCGGATTTAGGTGAGTATGTTTTGCGAGCGGGCTGCTCAGCCGGCCTCTCCTCTAGGCTCAGGCGAGTCCCCGGCTCGGCTGGGCCTGTAGGCCCAAGCCGAGCCGGGGACTCGCCTGAGCCTAGAGGCCGGCTGAGCAGCCCGCTCGGCAGCCGGTCACCGCTGGAGGATCGGCGGCGGATTTAGGTGAGTATGTTTTGCGAGCGGGCTGCTCAGCCGGCCTCTAGGCTCAGGCGAGTCCCCGGCTCGGCTGGGCCTGTAGGCCCAAGCCGAGCCGGGGACTCGCCTGAGCCTAGAGGCCGGCTGAGCAGCCCGCTCGGCAGCCGGTCACCGCTGGAGGATCGGGGCCGATTTAGGTGAGTTATGTTTTGTGAACTTCAGCCCCGAACCTCCAGCGCTGACCGACTGCCGGCGGCCTATTTGGCGGACCTCTAGGCTCAGGCGAGTCCCCGGCTCGGCTGGCCTGTAGGCCCAAACCGAGCCGGGGGCTCCCTTGAGCCTGGAGGCCCGCCGGCAGCCGGAGGACGGTCAGCGCTGGAGGATCGGGGCATCTGGCGGCCGTGTAAACACGGGTAGCTGCGCGCGGCTCGTGCCGTTTTTTTTTTTTTTCACGCGGCCGGCACGCGCAGCTACCTGTGTGTTTTAACGGCCGCTTTCAAAAGTCCGTCGCGCATGCGCAGACGGCTTTTGGCGACGGACGTTTTTAGGCTTATTCTATTATAGTATAGATATTTAAATTATTTAACTAAATTCACTTAAAGCAATACTGGTAATGGTATCACATCCTTTCTCAAGCCCCTCTATTTTCAGCTGGATTTTCATAGAATTCATGACCAGTGCTTAATAAGGGATAGCATTGCTTCATTCTGCCTAAGGGAATAATTCTAATCATTATACATAATGTTAACGAGACCACGTTGTACATGCTGCAAATCTAACTTTGTTTCCCAACACAAGCGTCCCATCTGTTTGTCTGCTAGAGAAGTGGGGTCTTTGGTGGCAAAGGCTAATAACCTTTATGTCTGGCGTTATAAATAGATTCCTTCATATCTTTATGAATAAAGTCACCAGTGACGCTGCCTCATGCAGGGTATGACTGAAAGCTTACTTCCTATGTCTCTATGTGCTAAATCATTTACACTTAAAGCTTATTGTCGTCAATAAGAAGTGTCGACAGGAAGAAATTATGACCCATTGTAAGAATTTGTAGACAGCATAAATTATCTCCCTAGAGGACACAAAACTCAACTTCTTCATAAATTGACTAGACACATCAAGATTGGGCATGTGGGTGAAGGTCACTATTAGCAAGATTTCATTTTAACAGGCAATTGTTCTTCCTGTCTGAAACCATCACCAGAAATAGCACGGTTCTGGATCATACATACAGAAAAAATGGTGTCGCGCCAATACTCACCAGAGCGGCTGCAACAACCAGGAGAAACAACCCAGTTCATGTATAAAATATAGCAAGAAAAAAAAATGTCACAAGCGCTCGTTTCTATGCAATTCCATGTGCAACAAAACACAGAGGTTTTTGTTTGCTTTAATGGCCATTGAAGCGTAAGCTCACTCGCCCCATAACGGCTGCTCTTGGTAAAGTGAATACCTAACCAATTTAACCAAAAATCGCTCATCAGAGCATCTGCACGCTCTCTTGCTGCTTCTCAGCTAAGAGGCAAAAAATGGTGGGTTCTATTTATACATGCACCAAGTACTTCCCATTTGGGGTTGAAAACAAAAACATTGATTACATTGGTTTGGCAGTCACTCTACAAAGAGGTGACATGACAGGAGCGGATCCAGGCACAGGTTTCGGGGGGAGCACTCTACCAGTTTTGGCTAAGAGCTGGTGTTGGGTTTGCAGTGACAGGCAGAGACGCGTCTAATTGCAAGCTGTGCTCGGTACACTCACTCTCCCCAGAACATTGCACAGGGTCTGTCCTCATGTGGCTCATGAGCTCTGCAAACCCTTTCCATACGAGGGGCCATGGATACCCTCCCTCCCAGCACATACCCCTTGAAGCTATGCAGTGTAGGGTAACCCAGGTGTGGGCTGCCCAGTGCAACCTTTCCATGCTGGCAGGACACATGTGGCACCTCATCTGCGCAGCCCTGCGAACACTTTCCATATCATTGGCCCAGGGTACCCCCTCCCAACTCACATGTAATATATTGCCCCTAGCTCACACATGGATATATATTTCCCCAGCTCACACATGGATATATATTGCCCCAGCTCTCATTTATATATATTGCCCCAGCTCACATGGATATATATATTTCCCTAGCTCACATGGATGTATATTGCCCCAGCTCACATGGATATATATATTGCCCCCAGCTCACATGGACATACATATTGCCCCCAGCTCACATGCATATATATATTGCCCCAGCTCATATGGATATATATATATATTGCCCCAGCTCACATGGATATATATATATATATTGCCCCAGCTCACATGGACATAAATATTGCCCCAGCTCACATGGACAAGCAACTTAAAAAGGCTTGGATGTCCACAGAAGACAACAGTGGTGGATGATCGCAGGATCCTCTCTTTTGTAAAGAAAAACCCATCACAACATCCAAACAAGTGCAGGACACTCTCAAGGAGGTGGGCGTATCATTGTCAAAGTCTACAATCGAGAAGACTTCACAAGAGCAAGTACAGAGGGCTCACCACAAGGTGCAAACCATTCATAAGCCCGAAGAATAGAAAAGCAAGTTTAGACTTTACCAAAAAACAAAGCCTGACCAGTTCTGGAAAAGTATTCTTTGGACGGAAGAAACTAGGCTTAATTTGAACCAGAATGACGGGAAGAAAAAAGTGTAGAGAAGGCTTGGAACAGCTCATGATCCAAAGCACACAACACCATCTGTAAACATGGTGAAGGCGGTGTGATGGCATGGGCATGCATGGCTTCTAGTGGCTCTGGGTCATTGGTGTTTATTGATTATGTAACAGAAGACAGAGGCAGCCAGATGAATTCAGCAGTGTTTAGCGATACACTGTCAGCCCATATTCAGCCAAATGCAGTAAAGGTGATTGGATGGTGCTTCACAGTACAAATGGACCATGATCCAAAACACACTGCAAAAGCAACTCAGGAGTTTTTGAAGGAAAAGTGGAATATTCTACAATGGCAGAGTCAATCACCTGATTTCAACCCAATTACTGAAGGCAAAACTAAAGGCAGAAAGACCCACAAGCAAAGAACAACTGAAGATAACTGCAGTTAGAGCCTGGCAAAGCATCAGAAATGAGGAAACCAAGTCTTTGGTAATGTCCATGGGTTCCAGACATCAGGCCGTCATTGCCAGTAAAGAATTCTCAACAAAATATTAAAAATGAACATTTTCTTTATGACTATATTCATTTGTCTATTTACGTTTGAGCCCCTGAACACGTAATGAAATGATTGTGTATAAAAATGGATGCAGTTCCTAAAATTTGTACATGATGTTTATCAGTGATGTATCTTGGCCTAAGCCGACAAGGCCTAGGGCGGCACTTTTGCGGCACTATCTGGGGGGCGGCAAAAAAAGCCACCATTCACACGAAAAAAGCCGCCTGACCGCTCACTGGTTCCCGTGGCCGCCGTTTTTTAAAGCTCTGGACTACGCGCAGTCCGAACATGCCTCCCATATTCTATTCACAGCGTGCTTGTCTCTCACGAAAGCACCAGCACGACACGCTGCCTTGGTGCCGCCCCCCTCTTCCAGGTGACATCACGTGATACGTAGCGGCAGAGTGAAGGCACAAGGACGGGCGCGGTCGGAGCCTCAGCCTCCAAGCCAGCCAGCCTGCTTGTCTGCGTTAAGGAGCCGAGCCCTGAGGGGACAGAGTTTTACAGTTGACGGTGGTGAGTGAGTGACGACCCACTATGTGATTAATAAAGATACATTGTGAATTGTGATATTTAAACTGAAGGTGCTTGTTATATGGCTGTGAAGCCCTGCTACCTTAATAATTGCACATTTCTCTGGGTTTTATTGCTGTGAAGCCCTGCTACGTTCATAATTGCACATTTCTCTGGGTTTTTTGGCTGTGGAGCCCTGCTAGATTCATAATTGCACATTTTTCTGGGTTTTATGACTGTTGAGCACTGCTTCTTTAATAATTGCACATTTTTCTGGGTTTTCTGGCTGGATTTCTGCTACGTTCATAATTGCACATTTCTCTGGGTTTTATGGTTGTGGAGCCCTGCTACATTCATATTTGCACATTTCTCTGGGTTTTATGGTTGTGGAGCTCTGGTATGTTCATACACACCGCACATTATAGTGAGTTTCATTTCTGTGGTGCTCTGTGATACGCTCATACACACTGCACATTACAGTGAGAATTATTGCTGTGGAGCTCTGTGATACGCTCATACACACTGCATATTACAGTGAGTTTTATTGCTGTGGTGCTGTGATACCCTCATACACACTGCACATTACAGTGAGTTAAACAGGAAGAGGTGTGATTTCAACAGGAAGGTGTGTGACAAATTTAAATTAGGGGGTGCTCGAGTTTAATCAGACATAGGGCAGCATAAAACCTAAATACACCACTGATGTTTATGTTCAACCCCTTGAATTAAAGTTGAAAGTTTGCACTTCAAATTCATTTGGATTTTTTTGTTTTAATTTTATTCTGGTGGCAAACAGAGCCAAAAGTATGAAAATTGTGCCTCTATCCAAATATATATATGGGCCTAATGTCACATTCATATTTCCAAATTTCTCTGGGTTTAATTGTTGTGAAGCTCTGGTATGTTCATACACACCGCACATTACAGTGAGTTTCATTGCTGTGGTGCTGTGATACTTTCATACACACTACACATTACAGTGAGTTTTATTGCTGTGGAGCTCTGTGATACGCTCATACAACCTGCATAATATAGTGAGTTTTATTGCTGTGGTGCTCTGTGATACGCTCATTCACACTGCATATAGGGGTCAAGTCCTGGGAAAAAAAGTGAGGGAACTCACCCACGAATTCCACAACCCCCATTACCTGAAGAAAATGTGATATATATATATATATATATATATATATCACGAGTATAGCAGCGCGTGCCGGTGATACCATTTTTATTGGGTTAACTTTACATTTAAAAGACAAGCTTTCAAGAGTGTAAACTGGAAACTATACTGATCAGTGAAAGGTATCACTATGTACAGGTATACTCGTGATGTGGCAACTGGACTAACGCATTATATATGTATATATATATATATCTCCAGGCACAGACCCCCAGAATAATATACACAGTGCTGAACCCCCAGAATAATATACACAGCGCTGAACCCCCAGAATAATATACACAGCGCTGAGCCCCCAGATAATATACACAGCACTGAGCCCCCAGAATAATATACACAGCACTGAGCCCCCAGAATAATATACACAGCGCTGAACCCCCAGAATAATATACACAGCGCTGAGCCCCCAGAATAATATACACAGCACTGAGCCCCCAGAATAATATACACAACATTGTGCCCCCAGAATAACATACACAGCACTGAGCCCCCAGAATAACATACACAACACTGAGCCCCCAGAATAATATACACAGCGCTGAGCCCCCAGAATAACATACACAGCACTGAGCCCCCAGAATAATATACACAGCACTGAGCCCCCAGAATAATATACACAACATTGTGCCCCCAGAATAACATACACAGCACTGAGCCCCCAGAATAACATACACAGCACTGAACCCCCAGAATAACATACACAGCACTGAGCCCCCAGAATAATATACACAGCACTGAGCCTCCAGGATAATATACACAGCACTGAACCCCAAGAATAATATACACAGCACTGAGCCCCCAGAATAACATACACAGCACTGAACCCCAAGAATAATATACACAGCACTGGTTATATGGATATATTTTCCCCAGTTCACATGGATATAATTGCCCCAGCTCATATGGATAATGCCCCCCCAGCTCTCATGGATAATGCCCCCAGCTCTCATGGATAATGCCCCCAGCTCTCATGGATAATGCCCCCCAGCTCTCATGGATATGCCCCAGCTCTCATGGATATTGCCCCCTGGTCTCATGGATATTGCCCCCTGGTCTCATGGATAATGCCCCAGCTCTCATGGATAATGCCCCAGCTCATGGATAATGCCCCAGCTCTCATGGATAAAGCCCCAGCTCTCATGGATAATGCCCCAGGTCTCATGGATATTGCCCCCTGGTCTCATGGATAATGCCCCAGCTCTCATGGATAATGCCCCAGCTCATGGATAATGCCCCAGCTCTCATGGATAATGCCCCAGCTCTCATGGATAATGCCCCAGGTCTCATGGATATTGCCCCCCTGGTCTCATGGATATTGCCCCAGGTCTCATGGAAAATGCCCCCGCTCTCATGGATATTGCCCCCTGGTCTCATGGATATGCCCCAGCTCTCATGGATAATGCCCCAGCTCTCATGGATATTGCCCCAGGTCTCATGGATAATGCCCCAGCTCTCATGGATAATGCCCCAGGTCTCATGGATAATGCCCCAGGTCTCATGGATAATGCCCCAGCTCTCATGGATAATGCCCCAGCTCTCATGGATATTGCCCCCTGGTCTCATGGATAATGCCCCAGCTCTCATGGATAATGCCCCAGCTCATGGATAATGCCCCAGCTCTCATGGATAATGCCCCAGGTCTCATGGATATTGCCCCCCTGGTCTCATGGATATTGCCCCAGCTCTCATGGATAATGCCCCAGCTCTCATGGATAATGCCCCAGCTCTCATGGATATTGCCCCAGCTCTCATGGATATTGCCCCAGGTCTCATGGATATTGCCCCAGGTCTCATGGATAATGCCCCAGCTCTCATGGATATTGCCCCAGGTCTCATGGATAATGCCCCAGCTCTCATGGATATTGCCCCCTGGTCTCATGGATATGCCCCAGCTCTCATGGATAATGCCCCAGCTCTCATGGATAATGCCCCAGGTCTCATGGATAATGCCCCAGGTCTCATGGATAATGCCCCAGCTCTCAGGGATAATGCCCCAGCTCTCATGGATATTGCCCCCCTGGTCTCATGGATATTGCCCCCCCCAGGTCTCAGGGATACTGCCCCCAGCCCAGCTCACCTTTGCTGCTGCTTCTGCTCCTCTGCCAGCGGCCGCGTGCTTCCTGCTTCAGTGGCCGCTGACAGGAAGTGCAGCCGCTCGCCTGGGAACTATGAAACAGCCAGGCGAGCGGCTCCACCTCCTGTCACCGGCCCTTGTAACAGGAAACACGCCGGCCGCCGGCAATGTGCGGCGGCGGCGTTCGGGCTCGGGCCACAGCGGGAACGCTGCGTTCCCGCAGCGTTCCCGCTGTGGGAAAAGTGCGGGAATGCCGTTCCTGCGCGTTCCCGCTCGACTCGAGCCCTGACTGCATATTACAGTGAGTTTTATTGCTATGGTGCTTTGATACCCTCATACACACCGCACATTACAGTGAGTTAAACAGGAAGAGGTGTGATTTCAACAGGAAGGGGTGTGACATATTTAAATTAGGGGGTGTACGAGTTTAGTCAGACCTAGGGATCCCCTGTATATTTTTCCTGGTATGACCCTATCATCACCCAGTATCCGCAGGCACCCACATTTCAACTGATCCCCTGTATATTTTTCCTGGTATGACCCTATCATCACCCAGTATCCGCAGGCATCCACATTTTAATCGTTCCCTTGTGTTTTTTTTTTATTATTATTATTATATTTTTTTTTCTTTCATTTCCCCCACCATTTGTTTTGTTAATTTCCTAATTAGCATGTGAATTTCCTGCCCTATTGAGAAGGCCCCACATCAGGTGTTACCTTTAATCTCCCTGAGTGCAATCAGTCTGCTCTATATACTAGCAGGACTGGCTCCAACGAGCCCTGGCTCCTGTGCCCATTCCAAGTGGCCATCTAAGTGGCAGCTTGGAGTTGATTTCCTGGAGTTGAACTGCAAGGTTCTCATTTTACATCGAGTAAATACACAGCTATATTATGCTTTCTCTCACGCTTCTACCTTTTCACTTCTGCCTTTCTCCTTAAATGGAACTCCTGCCCCTCTACCACCGACCCCTACACTATCTGCATTTCTCCATCCCTCCTCTCTTCCCACATGATGGCCTCACATGAGCTCCTTTGTTTCCTCAGAACATGGTCTCCCTGTAATTCTTGTGCTGCCAATCACTCCCACAAATCCCAGTCCCACCTTTTCTTTCTCACGCTCCTGCTGTTACTCTATGCAGGTGACATATCCCCTAACCCTGGCCCCACAGCACATCCAATACTTCCCTCTCATCCCATCTCCATCGCACATAAATCACCTCCCTGCAAGCCCAACAACCTCATTCCCATAAACCCTCAGCGCCTGTCCTCTTTCTCCTGCGCCCTCTGGAACGCTCGGTCTGTGTGCAACAAACTCACAGCCATCCATGACCTCTTCCTTTCAAACTCCTTCAACCTCCTAGCTTTAACTGAAACCTGGCTAACTCCCTCTGACATGGCCTCCGTTGCTGCTCTCTCATATGGTGGTCTACACTTGAGCCATACCCCCAGACCTGGTGAGAGAAATGGTGGCGGGTTGGAATCCTGCTCTCTCCCACCTGCACCTACCAGCATCTCCCTCTACCCCCATCCCTCTCCTTCTCCTCCTTTGAAACACACTGCATCCGCCTGTTCTCTCCCCTGGCTCTCAGGGTGGCAGTCATCTACCGTCCACCGGGACCAACCTCCCAATTCTTTGACCACTTTGCTTTCTCACTTCCTGTCTTTTAGTCTTCCATGCCTAGTTCTCGGGGACTTCAACATTCCCATTGATGATCCTTCTGCCCCTGCTGCCTCCAAACTTCTTTCACTCACGTCCTCCCTTGGACTCACGCAATCCTCCCTCCTCCCTACCCACCGCAATGGTCACACTATTGACCTTTTCTTTCCAACCTCTGCTCCATTTCTGAGTTCACATGTTGCCCTTTCCCCATCTCTGACCACTACCTTCTCTCTTTCAACCTATCTGGACTTCCTAAACACCATGCTCCCCCACCCCGCACACACACTCACAGAAATCTACATGCCATGGATCCCCATCAATTCTCCAATCTACTTCACCACCTCCCTCACACCTCATCCTTCACCTGCCCTGATGCTGCCACTGACCACTATAATACCACACTTATCTCTGCCCTAGACACGCTTGCTCCTCTTTGACTCTGTAAGGCCCCACGCCGCCAGCTTCAGCCCTGGCACACCCTCCAGACACGCTACCTGCAAAGATGCTCCCGCATTGCAGAGCGTGCCTGGAGGAAATCCCGCTCTGAAGCGGATTTTGTTCACTTCAAGTTTATTCTCCGGTCATACACCTCTGCCCTCCACTTGGCCAAACAATCCTTCTTCTCATCTGTTATATCTACTCTGTCCTCCAACCCTAAATGGCTCTGGTCCACCTTCAACATCCTCCTCTACCCACCCGCACCTCCCCCCTCAGCTGCCTTCAGCGCTCAAGACCTGGCAGATTTCTTCCTCAGTAAAACTCTAACTATCAGAAGCAACATCCCAACACAAGATCGTTATCTGACACCTCCACTCCCAGAAGCCCCCTCTGCCACCCTCTGCCACTTCCTCCCAGCCACTGATGAGGAAGTCAATTCCTTATTGTCCTCCTCACATCTCACCACGTGCCCGCTCGACCCCATTCCCTCACATCTAATTCCTCCCCTCTCCTCCTCCCTCACCCCTGCTACCACACACATCTTCAACCTATCTCTCTCCACTGGCTCCTTCCCATCCGCCTTCAAACACGCACTAGTTACCCCTTTACTAAAGAAAGAATCCCTCGATCCCAACTCTCCATCTAACTACCGCCCTGTATCCCTGCTTCCCTTCACATCTAAGCTCTTAGAAAAACTAGTCTTCAACCGCCTCTCCCTCTTCCTGTCATCCAATTCCCTACTTGACCCCCTTCCGTCCCCTACACTCAACTGAAACTGCCCTCACCAAAGTCACCAACGACCTCCTAACTGCTAAAAAACACGGCCACTATTCTATTCTCATCCTGCTTGACCTCTCGGCTGCTTTTGACACTGTTGACCACCCCCTCCTTCTACAGACCCTCAACTCTCTTGGCCTCGGTGACACTGCACTCGCTTGGGTTGACTCCTATTTATCCAACAAGTCCTTCTCTGTGTCCTTTGCTGGTAACTCCTCCTCTTCATTGCCTCTTTCTGTTGGTGTACCTCAAGGCTCTGTCCTTGGTCCTCTGCTCTTTTTCATCTACACCTCCTCCCTGGGCAAAATCATTAACAGCTTTGGCTTTAATTACCACCTCTACACTGATGACACTCAGATCTACCTCTCTACCCCTGATCTCTCTCCCCCTGTCCTTTCCAAAGTCAGCGACTGTTTATCTGGCATCTCCTCCTGGATGGCCTCCCACCACCTAAAGATCAACATGTCCAAGACGGAGCTCCTACTTATTCCTCCCTCTAATGCCTCCCCACCTCCTGACTTCTCTATCACGGTGGAGGGTATCACCATCTCCCCATCAAACCAAGTTCGCTGTCTTGGAGTTACACTTGACTCTGCTCTTTTCTTCATCCCCCACATCCAGTCTCTTTCCTCCTCCTGCCGATACCAACTGCGTAATATTTCCAGAATTCGGCCATTTCTTACCGCTGTCACCACAAGACAGCTCATACACGCCCTGGTAATCTCCCGACTTGACTATTGCAATAATCTCTTATCTGGCCTACCTCTCTCCCTTCTTTCCCGTCTCTCCCCCTACAATCCATCCTGAACGCCTCCGCCAGGCTAATCCACCTCACCCGCCTCTCTGTCTCTGCCGCTCCCCTCTGCGAGTCCCTTCACTGGCTCCCCATCCACTGCAGAATTAAATTTAAAATCCTTATCCTGACCTACCAAACCCTCAGTAACACAGCTCCCCACTACCTGTCCTCACTAATCACCAAATACACCCCAGCCCGCTCCCTAAGGTCAAACAGCGACCTGCGCCTAGTGTCTCCCTGCATCACCTCTTCCCATAAGAGACTGCAGGACTTCTCACCTTCTCACGCGCAGCCCCCATTCTCTGGAACGCTCTCCCTCATACGGTCAGACTTTCCCCTAATTTCTCTTCCTTCAAACGCTCCCTTAAAACATTCCTATTTAGGGAAGCCTACCACCCAACTCACTGACGCAACCATCAATCACTCTCACCTTGCAGTCCTCTCCACCTGTTTCCAACCCCGACCCTTCTAGATTGTGAGTTCCTACGGGAATATGGCCCTCATCTTCTCCTGTACGGTTTGTCAAATGTTGTTCAATGTATTGTAACCCAGTCTATACTGTGCCTATTGTACAGCGCTGCGGAATATGCTGGCACTTTATAAATAAAGAATAATAATAATAATAAATACACCACTGATGTTTATGCTCAACCCCTTGAATTAAAGTTGAAAGTTTGCACTTCAAATTAATTTGGATTTTTTTGTTTTAATTTTATTCTGGTGGCAAACAGAGCCAAAAGTATGAAAATTGTGCCTCTGTCCAAATATATATATATATGGGCCTAAGGTCACGAGGGCCCCTAACATGAGCCTAGTTGGGCCCTTTGTCCAGGATATTTAGCCCTTGAGGCAGGTTAGCTGCTGGCTGCATGGACAGACCACAGCACACAGATACCATACGGATACAAGACAGGGTATATAACAAGTCTGTAACAAGAATGGCAGGAGAACAAGGAGAACACAGAAGAACTCTAAGGCTGGGGTCAGACCAGCGCACTTTTAACGTGCGTTCTGGCGCACATAATTACGGCCGCACTAGCAGCAGATGACGGGCAATGACGGCCAATATACGAAGTACGGTCGCACGAAAGTCCGGCCGCGCAACGCAAGTGGAAAACGAACGCATTTTTTCGAGAACGCCGAACCGCTAGTACGGACGTACAGAGTGCGCAGCTGCGGCATAGCAGCATGTGTGCGTGATTAGGAGACGTCAGACACTGCTAATGTCCAGCCTACATAACGTCCAGACGCAAAAAGAGTTTTATTGACGATCTGAAAAAATCACGCACGAAAAATGCGCATCGTATGACCGTTTTCGCGCACTCCGTGAAAAAATACGTCAATGCGTTCGGACGCACTTTTTTACGTTCGCGTGTAAAAATGCTTTCGTTTGACCCTAGCCTAAAGGGATCCCTAACTCTAGGGTAAGATCCTTGTATAGTCTCCTGCCTATGGAAACCTAGCATGAAATAACAGAAACAGGAGAACAGGAAAAGCGTGGGTTAAACAAGACAATATATAGTGCTGCTGGAATACACAGAACATGAAACAAGAAACAATATAGAAATGTCAAAACCAGAACCAAAGGATCAAGAGCCAGGAGAGTATGTCAGACTAGCAGAGTTCGGTAACAGAATATCAATAATACAGAGTGCAGGGAGCAGAGAAAAGAATAATCAGGAATACAAGCCAAGATCATAAACCAGAAAATCCAAGACACGATATAGGAAGCAATAACTCAGGAACAAGATACTCTCAGGAACCAGGAACAGGAACATGAACCCCACATGAACGCTCAGGAACAGGAATCCATGCAAGAGCAAGGAGCTATTGCACTACCAGACATATTTACAGGAAGCAGGACCGATCATGTGACCACGGACCAGATCAGCCACAGGGAATCCGTTGCTGCTTCACACTTTTTTTACTTGATTATTTCACCTTGCAACTCTTCTTGACATGTTTTTTAATGTATAAATTATTATTTAGACCAGTTTTTCCCAAACATGTCCTCAGGACCCTCCACCTCGCCAGGTTTGCAGGATATCTGAAGCTCAGCACAGGTGATATGATTTGCTGTTCAGTGATTGCAGGATTCAGTCTGCATTTCCCCCAGGTGATCTGCAAAATCTGGCCTATTAGGGGGTGCCGAGGCAGGTTTGGGAAACACTGATTAAGGCTGGGGTCAGACCAGCGCACTTTTAACGTGCGTCCTGGCGCACTTAATTACGGTCGCACTAGCAGCAAATGACGGGCAATGACAGCCAATATACGAAGTACGGTCGCACGAAAGTCCGGCTGCACAACGCAAGTGGAAAATGAACGCATTTTTTCGAGAACGCAGAACCGCTAGTACTGACGTACAGAGTGCGCTGCGTCCGCTAGTGGTGTGTGTGTGTGATTTGGAGACGTCAGACCCTGCTCGTGTCCGGCCAACATAACGTCCAGACACCCAAAGTTTCCTGGTTTGGATCTGTAAAAAATCACGCACGAAAATGCGCATCGTATGACCGTTTTCGCGAATTCCATGAAAAAATACGTCAATGCGTTCAGACGCACTTCTTTACGTTCGTGTGTAAAAATGCTTTTGTTTGACCCTAGCCTTAGACATTACCAAAAAATTAAATAGTGTGTCAAAATCGGATATTACATAAACATCTAGAACAATTTATACCAGAAAATAGTGCTTTTAAAGCACGTTCTGGAAATGTTTATTTTAATTTGCCATACACCTTGTGGAATTTTTGTAGAGAAGGAATGAATGAATGAATGAATGAATGAGTACATTTACTTTGTCGTAGAAGAGCAAGAGTATGTTGACTCTAAATACAGAAATAAGTGCATGCCGAAGTACTTGATATCTTCAAGTAGGTTAATGTGTTTAAAGACCTCTGCAAAAAGGCAAACTGAATTCTTTCATCTGTTATATGTATTGTAAAGTGGCGCATACCCATTTAGGAGTATCTGGAATACAGTGACAACCCAAAAGAGGTTATTCAGAGAGCACCGGAATGCCAGTATTCTCTTGTTCAGCGCACTTTGGCGAGTTCCGCATTCACCGCAGGGTCACCCGCCAAACGCAGCTGACTATCCGTCGAACTGGGTGTAAAAAAAAAAAAGGACAAACATTTTTTTTTAGGGGCGTTTAACCCTTTCACTGCTGAGCCATTTCACGTCTGTGTGCTGAGCTCATCTTTACCACTGTTGCGCATCATGTTTAACCCTTTCGCTGCTGAGTCATTTCCCGCCTCTGTGCTGAGGTCATTTTTACCGATTTTGCTCATCATGTTTAAACGTGTTTTGAAGGCTTATTTTAGTATATGACCCAGACATATTATATATCGTTCTTTCCGTCAGACTCGGCAGATTCATAATATGTCATTATTATATGTATACGTCATGACCTGTCTGTATATTATAACAAAAAATGCAATAAAATATGAATGTTCAATAATTTACAACGTGTAAAGTGTTTTTTTTTCACATTTTAACATGCGAGCAATTGCAGTTATATTTTGTATAGGGTGCGCTTGTTAAAAAAATTATAGATGGGGTCTCGTTACATTTGTTTTTGGGGAAAATTACGCGATTTTTAACAAACGCACCGCATACAAAAATCGTTAGTGCAGCATCCTTGTTCAAGTTATAATTTAAATGGGAGCAATATTTCTGCAT
Organism: Leptobrachium leishanense; assembly: GCA_009667805.1. Lineage (NCBI taxonomy): Eukaryota > Metazoa > Chordata > Amphibia > Anura > Megophryidae > Leptobrachium > Leptobrachium leishanense. The sequence goes on along the minus strand of CM019071.1, from coordinate 113,851,070 downwards.
TAACGAACCAAAAAAAAGAAAAAAAAACTTGTTTATTTTTTTTTATAATTTTTTTTTAAATATTTTTTTATTTTTATTTTTATTTTTAATTTTTTTTAAAAAACTTTTTTCATAGTCAAGTTTGGTATTGTTGGAACGGCCATGCTCTGGCCGATCCAACAATATCAAACTTTAACCCCTAACTGCCACGGATCGGGAGATAGGGGGTTCATTGGAACCTCCTATCTCCACCATTGGTGGCAGTCAGGGTTTAACTCCTATGCACGATGACGCCAGGCCTCAGGGGGCATTCCCGGAAGCTTGGCCGACATCCAAGATGTCGGCCAGCTCCGGGAAAGGATCACGAACCGGCACTTTTCGGCGCCGATTCGTGATCCAGCCCCCATGGGGTTAATTCCAGGTACCGTTAGGAAGGGCAGGCTGTGCCCTTCCAAACGGTGCCTGGATTAACCCCCGCAACGCCGGCGATCGGGAGGGAGAGAGGTCCGAAGGACCTCCCCCCTCCCTTTCAGGCGCCTCCTCCGCACATGCGGGGGGGCGCCTGAATTAGGTGTCATTGCGCCGCCGCGATGACACCTAAGGCTAGGGTCAGACGAACGCAGTTTTAACGTGCGTTTAGCCGCACAAAATCACGGCCGTGCTAGCAGCAAATGACGTCCAATGCGGGGAACACACGAAGTACGGCCGCACGAAAGTTCGTCCGCGCAACGCAAGTGGCACGAACGCATTTTTTCGAGAACGTCAAACCGCTACTACTGACGTACAGAGTGCGCTGCGGCCGCATAGCGGCGTGTTTGCGTGATTGGGAGACTTCAGACGCTGCTAATGTCCGGCCAACATAACGTCCAGACGCAAAAAGTGTTTTATTGTTGATCCGTACAAAATCACGGACGAAAAGGCGCATCGTATGACCGCTATCGCGTATTCCGTGAAAAAATATGTCCGTTCGTTCGACCGCACTTTTCCACGGTCGACGCGAAAAATGCGTTCGTCTGACCCTAGCCTAATTAGGCCGGCGGCGGTTCCGGGTGCTGGGCTGACATCGAGGATGTCAGCCCGCACCAGGGGGGCCAGAGATCGGCCAGAACCCGGCCGAACGCTGGCCCCAAAGAGAGGACGCGCTCAGCGCGTCCACCGCAAGGAACGTTACCTGCGGGTGGACGCGTCCTCCGCAGCGAAAGGGTTAAACGCGATTTGAAGCCATGTTTTATTATATGACCCGGACATATTATATATTGTTCTTTCCGGCAGACTCGGCAGATTCATAATATATCATTATTATATGTATACATCATGTGCTGCCTGAATATTATAACAAAAACCCAATAAAATTTGAAGTTTTAATCATCTACAGTGTGTAAAGTGCTGTTTTCACATTTAATCATCCGAGCCTTTGCGTTTATATTTTCTATGGGGTGCATTGTTAAAACAAATTTGAAATGGGGACTCGTTACATTTTTTTGGGGGGTATTACGAGAATTTTAGCAAACACACCCCATAGAAAAAAATCATTAGTGCAGCATCATTGTTCACATTATAATTGAAATGAGAACAATATTGCTGCATTAATAAAAATAACACAAGATTTTTAGATTTTTTTTATTATTATTTTTATTTTTATTAATTTTACCTTACATGCTCTGGCCTTTCAAATACCACCAACCATGACCCTCTAACTGCCACACTTCGGGTGATATGGGGGTTCAAAGGAACCTCCTATCTCCACCAGGGGATTTCCTTGGGAAATCTCCTGGCAGCTAGGGGTTCCCCGTCTAACTGGCATCATCGCGCAATGCGCAATGACGTCAGGTGACGAGGGCGGTCCCGGAGGTGGAGTTGCCCTTCCAAGTGATGCCTGCCTTCAACTTGCAGTTCCTCCCGATCGGGAGGGAGAGGGATCTAAAAGGATCCCCCCTCCTCCTCCTTCCAGGCGATCTCCCGGCTTCACCGAGGGGTTGCCTGTAAATGACATCATCGCACATGACGTGATAACATCATTGACGTCGGGAGGCCTTTATATCCGGCGTCTGACTTCCCTGAAGTCAGAACACCGCGGGACCCAGGAGAGAGTGGTGAGTATCTCTCCCAGGGCTCCCGCTAGCGGGTGACGTGTGGGGAATGTCCTCCGCATATAGCAGGAGTCAATGAGGACGTTCCCCACACGTCACCCGTAACGGGTTAAAACAATAAAATTGCATGGAAATAATAAAAAAAGTCCTGTAAATAATAATAAAAAGGTCTGAAACAGAATATTAAAAAAACCCTATTTGATGCTCGCTTCAGCAGCACATATACTAAAATTGGAACGATACAGAGAAGATTAGCATGGCCCCTGTGCAAGGATGACACGCAGATTCGTGAAGCATTCCATATTTTTAATAAAAACTGTTGAATTTTAAAAAAAAAACTATTTCAAAAAATGGGAATCAAAAATGTTGCTTAAAAAAATACAGAAAACTGCCTAAAAAAATTCTAAAGAATAAATAAAACATAAATAAATAAATAAAAATAAACGGTTGAATAATTTTTTTATAAAACAGTATTTTTTTTACATTGAAACCTTGTGATTCACCTGTTTAAACCTGTCAAACTGAAGAACCGAAAATCTGGGCATTTCGCCAACATTTCGACATTCTCTGAATAGATTAAGCATTACTTCTCTATGGGGAATTTAACTGCTGCCGAACTGCGGCGATCTGAGGTGGATTGCACTGTATTATGCAGGGAATTTGCCAATATTTGGCAAATTGCCCATAAATTGCACCATACGGTTGCACCAGTTCGGTGCAATTCGGTGGCAAATTCAACTCTTGTTGAATAACCCCTACACCTGCATGAGCGTTAACATTTGCTGCGGTGTCTACCGCATATTACAATCCAAACACAAACGGGTTAAGGCTGGATATATCCAGCGAACTGACAGCTTTGTGACTACATGAATTGTCCCGAAATTCCCCGTTTGGTGCATTTTGGGGCCAATTCGTACAATTGAACCGGCTGGGTGGAGTAGAGGTAACATGCTCTGCATGGAGTCTGTGGAGTCATGGGTTCAATCCCAGCAAGCAACCTCTCCAGTAAGTGTCCTTGGGCAAGACACCTACCGGTACATACTCGCCACCCAGGACATACTTGAAAACAAGAGAAATCTCAATGTATTCTTCCTAGTAAAATCCTTTCTAAAAAAAAAATAAAAAAATTTGGTGCCAATTAGTGAATAACCCCTTAAGTATCATGGGACAAGTAGTTGCAAAACATCCAGGGTGCCAAGGATCATCACCATCACTGACTTAAGTGGTTATTCAAAGAGCGCCAGTGAGGGCTGATGTTTCAGAATGGGATAATTCAGAGAGAAGCTTCAGAGCAGAGCTTCTACTGCTGCTTAGGGATGTGCGTTTCGGGTTTCGGAATTTTCACGAAATTTCCCGATTCGTGTTTTTGGATGCGGCCGATTTTCCGAAAATTTTTAGATCTGAAAATGGCAGATCCGAAAAGTTTTCCGAGCCGAAACGAAATATTTTCGGAATTTTCGAATGGACTTGAAATGTGTCAAATCGAAATTTATTTTTGCTCTATTCGTGATTTCGGTTCCATTCGTGATTTCGTTTCCATTTCGGTAATTCTGGACATCGTATATTTAACTATTATCGGTTATATCGCTGATTCTGTAAATTTTGTATTTGTAAATGCGTATTTTTGATCAACTATTTTTCCGTTTTAAAACCTTTTGTTCTGGTTTTTATTTTTAAAGTCAGACCATTCGGGTCAGTTTAGCGTTTTTTAAATCGTTTTGTTCATTTTTTTTGTTCCTCGGCTTTCATAACATTTTAATATGATTAAATAAAGTTGTGAAATGGAAAAACAAACCAAAAATTTATTATAAAAAAATATATAAAGTATAAAAAAAGTAAACCATAGCAGTTTCCGTCAAAACGAACAGTTAGACACTTTGAAACGAGGAGAACAGAGGTTCCGAAAAAAACGAAAATTTTCAAAATCACGAAAAGTCGATACAAACAACGAGCAAAGTGACCCGAAAATACGAAAAATGGTCGATATTCCGAAAAAAAAATGTACACGAAAAACGAGTCGAACCGAACCGAATCGAAACAGAAATCAGTCGAAACGAGCCGAATCGAAAAGTTTAAACATCCGAACGAGCCGAACCGAATCGAACCGAAAAGAAAATCGGTGCACAAGCCTACTGCTGCTACTTGCAATTTTCATTTGTGAAACGATGGTGTACGTCACTGTTGTGATATCATCTATTTTTGCTTACTTTTACAACTTCCTAAATATATAAAACAAGAGAGTACATGCACTCCAAGATATTCTAGTGGCTTTATTAGACACTGGATTACAACGTTTTGATTGGCAGGCGACCTTTCTCAAGCATGCATGAGAAAGGTTGTTGCACCGTCCGAAATGTTGCAACTCATCATCTAATAAAGCCACTAGATTATTGTGGTACCATTTTTTTTGCTTTTACATGGCTGTTCACTTTCTAAGGGCACTGATGTTTGCCGAAGTTGTAAACACTGAACAATTGTGAAAGACAAAAGTGGTAGCTGTACACAATTACAGGCAATTCAGTATCTTTAGGATAGGATGCTCCATCCTATCCTAAAGATACTGAATTGCCTGTAATTGTTTACAGCTACCACTTTTGTCTTTCACAATTGTTCAGTGTTTACAACTTCGGCAAACATCAGTGCCCTTAGAAAGCTTTCCAACTAGAAGTATGGATATATTTTGAGTATGTATGGTAGTGATAAGAATGTTATGCTTTCCAGATACAAGGAAGCAGTGCTCTAGCAGCGTCCCGAAATAAAAGCTTCTGTGGATAAACAAAATCTTCATGTTCTTTGAAAACAGATTTGTTTAGCGATCTCACTGTTTACCAAACTGTCATTGCATTGTGATAGAAGCACTACTTGTTCAAACTTTTGAGTTTATTTAGTCGCACATGGGAAGCATAGAACATATTAAATCCCATTGGTAAAAGACTGACATTGCCATCTGCTGCACTATAATGTGTGACACTACCATCTGTTACAACCATGTGTCTATTATTCACTAGACACAGAGTGACTGGAGAACTAACACGTAATGTTTAAGCCACATTGTTAAAGTCGAACAGAAACATCTTACCTGAATTTACAATTTTATCCAGCCTGGATGTACAATATATATCTATAATGAGCAACTTAGATCTCAAGAAGCAAGAACTCACTGTTTAGTGAACAATCACCTAATGTATCCCCATCTGTTAAGATATAACTCCTTTTGACAGGGAAGTAACTGTAATCATATCATGTGTTCTAATCCTATACACAGGGTGCATCCACAGCTGCCAAACACGAAAACTTGCATAATATTGACCATACTAGGGCCCTCTACACCTCTTGTTTCCATTATATGTCCATTTATCTGTATCTCTCTCCCTTTTGGCGCTATATAAATGATGACAATAAAAATAATAATAATAACACTGGTACTATTCGCCAGTTTAAGCCTCTAGCCGCTCGTATTGCTGTTATCTACCGAGCCCCTGGCCAACCTCTTCCTCTTATTGCAGCACCATTGTTCACTTTATAATTAAAAAGTGAAAAATAATGCTGTGTTAGAAAGAAAAAATAAAGAAATATTTATTATGTTATTGTTACATAAAACCTGATTATGTTTGGTATCATTGGAAAGACCATGCTCTGGCCTTTTTAGTGATACCTCACATGACCCTGTAGCTGCTATGGAGTTGGAGATACAGGGGTCCAAATGCCAATCAATGCAGATATAGTTATCTTTTCTCTGGGCCTATTCTGAGGCATGGGCCTGAAGCTGCTGCTCCATCAGCCCCTATGTTAATCCGGCCCTGCCTGTTGACTCGCCACATGGCTCAGCTGCCTCAAGATTTCTCTCCATTACTTTCTCATTTGGCCTTACTCAGTGGTCCAACTCCCCCACGCACAGAGCTGGCAATACTCTCTTATCTTCTCCTACTCATGCCCTATCAAATAAAATCACATCAAAATAAGCTTTATTGGCAGGACCAAATACATTTTAGCATTGCCAAAGCATATGGGGAGGTTATATGGGGTGGAGTGGGAAATATATGGGGGGGAATGGGCAAGTCCATGGACATTATCAGGGGTAAGGGATAATGTGAAGGGGATGGGGGCGAGTCCATGTTGGGACTCAGTATTACACCTCTCAATCTCTTTGACCATCATCTCTTGACTTGTGAACTCAGCTTTCCCCTCGTTCCTCCATCTGAACCCAAACTTTATCAGACCCGCAGAAATCTCCACTCTCTGGATCCACAGCAATTCTCTGCTGATATATCCGTACCGCTCTCGTCTGTCCTATCTCTCTCCTGTCCTAATGAAGCCATCACCCGCTACAACTCTACTCTTTTCTCCACCCTTGATAAGTTGGCGCCGGCAAAACCCTGGTCAATGAGGCGACAAAAGTTGCAACCCAGGCACAACAAATTGACCCGGCATCTCCAAAGATGTTCTAGAACTGCTAAACGCTATTGGAGAAAGACCCGCTCCCACTCCAACTTTCTTCACTATAAATTTATGCTCCAGTCCTACAGCTCTGCGCTTTTCCTAGCCAAGCAGTCATATTTTACAGCCCTCATACACACCCATTCCCGGAACCCTAAACGCCTGTTCACAACCTTCAACTCCCTTCTCCGTCCTGCTGTGGCTGTTCCTCACACTGACCTCAATGCCGAAGACCTAGCGTGCTTTTTCACATCAAAAATTGAACAGATAAGAACTGAAATCTCCACAATGCCATCTTCACCCATGCAGGAAGATGCTAACCATGTCTATCCTCACTTGTTTAACTCGTTCCCTTCAGTTACTGAACAAGAGGTCCTTAAACTACTTTGATCCTCTCATCCCACTACCTGCCCCCTCGACCCCGTTCCCTCACATCTTGCCAAAACACTTTCTGGTTCTTTTGTACCGTCCTTAACCCATACCTTTAATCTGTCTTTAACCTCTGGGGTCTTTCCAGCTCCCCTCAAACATGCCACAGTAGTCCCAATCATAAAAAAATCATTGGATCCAACTGCTCCCTCCAACTACCACCCAGTTTCCCTGCTCCCTTTTGCCTCCAAACTCCTCGAAAAGCTTGTGTATGCCCGTCTGATTGACTACCTCAACACCCACTCTCTCCTTGACCCTCTGCAATCTGGCTTTCGCTCACTGCACTCAACAGAAACGGCTCTTGTGAAACTGACCAATAACCTTGCAACTGCTAAATCCAATGGGTGCTACTCACTGCTGATCCTTCTTGACCTCTCTGCCGCCTTTGATACAGTTGACCAATCAATCCTTTTTCAAACTCTTAGTGATATAGGCCTTCAAGGTACTGTTCTTTCATGGTTGGTTTCCTACCTCTCCCAACAATCATTTAGTGTCTCACTTGCAGGAAGTACCTCCTCCCAGCAGCCTGTCTGTCACGGTTCCCAGATCCCACCACGCAGCCCTTAAAGCCCAACACTCCACAGAGCCAAAAAGCTACCAACAGGGTAGCCATAGAACAATCTCTAACTGTCTGGTCCTTAAAAATTGGCCCCTCTCAAGCCGCGCCTCATGCAGCCACCTCCCTGCCTGTCTCTATTTAAACTGGGTGTTGGTCAGCGAGCAGCATCAGACATGCTGCCTTCAAGCACACTGGAGAGGCTGGAAGCCCCCAACGTTACACTGTCTCTGTTGGGGTGCCCCAAGGTTCAGTACTGGGCCCTCTACTTTTTTCAGTCTACACTGCCTCTCTAGGAAATCTGATCAGTTCCTTTGGATTCCAGTACCACCTATACGCTGATGACACTCAAATTTACCTCTCCTCCTCGATCTCTCTCCAGCTCTCCTGGATCGAGTCACTGTCTGCCTCTCTGCTATCTCAACTTGGATGGCTTCCCACTTCCTTAAACTCAATCTTGCCAAAACTGAAATTCTCGTCATTCCTCCCTCCAAGAAGAACCCAATACCACCTATCTCTCTACGAGTAAATGGAACTTTCGATTCTGACCTAACGTTCTCTCCCTACGTCCAGACAGTGACACAATCCTGTTACTTTAAACTCAAGAACATTGCCCACATCTGCCCCTTTCTGACACCAGATACCACGAAGGTGCTGGTTCCTGTCCTTATCATTTCACGACTTGATTACTGCAACTCGCTCCTCATTGGCCTCCCCAATGCATGTATTGCCCATTTGAGAATCTGTAATGAATGTAGGGGCCGGGCTTATTTTTCTCACCAGACACACCTCTTGTACCTCCCCCCTCTGCCAGTCCCTCCATTGGCTTCCTGTACTTTCCAGGATAGAGTTTAAAATACTGATGCTCACGTTCAAATCGCTCATTAACTCAACTCCTCCTCCTTCATTACTCCGCAAGCATGTCCCGTCTAGACAACTCAGTTCAGCAGGTGATCTCCACCTGTCATCGGTCTACACACGCACGGCCAACTCTCACCTCCATGACGTCTCAAGGGCAGCACCGGTCCTGTGGAATGACTTGCCTCGCCCTATCAAACTCTCCCCTGACCTTCAGGCCTTCAAGAAATCCATCAAAACCCATCTCTTCAGATTAGTGTACGACATCACTGATGCAACTCATCCCTTTGCTCACCTACTCACACATGATTGAAGCTGCTTCTATGGCCCCACCGTTCCCAAACCACTGGCACTAATGATCCTGCTATCTAGTAAAATTCCTCTTGTCTACCTCAACCCCAATCCCTCTAGAATGTAAGCTCCTATGAGCAGGGCCCTCTACGCCTCTTGTTTCCATCATATGTCTGTTTATCCCTGAAATGGCACAAGCAAGATAAAACATTGTGAGACCTGAGCGGGCACCCACCGTAGAGCAGGCCACTAGTGCTGTTGCTCGTCCTCAGGACCCTCACAAACCCCCTCTTTCTCTCACTATCCGTTTATATGTATCTCGTTCCCTTTGGTTATTGTAAAGCGCTGCGGAAACTGTTGGTGCTATATAAATGATGACAATAATAATAATAATAACTTCATCTGCAGAAATAAAAACAAGTTGATTTAATCTACTCATATGATTTAGAGATACATTTTACTGTCAACATTTATATTATCTACCCATCTTAAGATAAAAAGGACTCCTTTTCTGGTCGGCCCCTGTAACCTGCTATCAATAACAGATCGAGTGTTAACTGAAATTATTGGATCAGTTCCATTGTAAGTAAATTAAACTTACATTTACCAGTAAATCCCAGTCATAAGGCGGCTCCTCATACGTTGACAAAATATATTGATGTAAACAATCCACGTTTCTACTTGTAGTAACAGAAGAAGAAACATATGTGCATAGTTTAAAAATATAAAAACGATGTATTTTTTTTTCACCATACACCCGTCTCTGGTTTTCAAAGGTTTCCATCCCGCATTCCACAGAAAACCCAGCCCTGTCAATGGCTCAAGATTGATTGAGAAAATATGGAAAATCTGTTACTCTTTACGTAAGTGTATGTGAATGTTTAATATGTAGAGATAAAATGTATATATTTCATATATAGTAACAAAAATATTTTGTTTTGATAGAAAGCACTTGAAATGTTGATATCACACTCCTTTGTTTATTGTTAATTCTTAATACGTTACATGCTGCCAGTGTGTTGCCGTGCCAGCGAGATTTTCTATTTCATTGCTATGCACCGATTAGGAGAAACGTGTTTTCACATCTGTAACAAAAATAAGCATGTTAGAAAGCCACAGCCCTTCTGCAACACTTTCTTTGTCAGCAGTGGAGAGATCAACAATCTCTGTTTGGAGAAATTAAAATAAAAAAAAAAAAAGGCTGACAGAAGGACAATATGTACCGAGAGATCAACTTTTAACATTCTTGCATATATAGACGTCTCTTTAGAAAATAGAAAGTGCAAGACAACATTTTACTGAGCTCCGTCTACCAATGTCAACTCAACGGGGATTATGTGTAAAGAGCAAAGCAGGGGCAAAGTTCTAAAAGCGCAGCAATGGGGATCAATGGAATTTTCCTGCTGTGGTTTAGGCTTGTTTATTTTATTTTTCTCATTTTCTTTTTTTATCTCCATTGATTTTAAAGTTTCTGCATACAGGATCAGTAATGCTGAGATCGCATTGATGCACAATGTTTGCATCTCCCAAAGCTGCAGTTAATTTTGTTAGGGCCCTATTATGTTCTTCAAGCAAAAACGCTTGCGCAGCGCATGAATTTGTGCGCCCAGCATTAAACGTTAACGCGCGTAAATCAACGCTGGAATTACAATCCTTGCGCATGTGCAATAATGCACGTAAAACGGATGCAGCAACGTTGCGTGCAGAAATTAGTGTGGGGACTGTTTTTTTCTCGCGATTCAGCCAATCAGAATTAAGAACCGCAATTGTCTCACGTTAAGTTTTTGCGCCTGTCAAAGTCAATCTGCGCATATATGCTGCATCAATAAAAAAAGCACACACAACTTCTCAAATTTATTGGTTTGGGTATGAGTAGAATGTGTAACTATACTTTGCTGCGTATTTTTTTTGGGCTGGTGTATTTGGGTTCGGCCGGGTTGATAGAATTTGCCATTAACACCAGCTTTTAGGAGTTGCTAAAATTATGCGTGCAAAGGCTGTGCGTTACAAACTGCGCTAGATTGTAATACCATCCGCGTACCAGCGCACAAACGCATTTGTGCTCACAATGTTAAGTATAGGACACGCGAAGTACAGTAAGCTCGCGCAGGTTCACCCGCGGTAGACGTATACGTGCAGTTTTTGCGCTGACATTGTAATACGACTTTCAGTGCAAAGGGTTTTGCCCCTCGCGTTAATGCGTTTTTGCGCGGGCGCGAAGATTGTAAGATTAGTCTTTAAAGAGGCGACATGGGTACAAACTCCCGCTACGATAGGGAGGCTGTAGGACATAAAGTATTAATCCCCGTTAGAGTTACACAAAATAAAACAATGTGTCCCCAGCACATCCTCCCAAATTTGAACGGTCAGGCAACACATACAAGTCTACTCAAAGAAAGGTGAAAATCAGGAACATTGGCAGAAGAGAACATTCTAGACCAAATAGCCGATTTGATAAGGGAGATAAATGGGAGAATTTTTCTGGTTTGGCTATTTTGACCTTGAATTTTCACTTCTCCAGTCATTCTTCTGAGTTTCACCTTTCTTTGAATAGACCTGATAGCTTGTAAATTTGTTATGTTGGAGACATGCACAGTAGCCTCACATACCTACATTGTTTTAATGCTTCTCTGCGAGAAACAATTAATTGAATGCTAGGGGTTATATTCCAAGGTTAATGTTAATGGGACACTAACACTTACATAAGCTGTAAGTAGATTACTTGTGCCTTATAAATAAAACCACACTATTAAACACATGCTGATGTTTTTTTTCTTTGTTTGAATTGCAATTAAAAATGAAAAAATAAATAAAGTTAGTTTTTTTATCTCTTGTTTCCATTTTGTGGATTTTTCACATGATGCAACGTTTACAAAAATCTGTGCAAAAATCTTACTTTGCAGCTGTGAACAGTATTTAACAGTCTGTGAGGTGGAGGGGGATGTTCAGATAAGGCTGCAGGAGGTCCATTGCGTAAGAGTTAAGCGATGGCAACTGAGTGAGATAAAACAGGGAGCTTAAAAGACTTCTAATCTATCCTGTGGTGATGTCCTTTGAATACACCCCACACAATACAATGATTTGAGTTGGTGATTGACCCATTCACCTTTATATATGGCCAAAGCCACACAGAGAGGAGCAAGAGATGGAAAGATACTGGGGCGGGAGGTGATGGCAGTTTGGAAAAAAAATATTACACAATGGATGCACCCAGTGACCCATATAGGGTAAAATATTTTCTGAACTAAACAAACAAGAGAAAAACTAAGCGCTTCTAAGATATCAGCAACATAAAATAAACACAATAAGGACATTTATTTTTTTGGTGGTAGTGGCCCTTTAAGATAAATGCTGGATACATTATATATAACGTCTGGAGAAGTTATCTTAGGCTAGGGTCAGACTAACGCATTTTTCACGTTGTCCGTGAAAATGCGCGTTCGAAGAATGGACGTATTTTTTCACGGAATACGCAATAGCGGTCATACTATGCGCATTTCCATCCGTGATTTTGTACGGATCATCAATAAAACACTTTTTGGGTCTGGACGTTATGTTGGCCGGACATTAGCAGCGTCTGACATCTCCAATTCACTCACACACGCCTCTAGCGGACGCAGCGCACTCTGTACGTCAGTACTAGTGGTTTAACGTTCTCGAAAAAATGCGTTCATTTTCCACTTGCGTTGCGCAGCCGCACTTTTGTGCAACCGTACTTCGTATATTGGCCGTCATTGCCCGGCATCTGCTGCTAGTGCGGCCGTGATTAAGTGCGCCAGAACGCGCGTTCGCACTGCCTCAGTCTGACCCCAGCCTTAACGCTGGGGATTGCTATTGCGCTCTTGATGTAACATGTGCATAGAGGTCAAGCGTTGCACCTCCCTACTCACATGGGGTTAACTATCAACCTTGACGACCCCTACCCTGTTTTTGATTTTTATCTAAAAAAGGAAAAACACAGTGTCATCTTCTTTTTCAGTATTGAATTTAAAGAAGCATTAGTTAGTTGGCTGATTGCTTGTTAAATCTACTTAAATTTTTGTATTTTATAGTTGTTTGTTTATGTTTTTGCGAGGGGAGAGCAACGACAGAAGATCAACAGTAGAACTCGGAGAAGGCCTGATAAAATAGTGCTTTTTTAAATTTGTTTTCTCACACTTCAATTTTTTTCATTGGTTTTTAATGAGCAGGAAGCAGCTTTAACATAACACGCGAGCAATGCTTTAATGTGGTGTGCACAGGACATTAGCAGCACATAACAGAGTTGCCCCGTCAAGTACTCGAATGATAGTATGTCAGATACGGAATTTGGCTTTATGCCTGCTGTAATGCGGACTAAAAAAGTTATGTAGTTTTGGAACGGTATTAAAACTGTATCTAGACTAACTCTGAACAATTAAAGAAACAAGCAAATAAAAAACACATTCACGTGAAACATACAGGTACAATAAATGCATGTCGTAATGCAATAGACAGACATTTCCCACAGACATTGACTCATCTCAAATAAATGAAAGAGAAGAAGGTTTACTTGTGTGTTTAAAATATGTAGGATTACATTCTTTTGGTATAAGAGAATACTGCAGTTGTTGAAACATTAAACAAGGATTAGGGGGTTTTGGAATCAACAGGTGTGTGTGTCGCTAGGCTTGCAGTTGCTTCCTTTGACCACATTGCAGTATGCTTGTGGTGGTTTAGGTTTAGTATTATGAGAGTGGGTGGTGACTACATCAGTTCCTGAAAGTTTGCAAACATCCATTCACTTGTCACAATGTCACAAAGTCACAATGTTTGTTCCTTTGGCAACACTGTAACGACATGCCACAGTAATTATGTCATAATATGTATGGTCCTACTGATTCATTTTTTTCCAGCTTTACCTTTCAATCCCATTTTTTGCTTTCCATAATGAATTCTTCTCCTTCCTGATAGTGACCCCAATAGGCCACTAACATATGCAAGCATGTATTCAAGAAGAAGTCAGTCTTATATACATACACTGAATATTCCTTACATTTGAGAGTTTAGTTCCTATATGAAGGCTATTCCTCCACCCAACCTTTTCCTGCTATAAGGAGAGAATGTCTTCTTGCTGGGCTGGGTGAAGTAGAGGTAACATCACTGTTCTACTACCGTGGAGACTGTAGAGACACAGGTTTGAATCCTGGCAAGAGCACCTCTCCAGTAAGTGTCCTTGGGCAAGACACCAAGTACATACTCGCCACCCATGACATACTTGAAAAAGAGAGAAATCTCAGTGTATCCTTCCGGGTAAAATACTTTAAAAAAATAATAATAATATATATATGTTTTTTTTATTATTAAGGAGTGGCCGCACTCAAAAATATAAAAATGCAAAATTTATTATAAACCAGAATTAAAACATAGTTACTGATGTTTTGGCTCTCTTAGGCTAGGGTCAGACGAGCGTGATTTCTACAGACGTACGTCAGTACGGAAGACACAGTAGTGGCCACACAGTCCGTTTATTCACTGATGTATATTTTGACGGATGTAGGAGGGAAAATAAATTAAAAAGAAAAACCATTTTGTCCGTGAAAAATGCTGGACGTATAAATGCAGTCTGTCTGACCACGTTCCATCACTCACACACAAAGCTATGCAGACGTTGCGGACGCAGCGCACTTTGTGCGGCCATTCTAGGGGTTGTACGTTCTTGCCTGCCTTGCGTCTGTGGGCCGCGGCCGTTGTGCGTCCGCAGTTCAGTGCGGACGTACTTCATGTGTCGGGCTCCAATGGGCTTTCTGTCATGCTATCACGGACGTACTTTTAGGCGCAATCACGGACGTGAACACTACGCTCGTCTGACCCCAGCCTTAGGAGCCATTTTCAAGGTTCCTCCTAAGAAAGCTGAAACATCGGTAACTAACAGGTCTATTCAGAGAAAGGTGATAACCAGGAGAATGACTGGAGACGTGAAAATTCTAGGTCAAAATAGCCAAACCAGAAAAATCGCCCATTTATCTCACTTTCCAAATCAGCTATTTGGTCTAGATTGTTCTCTTCTCCTGCCAGTTCTCCTGATTTTCACCTTTCTCTGAAGAACCCTGTATATTTTAATTCTGGTTGATAATAAATAATGTCAGGGTTATTCAAAAAGATCCGAATTGGGGCCGAAAGTTAACCAAACATTGAAATTCAGCGTACGGTTACCTTTTCTGGCCATTCAGTTATTCAGAGAGCAGGCAGTTCGCCAAATGTTGTCGAATTACCAGCACATACGGTGCCTGTTCGAGGGCAGAGAAATCCCCATAGAGAAGCAATGCTTCGTCTATTCAGAGAACACAAAACAGCTGAGAAAGGTTGCCAAAATGCCCTGCCATTCGGTGGTTTCAATCGACCGGTTTATTCAGGAGAATCCCATAGGCTTCAATGATAAAAATATTAACCCCGTTTTAACCCTTTCGCTGCTGAGGCGTTTCACGCCCCTGTGCTGAGGTCATTTTTACTGGTTTTGCTCATCATGTTTAAACGCGTTTTGAAGGCTTATTTTAGTATATGATCCAGACATATTATATATCGTTCTTTCCGTCAGACTCGGCAGATTCATAATATGTCATTATTATATGTATACGTCATGTCCTGTCTCTATATTATAACAAAAAATGCAATAAAATATGAATTTTCAATAATTTACAACGTGTAAAGTGTTTTTTTTCACATTTTAACATGCGAGCAATTGCGGTTATATTTTGTATTGGGTGCACTTGTTATAAAAATTAGAAATGGGGTCTCGTTACATTTTTTTTGGGGAAAATTATGCGATTTTTAACAAACGCACCGCATACAAAAATCGTTAGTGCAGCATCATTGTTCACATTATAATTGAAATGGGAACAATATTGCTGCATTAACAAACCAAAAAAAAGAAAAAAATTGTTTTTTTTTTTAGATTTTTTTTAAAATATTTTTTAATTTTTATTTTAAATTTTTATTTTTTTTAAAAAACTTTTTTCACAGTCGTGTTTGGTATCGTTGGAACGGCCATGCTCTGGCCGATCCAACAGTACCAAACTTTAACCCCTAGCTGCCACGGATTGGGAGATAGGGGGTTCCAATGAACCCCATATCTCCACCGTTGGTGGCAGCTAGGGGTTAACTCCAGGACTGGCGTCATTGTGCTATGCACGATGACGCCAGTCCTCAGGGGGAGTTCCCGGAGGCTTGGCCGACATCCAAGATGTCGGCCAGCTCCGGGAAAGGATCACGAACCGGCGCTTTTCAGCGCCGATTCGTGATCCGGCTCCCCAGGGGTTAATGACAGCCACCGTTTGGAAGGGCAGGCTGTGCCCTTCCAAGCGGTGCCTGTATTAACTCCCTACTCCCCGGCGATCGGGAGGGAGAGAGGTCCGAAGGACATGCGGGGGGACGCCTGAATTAGAAGTCATCGCGTCGCCGCAATGACATCTAATGTCCCCGCCGGGATCCCGGAGTGCTGGGCTGACATCCAAGATGTCAGCCCGCACCGGGGGGGCGCAGCAATCCGCCGGAATCTGGCGGATTGCTGCCTCCTGTGCTCGGACGCGCTCAGCACATAGCAGCCAAGTGGTTAATTCAATACCTAATAAATCGTTCATTATTTTATTCTGCAGTAAAAATTCTCTTTATTTTTAAAAAAAATTTAGGATCTTTTAGGCATTTTTCGTGCTTTTTTTGCAAAAAGAAATCAGGTTTTTTTTATATCGTTTTTTCTTTTTTCTGTAACAGCCCTTTTTATTATCATTCATTGGATTTTATATGTAAATTTCAGACATTTTCGTTCTGTAGTTTCTTTGCAAACAGCGTTTCACTTTTCAAACATTCAAGCGTACTGTTTTTTTTTTTCACTCCATTCGTCTGCGGTGTCGGCTTTTTCTGGCGGCTGCTCTGCACTCTGATTGGCTCCTGCTCGGGTTTCCCCGGCGTGATCGGCGAGGTTAATCCAGATGTTTTTGCGGGTTTCGGTGTGCCTTCGCCGGGTTTTGCCGTGAGTGTTCATTGGGTTTGCGGCAGCTTTTACCTGCACTACGATGGCCCTGTGGTGCTTGCTGAATACACCGCAGGGTCCCCTGAAATGGGATCGCCAAATCGCACTGAATTGAAGAGATGAAAAGTCACTGAACATGCAGTGACTTTGATTCTTTTTGAATAACCCTGTGTATTTTTATATTTTTATTGTGGCCACTCCTTTGATTTTTGAATTTTCTCTCAGGCCTTGTACCACATTTTGCATTGGTTTTGCACTTCTATATTTTTTGGAAGGGGCTGCTGGTATTCTGTATGTATGTACCTACGATTACCCGGGTAAATCTGACGGTACCAAGGCAGATTTGGGCAAAAAAAATCTAATTTTGGGCTGTACCCAGGTAATCCTAGACCTGAAACCTAAGATAACCCATATCCATGGCCAAACCTAAACTTAAATTGAAATCAGACATCTGGCTTTACCCTGGTAATCTGCGGACTGACCAACCCTCCATGGGTAAAAGTGATTTTTTTTTAGGGTTAAGATTAGGGTCAGGGTTGAGATTAGGGTTGGCCATGGATATGGGTGATTTTTGGACTGGCTCAAAGTTGACCTGAAACCTATGTCTCAGAAAACATATTACCCAGAGGTGTTTGGATAGATTTGGGATTAACCGGGTAAAGCCTGGTGGACATCTAGATAAGCCTAGGATTACCTGGGTAAAGCCCAATGTTTGATTTTTTTTTTTTTACTCATAGCTGCCTGGGTAATGTCAGTTTTACCCGGGTAATCCTAGATTTATCTAGATTTTGGATTTTACCCGTAACACTTCTCAAGTTGACTTTCTTCCTCTATTTTACATTCCCCTTGATGTACTTCGTATTTTATGTCTTCAGTAGAAGCTGGGTTACACGCCCTATGCCTTGATGATTGTCATCTATTGAATTTGAAAGAAGCAATCTAAGACTTATTTTTGGTCACATTTATCTTTTTTGAGTGGTTTAAGGCAACAACTAAAGATATTCTTGTTTCTGTGGGTTCATCTAACTCCTGGAAAATATAAACAAATTTATGAGAGCACAGAGAACAGACAGTTTCATAAGTGGCCTTCTCTTCGGTGGGTATACGCTCATGCCTCGTAAGGTTTTAGCTCTATGGCGACATTACAGCGAATACCATATACAAATCAAACTGCTATCACCCAAAAAGGGCATCCAGAACTGAAATGCCGAAGACATCGATTGATACATCAACCCATGAAGTATCATGCACATGTAGCGCTCACTCCCGGAGGAGCCGCTGAAATTGAACCTCGGGTCAGTCTCCCCGCACTAGGGAATAAATATACTCCAGCACCGTCGTGGATTTTATAAATTACATAGTTTACTAGAATAAATGGCATATAATGAATAACACGGTATACGTAGATATATTTACAGTACTTCGCAATGCGGGAAACGCGCAGCGGAAAAGAAAATACAAGGCTTCGTAATTCGAGAAACGCGCAGCGGAAAAGAAAATACAAGGCTTTGTAATTCGAGAAACGCGCAGCGGAAAAGAAAATACAATGCTTCGTAAATCGAGAAACGCGCAGCGGAAAAGAAATAGGAAAAAATAAATCTTTAACTCCCTTTTTGTGTTTGGGGAGTGAGTCCCGCACAGGTTATGTCCCAGAATGTATGTGTGTGTGTGTGTTATGGTACCCGGGTACAATATTCAACTGGCCAGTGAATTGCTTATGAGGTATCTTCGACTAGTCAAGTTGGGGCCCTGTGGGTTTTGGAAACAAACAGCAGCGTGCTTTATTTTCACAACGGCCTGGAAGGCCTCTCACCCATCCGCCAGATACTTGATGCTCCGTTTGACCCAGGACGTCTCTCCGCTCGATGTTGACTGGGGTTCTCCTGGTTACTGGATCCTCTGTCTGGCTTTCTGTAACTGCCGCAAGATATCCAGTTCACCGCCTGCTCTCCCTGTCCAATCGATCTGCGGTACTCCTAACTCGGGGTCCTCCGGCTTCCTCAATATCAGCGCGGGTAGTCCTGTGAATCACTGGGTCTTCCTCTGGTAAGGCTAAATAACCCGGTCTTTAGCTCTGTCAGGCCCCAGCTGCGCTCCGGCCTAGTCGCTGTCTCGTTCTGCTGCTCTGCGTCTTGCTCCTCTCACTCCCTGGCGCGCTCTGCCAGCTCTCTCCACGAGGCTCAGGATGTAAGTCTCTGTGTCCCACCCACTTCCTGTGTCCGCTCTCAAAGCATTGCGGGAAATGTAGTCCCAATGTTCAATGTCTCTTATCGCGCTTGTCTCCCTCCGGTGGCCAAAAATAGGTACTGCCACGACAGGGAATTAAACCCAGCGCTACACAAACAAAACAGGATGATAGTGGTGCACAGTGCTGGGACCTAGTAAGTAACAGCTAGTGAGTGACAACTCATCCACACATAAGAGATTGCGCAATAAAAAGGTATGAAAAAATATAAAGTTTGTGCATGCTTTTCTTTGATATAATTTATTTTTAGAAGGTCTGTGATCGGTTTGTCGGTGACTGATCTTCTCCGGGTCATATGAGAATCCCAGTTTGCAAAAGGAGTCATACCCCATTTCAAACTGACTAAACTAAGGGAGTACCATCTGCAATCCAGAACATTTCAGCCCCTCAAAATTTCTGTAATAGATACTTTAAAGTTTTTAATTTATTTATGTAAATTTACATTTATTAAATTATTTCAGAATAACAATCTATACATAAATTTGCTACTTATTCTAAGTGTTATCTATGCATTCCATGTTTCAAATAAATGTTATTGTCAGGAGGGGTTAGGACAGATTGGAGCTTAGTATGCAGCACCTTAATGTTAAAGATTCTGCATCAAAATCATAACCCAATTAATTAATGATTGGTTCAGGTAGCAGAGGCATATACTCTATATACAGGATAATATCAGGAAAAGTATCACAGAGAAAGGTCACCAGGCAGAGCTGACAAGGAGCAAACTACCAAGCACCCTCCTCACTTAGAAGTAGGGTTTTAACCACTTCAATGCGGAGGACGCGCTCAGTGCGTCCTCCGCATTACCGCTGCTGTGCGGAGGACGCGCTGAGCGCGTCCTCCCATTGGGGTCAGCGTTCGGCGGGTTCCGGCCGATCGCTGGCCCCCCCGGTGCGGGCTGACATCCTCGATGTCAGCCGCGCATCCGGAACCGCAGCCGCTGGAATTAGGTGTCATCGCGGCAGCGCGATGACACCTAATTCAGGCGCCCCCACCGCATGTGCGGAGGAGGCGCCTGAAAGGGAGGGGGGGAGGTCCTTCGGACCTCTCTCCCTCCCGATCGGCGGCGTGCAGGGGTTAACCCAGGCACCATTTGGAAGGGCACAGCCTGCCCTTCCAAATGGTGCCTGGCATTAACCCCTGGGGAGCTGGATCGCGAATCGGCGCTGAAAAGCGCCGGTTCGCGATCCTTTCCCGGAGCTGGCCGACATCTTGGATGTCGGCCAAGCCTCCGGGAACTCCCCCTGAGGACTGGCGTCATCGTCCTAGAGTTAACCCCTAACTGCCACCAACGGTGGAGATAGGGAGTTCATTGGAACTCCCTATCTCCCGATCCGTGGCAGCTAGGGGTTAATTAAAATTAAAAATTAAAAATTAAAATTAAAATTAAAAATAAAAATATATTTAAAAAAAAATTATAAAAAAAAAATAAACATTTTTTTTTCTTTTTTTGGTTTGTTAGTGTAGCAATATTGTTCCCATTTCAATTATAATGTGAACAATGATGCTGCACTAACGATTTTTGTATGCGGTGCGTTTGTTAAAAATCGCGTAATTTTCCCCCAAAAAAAACGAGTCCCCATCTCTAATTTTTTTAACAAGCGCACCCCATACAAAATATAACCGCAATTGCTTGCATGTTAAAATGTGAAAAAAAACACTTTCCACGTTGTAAATTATTGAAAATACATATTTTATTGCATTTTTTGTTATAATATACAGACATGACATAACGTATACATATAATAATGACATATTATGAATCTACCGAGTCTGACGGAAAGAACGATATACTAAAATAAGCCTTCAAAACACGTTTAAACATGATGAGCAAAACCGGTAAAAATGACCTCAGCACAGAGGCGGGAAAAGCCTCAGCAGCGAAAGGGTTAAAGGAAGTCAGGAAGAAAGCACATCTTGCTCTCCACCTCCCAATTTATGTCCAGTCCCTCAGTACTGGTCAATGGACAGATTCTGTGGTAGCCTCCCTTACTCTGCCTCCCAAGACATTGCTCTCGACCAAGGGCCTGGGCCGCAGGCCTCTGGGATGACTCTTCCTAGTCAACACCACTTCTGGGGATGGTCCAGGCCTAGGAGACCATGACATGGGTTCCTGAGAGGTCATGTTTTCCAACGGGAGACTCCAAGCAAGGCTGCTGAGCCACAGCAGGTGACCGATGCCTGGACTCCATCATCTCGGGACCTAGCGGTGTGGATTATTTGCCATGGCAGGAGCCCAATACGACAGACCCGAAGAATGTGGATGCCAAGGCCTGCCTATCGGATGCAAGGATGAGTGAGTCCTGAGAATTATTATAATTGTTTTTCAACAAAATGCACTCGGTAGCAAAGGGTTTATGTCTACAGAAGATAGTTCACTGAATATGAGTTGTAACATGCCTTGTGCATTTCTGAACTCCAGAAGGCTTCTATATATATATAGGAATAAATAAATATTTTTTAACAAAAATCACATTATCCTGTCAAGCACTGAGATGGCATCGTGATGGTTTGAGGCAGCTTTACTGCGTTCAGATCTTGATGGCTTACATGAGTCACACATTGCTGAATTCTACATTGTATCTAAGAATGTTAAATCATCCATCCGTGAACTGCTGCTTAGTCATAAATGGGTCATGCAACAGGACAATGATCCTAAACACACAAGCAGCTCCACGAAAGAATAGCTTTATATGAATGTCTGGAATCCTCTCTGAGACATAAGGATTCGCTAACTCAAAGCCTGGTTTATAAAACATATCGAATCACCCCAAGCACTAATCGTTTTCTTTAATACTAATATAAAGATTGTTATGCTGGTAAAACATGTAGACTATCTCTGTGTTTTGAAATGGCGATGAAGGCTTACAATAATATTGTGGCTTTATTTTAATTTCCTTTTTCTGAGTACTGTTTTATTTGATTGTAAAATGTGTTTGGCAAGTCAGGCAAATATCTGTTTTAAATGAAACCCTTATTAGATACTTCCTGCAATTGGAATCATTTTTGAGTATGCTCCTATAAATGCTTTTATTTGCAAGTTATATATTTATTACCTGGGCTCGTCACCAATACTAGTTTTTTTATTATTCAAAGATGATTGAGAAAAATATCCAGGGTACGCTCAAAAAAGGAGGTGTAAAAGGGCATAAACAATCACACAGAAATAAAGATTATTATTATTCTTTATTTATAAAGCGCCAGCATATTCCGCAGCGTTGTACAATAGGCACAGTATAGACAGGGTTACAATACATTGAACAACATTTGACAAACAGTACAGGAGGAGATGAGGGCCCTATTCCCGTAGGAACTCACAATCTAGGAGGGTTGGGGTTGGAAACAGGAGGAGAGGACTGTAAGGTGAGAGTGATTGATGGTTGCGTCAGTGAGTTGGGTGGTAGGCTTCCCTAAATAGGAACGTTTTAAGGGAGCGTTTGAAGGAAGAGAAGTTAGGGGAAAGTCTGACAGTACGAGGGAGAGCGTTCCAGAGAGTGGGGGCTGCGCGTGAGAAATCCTGCAGTCTATCATGGGAAGAGGTGATGCGAGGAGAAGCTAGGCGCAGGTCACTGTTTGACCTTAGGGAGCGGGCTGGGGTGTATTTGGTGATTAGTGAGGACAGGTAGTGGGGAGCTGAGTTAGTGAGGGTTTTGTAGGTAAGGGTAAGGATTTTGAACTTAATTCTGCAGTGGATGGGGAGCCAGTGAAGGGACTCGCAGAGGGGAGCGGCAGAGACAGAGCGACGGGTGAGGTGAATTAGCCTGGTGGAGGCGTTCAGGATGGATTGTAGGGGGGAGAGGCGGGACAGAGGGAGGCCAGATAAGAGATTATTGCAATAGTCAAGTCGGGAGATTACTAGGGCGTGTATGAGTTGTTTTGTGGTGACAGCGGTAAGAAATGGCCGAATTCTGGAAATATTACGCAGTTGGTATCGGCAGGAGGAGGAAAAAGACTTGATGTGGGGGATGAAGGAAAGAGCAGAGTCAAGTGTAACTCCAAGACAGCGAACTTGGTTTGATGGGGAGATGGTGATACTCTCCACCGATAGAGAAGTCAGGAGGTGGGGAGGCATTGGAGGGAGGAATAAGTAGGAGCTCAGTCTTTGACATGTTGATCTTTAGGTGGTGGGAGGCCATCCAGAAGGAGATGCCAGATAAACAGTCACTGACGTTTGAAAGGACAGGGGGAGAGAGTTCAGGGGTAGAGAGGTAGATCTGAGTGTCATCAGCGTAGAGGTGGTAATTAAAGCCAAAGCTGTTGATGATTTTGCCCAGGGAGGTGGTGTAGATGGAAAAGAGCAGAGGACCAAGGACAGAGCCTTGAGGTACACCAACGGATAGAGGCAATGAAGAGGAGGAGTTACCAGCAAAGGACACACAGAAGGACCTGTTGGATAAATAGGAGTCAACCCAAGCAAGTGCAGTGTCACCGAGACCCAGAGATTTGAGGTTTCTTTAGTAAAGGGGTAACTAGCGCATGTTTGAAGGCGGATGGAAAGGAGCCAGTGGAGAGAGATAGGTTGAAGATGTGTGTGAGAGCAGGGGTGAGGGAGGAGGAAAGGGGAGGAATTAGATGTGAGGGAATGGGGTCGAGCGGGCACGTGGTGAGATGTGAGGAGGACAATAAGGAATTGACTTCCTCCTCAGTGGCTGGGAGGAAGCGGCAGAGGGTGACAGAGGGGACCTCTGGGAGTGGAGGTGGCAGATAACTATCTTGTGTTGGGATGTTGCTTCTGATAGTTAGAGTTTTACTGAGGAAGTAGTCTGCCAGGTCTTGTGCACTGAAGGCAGCTGAGGGGGGAGGTGCAGGTGGGTAGAGGAGGGTGTTGAAGGTGGACCAGAGTCGTTTAGGGTTGGAGGACAGCGTAGATGTAAGAGATGAGAAGAAGGATTGTTTGGCCAAGTGGAGGGCAGAGGTGTATGACCGGAGAATAAACTTGAAGTGAACAAAATCAGCTTCAGAGCGGGATTTCCTCCAGGCACGCTCTGCAGTGCGGGAGCATCTTTGCAGGTAGCGAGTCTGGAGGGTGTGCTAGGGCTGAAGCTGGCGGCATGGGGCCTTACAGAGTCGAAGAGGAGCAAGAGTGTCTAGAGCAGAGCTAAGAGTAGTGTTGTAGTGATTAGTGGCAGCATCAGGGCAGGTGAAGGATGAGGTGTGAGGGAGGTGGTGAAGTAGATTGGAGAATTGATGGGGATCCACAGCATGAAGATTTCTGCGAGTGTGTGTGCGGGGTGGGGGAGCAGGGTGTTTAGGAAGTCCAGATAGGTTGAAAGAGAGAAGATGGTGGTCAGAGATGGGGAAAGGGTGACATGTGAACTCAGAAATGGAGCAGAGGTTGGAAAAGACAAGGTCAATAGCGTGACCATCGCGGTGGGTAGGGAGGAGGGAGGATTGTGTGAGTCCAAGGGAGGACGTGAGTGAAAGAAGTTTGGAGGCAGCAGGGGCAGAAGGATCATCAATGGGAATGTTGAAGTCCCCGAGAATTAGGCATGGAAGATTAGAAGACAGGAAGTGAGAAAGCCAGGTAGCAAAGTGGTCAAAGAACTGGGAGGTTGGTCCCGGTGGGCGGTAGATGACTGCCACCCTGAGAGCCAGAGGAGAGAACAGGCGGATGCAGTGTGTCTCGAAGGAGGAGAAGGAGTGGGATGGGGGTGGAGGGAGATGCTGGTAGGTGCAGGTGGGAGAGAGCAGGATTCCGACCCCGCCACCATTTCTCTCACCCGGTCTGGGGGTATGGCTCAAGTGTAGACCGCCATGTGAGAGAGCAGCAACGGAGGCCGTGTCAGAGGGAGTTAGCCAGGTTTCAGTTAAAGCTAGGAGGTTGAAGGAGTTTGAAAGGAAGAGGTCATGGATTGCTGTGAGTTTGTTGCACACAGAGCGAGCGTTCCAGAGGGCGCAGGAGAAAGAGGATAGGCGATGAGGGATTATGGGAATGAGGTTGCTGGACTTGCAGGGAGGTGATTTATGTGCGATGGAGATAGGATGAGAGGGAAGTATTGGATGTGTTGTGGGGCCAGGGTTAGGGGATATGTCACCTGCATAGAGTAACAGCAGGAGGGTGAGAAAGAGAAGGTGGGAATGGGATTTGTGGGAGTGATTGGCAGCACGAGAGTTAGAGGGAGACCATGTTCTGAGGAAACAAAGGAGCTCATGTGAGGCCATCATGTGGGACGAGAGGAGGGAGGGAGAGATGCAGATAGTGTAGGGGTCGGTGGTAGAGGGGCAGGAGTTCCATTTAAGGAGAAAGGTAGAAGTGAAGAGTAGAAGCGTGAGAGAAAGCATGATATAGATGTGCGTTTACCCAGAGTAAAAAGTGGGCCTTGCAGTTCCTTCCTCCAGTCCCGCAACTCCAGGAAATCAACTCTAAACGTCCACTTAGGATGCCACTGAACTCCAGGAAATCAACTCTAAACGTCCACTTAGGATGCCACTGAACTCCAGGAAATCAACTCTAAACGTCCACTTAGGATGCCACTTGGGGATGTCACAAGAGCCACGGCTCAAATGGAGCCAGTCTTAGCTGTTATATAGGGCAGACTAATTGCATTCAGGCAGTTAAAAGGTAAACACCAGATGCTGGATGGGCTGTGTCAATAGGGCAGGAGATTTACATGCCAATTAGCAAAGCAAATGGTGGAGAAAGGAGACAAAAATTAATTAAAAAAAAAAGACCAAGGTAACGTTACAATGTGGGTGCCTGCAAATACTGGGTGATGGGGGTCTTACCAGCAAAAGTATGCAGGGGATCAGTTGAGATGTGGGTGTCTGTGGATACTGGGTGATCGAGTCTTACCAGCAAAAGTATGCAGGGGATCAGTTGAGATGTGGGTGTCTGTGGATACTGGGTGATAGAGTCTTACCAGCAAAAGTATGCAGGGGATCAGTTGAGATGTGGGTGTCTGTGGATACTGGGTGATAGAGCCTTACCAGCAAAAGTATGCAGGGGATCAGTTGAGATGTGGGTGTCTGTAGATACTGGGTGATAGAGTCTTACCTGTGGAGAGAGGAGACACAGGTCAGGATCATGATGGTGGATGGCATAGGGCATCATGGATAAAACTCCAGGAAATCAACTCTAAACGTCCACTTAGGATGCCACTTGGGGATGTCACAAGAGCCACGGCCAAGAGCAGTATTACAATGTTGGTACTAACTTAATCAGAGCTGTTGTTAACTTAAAACCTCCATAGGCTATAATGGCTCTGGGAAGTTTACAACAGCTCTGGTTAAGTTAGCACCAAGTATGTAATATGGCCCTAAGTCAAGATAAGACACAAATCAGGATACAGAGATACAATATCAACTGACTGTGGCCTTGATAAATTTGGGTCGATAGTCAAAACTGGTACCTTTTTTCAGCCAAATTTTGGCCATTGTTCAGTTCAGACGATTCAAATTCACGCTTACCGTCATTTCGACTTCCGATAAAAATTTGGCTCAAATATCGGCTCTAGCAGCTATATTTTTTTATGGAAATATTGATTTTACATCGACTTTGAGTCATTTCGAATTTATTAGTATGCCAATTTCCAAAAATATTACAAATGCCAAAAGGCGTTAATAATGAAGGCCTGAAGCACCTAAGGCCTACTACGCCTTAGGTGCTTCAGGCCTTCATTATTAATGCCTTTTGGCATTTGTAATATTTTTGGAAATTGGCATACTAATAAATTAAATTGCCTCTGATGCCTTAAATTGCCTCTGATGCCAGGACGCAGGGAGGATTTTTCTAGAAGGGTTTTCAGCGTGTGTGGAGGTTTGAGCGGGAGAGGTGTGGGAGGAGTCACCAGGAGGGTACTTAAGGCGCGTGTGGAGAGGCTCTGCGTGCCTTTTTCTCCTGAGATAGAGCTGGAAAAATCTTGAGCTGCGTCAGAGAGCAGTGTTTTCGGCTTTTTGCCTTAAAAAATTGCTTTAAGTATGGCGGAAGGCGGTGAGCTGCAGTCGCTATTGGAGGAAGTGCGGGAGGCGGCTCGGCATCGTGGTGTGGAGTGGGCGAGAAGAAGTTTGTCGGAGGAGCTGGCGGCGAAGTCGGAAGTGGGAGCTTGGCCTGTCAGGATTTCTAGGCCTCCGGAGCGGTTCAGTCCGGGAGGAGAATCCAGCGGTGGATCAGCGTCTGAGAGGTTGAGGTTGGAGGCAGTGAGAGGCCGAGGACGGTTGGTCCGGCGGATGTTGGCTGGAGGTGACGCAGTTGGGACTGAGGCTGGCGTGAGCGTTTCCAGAAGTGTGGAAGGTAGGAGCTCGAGGCCTGTATCGGGGGCTAAGGAGCCTTCTGGTCGGAGGGGTGGTGTGGTGAGCGCTACCAGGAGAGAAGGAGTGCGGAGGTCGAGGAGTTCCTCGGGTAGAAGAAAAGTTTGGTGGTCCACCAGGGGTCCCAGAGGTGGAGCGATGGCTGTCTCGGGGACGGATGTTTCGGCGGTAAGGCAGTTGGTGGATGGGTGTGGATGATGGTGTGGCACAGGGTGATGGTGTGCGGGATGAGGTCACTCAGGAGCTCGAAGTAAATTGGTGTTCAGATGGTGGAGGTGAAGTGGCTCCGGATTTTGGTGTGGTGGAGCAAGATAATGATTATGGTACTTCGGGTTCTGAGGCTCACCGCACAAATGTTTTTTCGTCCACAGTTCCGATGGTTCGGGAGCGGAGTCCATAGCCGTTGGTGGTTTCCAGGCTGGTGGAGTCGGTGGAATTGGAGTGAGGGGTTCGGAGAGTGTGGCACAGGAGGTTCCAGGAAGTTCGGCTGGACCTAGTGTGGCGACAGGTAATGGAAGTGGAGGTGATATGAGTTCTTTCATGTCTTTTTTACAGGGGGCCTTTAAAGCTTGGTTGGTTTCAAAAGGGGGTGTGAGCCAGGGAATTGATTTGGCTCAAGCATGGAAGGGTGCAGGTGGGAGAGTTGGTGGAGCTCTTTGTGGTGAAGCTCTGGCTTCAATAGGACCGAGTGGTGTGTCGGGTTCACTCGGTGAGTCCGCAGGGGTGGCGGATGTGTCCAGGAGGAATGCTTACGTGTCATTTTCTGGTCCTTTGGGATTTCATTTGAAACAAGAGGTTAAAGAAGGCATTGGCGGGGAGAGTATGTGGAGTTTTTGTCCCTGCTTCCTTTGGATGAGGTGGCAGGGGTTAAGGATGATTCGTCTAAGGAAGGTTTAAAGGAGAAAGAGGAAAGGAAAAAGAGGTATCGGAGGATTCCTAAGTCGTTTGGGAATTGGCTCCGGGCCTTTTGTATTTTGGCAAGTGTGTTTGGGGAGAAGAACCCACAGCATTGTTCGGCTCTTTTTTGTTATGTGGATGGGATTTGGGAGGTTTATCGGATTTATGGTGGTTGGGCGTGGTGGAAATATGATGAGCAGTTTAGGCAACGTTTGGTGCCTCACCCAGGGATGGGGGGGATCAGATGGACATTACGCTGTGGTTGCGTCTGATGGGGGCTCAGAAGGCTTTGCCCTTTCCAGGGGGCGCCGGTGGGGGAGGGGTCAGTTCTCCACCGGCAGGTGTTAATAAGGGATTTTGCTGGCAGTTTAACGAGGGTCAGTGCAAGTTTGGTAATGGGTGCAGGTTCAAGCAGGAATGTTCAAATTGTGGAGGAATGATGATATTGGTGAGGAGTTGGCCTCGGTGTCGTACGTGTCATTTGATTCCGCGGTCAGTTTGGTCCGTGATGCAGGAAAGGGGGGCTTTGATGGCTAAGGTGGATATTGAGTCGGCTTTTCGGCTATTATCTATTCATCCTTCGTGTCATCATCTTCTGTGATTTTTGGTTTGAAGGCGAATTTTATGTGGATCTATGTTTGCCTATGGGTTGTTCCATTTCCTGTTCCTTTTTTGAGTGTTTCTGTACATTTTTGGAATGGGTGGGTCGTGAAGTGGCAGGGTCGGCTAATTTGACACATTATTTGGATGATTTTCTGTGCGTGGGTAGGGAAGGGACAAGAGAGTGTCTGCACATTCTTCGGTCTTTTCAGTGGGTGGCACACCGTTTTGGTATTCCTTTGACTTTTGATAAAACAGAAGGTCCGGCGTCAGTCATCACTTTTTTGGGGATTGATATTGATTCGGTTAAGGGTGAGTGTCGTCTATCTTTGGAGAAAGTGGCGGAAGTTTTGAGGCAAGTGGAAGGGGCCCTGTCTGTTAGGAAATTGCAGTTGAGAGAGCTGCAATCACTGATTGGTCGTTTGAATTTTGCTGCAGGGTCATTCCGGTTGGAAGAGTCTTTTTGCGCGGATTGGCTTTGGCGACACGGGGTATTCGGGAAGGTCATCATTTTGTTAGAATATCTGGTGCCATGAAGGAAGATTTGGAGGTGTGGAGATCCTTTTTGGTTTTGTTTAATGGGTGGCCATATTCACCTCGAAAGAAGTTTTGGCAAGGGAACTGGAATTTTTCACGGACGCCTCAGTGGTGTTGATTTTGGAGTATACTTTGGGGGGCGTTGGTGTGCTTCTCGTTGGCCTGATCGTTGGTTAGCATCTACTTTGGTGCGGAATTTAGCATTTTTGGAGTTGTTTCCATTAGTGGTGGCCTTGGAGCTGTGGCGAGGTGCTCTGGAGGGGAGAAGGATTCTGTTCAGTTCTGACAACATGGCGGTGGTGTTGGCGGTTAATTCTTTGTCGGCTTCATCATTGCCAGTCATCAGATTGCTGAAGAGGTTTGCATTGCTTTGTCTTAAATTTAATGTTTTATGCAAGGCACGTCATGTTCTGGGTCGCCTTAACTCAGTGGCGGATGCTTTGTCTCATTTACAGTGGGACAGGTTTCGTTCTCTGGCTCCGTTGGCAGAGGAGGTGGGCACCCCTTGTCCGGAGGGCCTTTGGCAGCTATGCTCGGAATTTTTGGAAGATGGGTGAGAGGTTCTTTGTCGGAGTCCTCTTGGAAGGGTTACTCGCGAGTTTGGAGGGATTGGGATGCATTGGCTGTACGGTTCAGGTATGTTTCGGTGGGTGAATCGGATGAGGAGAGTATGCTTAGGGCATACCTCATTCGGTTATTCGAATCAGGGACATCTCCAGGGTGGTACGGCAGTCATTGGCCGCCTTGGCTTTCCTTTTCCAGGTATCGGGAAAAAGAGATGTTAAAAAGGATTTTGTTATCAGGTTCGAGTGCGTGAGCTGGTGTGCAATTCTAGGAGAGGAGGTGGTGGTTTGGGGGCTGATGCGGTTTGGTTGAGAGTTAAGGAAATTGTTATTTGGGTTTCTAACTCCAAGACGGATCAGTTGGGTAGGGGGCGTAGAGTTGGTTTATCCAGTGTGGATAACTGCGTGGTTTGTGCAGTGAAGAATGTTAAGGAATTTTTGGAGGTACGGGTGGAGTCTGGAGTGGCCTTTTTATGTCACGCGACGGGTCGGCTTTATCGAGGTATCAGTTTGTTACCATTTTTAAGAAGGGTTTGTTGAGTTTAGCGAGAAATCCGGAGGAATTTGGTTCTCATTCCTTTTGTATTGGGGCAGCAACAGAAGCTTCAAGGTTGGGTTTGTCGGCAGTGGAAATTCAAGAATTGGGAAGATGGAACTCGAGGGCTTTTCAGTCCTACGTGCGTCCAGGTTTGGTGTTATGAATTTTGGAAACACTTGTTAATGCTGGGAGGCTATGTGGAGAAAAGTTTGCTATATGATCTGTTTTTTTTTTTTAAAAGTGAAAAACATAACAGAAGAAAGAAACGAATGTATCCGACTTATACATGGAATATGGATTTATACCTTTTATATGGAACATATATATTTATTCTATTTTATCTTTGTATATTTGTTTGTTGTTTGTGGAGGAGTGTGGGGGTTGGAGGATTTTCAGGCGAGGAGTATGGTTATTGTTTCTGTTATGTTTTCTTTGCAGGTATGGACATCGTTTATTTGGTGGGGTGTGTGGTGGTTTGGCAGGGAGTTTTTTCTTTTTTCGGAGTATTTTGTGTGGTGGATATGTTGGTAATTTGTTTTTGTTGTTTGCAGATCCTTCGAGAGTTGTATGGATCGTTGGAGACTCGTTTGTTTTTGGGCGAGGAGAAGGTTGTTGGTGCGAACATCTGGAGTACAGATGGGTTTGCATGGGTCGGCAACACGGGTACGTTGGTTCGGAATCCGTGGACTCCTATGGGAGGAGTTTAAGCCGACGATTTTGGGTGCCCTTAGGCACGGTGAAGTTCCCCATGTGCTGGTGGTACACATGGGAGGGAATGATTTGGGTGTGGTCCCTCTTGCTGTGCTGCTGGAGCAGATGCAGGTGGATCTGCGGCAGTTGAGGGATTTGGGAGTGGTCCCTCATGGAAAGCTGCTGGAGCAGATGAGAGCGGATCTGCGGCAGCTGAGGGATTTGGGATTGGTCCCTCACGGAAAGTTGCTGTAGCAGATGAAGCGGATCTGCGGCAGCTGAGGGATTTGGGAGCGGTCCTTCATGGAAAGCTGCTAGAGCAGATGAGAGTGGATCTGTGGCAGCTGAGGGAGTGGTCGCCATGGATGGTGGTGGTGTGGTCGGAGATGTTGCCAAGGATGGTGTGGAGGCAGACGGAGAATGAGGAGGCGGTGTGGAGGCAGGCGGAGAATGAGGAGGCGGTGCAGCTATGCCGGATCAAGGTGAATCGCTGTATGGGAAGGTTTGTGAGGCAGATGGATGGTGTGGTGGTGCGGCATTTACCCTTTGAAGAGGGGAATGCGTCGTGTTATTTTATGGAGGATGGCGTTCACCTGTAATATGTGGGCAAGGATCTGTTCATCCTGGCACTCAAGGAAGGGATTGAAGAAGCCCTGTTTTTTCTTGGTGGGGGAGCTCTCCCATAAGGGGGTTATGTGAGGAGCTCTTGGCGGGGGCTTGTAGGCAGTGCTGGTTGGGGTTCCTTTTATTTAGGCTAATTTTGGTCAGATGGGTGGAAGTTGGGAGGTTTTTGTGGTTGGTTGGTTTGGAGGTGTGTGGTGGTTGTGGGGGAGTCCTCTTTCAGCACTGTGTTATTGTTTTATATTTTGTTATGGGAATTTTTATGTCATGGTGGTGGGTTTATTGTGTGGAGTTTTAGCTGTGGCCTATATGTAATAAATATAGATATTATTCCACAGTTATGTGTCGTGTATTTTTGAGTATTTATTGTCTCCCTGCGTACGACTCGGTCATCAGTAGGCGACTTAATGGATTTTCAGCCACGGAAATAGAGGGAATATGTGAAATCTTTCTTTAAACCAGATTTTTTAAATTGCCATGTTTAAAAGCACAAATCTTTATTATGCTGGACAAATATAAATGTTTGGAGTGTTTTAAAGGCCCAATTTTTTAAGACAAGCAGCATTTTTCGAATATCGATTGTGGCCAAAATATTTTAATTGGAACACCCTATATGTCGAAAAAACATTCGATGAAAGCAGCCGATATTTTTTCCAAAAAAATGTCTGATAGAATTAACATGCAGGGTTATTCAGAGAAAGGTGAAACTCTGGAGAAAGTTTGGAGAAGTGAAAATTCTAGGTCAAAATACTTCTACAAAAGTTCTCCAGAGTTTCACCTTTCTCTAAATAACCCTGTAAGAGTCCTCAGTCGGTTGTGGGAGAAAGAGCAGGATAATGTCACATACTTCTCTAAATCGAAAACTTAATGAGACCTAGTCGTGGTTAGGCAGTGCCCTGGAAACATAGGTGACATGAGCATCATAGAATCTGAGAATAAAATAAAAATAATGGAGAAAGGGAACAGGAATGGCTGGGGTATGAGGGATCCAAAATATGGAGGTCACCATAAAATGGGGTGATTTACAGCTAAGATTGTCCCTTTTGTATAGATTTTAAGGGCATCAACTCCACCACTACCAAAGTAGTGACAGCACCTGGTGATTTTATGGAAAACCATTTTTAACCATAGTAGAAATGTACTGGTGCCACTAATGTAATTTTTTTATTATCAGTAAACGCTATTTGAGCCTTTGCTGTAGCTCTACTACATGTACATTCCTTGAAGGAATAACAGATCTCAAAGCTTTTCAATCAATTTCAACACAACGGCTGTCATGCCCAATGTGTTGAAACTTTAGGGGCATGTTCTTGAGCCCCTTTGCAAAGTAAACACATTTGCAATATACAACATTCCTTTGCATTGTTCAGAATAAGACCAGATTGCAGATGCTCAATTTTGTGGTTCTATAGGAGCTTTTGAAGATTGAGTATACTCGATCACAGTAGTGAAGGGTTTAATACGTTTAATAGTTCCAGAGCTGTTACATGATATTACATAGAATACTGCTCTGATTTTTTATGTGGCACTTTGGAGAAAGAAAACACATGAACCTGGCTCAATCAGAACAGAAGATCCTGGCCATGAGCTGCAAGGTAGCATTTATAGTACTTTATAGAAGGTGCTCTGCCATGTGGACCATGAGCTTGCAATTTAAAGGTAATAAAGAGAAGCTTAGGTACTTGAGGGATGAGCGGAGGTAGCAGTAAATTGTAAACCACAGAAATAGTAAATTAATTGAACCGTGTTTTCACAACATGATGCTATGATCTTGTATTAGTGCTGTTCATCATGCTATTTCTATTCAACAACTACACGGATAGTCAGATACTGTGTTTTGTGTCCGAAAATACGTGCCAGATTTTCATATCTGCCTTTATTATGTACTTAGCTATTATTACAAAAAAGACATTAAATAAAGAAAAGTGGGTGGGATAAGATATTAACTACAAGCTGGCGTAATCTAGACTAAACAGCCTTAATCTTTATGCTGGAAGCCGAAATTATTTTTATAGAGGGAAGATTTAATATACGAGATCTTACGGCTGACTAAGATAATAAATATGATAAATGATTTATACTGTGATAATTAAAAAAAGAGTATATATATTATATTATATATTCACTTTATAAAACATTCACAGGGTAATTCAAAGAGATCCAAATGGCTGGAGAAAGGTAACCAAACGCTGAAAATCAGTGTTCGGTTACCTTTCTTGGCCATTCGGCTATCCAGAGAGTAGGCAATTCGCCAAATCCTGGCGAATTGCCTGCACATACGGTTTCTGTTCGGTGCCTGTTCGAGGGCAGTGAAAACCCCATAAAAAAGCACTGCTTCGGCTATTCAGAGAACACAAACCAGCAGTGAAAGGTTCCCGAAATGCCCTGCTGTTCGGTGGTTTCATGCGACAAATTTATTCAGGAGAATCCCATAGGCTTCAATGTTAAAAATATCCCCGTTTTAATACAATATCTAATAAACTGTTCCTTATAAAATTCTGCAGTAAAGAGTCTCTTTATTTATAGATTTTTTTGGATATTTTAAGCATTTTTCTGGATATTTTTTTTTTAAAAAAGTCCGATTTTTTTTTGTTTTTTAAGTTTACTTATTTTTTCTGTAACAATCCTTTTTATTATCATTCATTGGATCATATGTAAATTTCAGACATTTTCGCTCAGTAGTTTCTTTGCAAAAAGCGTTTCACTTTTCAAACATTCAAGCAAACTGTTTTCCTAATTTATTTACTTCACTCGTCTCCGGTGTTGTCTTTTTCCGGAGGCTGCGCTGCTTGTGATTGGCTCCTGCTCCGGTTTTTCTGTCATTTTCGGCGGGTTAATCCAGATGTTTTTGCGGGTTTTCAGCGTGCATTCGCCGGGTTTCGCGGTTAGTTTTTGTTGGGTTTGCGGCAGCCTTTCCCTGTAATTCTGGGACCCTGTGGTGCTTGCTGAATACACCGCAGGGTCGACGAATGGGATCGGCAAAACGATCCGAAATGAAGAGAACGAAAAGTCACCAAACGTGCGGTGACTTTTCGATTCTTTTTGAATTACCCTGTCAGTTCATGCTTAAGTACGGGTCACAATATACATAATATGCATTTTGTTTCATTGAACAACAGTAGCTGAGAATCCAATTGCCTGCAATTCGCTGGAAAGCAAAGTGTAACGGAAGCTTCCTCCACCTCGATACCCTCGATAACAAAAAGAACATCTGACAGACCAAGTTGCTTAAATTGCTGTTGGGGGTGTAATTATTAGTCACAAACTGTACACATAATGGATCTAGACTTGTGTGCCGACTAACTCCGGTACTCCTGAATGAGGTCTGCACTTGGTTAGTCTGCTATTAGGGGGGAATGTAACAGAAGCCCCCTCCACTATGATACCATTAATGTCCATAGGATGTCTGACAGATCAAGTGGCATACAAGGGTTAATGTTGTTATATGTATTGGTGTCTGAAGACCTATTGGGCCCTATCACCTGGTGTGAGCTGAAACGCCGACGCTAACGAAAAAAATCTAGGGCAAATAACTAAAACGACCCACCAACAGATCATTCCTTAAAATTGCCTGTTAATTGCTTGTTACATTTGGGCAAGGACCTGTTTTTGTTGTGTCTTTTTGCAGTTACACCAGGGTTGAGCAGTAGGTAAAATTTTGCAATTAGCGTCCGCCTAAAAAATAGCAGAGTCTCCAAGCGATATGTTGGTTACAATAGCATAAGTGCTCTCTAATGCTGTCCATGTTAAGTATAGAATGCGGTAAGTGCAGTAAACTCGCACTACAGATCGCAAATTACCACACGCTAAGTGATTTTTCCTGTTTCTAGCGGGAGGCAAGCGATCTGTCGATCAGGTGCTAGACTAATTTTACCTGGTGCTAGCGCAAAAACATGCTGGTGCTAGGGTTAGCTCACACCAGGTGATAGGGCCCATTGTGTTTTAGGAGTTTAGTTTATGTAAGTCATTCTTTTAAGAACAATTGTTATTGCTGCCTATCCTTGTCTGTGTAATTGTTTGTCCTAGTTTGATTTGATGTTGATTATCTGATAATCCTGTCTATTGTATCATGATAAAAGTTTCTGGGCCACATTACAAGTTGTTAGTGTGAGTTTTATTGCTGTGGAGCTCTGTGATACAGTAATGTGCGGTGTATATGAATGTATCACAGAGCTCCACAGCAATAACACTCACAGTAATGTGCAGTGTGTATGAGTGTTAGTTTTATTGCTACCTACCTGGTGTTTAGGGGATATATGGCTGTGTGTGTAAATGCATGTATTTGTCTTTAAACAGGCTGCTGTGTGTAAAGTTCTGCACCTGTGTCCTTGTCGCAGTTCGACTTGGCCCCCTAGCCCTGCATCCAAAGGGCTGGTATTGCTCTTAGAATCGCCATGGTATCTGCTGTCTGCACTCCACAAAGTAAGAATGACAGCAAGCGTCTTGGCAGCATCATGAGGTACAGGTACAAAACTAAATATTTATGCAGCAAGAGGTTAAATGGGCACCATGGTCAAATTTTACCCTCTTTTTCCCCTTTGCTGCTGACGACGTGCTGAGTGCATCCTCTGGTTTCATGTTTGTGTGCAGAGGATGTACTTGGCACGTCGTTGAAGTGATGTGGTACGCTCATACACACCGCACATTACACTATCACAGAGCTGCACAGCAAAAGAAGTATATGAGTGCATAACAACTCACCAGAATAATAACAGCCACTTTAATCTTTTTGTAGGAGTGGGGGGCCTTTTACTGCATGTCCTGGTCACCATGCAGGGATGTCCCAAAAGCTCACAATCAAGAAAGCCCCTGATTTACCCCGGAGGGAGTAGCACAGAGGGTGCAGGGCCTCTTTCCCCCCTAGGTTTGCTGCACCACGGGCCTATGGCTTGTGCTTGCCCCCTGGGCCAAAAGTTGCCAGTCAGCCCCTGGGAGTAGGGCAACAAGCAGATGGACGGGACAGGAACTGGAGTCTATGGAGGCAGGAGACAGATGGATCCTGCAGACCTTGGACTAAGAAGGTGACTGGATACTGCAGACGTAAAGGTATAAGACAGGTGGATACTGCAGACTTGACGGTTGAAGACAAAGGATACTGCAGACCTTGGACTCAGGAGACAACTGGATACTGCAGACTTGAAAGTAGAGGACAGGTGGATACTGCAGACCTTGGTCTCAGGAGACAACTGGATACTGCAGACTTGAAGGTAGAAGACAAAGGATACTGTGATCACAACACACAGGGCCTGGAAGAAGGTCACCCCAACAGGTAGAATCCTGATTCAATGCAAAGGCATTTGCTTACTGGTGCACCACCCTAAAATAGGAAGGAAAAGAATCCTCTGCAGGGCAGGAGTGGTATCACCTGTGGATCCCAAACATGAAAAAAGACCTGAGATGGAAAAAGGGCATGGCTCCCACACAGGGCAAGAGAAGGAAATATCAGGAATGGATGAACATCCCAGTGGTGTCAGCTGGGAGACAGGGCCAATTTCCTGTCACTTTCTGTGTCTGGTGTTTGGGGAGAGATACCAAGAATTACACAGCAATCCCTCAAGTTCTGGCTGAGGTTTGTGTAGAAAGGAAAGCTGCTGCAGATCTTCTTGACCTAGGGAGAAGGGACGGATGCTGTAACAGTTTGGGGTATGGTCCTCAAGCTGGAGACCAGGCACCCACAGTCCCCTTTACATTCTGATAGCAGCAGTGGGATTTCCCTTTTCGAAATTACAAAATGACAGCAGAGATACATCAGGAACTAAGAACAGAAGGCAAGTGATTGATGAGACACCAATGAATGGAGAGCAACTTCACTAAGAGAGTGAGAGAACATCTTGAAAGGTATGGTCCGAATCCCAGCCATACATTTATCACAGAAGTGATGGCAGAAGTCACCAAATTAAAGAGAGAGGAGAGAAAAATAGCCTATTAAACCCAAGTGTTGGAGATGGAGTATCAAATCTGGATGATGGAGATTGAGCACAGAGCGAAAGGACCTCTGTCCTCACGGAGTAATGATGGCAGCAGAATCCTTTGGATGTGAGAAAAAACAGTCCATGAGCACTTGCAGGAGAGTGAGAGTCACAGTACCCTGCATTGGATTGATCAGGAGGACAGTTTTACCCATGAAGGTGAAGGGTCTGGGTTCATATCTCACAACCAAAGATGATCTGAGGACATTGAGGGTATCACTATCAAGGTGGTTGGAGCTTCTGTTACACATATTTTATCAGGGTATCAACTCAAGTCGAAAAGGGCATTTAGAAAAGTCGATAAGGACAGTTAGACATGCCAGTGCAGTCCTAGTAATTACCATTTGTATTGGAACAGGCACTCATAGTGCATTTCAGACAAATCCAAGTCCGAGTAAACAGTGGCGTAGCGTGGGTTGTCAGCGCCCGGGGCCAGCCAAGAATTGTGCGCCCCCCCCCCCCACCTGTGGACACGTTATCGATATTGCCCCAGCTCACACATGGATTTGCCCCAGCTCATGGATTTGCCCCCAGCTCATGGATTTGCCCAGCTCATGGATTTGCCCCAGCTCACACATGGATTTGCCTCAGCTCACACATGGATTTGCCCCAGCTCACACATGGATTTGCCCAGCTCATGGATTTGCCCCAGCTCATGGATTTGCCCCCAGCTCATGGATTTGCCCCAGCTCATGGATTTGCCCCCAGCTCATGGATTTGCCCCAGCTCATGGATTTGCCCCCAGCTCATGGATTTGCCCAGCTCATGGATTTGCCCCCAGCTCATGGATTTGCCCAGCTCATGGATTTGCCCCAGCCCACACATGGATTTGCCCCAGCTCACACATGGATTT
Source organism: Leptobrachium leishanense (assembly GCA_009667805.1). Taxonomy (NCBI): domain Eukaryota; kingdom Metazoa; phylum Chordata; class Amphibia; order Anura; family Megophryidae; genus Leptobrachium; species Leptobrachium leishanense. The sequence goes on along the minus strand of CM019071.1, from coordinate 113,812,683 downwards.
GCCCCAGCTCACACATGGATTTGCCCCAGCTCACACATGGATTTGCCCAGCTCATGGATTTGCCCCAGCTCATGGATTTGCCCCAGCTCATGGATTTGCCCCCAGCTCATGGATTTGCCCCAGCTCATGGATTTGCCCCCAGCTCATGGATTTGCCCAGCTCATGGATTTGCCCCCAGCTCATGGATTTGCCCCCAGCTCATGGATTTGCCCAGCTCATGGATTTGCCCGAGCTCACACATGGATTTGCCCCAGCTCACACATGGATTTGCCCCCAGCTCACACATGGATTTGCCCCAGCTCACACATGGATTTGCCCCCAGCTCACACATGGATTTGCCCCCAGCTCATGGATTTGCCCCAGCTCATGGATTTGCCCAGCTCATGGATTTGCCCCAGCTCATGGATTTGCCCCAGCTCACACATGGATTTGCCCCAGCTCATGGATTTGCCCCAGTTTACACATGGATTTGCCCAGCTCTCACCTGGATATTGCTCCAGCTCCGGCAGGGGTTGAGGGGACCCAGATGCCGGGCAGCGCGGGAGTGCCTGCCCGGTCCTGAAGAGTCCGTCCTGTTGAAGGTGATGCGGCTGCGTGCGTGCGCAGGTCACGCGGTCCGGCCAGTCAGGTGGTATAGAGACTCAGTACCACCTGATTAGCCGGACCACGTGACCGGCTGCGCCTGCACGCAGCCGCTTCCCTTTAACAGGACGGACTCTTCAGGACCGGGCAGGCACTCTCGCGCTGCCCGGCATCTGGGTCCCCTCAACCCCCGGGCCAGTTTTAGGGGCGCAAATGCGCCCCTAACAAAACTGCGCCCGGGGCCACGGCCCCCCCAGCCCCCCCCACGCTACGCCACTGCGAGTAAACAACATACAATTACTGCTAGTCAAGTCCATGATGATTAGAGCACCTGCAGTTGATCTAATATATCACTCCCAAGGCAGAAGCAATGACTGGCATTACGGAGTTGGATGCTTCAACATACATTTAACCAGAGGACTCCTCCTTAAAACAAGTCTGTTCACAATAGATGGTGCACTGATATACTTTTGGATCCAGGAGGACCCAACCCCCAGAAGGCTTAGACACTTTCAAGTGGATTAAAGTGTGGTCCCAACAGCCTAGGAAAACCGAGAGGAGAGGTGCCACAGTCTCGTACCGTACTATGACCACTTAAATGGTTATGTTGACTACAGTGTACCTTTACTTCCTGGATTCGGGAGCCATGTGCAGGTGATCTATTTGGGATTTGGATTACAGTGTACCTTTAATGACACTAACGATATACAGTGAGACTGGGGATATTTAATGTGGAAACTAACAGGGTTATTCAAAGAGCTCCGAATTGTGGCCGAAAGGTAACCGAACAGTGAAATTCAGCGTACGCTTACCTTTCCTGGCCATTCGGCTATTCAGAGAGCAGGCAGTTCGCCAAATGTTGGTGAATTGCCTGCACATACGGTGCCTGTTCGGTGTCTGTTCGAGGGCAGTGAAACCCCCATAGTGAAGCAATGCTTTGTCTATTCAGAGAACAAAAACCAGCAGTGAAAAGTTGCCTAATTGCCCTGCTGTTCGGCGGTTTCTTGCGGCAGATTTATTCAGGCGAATCCCATAGGCTTCAATGTTAAAAATATTCCCGTTTTAATTCAATATCTAATAAAATGTTGATTGTAATATTCTGCAGTATAAAGACTCTTTATTTACAGATTATTTTTAAGATCTTTTAGGTATTTTTCGGGATTTATTGGCGAATTTTTTTTCCGGTTTTTTAAATCGTTTTTTCATTCATTGGATTTTATATGTAAATTTCAGACATTTTCGTTCTGTAGTTTCTTTGGAAACAGCGTTTCACTTTTCAAACATTCAAGCTTACTGTTTTTTTTTCTTCACTCCATTCGTCAGTGTGTCTGCATTTTCCGGCGGCTGCTCTGCGCTGTGAGCGGCGACTGCTCAGGTTTCTTCGGCGTGTTCGGCGGGGTTAATCCAGATGTTTTTGCGGGTTAAGGTGTGAGTTCACTGGGTTTTGCCGTGAGTGTTCGTCAGGTTTGCGTCGACTTTTCCCTACACTATGGCGGCACTGTGGTGCTTGCTGAATACACTGCAGGGTCGCCGATGCCAAATCGCACCGAATTGAAGAGAACGAAAAGTCACTGAACATGCGGTGACTTTTCGATTCTCTTTGAATAACCCTGTATGTTTAGGTGCCACAATTTGTTGAAAATAGGAATTTGAAAAATGACAGCAACACGCTCCTTTCATTGCTGTTCGGGATTAATTAATTTTGAAGCAATTTTGTCCAGGAACATGCTTTTAGGTGTATCGCGTGCCTAACTTTTTGCTTATGACATTATGATTTTCTTATTTTAATTTCATTAATGTTTAAAACAGCACAATTGAGTAAGCTGATATAATGAGCATGTCTTGATTTTTCTCTATAAGAAACACAATTCATCTTTTCAAATAAATCTATAAACATATTCTGTCTCACATAGAACTCTTTAACATTCTAACATAAACATATGTTGGCATTGGTTCAGCCATCTGTTTTTCCCAATAAGAATATGGTGCTTACAGTAATATTATTGAACCTCACTTTTGGAAAGGGAACTCAACTTGTTGCTTCCACATGTCTCATTAAATCAATCAGTGGAAACAGATAGCGTGGAAATATATGCAAAGCTGCCATAAAGACTCAGCTCTTGGAATTATCCAAATGGTTTATTTCAGCTGGAACTCATATGCGATGTTCATTCATAAAAAGAACATAATTTCATACAGTAAAAGGATGTTCCACAAAAATGAAAGAAAAACTATTTGGACACAACAAAGATCTCACAGGTACTCTGGCTGGACATCTACCCTTAGTAGTGGCAAGTGAAATTTATACACCACCATACATTTTAATTCCTATTACCCCAATATAACTAATCTACTTTTTTAGTTACGATTTTTTTAAAATTTAGTTTAGTTTTATGCTTTTCTGTTAATTCCTTATTAAGTTCTAAGCTTTCATATGAATTTAAAAAAAATAAAGAAAAAATTAAAGTGCAACAATACCTGTCTCATTTACCCTTCCCCACATGAATCTTAACCCTTTCACTGCTGATGACGTGTGGGACACGTCTTCATTGATGCACGTTACATGCTGAGGATGTGCCCCACACATCATCAGCTGTGCGGGACCCCCGGCGGAGATACTCACATCTCTGTCCGGGGTCCCGCGGTGTTCTGACTTCAGCGTCCTCAGATGCTGAAGTCAAGCTCCTCCCGGCGTAAATGACGTCATCGCGCCATGCGCGATGACGTCATTTCCAGGCGACCCCCCCGGCAATGCCGGGAGATAGCCTGGAAGGGAAGGGGATCCGTTCGGATCCCTCTCCCTCCCGATCGGGAAGGAGCAGCGCTAAAAGCCAGGCACTTCTTAAAAGGGGAGAGTCTCCCTTTTAAGCGGTGCCTGGCTTTAACCCCTCAAGTGCCGGGTTACACTTCAGCGCCTTGCGGCGCCGAAGTGCAGCCTATCTCCGGTGGGGGTCGCCATCTTGGATGGCGGCTCCACCCCTTGGTCTCCCCTCGCTGCCTGACGTCATCACGCATAGCGTGATGACGTCAGATAGCCGGGGAACCCCTAGCTGCCGGGGGATTTCCCAAGGAAATCCCCTGGTGGAGATAGGGGGTTCTTGTTAACCCCGATATCTCCAGAACCGCAGCTAGGGTGTCATGGAGGGCGTCATTTGAAAGGCCTGAGCATGGCCTTTCGAATGATACCCAACATGACTAGGTACAAAGTAAAAAAATAAATAAATAAATAATAAAAATAATAAATAAATTTATTGGGGGTTTTTTGTGTGTTGTTTTTATTGATGCAGCAATATTGTTCACATTTCAATTATAATGTGAACAATGATGCTGCACTAATGATTTTTTTCTATGGGGTGCGTTTTCTAAAAATCACGTAATTCCCCCCACAAAATATAACAAGTCCCCATTTCAAATTTTTGTACAAGCACACCCCGTAGAAAACATAACCGCAAACGCTCATGTGATAAAATGTGAAAAAAAAACCTTTACACACTGCAGATGATTAAAACTTCAATGTTTATTGTATTTTTTGTTATAATATATAGCCAGGACATGACGTATGTCACGGAATGGACCTGAGCGCTCCTTCCAGCGAGCCGCGTGACTAAAAAACTCAGTTTTAAAGATCATTTTTTCCTTTTATATTTCGGTTGTGCGTTAAAGTGTATGGACATTTTATTTCATGTCTAGATGTGGTTTTACTGGTGTGGTTTTTATTAGAGTGTGATGTATTAACATGTATCCTGTATTGTATGAGGGCATTTAAGTCTGGACATGTCTGAGGGCATTCAAGTCTGGACATGTCTTTGTGTTGTGTGTATAAAAGGATCTGCCCAAACTTTGTAATAAATCACTTTCTGTTTTGAAGTCATACAGCTTTGTCTGGTGAGTTCTTCCAGGGAATATCACATTGCACCTAGAAGGCACTCAGCGGCCATCCACATCACGTCTATCCCAGGAAAAGGAGCCTCAAGTCAGCCCAGCAGCCACCTCCACACCAACAAGAGGTCGGTAGATCAGGCTGCTCGAGACGCCGAGTGCCGAGCCACTCGGTAGTCGGGCCGTACGCCATCAAGGGGGTCAGATAGGAGCAGGACCGCAGGCGGACACTCCATCCCGTCACAACGTATACATATAAAAATGATATATTATGAATCCACGGAGTCTGCCGGAAAGAACGATATATAATATGCCTGGGTCATTTATTAAAATGTGGCTTTAAATCGCGTTTAAACATGATGAGCAAAAGCGGTAAAAATGAGCTCAGCACACAGTGGTGAAATGCCTCAGCAGTGAAGGGGTTAATAATCCCGGGCCAATATTCCAAAATTGGTGCTAACTCAACCAGAGCTGTTGTAAACTTGATGGGCCTATTACAAAGTTATCTGAGTGCTGACGCTAGTGTTATCTTATGTGTGAACTCTAGCTTAAGTGGCTTTAGCGCATGACGCTCTTTTACATTGTGGATGCTAATGGGTTAAAAAACATTAGCGCATCGGAGATTGCGCTAGCTTCCGTGATCTTACTGTACTATGCGCTTCCTATACTTAACATGGGGAGAGCAAATAGTAATTAGCATTAGGATTACAGTCCGAATGCTAATTATCCACATCAATGTGGTTAACTAAGAAATTAACCAGAGCTAGAAGCTGGTGCTAACTGATTCAGCTTCTGCGGAATCAGTCAGCATCAGTTGAAACCCTTCCAAAAATCAGATACTCACCTCTCATCCTGCGTCAAAAATGGTGGCCCAATTCATCGCTTCTGACCGCCGGGAGAGAGATTCCCTCCGCGAATCATTCTGCGGCCCAGAACGATCTCGCGAGAACAAGATCGCACAGGGCTAAAGGCCCGGCAGCAGAACTCTCAATGGAGTCCTATGGACTCCAGGAGGTGGTACTCGTGGAGGCGCATTAGCGATGCAAAGAGTATCCAGGGGGTTAGCTTTGCTTTAATTACAAGCAGCTGAAGAAGCGCCTGCCCCTTAATATGGTGCTAAACCGGGGATGCTAAGGGGATACCTGCAGGCACATGTTTTGAACCTTAGCGTCCCCGTTTTAGCGTTAGGAATGTAATATGGACCATGACGTGCTTGAAAACTAGAGAAATCTCAATGTATCCTTCCTGGTAAAATCCTTCATAAAATAAATAAAATAAATAAAATAAATATCTCCATAGACTATCAGAGAGTGGTGAAAACCTGGAGAACTGGCAGGAGAAGAGAACAATTTAGAACAAATAGCTGATTTGTAAAGGGAGATAAATGGGTAAATTTTCCTGGTTTGGCTATTTTGACCTAGAATTTTCACTTTTCTAGTCATTCTCCTGAGTTTCACCTTTCTTTGAATAGACCTGTATGAACCCTATTCCCATCTTCACGCTAACATGGGGACACCTATTAGGAAAATGTGCACCTGAAGATTTTCCTGTAGCGACCCCATGTTAATGTGGTATTCCATGGCAGGTGCTAGCTCAGCACCTCGCCCCGGAGCACAGAGCTAACTGCAGTGATACTCCATAGGACTCCATGGAGGGATGCGCATCCGGACCGCAAGCAATGCACAATCTCGTTTTCGTGGAGTGATTGCGGAGAGAGACTGGGAAGTATTTGCTCCCAGTTTCCCTCTGCTCGCGACCAGAAGAAGCGGCGGATCAGGCCACCCTTCTCGCCATGGGATGAGAGGTAAGTATGGGATTTAATGGGGGGGGGGGTTACAGCAGGTGTTAAATGAGTTTGCAAATGCAGAATCATTTAACACCACCTTTTAGGAGGTGCTAACTTTTGGCTCTCTGCATCCCAACGGTAATTTGCGCCTGCACTTTGTAATAACTTACTTATCGAAACACTTATTAATGATTACCCTCCCCATGTTCGATATAGGATGCTCCAAGTACAGTAAGCTTGCGCAAGTTGGGAGGCGCTAATTGATTTCACCCCATTCTAGCATCAGGAATGGAATATGAATGCCAGACGTTGAACTTACTTCTCCTAGCGCTAACAATTACATATCGAGACGCTACATTAGCACCAACTATGGAATAGAGCCCTATAATGGCTCTGGTAAGGTTACAACTAGACATGTGCACAGCACAAAATTTCATTTTGAACTAATGGATTAGTCCTAAAATGCAATTTATTTAGTTGCTATAGAAATTCGTTTTCAGTTCTTTAGTATGAAAACTAATTTCATTCACCCAAAAACCAGTGGATACAATTACTATTGTAGTGGCTTCTCAGAGGGCTGAGATCGCTGCTTGTTACAGTATCTCTAACTCTCAGCACAATGTGTCAGGCAAAGCTGTTACAGTAACTGACTGCTGCTCATCACAGTGCTCAGAGTTTCAGTAAAACTAATAAAAATATTATTTACATATAAGAGGTTAGAACAATATTATTTCCTTGTTTTACTGAAACTCTGAGCACTGTTACAGTCAGTTACTGTAACAGCTGAGCCTGATACATTGTACTGAGATAATATAACAAGCAGCCGATCTCAGCGCTCACAGACACTGATTTAAAGGGCTAAACAAAAACGCTCCTCTCTGTATAATGTTTATAACATCCTCCTACATTAATTAATACCCCTCTCTGTATAATGTATACAACATCCACCTGCATTAATTAATACCCCTCTGTATAATGTATAGAACATCCTCCTGAATTAATGTCCCTCTCTGTATAGAACATCCTCCTCAATTTATAACTTTCTCTGTATAATGTATATAACATCCTCCTGCATCAATACCCCTCTCTGTATAATGTATAGAACATCCTCCTGTATTAATTAATGCCCCTCTCTGTATAGAACATCCTACTGCATTGGCATGTGGAGGGTGCAGAACTTCGGATGTTGCGCTCTTCATTGCTGGTCTCCTTTACTCCTCAATGTAATATCACAAAAAGAACTGAAACTAAAATGTAGTGCATTTTATTTTAGTTTCTTTCGTGTTTTGTACTGAGCAGTTTCGTATCTCTTGAGTCATACGAAAACTAAATTATCTCAAAATTCGGACTAAATCGTTTTAGTACTAAAACGAATGCACATGTCTAGTTACAACAGGTCTGGTTAAGTAGGCACCAACATTGGAATAGGGCCCCTGGTTTATTCTCCTCTCCAATTTGAATTGTATGTATATATGTAGTTATTTGGTTTTGTCCTTGATCTACATTTATTTCCTGTCTCACTTACTTTTTGGATACAATCTTGTACTGGGATTGGATATTGTCTACACTCATGACCTATGTACAGTAAATCTTTAGTGATGTGTGTTACTATTGTATAAAGAAAAAAATATGCGTTTGCAGCAAAAAGTCTCTTTATTTAGGCATTTTTCATTTTTTTTCAATGAAATTTTTAATTCATTTTTTTTTCCATGGCGTTTCTTTTAATCTGTTACAGACCTTTTTATTGCTATTCATAGGACCTTATATATTATTCCCAGGCATTTTCATGCACTCGTTTTGTTTTTTAAAACACATTTTAAAAGCTGTGTTTTTCTTTTTCGTTTACCCCTGTTCGACGGTTTGTCGACTGTTTCCAGTGGCTGTTCGGCGGTCTGTCTGACTGATCGTCGGCTTTTTCTGGATTGATTCAGCAGTTTTGCAGCGGTTTTCCTGATCAATTCGGCATTTTTTTGGATGCATTCGGTGGGTCGATTCGCCGCACTTTTGGGGACCCTGCGGTGAATGCTGAATTCACTGCAGGGTCGGCAAATTTAACTCACCGAAGTCTGGGGAACAAGAGAGCACCGTAATCTCAGTGACATTTCGGTGCTCTATGAATAACCCCTTAAATGTTCTTTTAGTCTGGGGTTTTTTAACCTTGAATTTAAATTTAAGATGTCAGCTTTCTTCAACTTGCTTTTTAGACAATACACCCCACTATAAAACCCATCACTGATTAAATAGCAATAGCAGTCATCTGAAAACCTTTTGATATGTTGTATTGAATTAAAAAATAATAATATGAAATCTTTCCTATTGTCCCTGCAAACGCTGTCAGAAATATCCAACTGTGACTCCTTCAGTTATATGAATAAAGCATTAGATATGTTTGGCCAAGGCAAACAAACTCTCCTATCAATCAAGATCAGGAACATTTACATTGTAAGAGGAATTTTAAAACACTTGTAAATATTTAAAGATATGACCTGCACTGAATTCTAGAGCATCGGTGTTAAATCCGAGTTATTTACTAAAATGAGACTATATATAAAATCCAATGTTTATGTATGGGGTTTGCTACTCGTTAGGAGTCATGCGATTCAAAGCATTGGGCTCTATTCTAATTGGAACTAACCTACGAACAGTGCTTTGCAAATTCACCATAACCGGTAATCGGCAATGGCTATAGTGGCTACTTGTGGTATTCCAAGCATTAGGCATTTAATGCCCTGTGTCACTTCCAGTGATCACTGCATGTGGTGTATACTCTGGGATCCATAGTAGTCCATAAGGTGTTAGAGCAGATTTTCAGGAGTACTTCAGTATTCTTACTGTAGTAAATCTGTAGTAAAAATTAGCGATAAAACCATAGTAAAATAGGTTTTTCAAAATGGATAATGCAAAATAGTGCTCGTCTTGGAATAGCAAGTAGGGAGGTCAGGATTGCATGAATTCAGACTGTAATAACTGAACTTTACCCTATTGGTTTGCTGTTTGTTTTCGTTTCATTTGTGGTCCAGCCAAAAGAAATATCTTAGATTATACGCATCGGGCAGCAGAGCAATTCTCAAAATTAAAGGGGAACTCTATCCAGGCACCATGACCGTTCACTTGCTACGTCTATGTCAAAAGAAGAGGCAGAATCTGATATCTAAAGATGAAGCAGAATATTAGGGTTGGGGTTAAGCCTCATCCTAAAGCAAGAACAATTAGTAGCCTTATTTCTAATCCTAACCCTAACTTTTAAGACTAACCCTAATTTCAAATCCTAATTTCTAACCATAATCCTAATTTCCAGCCATAACCTTTACCCTAATTTCTAACCCTAACCCTAATTTCTAACTCTAACCTTTTCCCTAATTTCCAACCCTAACCCAAATTTCTAACCTTCATTTTTAAAACTAACCCTAATTTCTAACCCTAACCTTTACTTTAATTTCTATCCCTAATTTCTAACCCTCATTATAACTTGTATTTTGAACCCTAACCTTTAGCCTAAATTCTAATCATAACCTTAATTTCTAACCCCAACAAAAACCCTATTTTCTAACCATAAATTAATTTCTAACCCTAATTTCAAATCATCATAACCCTAATTTCTAACCTAGACCCAAATTTCTAACCCTAACCTTAACATGCAACCCTAAATCTACTTTCTATTTGAGAATGACACTCCATTTTGGCCGAGGCATCCAAATTGGACGCCATACACGACATGTACCACAGCACTTCTCCACGTTCAAACCATCCATAAAGACGTGTACGCTGAGTCTAATATTTAGTGTGTTACGTACACATTAATGTGAGCAGCTCCCATCCACGGATATACCCAAAATTCCTTATCCAATTTTCAGCAATAGCGTAGCATTGCTTTCTTATCCAGGACAGGCAGCGGCTTACTTCATATAAAACATATCACCGAACAGGCGCCACTTAAGGATTAACCCTACTATCTTATCCAAATTGGACGCGTCTGATATTGGAGCATGCAGATTTGTCTGTGACCAAATTACAAAGACTTCAAAGACATTTTTTAGTTTTTACTGCATAATTTTATTTATACTTAAGAGCTGCATCTTTCTCATAGGATACCCATAGGAAGTGTCCCTCCACCAACTGCAGTAGCGTTTTGGCACTTTATATTTACTTCTGAGTCAACCCAGGTTACTTTTCTGTTTACTTGTATTTATTACATTGAGTATGCTCGATACTATATTATTTTTATTTCTCAGCATTTTGTCAATAACAGGGTTGTTCGTTTTCTCTTTTCCTTCTCTGGCACATATAAATCAGTTAGACATGCAAACTAAGCGTAGCTCAACAAGTTTGAGCTGGATCATTAGTTATCCAGGAATAACTGACTGTCATCACGTCAGGTATTCTTTCACACTATAAATATTTCTCAAACATTCCACCATTAGATAATAACCAAGAATGTGACAAGCTAATTGTATCAATAATATGTTTATTTAGGAGATGTATGAATGTGTCAAATGAGCCAATTATGACATGGTAAAAATTGTAGTTTAGCTAATCTTGTGCTCGCAGCGTTATTTTACTATTTATTTAAGAGAAGCGTGCTTTTCCCAAATTTTATAAAACAAAAATCACATTTCTGATTAGCCGTGGTTCTTTGAGCTATGCTTGTAACGCTATTATTTTGTCATCTCTCACCATAATGTGCTAATTATGGCTGAATTTGATCTAGACACATATCTAGAATTAATCGAATAAGATTCATCCTACACACTTTATTCTTTTTTTTCCTGAAAAAATCCTTTGTAATTTCGATGTGAGCACACAAGCATCTTACTGATAGCAAAGAATAACAATATGGATTTAAAGTATTTTATTTATTAATAATATTAATATGTAAATGAGGTTTTATCTCTGCTAATGGCCATAATATATTTTCTTTACATTTGCCATTTTAACAAGCATTCATTTAAAAAATGCTAACTATCTACTTATTTGTAGATGCAGGTTAATAAAAAAAGTAATAAAATCATTTTGCGTTATCTTGTAGTTTGATTTGGGTTCTGGGCAAAACAAATCTCTGTTTTGCTCAGATGTGTAGATGTTTTTCGCAATTATTTATATTATTTCTTGTAAATTTGCAGTATGGAGGATTTAAATCTCACCTTTTGTCCTCTGCCTTAATTTTAATATTTGCTAAAATGTAAAACAAAATACTTAAATATTGCAATTGACAATATGTTATTTTTTATTATTATTAAAATGCAGCAGTCAAACAACTTTAACCCCTTCATTGCCAAGGGATTTTCCAAAAGAACATTGTCAGAAAGTAGTGTTTTTTGTAAAATCATTATTAACCCCCCTGGCGGTATTCCCGAGTGTGGCTCGGCGTTAACTTTCACTGCTGAAAGTGGTAACCCCGAGCCACACTCGGGGCTGGATACATTACCTGTCCCTGCACACTCTCACTGACCTTCGCGATCGGTTTCTCCTCTGTGTGAACGTGGCATCCTGCTTCCTGGTTCCCTTCTCGCGAGAAGGGAACCAGGAAGCATGGTCATGATCGACCAGAGGAGAATGTGACTGCGGGGACAGCGAGGGAGTGCAGGGACAGGCAATGTATCCAGCCCCGAGTGAGGCACGGGGTTACCGCTTTCAGCATTGAAAGTTAGCTCCAAGCCACACTAATACCGCTAGGGGGCTGAAATAATTGTAATGAATGTGACATAGAAAATATGTCAGAATCGTAACACCAGAGAGGTTAATTATAAAGTAAGAAATATTTGAGCATAGTTCCATTGAATTTCTTACTGTAAATAACCTATCTGACCAATAGATGACGCCATCTACTGCAAAATTGTTTTACAGCTGCAGCTCGATTTTTTTTTTCTTTTTTCCCCTGCATCGCTTGCTGAATTCCCGATGTCAGGACATTATCAGGTGATTTTACACAGTTTTAGCTCTTTGGGTATTATGCCCACAGGGCTAAAGCTTTGGGGGCACCTTCTGCAGCAGAAAAGCAAACGAAATACCAAACACGAAAGTGAAAAAAGTTTTTTAAAAAAAATAAAAATTAAAAATATATTTAAAAAAAATTATAAAAAAAAAAGGTTTATTTTTTTTTTTATAATTTTTTTTAAATATATTTTTATTTTTATTTTTAATTTTAATTTTTTTTAAAAAACTTTTTTCACTTTCGTGTTTGGTATCGTTGGAATGGCCATGCTCTGGCCGATCCAACCATACCAAACTTTAACCCCTAGCTGCCACGGATTGGGAGATAGGGAGTTCATTGGAACCCCCTATCTCCACCGTTGGTGGCAGTTAGGGGTTAACTCTAGGACTGGCGTCATCGTGCTATGCACGATGACGCCAGTCCTCAGGGGGAGTTCCCGGAGGCTTGGCCGACATCCAAGATGTCGGCCAGCTCCGGGAAAGGATCACGAACCGGCGCTTTTCAGCACCGATTCGCGATCCAGCTCCCCAGGGGTTAATGCCAGGCACCATTTGGAAGGGCAGGCTGTGCCCTTCCGAATGGTGCCTGGGTTAACCCCCGCAACACCGCCGATCGGGAGGGAGAGAGGTCCGAAGGACCTCCCCCCCTCCCTTTCAGGCGCCTCCTCCGCACATGCGGGGGGGCGCCTGAATTAGGTGTCATCGCGCTGCCGCGATGACACCTAATTTCACCGGTGGCGGTTCCGGATGCTGGACTGACATCGAGGATGTCAGCCCGCACCGGGGGGGGCCAGCGATCGGCCGGAACTCGGCCGAACCCTGACCCCAAAGTGAGGACACGCTCAGGGCGTCCTCAGCACACCAGCAGCCATGTGGTTAAGTGGTTAAGGACCGCTGACGTACCCTGTACGTCCTGCCCACGGGTCTCCCTAAGGCTAGGGTCAGACGAGCGTGATTTCTACGGACTGTACATCCGTGCACACGGACGTACGTCAGTACGGAAGACACAGTAGTGGCCACACAGTCCGTTTATTCACTGACGTATATTTTGACGGATGTAGGAGGGAAAATAAATTAAAAAGCAAAACCATTTTGTCCGTGAAAAATGCTGGACGTATAAATGCAGTCCGTCTGACCACGTTCCATCACTCACACACAAAGCTATGCAGACGTTGCGGACGCAGCGCACTTTGTGCGGCCGTTCTAGGGGAAGTACGTTCTTGCCTGCCTTGCGTCCGTGGGCCACGGCCGTTGTGTGTCCGCAGTTCAGTGCGGACGTACTTCATGTGTCTGGCTCCAATGGGCTTTCTGTCATGCTATCACGGACGTACTTTTAGGCGCAATCACGGACGTGAACACTACGCTCATCTGACCCCAGCCTTAGACCCGCGGACGTACAGGGTACGCCAGCGGCGCCTAACCCCGCTCCCGCCCAATACTTACCTCCCTCGCTGGATCCCACGCAGATCTGCCAGGGAGAAAGCCTTCCCTCCTCATTTGCATGGGCCAACGAGCTTGATGACGTCACCACGCTGCGTAGTGACGTCATCAGCAGGCACCCCATTGAAATCAATGGAGGGGAGGGGGGGCTCCTTCGTAGCCCTCTATCTCCCCAACCATTGAAGCTAGGGAGATGCTTTTTGGACCGCTGAAAAGGGGAGAGTCTCGCAGTGTATAGCATTAACTATTTCACTGCCGGATCGCGTTTCAGCGCTAATTGGCGCCAAAAGCGATTCAAACCTGGAGGGGGGCTGACATCTTGGATGTCAGCCAAGCCTCCAGGTCCCTCCCACCCACTGACAACCTCACCATATGTGTGAGGATGTCAGTGGGCCAGTTAACCCTCTAGCTGCCATGTAGAGATAAGGGGATCCTAAGGATCCCCCTATCTCCCGATCCGTGGCCTTTCCAATGATACCAAACATGACCAGGTTTGATTTAAAAATAAAATTTTAAAAAACAGATGAAAAAAAATAAATAAAAAAAATGGTGTTTTTTTTGTCTGGGGGGGTTTGGTTAAATAGGTCCTAGGCTGTCATCTCAAAATAATTAGCACAAAATGGTCAGAATGAGCGAAGCGCACATAGGTGAACTGGCTCAGCAGTGAAGGGGTTATAAAGCAAAAACATGTAAAAATTGGGTATTTCTATTATCGGGACAAAATTTTGAAACTATTTAGCCGGGGTCTTTTTTGGTGGTTGTAGATTTTGGGGATTAAATTACGAAAAAGTGTGTTTTTACCATATTTTCATCATATTTCATATTTTTTTTATAGTAAATTATTCGATATGATGGAAATAATGGTATTTATAGAAAGTCCATTTAATGGCGGGAAAAACTGTGTATAATATGTGTGGGTTGAATAAATGAGTAAGAGGAAAATTTGACCTAAACAATAACAGCGCAGAAACGTAAAAACAGCAGTGGTCACTAAAGGACGGATTTGTGTAAATCTGCCCGGTCACTAAGGGGTTAAAAAAAATCTGAAAAATGCTTAAAATATCCTAAAAAATCTATAAATAAAGAGACTCTTTACTGCAGAATTTTATAATGAACAGTTTATTAGATATTGAATTAAAACAGAAATATTTTTTAACATTGAAGCCTATGGGATTCTCCTGAATAAACTTGCCGAATTAAACCACCGAATGGCAGGGCATTTCGGCAACCTTTCACTGCTGGTTTGTGTTCTCTGAATAGCCGAAGCAGTGCTTTTTCATGGGGTTTTCACTGCCCTCGAACAGGCACTGAACAGGCACCGTATGTTCAGGCAATTCGCCAGGATTTGGCGAATTGCCTGTTCTCTGGATAGCCAAATGGCCAGGAAAGGTAACCAAACGCTGATTTTCAGCGTTCGGTTACCTTTCTCAAGCAATTCGGATCTCTTTGAATTACCCTGTGTTTGTTTAACCATAATTTTCCCCATTTTATCTCATATGCAATAACACATGTTAAAAATATCTTTTTGGAGGATACATAGGACTTTTATTTTATATCTATAATATGCATATAAGATGCAGAATATATAATATTTAGTATAAACGGATACTTACAAAATAAATACCAATTTTTTCTATTATCATTTTTAAACATTTTTCGTGGGTAATGGAAAATGCATTTAAAAATTCACTGGGGTATAGTGATAGAGAATTGTATATCTTCTAATGATTTTAATTTACTTTTTGTGTTTACTGGTGATCTATTTCATGCCACACTTTACTGTTACAAATGTGTAGTTTTTTTTAAATTTAATATACAGGAGCCTAAGTTTACTTAGTTGCAGTCACTGAATTTAAGACCAATATACAAAACATAATTATTATATAATGTATATACCAAAAAAGAGTTATTGTAACATATCTTTGTGCTGTACTTTTAATGCAATTCTTATGACATTACTTAAGATTTTTGTGTGTTTTTGACATAGACGCACAAAGTTACACTTGGAATCATTCCAATTTCACATTTGTGAAAATCTCTTAATTTAGTTTATGTTCTGTCCCACAGGTAATGAGTCATATTAGAGATGTGTTCATTACTAATTGTACATTTTGGCAGTTTAATTAGCTGTGCATATGTTACATGTGAAGTATTTAAACAACCCAGAAATTAACACATGAAGGCATACTATTCATAAAACAAGACCACCCAGGTTATTTCAATTGGGTATTTTGCGAATTTCATTATAAATTTCTTTACATGATAAATTGTTTTCGTTTGAATTTTTTACACTTACACTGCATTTTCAGTGACACACATAAGGGGTTATTCACAGAGCACTGAAATGTCGCCGACAATTCGGTGTTCTGTTGTTCCCTGCACTTTGGGGATTCAAATTTCCCCACCCTGCGATGAATTCAGCATTCACCGCAGGGTCCCCGAAGTGCAGCGAATCGGCCGCGGAATGCTGCGGCAAACCCGCAGGCCACCGCCGCAAACCCTCTGGACATCCTCCGCCAACCCATCAGACATCTGCCTAAAATATGCCAGACGGCTGTCAAATGCAGTCGATGAGCCGACGAACACAGCACCGAGCAGCCGCAGCAGAAAACTGACAAGCTGCCAAGTGGGTTAAAAAAATAAAAAACGATACGATTGAAAGTGTCAAAATTGAAACGCTGTTTGCAAAATAACTACTGAACGAAAAAGCCTGGAATTTACATATAAGGACAATGAATGATAATAAAAAGGTCTGTTACAGAAAAAAAGAAAAAAAAGAAAGAGACTTTTTCCTGCAGATT
This sequence comes from Leptobrachium leishanense, assembly GCA_009667805.1. Taxonomy (NCBI): domain Eukaryota; kingdom Metazoa; phylum Chordata; class Amphibia; order Anura; family Megophryidae; genus Leptobrachium; species Leptobrachium leishanense. Next base: position 113,796,264 of record CM019071.1, on the reverse strand, counting down.
AAAAGAATAAACGGTTTATTAGATGTTGGATGAAAACAGGAATAAGTTTAACATTGAAATTTATGGGATTCGCCTGAATAAACCTGACGAATGAAACCACTGAACAGCAGGACATTTCACTGACTTTTCACTGCGGTTCGGTGATCTCTGAATAGATTAACCATTGCTTCTCTATGGGGACTTTCACTGCCAAATAGGCACCGTACTTGCTGGCAATTCGCCAAAATTTGGCAAACTGCCTGCTCTGTGATTGGCCATGAAATGGCACCGTATAGGGAAATTCCCTGTTCAGTGCCATTTCGAGGCCACATTGGCTGTCTCTGAATAACCCTGATAATCTCTATGAGTTGTTGTAATAAACTGTGTTTGTGTTCAACTGTGTCCCAAAAGTACAGATGCAGGCTTCTTAGCTTGTGTTTAAATTGGGATATGTCCATATTCATTCTATGACAGCTGCTCGGGATTTCCCCTAGTAGCACTGTAACTTGATTCATCAGATACCTGGAGTTCCAGGAATCTAGCCCAACTGATGAACATGGCATGCTGTGTACGTGGGTATCAACCCATACAGTTTCCAGGATAATAGGACATGAACTAATGTTATCAAAATATCAAAAAAAAGTTTTTTTAATGTGAAGGAAATTATCTTTTTTTGTTTTATTTTAATAAAAAATTAGGTTCTTTATTTCTTTCTTAAGTGAAAAATACCCTATCGATATATGCTGGGAAATATTTTAATAATTTTCCGTTGGAGTCCCTGTGCATAAGCCGGTCCTCCCTGGAATACAGCCAGAAAGCCATGTGTGGTAACCAGTATCCCAGGAAAAGAAGGGGGAAGGCAGTCTTTTTTTTATTAAGAAGAAAGGATTTTATCAGGAAGGATACATTGAGATTTCTCTAATATTCAAGTATGTCCTGGGTGGCGAGTATGTACCGTCAGGTGTCTTGCCCAAGGACACTTACTGGAGAGGTGCACTTACCGGGATCAAACCTGTGTCTCCACAGTCTCCATAGAGCAGTGATGTTACCTCTACTCCATCCAGCCGGTTGTCTTACTGACAGAAAGCCTCAAAAACCAGAGCCGAGAAAATAAAGGCTCTATTACGTGTGAGTGTATTTCCTATTTATAAGAAGCATGAACAAAATGTCAAAATATACTACACTATTTGTGGGCGTTATATTTTTTACCTTGGAGGTTCGTCAAGGACTACTTATTTTCTGATCTGCTGTGATAAATTGGTGATGTATGTAGTACACCAACACCAGTGATTTGGAACATCGCATACAGTTTGATGCATGCCCACCAACTGCTAATGTTTTGGAGAGTGCACCACTGGTGAAGGACCTTATCTGTAACGGTGTTTGCTTAACTAAAGTGTTTTTCGGGGTATTGGGCACATTCCGGACACAAAGGCAGCAGCACTAAAGGAAGAAACATTTTCACTTTTAATAAGTAAATATAAAAAGGTAGCATCCTTACCCCCCCAGTGCTAAACCACCCAACTTTGTTGTTTTATATGTTCATAACTTCTTTTAACAAGAATGAGAATACACTAGAGAATAAATATTATTTCTCACCAGTCTGACTGTGACATATGACTTCTCACGATCAGGGGAACCTCACTGTGACAGTTGAAAAAACAATGGAATGATGGTGGGAAGCAGTGCATTTAAAATATGTGAATTTTAATATTTTCCACTAATGGCTACCTAGGTCTACAATCTGACAATGCGTTCTTTATCAAAAGATAAAGAGGTCAATACCACAGCCCTGCATTTCTTTCCATTGCTCCGTTTTATAATTTTCAGATACAGAAATGAAATCTGCCAAGTGTTACAAAGCTGGTTCTGTTCTAATGCCAGCCTGAGGGCATGTGGAGCATCCGAGTGGGTTTAAATGGCAGTCACGGGAAAACAATAGGAGGTGCAGGGTTCGACAGAGAAGTTAGTCTTTGTATGGAGCAGACTGAGAAGGAGTTCATTTATGAAAACAAATCCTTTTTTTTTCCTATCACATAAACAAGGCTGTATTATAAAATTCTGTTTGTTGACAGTTCATCATTGAAAGTCACAAGTGATATTTACCTATCCATCAGGGTCTAACTTTAATATTAGAAATGAATAAATGAAAGAATAATCAGATACGTTTTGAAATAATTTTCTTTTTATGCTTGATGTACAGTTGTGTTCAAAATTATTCAACCCCCAATGCTGTAAAGGGTTTTAGGGAATTTAGTGTACATTTGTAATTGTATTCAGAATGAAATCCTACAAGGACTTTTTAAAGAACCATATGCAACTAAAATGACATCAATTGGTTTTGTAATACAGTAGTAAATGTTTCTTTTGTGAATTCTTCATTGACACAATTATTCAACCCCTTAAAGACTACCACTCTGAAGAACAGAGGTTCATTCAAGTGTTTTCAATCAGGTATTGAAAACACCTGTGGATGTCACGGAGCAGCAATAAAGCATAATAAGCACCAATTAGGCAGCTTTAAAATGACTGTGATACTCAGCTCCTTCTAGACATTTACTGGTGTGGTTACAAACATGGTGAAGTCAAGAGAATGGTCCAGGAAGACAAGAGAAGAGGTGATTACTTTTCACAGGAAGGGCAATGGCTATAAGAAGATTGCAAAGATGTTAAACAGACCAAGAGAGACCATAGGAAGCATCATTCGCAAATTCAGGCAAAGGCACTGTTGAAACGCTACCTGGTCGTGGCAGAAAGAAGATGCTGACTTTGACTGCTGTGCGCTACCTGAAGCGTAGAGTGAAGAAAAGTCCCCGTGTGACTGCTGAGGAACTGAGAAAAGATTTGTCAGATGTGGGTACTGAAGTTTCAGCTCAGACAATACGGCACACGCTGCGTAATGAAGGCCTCCATGCCAGAACTCCCAGGCGCACCCCCTTGCTGTCTCCAAAGAATAAGAAGAGTCGACTGCAGTATGCCAAAAGTCATGTGGACAAACCACAGAAGTTTTGGATAGTGTTCTGTGGACTGATGAAACAAAATTAGAACTGTTTGGGCCCATGGATCAACGCTATGTTTGGAGGAGGAAGAACAAGGCCTATGAAGAAAAGAACACCTTGCTACTGTGAAGCATGCTGGGGGGTCAATCATGCTTTGGGGCTGTTTTGCTTCTGCAGGTACAGGGAAGCTTCAGCGTGTGCAAGGTACCATGAATTCTCTTCAGTACCAGGAGATATTGGATGACAATGTGATGCAGTCCGTCACAAACCTGAGGCTTGGGAGACGTTGGACCTTTCAACAGGACAATGATCCCAAGCATACCTCCAAGTTCACTAGAGCATGGTTGCAGATTAAGGCTAGGGTCAGACTGAGGCAGTGCGAACGCGCGTTCTGGCGCACTTAATCACGGCCGTGCTAGCAGCAAATGACGGCCAATATACGAAGTACGGTCGCACAAAAGTCCGGCTGCGCAACGCAAGTGGAAAATGAACGCATTTTTTCGAGAACGTTAAACCACTAGTACTGACGTACAGAGTGCGCTGCGTCCGCTAGCGGCATGTGTGCGTGAATTGGAGACATCAGACGCTGCTAATGTCCGGCCAACATAACGTCCAGATGCAAGAAGTGTTTTATTGATGATCTGTACAAAATCACGGATGAAACTGCGCATAGTATGACCGCTATTGCGTATTCCGTGAAAAAATACATCCATTCTTCGAACGCACATTTTCACGGACAACGTGAAAAATGCGTTAGTCTGACCCTAGCCTAAAGGCTGGAACATTTTGGAGTGGCCATCGCAGTCACCTGACTTAAATCCGATTGAGAACCTCTGGTGGGACTTAAAGAAAGCAGTTGCAGTGCGCAAGCCTAAGAATGTGACTGAACTGGAGGCTTTTGCCCATGACGAATGGGCGAAGATACCCGTAGATCGCTACAAGACACTTGTGTCAAGCTATGCTTCACGTTTAAAAGCTGTTATAACTGTAAAAGGATGTTGTACTAAGTACTAAGATTGAATGTCACTTGGGGGTTGAATAAAACCGATAATGATGTGAGCACAGAAAAGACATTTGTGGTTATTTCATTATAAATGTTATGTTATATTTGTCTGACCTACACGTGCCTCTTAGATTTAATTGTAAGCAAGATGACTGAATGATCAAAATCAATGTCAAACTGGCCAAAACACTCAATTTCAGTGGGGGTTGAATAATTTTGAACACAACTGTATGTATGACGAGCTGTATTGATGATGTTTCATTTCTCCTCAACTTTGAAGTCTAATAATACACCTTACTTTTCAAAAAGGAATATTGAATGTGTCAGCACATCTTCTAGATGCGTTTATTAAAACATTGTGAGTAACAAATTACAGCAAGAAGTATCCCATTTATTTTTATTATGCTGATAGTAAACCTCTAAAGACATGAAGAAAAAGCTGTTCCACAAATCATGACACATTATAGACAACAAAAGTCATCACATTAAAATGAATAATATGGTGATCTTGTTCAGCCATTTACAGTAGTCTAAATTATACTGAAATGATGGATATATTATTTGCTGCGCATGTATTTTATAGGGATCTTCTAGTAGTGTTTAACTGTACGTTTAATATACGTTATCTGCTACCAATACATTTGGATTCCCTTTAAATCTTTTACAAATCTAACCAAATAATGATTATCAGGGTTATTCAGAGATAGGTGAAAACCAGGAGAATGACTGGAGAAGGGAAAATTCTATGTCAAATTAGCCAAACCAGAAAAATTGTCCAATTTATCTCACTTTATAAATTGGCGATTTGGTCTAGATTCTTCTCTTCTCCTGTCAATTCTCCTGATTTTCACCTCTCTCTGAATAACCCTGTATATTTTTTATCTATTAGGCAGTTTCTGCTATTTTATCAGCTGACTTCTCTTTTCTCTCCTTTTGCAACCCAAAATGAATCCCCTCCCCCTTCCTCCTTATCACTGAACAAAGTGACAACAATACAATTGAGGCTGGGGTCAGACCAGCGCACTTTTAACGTGCGTTCTGGCGCACATAATTACGGCCGCACTAGCAGCAGATGACGGGCAATGACGGCCAATATACGATGTACGGCCGCACAAAAGTCCGGCCGTGCAACGCAAGTGGAATTTGACCGCTAGTACTGACGTACTGAGTGCGCAGCTGCGGCATAGCGGCGTGTTTGCGTGATTAGGAGATGTCAGACGCTGCTAATGTCCAGCCTACATAACGTCCAGACGCAAAAAGAGTTTTATTGACGATCCGTACAAAATCACGCCCGAAAATGCGCGTCGTCTGACCGTTTTTGCGCATTCCGTGAAAAAATACGTTGATGCGTTCGGACGCACTTTTTCACGTTCGCAGGGAAAAATGCTTTCGTCTGACCCTAGCCTAAAACATTTTAGTTGTTAAAAGGCTTCTTTTGTCAATCTTAATTTATTAAGGCTCACTTAAAAAAAATGGAAACCCCCGAAAGGGACATTCTAAGACTACAAGTAAATGTCTACTTCAACATGCCGTTTTCTCTCGTTTCGGAAACATTGTACGTTAGCCAAAAGCAAAGTAGCAATAGAGAGTGGAAGCTAGAATCCATGTGTTACAAAGTCATAGTAACTATGTTACCAAGGTGAAAAGACAACAGTTGTGGCTTCAACATCACAGGAACAGTACTTTGATGTGCGCTCCCAATATGTTTCTACTTAAATGCTTTATACTCATATACATATGCCCAGCTTGAAATCCAACACCTACTGCTTCAGCATTAAGAGGGTTAATACGTGCTGGATGTGGTATATTTTGTCAGCTGAATCCCTATCTGCATTAATTGATTCCAGATCAAGACAACATCTGGCAGAATCCTAAACCTCCCAACTAAGCAAACGCACTTAGCATTTCTGACAGGACACGTGAAAGATAATGTCCTCATTGGAAGATGTGTCCAAGGCACAACCAGAAAATGGCTCTACGGCGCATGTGTCATTGTTTCGCGCATGTGGTGTTCCATTTGGAAGCAATTAGGGAAAATGATTACCTTTACAACATATTAAAAATGCTGGATGGTAATAAAAGCAGAATACTGATCCAAATTCCTGTATCGAAAGAATTGATAGCAGTGATATTGTCAGGGTCTACAATGGTGAAGGTATACGCCCAAGGGTGCGGTGATTCCAATCACAGAAACAAAATGGTGTAACTGTGAGTCCAGAATATGTGAGAAGGGCAGGGCAGGAATGGGGCTGACCAGACTTGCACGGCACTTTCTTTCCTGACAGAAGGTTGTGCACTGGTCAGTTTAGCTCAGTCTTCTCTCACTCTTCTAGGGTGTGGCCGGTCACACTGGAGATCCACCGGGGAGTCAAAGGCATGGGGCCGTGGGTGGCAGAGGTCACATCATCAGAGGGCTAGGAAAGAAGGTGGCAGCCGCTCTGGGTACAATTGGCTTTAAAACCTCAAATACCCATCCAAGCAAGTGATGGGGAATTGGATGTGTCGCAGCACTAAGAACCCCCTTGCAGCTAAGGCTGGGGTCAGACAAACGCAGTGCGAAGGCGCGTTTACCCGCACTTTATTACGGCCCTGGTAGCAGCAAATGACATCCAACGCAGGCCCACACATGAAGTAAGGCAGCTCGAAAGTTCGGCCGCGCAACACAAGCGGCAAACAAACGCATTTTCGCAAGAACGTCGAACCGCTAGTACTGATGTACAGAGTGCACTGCATCCGCCTAGCGGCGTGTGTGCGTGATTAGGAGACGTCAGACGCTGCTCATGCCCGGCCAACATAACGTCCAGACACCCAAAGTTTCCTGGTTTGGATCCGTAAAAAATCACAGCCAAAATTGCGCATCGTATGACCGCTATCACGTCTTCTGTGAAAAAATGCGTTCGGACGCATGGACGCACTTTTTGATGGTAGACGCGAAAAATGCGTTCGTCTGACCCTGGCCTTAAGGTTACAGTGCCACCTGGTAGGCAAGTTAGGAGGCTGGCTTACTCCCGTAATTATAGACACAATTAAGTGACAATTAAGTGACATTAGCCATTAACGCCCCCATATTACCTTCCTAATGCTGATTGTGCTAGCTTACTGTACTTTTCCCACCCTATACTTAACACGGGGAGTGCAATCAGTAATAGCGTTAAGTAAGTTAAGATAAGTAATTACAAAGTCCAGATGCTCTTTACTGCGCTGATGCGCAAACCTAAAATTTAGCAACTGCTAGAAACTGATGCTAACGGATTCCAATTTTGCAGAATCCATTATCATCAGCTAAAGAAAATCCCAATAAATCAGACACTCACCTCTCATCCCGCGGTTAGAACAGTGGGCCGATCTGCTGCTTCTGGCTGCTGGGATCAGAGTGAGGCTGGGGGCAAAGAGTCCCCAGTCTCCCACTGCAATCACTCCGTGACCCTGCGCGATCTCACGAGAGAGAGAGAACGCGGGTTTCGTGGCCCAGCAGTGCAACCCTCCAAGGAGTCCTATAGACTCCAAGAGGTGATACTCAAGGTGGTGCGGAACTGCTACTGTGAGAATCCCAAGGGTAGCACTGTGTTCCGGGGCAGGCTGCTGAATTAGCACCTGCCCCAGAATATAGTGCTAAAATGCACCTGCACCCTCTTTTTATCTCCAATAAAGGAATATGGCCCACTGTGTTTTATCTCCTCCATTTATTGCTCTAATTTTTACCCTACATAATAGAGTTAACTCTGATTTGAACTTTGATACATTGAAAAGCAATTCTTAACATATCAAACCCCATTTTCACACCTTTTAAAGCAAGATTAGTGTTCCCCCCGTGGAGAAACAAATTTCTTTGCTGTACTCTCACCAGTTACCCTGTTTCACTGTAAAAAAAAGCTGCAAATAGCAGCCCCAAACTTCACTCCAAAACTCACTACAAAGCCCCATAATCTATTATTATTAATCTTTATCGTATTTACAGTATTTGACGAACAGGCTATTTCTGCCTGTATGCTGATAATGCAGGCCCCTGTGAAATTCTACTAGATAAGAGACACCATTAAAAGTTTAGAACTTTTCATCCTAGCAATATTTCTGCAAACCAAAGGATATATAAAATACATGAAAAAAATTTAAAATTAACACTTTTTTATTTTTTTAACTGTCTCAGAACAATAATTTCTGTGCAAAGTTTCTATTTTAACCTATAAATAACTGTTATCTTCAGACCTCTAATAAGTGTTATGGTAAAAAATGTAGGACTCTATTACATTCTTCGTGCAAAAACGCACGCGCAATGCGTGATTTTTTGCGCGAAGCGTTAAACGTTAACGGTGAGAAATAGCGCTGGTATTACAATCCGCGCGTATATTTTCATCCGTAAAAAAATAACGCGCGCAAAAATGCGCACGCATTAACGTTGCGCGCAGTATTCGGTGGGCGGACTGTTTTTTCACGCGATTCAACAAATCAGAATTAAGAACCACAATTGCCTCCCGTTAAGTTTTTGCGCCTGTCAAAATCAATGTGAGTATATATGCTGCAGCAATAATAAAAACACGCACAACTTCTTAATTTTATTGTTTGGGTATGCGTAGAATGTGTAACTATACTTGCTGCATATTTTTTTTTGGGCTGGTGTATTTGCTTTCGGCCAGGACGTTCAGATTTGCCATTAACATCAGCTTTTAAGGCTAGGGTCAGACGAAAGCATTTTTCCCCGCGAACGTGAAAAAGTGCGTCCGAACGCATTGACGTATTTTTTCACGGAATGCGCAAAAACGGTCAGACGACGCGCATTTTCGGGCGTGATTTTGTACGGATCGTCAATAAAACTCTTTTTGCGTCTGGACGTTATGTAGGCTGGACATTAGCAGTGTCTGACATCTCCTAATCACGCAAACACGCCGCTATGCCGCAGCTGCGCACTCAGTACGTCAGTACTAGCGATTCAGCGTTCTCAAAAAAATGCGTTCAAATTCCACTTGCGTTGCACGGCCGGACTTTTGTGCGGCCGTACATTGTATATTGGCCGTCATTGCCCGTCATCTGCTGCTAGTGCGGCCGTAATTATGTGCGCCAGAACGCACGTTAAAAGTGCGCTGGTCTGACCCCAGCCTAAAAGACGTTAAAATTAAGTGCGCAAACGTTGTCCGTTAAATTTCACGCATAGATTGTAATACCATCCGCGTACCAGCGCACAAACGCATTTGCGCTCACAATGTTAAGTATAGGACCCGCAACGTACATTACGCTTGCGCAGCGTTAGCGCAGGTTCACCCGCAGTAGACGTTAATGTGCATTTTTTGCGCAGACATTGTAATACGACGTTCAGCGCAAAGGGTTTTGCCCCTCGCGTTAATGCGTTTTTGTGCACGCATTAACGTTTGCGCGAAGAATGTAATAGGGCCCGTAAGAAATAAAAGGGCTTGCTAGTGCAGTAGGGTTAAATCCATCGCTTGTGTTAGAGGCACTTAAGAATTCCTATAATGCAGAATGTTTGGAGAGATACAAGTACAACTACAGATCAAATATTTGCAATTTGTCAATCAAAAACATTGCAATGTAACTGTATACAGTACAAATGGGTAATCAAATTAAAGAGTTTGAATTGGTCAGACATTATTTATACTCTTTCCCCGTATGTCAAAACCATGAAAATGTGCATCAGTATGAAATGAAATAACATCTGAAATGTGCAGAGAGAGTGTTTTTTTTCTTTTTCGAGATTGACTTCCGTCACCTCTGTTAAATACCCCGTGGAGAAATATAATTTAAAGCAATTAATAGACGCTGTCAAATTAGTTAAATTTTAATAGATCTCCTCTGAAATAGCTCTCATTGACAGATAACCCTAAGCCAAGGTTGGTATCCAGCTGTGTCATATCCTGCCTTGAAGACATCTTTCATTAAGTCACTGAAAGGGTCCTGACCCTTCCTGATTAGAGGATGTTTGAAAACAGAACTTAATGGGACGTTTGTTTTTTCGAATGTATACACATTTCTAAAAACGTCAACATGTTATGGAATGATAACAAAATAAGCATTACATTCACTTATTCTTACAGGGTTATTCAGAGAGGTCACCGAAATGTAACCGGACACTGAAATTCAGCGTACGGTGACATTTCGGGGCCATTCGGTTGTTCAGAGAGCAGGCAGTTCACCAAATTTTTGTGAATTGCCTGCACGTACGGTGCCTGTTTGACAGCAGTGAAATCCCCATAGAGAAGCAAACTGGTTCATCTATACAGAGAACACCGAACAGCAGTGAGAAGTTGCTGAAATGCCCTGATGTTCAGTGTTTTTATTCGTCAGATTTATTCAGGCAAATCCCATAGGCTTCAATGTTATAAATATTCCCGTTTTAATTCAATATCTAATAAACCATTTATTATTTTATTCTGCAGTAAAAAGCCTCTTTATTTATAGATTTTTTTAGGATCTTTTAGGGATTTTTCGGGATTTCTTCATTATATTTTTTTTTAAATCATTTTTTCTTTTTTCTGTAACAGACCTTTTTATTATCCTTTATAGGACATTAAATGTAAATTCCAGACATTTTCGTTTAGTAGTTTTTTGCAAACAGCATTTCAATTTTGAAACTTTCAAGCGTACTGTTTTTTTTTTTACCCCGTTCATCAGCTTGTCGGCTTCTTCTGGCTGCTGCTCTGCGCTGTGATCGGCAGCTCGTCGGCTTTTTCCGGCGTGTTCTTGCAGCGGTTTCTGCGGAGTTTGAGTGAGTGTTCGGTGAGTGTTTGGTGAGTGTTCGTCGGGTTTGCGGCGGGTTTCCCCTACACTCCGGGGACCCTGCGGTTGTACTTGAATACATAACAGAGTCGGTGAACTAGAATCGGCGAATCGTGGGGAACAAAAGTGCGCTGAAGTGTGGGGAACGAAAGGGCACCGAAATGTCAACGACATTGAATAACTTTGTTAGTCTATACAAGAGTTACCAGATCAGTCATGCTTTCTACTATGCACAGGGAAACCAGAGCCATCCAAGATGTATAATTTATATGTTGCAGGAGGGTAATCAATTACCTAATCAAGATAGTTCACCTAGAATACCCATTCAATTTCTGGCAGCTAGAGTTGCAGATACTCCATGTTTTCCTTGACACATACAATTTATTCATGCTGATGGACTATGAATGAAAAATCCAGCCCTGCAGTCTGTGGAATTAATATGCTACAGGTAGGAAACCACAGTAATCCCAGATGACCCGCCTTAATTAATTGATTTCCCTAGTCCTGCAGTTTATGATTTAAACCTGTTGCAGAGCAGCACCTTCCCTGTGCTTTCCCTCTGCATGAAATAGTAATATGTCCAGGAAAGCAGTGATGAGCTGGCAATGGCAACCCTACGAACAGTGCCTGAAGAATGCAAACCTGCAGTATTATGTAGAGAATTCATGTGCTGTAGCCAAGTATTCAAACAGGAAGCCCTATTGCCTTGACTAGGTAACTGATTTCCTTTTTGAAACATACATCTAATACATGCTGCAGGGCAAAAAGTCCCAGAAAATATGACTGCTCTGGCAACCCTATCTGCAGCACATGCATTTTATATACTAACTGCATTCAGGGGTCAGATCCTGGGGGAAAAAAGTGAGTAAAATCACCCAAGATTTCCACTACCCCCACTTCCTGAAAAAAGTGTAAATATATTTATATATATAAAATACCAGGAAAGAGCATCTTCGTTCATCTTATTCTGTAGCAAAAAAGCACAGTTTTAAAAAATGTTCAAAACGCCTGACTATATATACACACCCACCAGTACTCAGACACAGACCCCCAAAATCATGTATAACTAGGCACAGACCCCTCAGAATTATGTATACCCAGCACAGACCTCCAGAATTATATATACCCAGGCAAAGACTCCCAGAATTATGTATACCCAGGCACAGTCCCCCAGAATTATATATACACAGGCACACACTCCCAGAATTACGTATACCCAGGCACACACACCCAGAATTACACATACCCAGGCACAGTCCCGCAGAATTAAATATACCCAGGCACAGACCTCAGGATCAGGTATAACCCATATGTTCCTCCGAGCAGCAGAGTGCTCCTCCGCGAGGCTGCTGGCTTGTAGGGATGTGCGTTTCGGGTTTCGGAATTTCTGAATTTTCACGAAATTTCCCGATTCGTGCATTTGAATTCGGACGATTTTCCGAAAATTTTCAGATCCGAAAACGGCAGATCCGAAAAAAAATTCTAGCTGAAACGAAAAACTTTTCGGAATTTTCGAATGGAGGTGAAATATGTATAATCGAAATTCATTTTCGTTCAATTTGTGATTTCGGCTCCATTCCTGATTTCGGTTCCATTTCAGTAATTTCGGACATCGTTTTTATAGCGCTGATTCTGTAATTAACTTTTGTATCATTCCCATCTCAATATATCCTTCCTGGAAAACCAGAGAAATCTCAATGTATCCTTCTTGTAAAACATGAGAAATCTCAATGTATCCTTCTTGCAAAACATGAGAAATCTCAATGGCAGAATTATCGTATCGTATAATTATCGTATCCTAAAAACCATTAGTTTACGTCAAAACGAATAGACACTTTGAAACAAGGAGAACAGACGTTCCGAAAAACACGAAAATTTCCGAAATCACGAAAAAACAGTCGATACGAAAAAATGAACCGAAACGAACCGAACCGAAACGGAAATCGGCCGAAACGAGTCGAAACGAAAATTTACAAAATCCAAACGAACCGAACCGAATTGAACCGAAAAAAAATCGGTGCACAAGCCTACTGGCTTATGAAGGCTGTGATGCACTCTCGTGAGATCTCGCGACCCCGAGAGAGCTCAGCTGTAGGCCGCGCCACATCCTTCACAGGAAGGTGGCCACGTGAGGAAGCATGCCGGTGCTCGGAGGAACATGCAGTCAGTCAGAGGGAGATGTTAGTGGAATGCTGTTAATGCATTCCGCTAGTAGCCCCAACGATACCGCAAAAGTCGCGATACACTTCTTTGTCGGCCCACAGAGGGAACTTGTGTTCCCGCTACGTTCCCGCTGCGGGAGAAGTGCCAGTGTTCACTAATCACCAAATATACTCCAGCTCACCCCATAAGATCCAGCAATGATCTACTTCTGGCATCCTCCATTACCACCACCTCACATGCCAGACTGCAGGACTTTTCTCAGACTCTCCCCAAGTCTGGCATCTTTTAAACGCTCTCTAAAGACGCTTCCGTTTAGGTATGCCTACCACCCAACTCTGTAATAAACATTCAACCAACCCAATAACCGTCCTCATCTCTCTCTAAATTACCATCATTGCAGTCCTCCCCTCATGTTTCTCATCCCTATACCCATCTAGATTGTAAGTTCCCAGGGGCATATGGCTCTCATCTCCTCCTGTATCTGTTAGTGAAATATTGACTTTCCCTTTTGGTGTATTGTAAAATCGTCTTGACACCCATTGTACAGCGCTGCGGAATGTGTTAGTGCTTAATATAATAATAAATACAGTTCCCGGTGTCCTTCCATTGTCACATCCCCACACTTCTTGTATTCCGGCATTGTTTGCGTCTACAATACTGACAAATATTGGTGAACCCCTATAGTAATTAAGATCAGGGCAGCCATCAGGGCACTACACCCCATGCTGCCGTAAGGGGGCCACCGGGGGCCCCGTCGTCAGCGGTGGCGCTCTTTTACAGCTATGGTATCGGACTCTATGAGTCCGAATCCGGAGCTGACCGTGCCTCCTCGGCTCTCGGCTCCTGCAGGCTTCGCTGGCTGGCTGGGCAGGGCCAAGCAGCGTGCGGGGGCCTCCCAAGCATGCTGCTTTGGCTCCGCCCCTCCAGTCAGTGAAGCTGCGCGCCTGAGACGGAGGGCCCGGGCTGAAGATCAGAAGAGAGAAGAAAAGAAGAGCAGAAGAAAAGAAGAGCAGAAGAAAGGAGGACAGGGAAGGAAGATGGCAGAGTGGTGAGCCAGAGCCCAGACCCCAGGACCCAGGCCAGACCCAGGGACCAGGCCCCAGACCCCAAGGCCCAGCCCCAGGGCCCAGACCCAGGGCCCAGACCCCAGGGCCCAGACCCAGGGCCCAGACCCCAGGGACAAGACCCCAAGGCCCAGACCCAGGGCCCAGACCCCAATTCCCAGACCCAGGGCCCAGATGCCAGACCCCAGGGCCCAGACCCCAGGGACCAGACCCAGCCTAGACCCAGACCCCCAGACCCAAGGCCAAGACCCCAAGGCCCAGACCCAGGCCCAGACCCCAATTCCCAGACCCAGGGCCCAGATGCCAGACCCCAGGGCCCAGACCCCAGGGACCAAGGAGCAGACCCAGGGACCAGAGCCCAGGGCCCAGGCCCCAGACCTCAGGACCCAGACCCAGGGACCAAGGCCCAGACCCAGGGACCAGGGCCCAGCCCCCAAGGCCCAGAAATGTGAACAATATTGCTGCATTAATAAAAAACAACACAAAAAAGTTTTTATTCTTTTTTTTAAATTACTTTTATTTTTTATTAATTTATTTTTACTGTGAAGATGCAAGATGGCGGCCGCCACCGGAGCTAGGTCGCGATCAAGGGGTTAAAAACAGGCATCGTTTTAAAGGGCTGACACTGCCCTTCAAAGCGGTGTCTGTTTTTTTTTGTATACCCTCCTGATCAGGAAGGAGAGGGATCCGAAAGGATCCCCCCTCCCTTTCAGGCAATCTCCTGGCATTGCCGGGGGGTCGCTTTAAAATGCGCATGGCGCGATGACGTCATTGACGTTAGGAGGGGTTTAAATTCGGCGTCTGACTTCCCTGAAGTCAGAACGCAGCGGGACCCCGGAGAGAGTGGTGAATATCTCTCCCAGGGCTCCCGATTGCGGGGACGTGTGGGGAATGTTCCCTGCATATAGCGGGAGTCAATGAAGACGTTCCCCACACGTCACCCGCAGTGAAAGGGTTAAGAAAGATATAAGTCGCCTAGAGCTATGACATATTTATTCTACGTATTTGCAGAGGCTCATAAGCTTCTGAAATGTTGTGCCTATAAAAACTACGGGCTCTATTACAATCCCTGTGCTAAACCTGGGGCGGTAGGGAGGAAAAACTGCACCTACACCCACCTTCCACCCACCGGTTTAGCGGGGGATTACAATGCAGGAGCAAAAAAATGCTGCCTGCATTGTAGCACCCGCTATGTCCCTGGATGCACGCGGCAGCGCTAAGCGCAGCCGCGCGCATCCTCTCAATGGAGTCCATAGGACTCCATTGAGAGAGACGCCGGCGGTCACATGACCGGCCGGATCTCGCCTCACGAGATCCAGACGGTCGGCATAGGGATACCCAGGGAGAGACTGGGGGGACATTTTCCCCCAGTATTTCCCTGATCCCGCTGGCTGGAGGAGGCGGACAGAGCCGCGGTCCTCGCCGCGGGACAGAGGGTGAGTAGATGGTGCTTTTTGTTATTTTTTATCCTGGTGTTAACGGATTCTGCAGAAGCGGAATCCATTAACACCAGGTTCTGGCTCTGGTTAACTTTTCATTGACCAGAGCCAGGCTTTAATCAGCGCTGGGACATTGTAATACCAGCGCTGATTAACACTTTGCGCTCCCCATGTTAAGTATAGGGAGCGCAAAGTGCAGTAACCTCGCGCTGGGAGGTGCAAGGTCCCAAACGCAAACGTTTTTTTTAACTCGTTTGCGTTCGGATTGTAATATGCAGTAAATATTGCGGCAAACGTTAATGCTCACGCATGTGAGCGTTAACGTTTGCATTAGGACTGTAATAGAGCCCATTCGTTAAGCACACACAGGGCCTGCTCTTCAAAAAAGATGTGTGATAGAACACAAAATTTTAACTCAGTATATTTTGATATATATGATAGGGGTTATTCAGAGAGCACCCAAATTTCAGTGCTCTCTCTCGTTCGGCACACTTTGGTGCGCTTCAGCGAATTCAGTTTTCCCACCCTGAGGTGATTTCAGTATTCATCGCATGGTCCCCAAAGTGTGCCAAATGGGATCCAAAAAGAGCTGGCGATCTGCCGAACACAGACGATGATCCGCCGAACGCAGACGAAAATAGCAGGCCATCCGCTGGATGCCACCGAACTGACCATCGCATGCAGCTGAAAAGAGCCGATCAGCTGCCGAACTGGTAAAAAAACCACAAAAAAACGAAACTATGCTATTATTAAAAAGGTGTTTAAAACAATAAAAATGCATTGGAATAATAAAATAGGTCCTATAACAAATAATAAGACAAACGCCATTAGCAAAAATGGAAGTCTAAAATTTCACCTAAAAAAAAAAAATCAGGAAAAATGCCTAAAAAAAATTCTAAAACAATTAATAAATAAAAAGACATTTTGCAGCAAACGAAAAGAATAAACGGTTGAATAAAATAATAATAAAAACGGTAATATTTTTTTAACATTGAAACCTATGGGATTCGTCTGACTAAACCTGTCGAACTGAACCACCGAAATTTCTGGGCATTTCACCAACATTTCGAAGCAGTTCGGCGTTCTCTGAATAGATTAACCATTACTTATTTATGGGACAATTTCACTGCTGCCGAAGGTCGCCAAACTATGGCAATCTGAGGCGACCGTATGTTACAGGCAATTCACCAGTATTTAGCGATTTGTCAGCTTTCTGGATTGCCGAACCGCCACAAAATTGCACCGGACAGTGAAATTCACCATTCGGTGCATTTCGGTGGCAAGTTATTGAATTTATTTATTTATTTATAAAGGATTTTATCAGGAAGGATACATAGAGATTTCTCTCGTTTTCAAGTATGTCCTGGGTTCAAGAACATTGAGTGGTTACAGAAATACAAAATAGTAAAATGCAAGATATTAACACAAGACCAAATATACAGATTAACAGAAAATTTAAATATGTAGGAAATAAAGTCATTATGTTATATGTTTACAGGTATGTTAATAGGGTAGTCTTAAGGGACTTTAGACTGAGGGAAGATTTGATGGCGTCTGGGAGGTTATTCCATAATTGTGGTGCTCTGTAGGAAAATTAGGATCGAGCCACTTTCTTTTTGTATTGTGGTATTGCAAGTAAGGTGCTGGTCCTGGATCTGGGGTTATAGGATGAGGGAATTGCCGGGGGAAGCAACATATTCAGGTAGGGTGGTAGCTTCCCAGAAAAGCTCTTAAACACCAGGTTGGAAAGGTGAAGGGTGCGTCTAGAGTCCAGTGATGGCCAGTTTAGTTCTTTTAACATGTCACAATGGTGGGTCATGTAGTTACATTGTAGCAGAAAGTGACAGAATGAGTTATACAATGTAGTAGGTTTCTGGAGGTGTGTTTGAGGGGCAGCTGCATACACTACATCTCCGTATTCAATGGCATAAGCATTTGTTGTACAATCTGCTTTCTTACCGCGTGGCTCAGACAGGGTTTGTTTCTGTACAGGGCACCTAGTTTGGGGTAGAGTTTAGATGAGAGTTTTTCAATGTGGGGGCCAAAAGATAGATTTGGGTCTAACCACATACCTAGGTATTTGAGAGAAGTGACTGTGGTCAGCGTGCCATTTGATTTTGTCCTGACACATAGATGGGGTGTTTGCAATTTGTGTAGTTTAGGTGTTGTTCCAAAGAGCATCGTTACAGTTTTGTCAGTATTTAGAAAATGTTTGTTATCTGCGATCCACTTTTCTACCTCTGTGAATTGTTCTTGCAGCACGGCCTCCAGCTGTGGGAGATTTGGTTTGCTGGTATAGATTACAGTGTCGTCTGCGTACATGTGTACAGTTGAGGCTTTGCAGACATTGGGCAGATCGTTTATGAATATAGTGAATAGCAGGGGGCTTTTTATGGATGAAGACATCCACAAGGTAGAGGAAGGGAGTATATTTCCACAAGGTAGAGGAAGGGAGTATATTTAAAAGGAAACAAAATAGCAAAACAAGAGGACATAGTCTTAGATTAGAGGGGCAAAGGTTTAAAAGTAACATCAGGAAGCATTATTTTACTGAGAGGGTGGTGGATACATGGAACAGTCTTCCAGTAGAAGTGGTAGAGGCCAAAACAGTAATTGAATTTAAGCAGGCATGGGATAGGCATAAGGCTATCCTAAACAAAAGATAAATCCAGGTTAAGTATCCATGTAATTGGGCAGACTAGATGGGCCGAAAGGTTCTTATCTGCCGACATTTTTCTATGTTTCTATGTTTCCTTGAAACATATGGTCATCACTACACAGTGGAAATGAAAAAAGCAAACCAGTTTTCATCAAAGTTTTCTTTTAAAACGTTGCAAAAGCATAACTAAGCAATAGTAAGACTGAAAAAAAAAATTAACCTATATTCTTTTACATTGGTAAATTGTGGTGACCGTACTGGTGGTACCACACAGTTTAATGATGCTTACTAACTAATGTACAATTGATTGGTCAAGCAGGTTTCTGCTTGAAGTGAAAATATGTCAAACAGTAACTTTTGCATATGGATGTCATTACCTTTTAACTTGGAATACAGCCCAACTTTTCTGCTGTGAATCCGTTTTTTCCAAATTTCACATCCCAAAAAGACACTCCTTGATGTACAGAAGTCCCTTTATTTAGAAAATAAATTATTTCTGAATAAACTGCTTACATTTTACATGGATAACACTACACAACTTCACTTTTAAGATGTATAATATGGGAGTTATTCAGAGAGATCCGAAATGTGGCCGAAATGTAACCAGACACTGAATTTCAGCGAACGGGGACATTTCGAGGCCATTCGGCTATTCAGAGAGCAGGCAATTCGCCAAATTTTGGCAAATGGTCTGCACGTAAGGTGCCTGTTTGAGGGCAGTGAAATCCCCCATAGAGAAGCAATGGTTTTGTCTATTCAGAGAACACTGAACAGCTGAGGAATGTCAGTGAAGTGCCCTGCTGTTCGGTGGTTTCATTCGTCAGGTTTATTCAGGCGAATCCCTTAGGCTTCAATGATAAACATATTCCAGTTTTATTCAATATCTTAAAAACTGTTTATCATTTTATTCTGCAGTAAAAAGTCTCTTTATTTTTAGATATTTTTAGGATCTTTTAGGCATTTTTTGGGATTTTTTTGGTCAACTTTTTTTTCCGTTTCTTTTTTTTAAATTGTATTTTCATTTTTCTGTAGCAGAACTTTTTATTATCATTCATTGGATCTTATATGTAAATTCCAGACATTTTCATTAAGTAGTTTTTTTTGCAAACAGC
Organism: Leptobrachium leishanense; assembly: GCA_009667805.1. NCBI lineage: Eukaryota > Metazoa > Chordata > Amphibia > Anura > Megophryidae > Leptobrachium > Leptobrachium leishanense. The sequence goes on along the minus strand of CM019071.1, from coordinate 113,777,120 downwards.
GTTTCAAACTTTCAAGCAAACCTTTTTTTTTCACCCCGTTCGTCTATGTGTCAGCTTTTTCCGGCGACTGCTCTGCTCTGTGATCGGTGGCTGCTCGGATCTTTCTAGTGTGTTCGGCTTGGTTTTTTGCATCGGTTTCTGCGGGTGACTGTTCGGTGAGTGTTCGGTGAGTGTTCGGTGAGTAATCGGTGAGTGTTCGGCGAGTGTTCTGCGGGTTTGCGGCGAGTATTCCCTGCACTACAGGGTCCCTGCGGTGCTTGCTGAATACATCGCAGGGTCGTGAACTAGGAATCGCAGAATCGCCCCGAAGCGCAGGGAACGAAAAGTCACCGAACAAGCGGTGACTTTTCGGATCTCTCTGAATAACCCTGTATGTCTATTTTATAGACTGCAAAATAGTTTAAATCTAGGAAGGGGACAGGTCTTGATGGCTTCAGGATATAAAAGACAAAGAAAAGTTGGTAAATGATTCCCTGTATGGTATATGGTTCCCTATTGACTTTCAAAATTTTCAGTTAACCAATCAGCTATCTGCCTGCGTTGCGGTAGTGTGGTGGGAACCATTTATCATGTGTGGTGGGAATGTGACGGGCTTCTTGCTTTCAAAAAACGTTTGATTAAGGCTATTTCTATTATAGTTCCTGAAGTTATATACATTTCCCCTCAACTTTTTCTTTTCATTATGGGCTTTCCATCTCGGATTAGAATTTTGAAATATTTGGTCACTCATATCCGTTTTGCTGCAAAAATCTGTATTGCTCGCTCCTGGAAAAAAACGACTCCCGTCTCCCATTGCTTGGCGTGAAGTTACAGACCAAATAGATTTCCAATTTAATATGGAGAAAAGCTTTACTTCCCCTTCTGGTAAATTAGTATATCACTACCAATTGTAGAAACTCTGAATAGACAAGAAAGATAAAATAGCGGAATTGACTTGAAAAGCCCTCTTCTATCATTTCCCTATGGGTAGAGGCCCTTTCCATTAGTTTTTTGTTTAATTTTCTTAGGTTTTGTTTTGTACATATATTCAGAGTTATTCAGAGAGTACCGAAATGTCACCAACATTTCGGTGCTCTCTGATTCGTCGCACTTTGGCTAGTCCGTGTCGCTGACCCTGTGGTGAATTCAGCATTCACCACAGGGTCCCCTAAGTACAGTGAATATGCCGCCGCCGACCCACCGGCCGCCGCTGCAATCTCGCTGAACAGCTTTTGCAAACCTGCCGGCCACTACCGCAAACCTGCTACCTCACACTGCCAACCCACTGGACAAATACAGCTGATGAGCCGCCGACCAGTCTGCAGAAAAAACCCGACAAGCAGCCGAATGGGTGTAAAAAAATTAATAATTTGAAAGTGTCAAATATAAAACGCTGTTTGCAAAAAAAATACTGGACGAAAATGTTTGGAATTAACATATAAAGTCCTATGAATATTAATAAAAAGGTCTGTTACAGACAAAAGAAAAAAAATGCTATTTAAAAAAAAGGTAAAAACATTTGGCTGAAAAAAATGCCCAAAACAGCATAAAAAATAAAAAAAATTGCTGCAGATTAAAAGAATAAACGGTTTACTAGATATTGGATAAAACAGGAATATTTTTTACATTGAAACCTATGGGGTTCGTCTGAATAAACCTGCCAAAAGAAACCACCGAATTTCAGGGCATTTCAGCAACTTTTCACTGCTGTTCGGTGTTCTCTGAATAGATTAACCATTGCTTCTCTATGGGGATTTCACTGCAGTCGAACAGGCACCATATTTGCTGGCAATTCGCCTAAATTTGGCGAACTGCCTGCTTTTTGAATAGCCGAATGGCCACGAAAGTGCACCGTACGGGGGAATTCCCTGTTCGGTGCAATCTCGGGGCCAGGCCAGCTCTCTCTGAATATCCCCTATAGACTCAGTTGAGGAGAGAAAAGAAATCTATCTGGTTGAAAAAAGGACGGAAGTATTAACTATAGAAATTTATATTTCTGTGTTAATATTTTTGTGTTAATGTTGTTATGAATGTGTAAATGTAAACATTTTTCGACATAAATAAAACAAAAGGTTTAGCAAATAAATTAATCTTAAACTCACAATTAAAATGTCTTTTTATATCTAATTCATCTTTGTACGACCGCATTAGAAACATTCACATATATCACTGATAGGCTGAGTCAAAAAAATAAAATTCTTGAAAAGAAGAAATCCAAATGTTGTGATTCCCTGAAGAGTTTGAAGATGGATGAGCAGATGAAACAAATCAGCCCACCTAGAGTCAGGGATTTCTGCATACACAAACTATTTTTCAATTTACCATTAAATAATAGCCACCCCACTCTGGGATTTCCCATGTGTTGCCCCTGAAGTTGATGAATAAATAAGCTTTAATGTTGCATAGAAAGAAAAGAAACTGTGACAAAAGAATTCTGGTGAGTGAAATGTCATGAGGAAGAGACAGGGTCACAGGAAGAAATAACACAACTATTAGAGACAGAAACCTGTTGGGGTTATGTAAATAAAGGAGAGTCATTATGTAACTCTAGGCAACGTGAGTGCACTTCATGGAACAGTCATAGAGTGAACACAGGCTAAGATACTTTAATGTATGCCTTATTCTGATGGGTTTTCTGAGATTCCTGTGTAGAACATCTGCAACGCAGCTACATGCAAGATCAATGTTATCCCTGATTGCATTACATTGTGCGTCCTTTTTCTAATAAACACAAAGCAAAATATTGGGATTTGATCACACCATATGAAAATATCATGCTAAACACACCACTTTGTCAACGTCCACTGTATTTGATGGGACCCTCAACAATGACCTTGTAATCTCCCGACTTGACTGTTGTAATACTCGTCACGCTGGCCTCCCTCTCTCCCGCCTTGCCCCCATACAATCCATTCTGAATGGCTCTGCCAAGCTCATCCACTTCACCCGATGCTCTGTCTCTGCACTCTGCGAGTCCCTTCACTGGCTCCCCATCCACTGCAGAATTAAATTTAAAATCCTTATCCTGACCTACAAAGCTCTCACTAACTCAGCTCCCCACAACCTGTCCTCAGTAATCACCAAATACACCCCAGCCGCTCCCTAAGATCAATGAGTGACCTGCGCCTAGCTTCTCCCCGCATCACCTCTTCCCATGATAGACTGCAGGATATCTCATGCGCAGCCCCCATCCTTTGGAACGCTCTACCCTCGTACGGTCAGACTTTTCGCTAGTTTCTCTTCCTACAAACACTCCCTTAAGACATTCCTATTTAGGTAAGCCTACCACCCGACTCACTGATGTAACTAGTTCATCACTCTCACCTTGCAGTCCATCACTTTCACCTTGCAGTCCTCTCCTCCTGTTTCCACCCCCAACCCTTCTAGATTGCAAGTTCCCACGGGAATAGGGCCTTTGTTTCCTCCTGTACTGGTTTGTCAAAATGTTGTTCAATGTATTGTAACCCTATCTATATTGTGCCCACCGTACAGACCTGTGGAATATGCTGGCGCTTCGTAAATAAAGAATAATAATAATAATAACATGGAAGATGACTTCTTTTACTGCATTACTTAGCACGACATATGGTGTGATCACATTCCCGTATTTTGCTTTGTATGGCAATTTGGTGTTTTATCTTTAAAAACGTAAACTTTGTTTTCTATTTGTGAATCCATATTTTTAGCTTTATTTAGCACCTGGTGGGTTTCCCGTTCTGAACGGTATTTGAGAAGACTAGGACTATAGAGTAGACAGCTTGTCAAACTGAAAAAACTTAAAACCAATAAAGGGTTGTGTTGTGAGCATGGAGTAATTCTTCCATAACATGGATATATGTGACAGCTTTGAGCTATTCAGTATATGTGAGAGGGTTGGTGGCTTTCTAGTGGTGGCTCATCACGTGTATGGCTACAGAATTTTTTGTAGCTTGAAACGGTTAAGGGAATATGTTTGGAAGAGACTCTTGGGGGGATGCTGGGACTTTGTCCAACTGGGCTACATAATGGGCATGCCCACCAAATGTATAGCAAATAGACTTTTTCTTCCCGATTTTATTTATGCAGCCAGGTCAAATATGATCCCAGAAAGATGTACCAACTGTTATCTAAGAGGCAAGAACCTAGCACCTCTCATGAAATGAGAGATTTGCAAATATTTTTTAAATTCAAATGTTGTATTTTTTAGGTTAGAACTTCTCTAGAAACTCCAAGATTTCAGTATCACTCAAGTAGCTAGTTTGGTGATTCTATAGACATAGGTCCTATAGCAACAGGAGCTCTAAATCTAACTGATCCCTTTAACTCTAGATTCTTGATGTCAAATTTTGGTGTTCTCCATCAATAATTCATAGCAAACTTGAGCACCTGCAAGAGTTACAGGAGAAATAGAACCTGTGTCAGGTGTGTAGGGGGGGGGGTTGATGGAGTGAGTCCAGGATGCATTAATACAAGCTCAGTGTAGACAAGTTGTGGGTAATAACAAGGGTTTATTGAATAATACAGGGATTTGGCATAAAAATAAACACACAGGAGATTGGGCTGGATAGGGCAGGAATAAGGCTAGACAGAGGTTACATAAAACACAGGACAGAGACATAGGGACGAGAAAGGAAGAGAGCTGGACATGGGCAAATACAGAGAGAGAACACACAGGGCAGAAGGAGACTCACAGAACACAAGAAAGGCGGAGGCATGGATTGGGAAGGGCGAGACTGGGGGCTAGTGTAGAAGGGGTCTCGGAGGCAGCAGGGTTGTAGCTGGGGTCTAGGCAAGGCGGTTTCTCAGCAAGGCCAGTTCATGGCAACGAGTGTTCATTGCAAGGAGGTTTCACAGCAAGGAGTGTTTTCGGCAAGGAGGCTGATGGAACAACCAAGGTGCTGGTTTAGTAGCTGTTACACTGCGGCCTTGGATGCGGGAACGCTTGGATGTTGACACACAGATTACTGGCAGACAAGTCACACGGGAACTGGTTCCAAAGCACACTGTGAGACTTCAATGTTGAAGCACTGACTCCAGGGCCTGACTCTCTTTTCTCGAAGTCCAGGAAGCAACCCTTAATGACCATACCTGTGGTAGGAAAGATCTGCTGTGGATCCCTGGGAGCCTGGATGATGCGCAGGGCAAAGAAAAAACCTGGTCTGGAACCGTCTCATGAACTGGGCAGGAAAAGAGCTGCTGGAGCCTCATTGCTTAAGTAGATATCATGTTGGGATTTACCTGCACTCGTGACATGGAGGCTCCTGTTTTGAAAGAGCAATTTCTGGGTTCTTCCCGTCCATCCAAACTGGTGGATCTTGTATAGGAATTCCACAACAAGCATGGTGCACATACATCTACTGGTTTTACAGCCACACATTCTGTGTGACCAGCAGGAGCAGAAGGAAACACTCCTTCTCTCCCCTGTCACTTTGTTGATAGTGAAGGACACTAATCCATAGCTGGAGGAGCAAAGGTTCTCTGCATTAAAAAAATAATATATCAATAGATAGTGTAGCGCTGTTAAAAAGACTGTTCTGCTGCAAGTGGGTGAGGAGAGAGAGACTGACATCCTCAGCCTCATGGAAAGAGCTGGCAGAGCGCGCCGAGGAGTGAGAGGAGCAAGACGCAGTGTAGCTGAAAGTGATCCCGACCAGGCCGGAGCGCAGGTGCGGCCTGACAGAGCTGGAGACCGTGTTTTTCCTTCTTATTACATGAAGACCCAGTGATCCACCGCAATAACCCACGCTGATACAGAGTAAGCTGGAGGACCCCGAGTTAGGAGAACCGCAGATCGATCTAACAGGGAGTGCAGGCGGTGAGCTGGACATCTTGTGGCAGATACAGACAAGCAAGACAGCGGATCCGGTGACACAGAGAATCCCAGTCAAAATCGAGCGGAGAGACGTCCTGGGTCGAGCGGAGCACAGAGTATCTGGCGGATGGGTGAGAGGCCTTCCAGGCCATTGTAAAATACTAAAGCACGCTGCAGTTTCTTCAAAACCCACAGGGCCCCAACGTGACTAGTCGAAGATACCTCATAAATAATTCACTGGCCAGTTGAATATTGTACCCGGGTACCAATACACACATACATTCCTTGGGACATAACCTGTACGGGACTCACTCTCCAACCACCAAGGGGGTTAAAAATACTTTTTTCCTTTTCCACTGCGCGTTTCTCGGATTACGAAGTGCTGTATTTTTCCTTTTCCGCTGCGCATTTCTCGCATTACGAAGTGCTGTATTTTTCCTTTTCCGCTGCGTGTTTCTCGTATTACGAAGTACTGTAAAAATATATACATATACCCTGTAACTCAATATATGCCCGTTTATTCAGTAAACTATATAATTTATAAAATCCACGACGGTGCTGGAGTATATTTATTCCCTAGTGCGGGGAGACTGACCCGAGGTTCAAATTCAGCGGCTCCTCCGGGAGTGAGCGCTACACGTGGGGGCTCGTTTCCGGGATCCAGTCTCTGGAAAAATCGCATTTAAAGGGTTAAATATGGATCCAGACACTGCTGCCAAATGGTGTGAGGAGCACAGTAGTCAGATAGAATTATGTATAGTTATGGATATTCCTGCAGACACTTGGGCCGAAGATCAGATTCGCCAGGCCGTGGCCGCGCTGACACCAGATAATCGGGGGTTAATCCTGGACATTAAAGCGAACCCAGATACCCCTCACACGTATGTTCTTTTTGAGTGGAGAAAGGGTGTTCCAGTGTGTTTTCAGGGCGCGAGTGTGAAGCTGACCGACGATGTGGAAGTTCGACTGGTCCAGCCAAGTACGCCACGTGGTGATCACGCGAATGTTCCCGATGTTACCCCAACTACAGGGTTCCCTCCTGCTACATTTTTCACCACTATGGGGAAACTGGTGGAAACACTAGCCAAAAACTCTGCTGCGTCTCCCAATTACAGATATCGCAAGTTACGGTTTTATTCTGGTAAGGTCCCTGTGCCAACTGGAGAAGAGGACTTTGAGACTTGGATAGATCAGGCAGTGCAAGCAGTGGAAGAATGGGAAGTTGCTGACACCGTGAAGAGACAAAGGTTGATCGAGAGCCTAAGAGGTCCTGCTTCAGATGTCATTCAAAATCTAAAAAGGGACAAGCCCGGCTGCACTGCTGCGGAGTACCTAGAAGCGTTACAGGAAATTTTTGGGGGAGTGGAGGATTGTGCCGAGTTTATCCACAAGTTCTCTCACACCTATCAAAAGGAAGGAGAAGAATTGTCCACATATGTCTGGCGGCTGGATAAAATCATCCATCAGGTCATTCTTAAAGGGGGCATGGAACCGAGTCATGCAAGCAAAGCTTTGATGGATCAAATTTTCAAAGGAGCACTCCCACTGGATCCCATAATGTTGAAATTTCAGACTAGATACCAGAGCACGAGACTGACCTATTCCAAACTGGTCAAAGCTATCCGAGAACAAGTGGCCTTGATTAAGGCTAAAAAGGTTGCAAATGCTTCGCACACAGTTTTCACCGCAGAAGTAGGAACTCTCTGTGTAGCAGACATACAGACTGAAGTGCTGGCTTTAAAAACTCAGATGTTGCAAATGATGGAGTTAATGACGTTGCTGTCGGCTAAGGACACCAGAACTGAAGGGGTTGCTGTAGCCTCGAACAGGGGGTCTCCAAGTAAACCGCAAGAAGGAAATATGCTCACACTCCCGAGAAAGAAATGTTTTGGCTGCGGGGAAATCGGCCATTTCAGGGCTCAATGCCCACAAGGGAGGGCTGAAAAGAAACCGATCGAAGAACTCCTAAAGGCTGTGGAGAAACTGTTGTCCACCCTGCAGGCGGGAAACTCCAGAGGGCCCTGGTAAGGGAGCAGACCAGGTGCCCGAAGGTTGAAACCCGCTCCAAAAATCAAGCCAGGACTAAGAGGGCGAGAGGGCCCAAAGTCTGGCCAACTGCCAAGCCTGCCAGGACTGAAAGAGTCACTCCCTTAGCATCCGGACCTACGTCATGGGGAAGCAATGCACACCCAAAACCTACACGGGCCAAGAAGAAGGCCAGGGTACAAAAAACTGGGTCTAAACTTCCTGTTACTACAACCAAGTTTCCTGACCAGCTGATAGGTCCTTCCCCTATTGTGCCAATCCAAGTGGAGGGAGTCTACACTAAAGCTCTGTTGGACTCAGGGGCTCAAGTGACATTTATTTACAGAGATTTCTATGAGAGACACTTGAAGCACATACCTCTACAGAAATTGAAGGATCTGGAGATCTGGGGTATCGGAACTGAGAAACTCCCTTATGACGGGTATCTACAGGTGAAGTTGGAGATCGGATCCGAAGTCATCGGACAGTCTGGAGGTTGTGATGCATTGGCCATTGTGTGTCCTCGGCCTTCAGGGGCAAACAGGAGTTCCATGATAGTGGGGACGAATACTGATTTGGTGCGACGTCTCCTGACACCTATCGTGCTGGAAGAAGGTTCTACTAAAGGAGTACACCCAATGTTACGTCCAGTCTATCAGAGAATGGTCGAAGAACAGAAGGCACCTGCTGAAGTGAGGCGCCTGTGGAGATTGGAAGGAACAGATAAGGTTCTGCAAGCAGGAGAAGTAACGAGTTTCCGGGCTTCAGTCAAGTTGAACGGATCGCAACCAGGTCCCTATGTGGTACTGGAAACCGATTTTAATCATGGGGGTGAAGCCGGAGTAGAAGTAATCCCTGAAATAATCTCCACTAAAGCTTTGAAAAGAACACGAGGAAGAGTCTCAGTCAGCGTGTGCAATGTGTCTGATTCTCCAGTAGTCCTTAAAGCACGAATGCCTATCGGGCAAGTAGCGTCCGCTACGCCCCTCTCTCCTACCGATTTAGGAGGGGGAGTGGATAAAGAGATTCCAGATGAAAGGTTCTACCCCAAGGACGCTCCCATTTCACCTGAATGGAAGAAACGTCTTCAGTCCCAAGTTCTAAAGTGGAGAGACTTGTTCTCGAAAGATGAGTTCGACGTGGGCCTAGCTAAAAATACTGAGCACTGCATTCGATTACAAGAGGACAAGCCGTTTCGTGAAAGGTCAAGACGAGTTCCGCTGGGAGACTTGGATGATCTACGAGAACAGCTGAATGAACTGCAAAGAACCAAGGTGATCCAAGAGTCCAGGAGTCCATATGCATCTCCAATAGTAATGGTCCGGAAGAAGAATGGTTCTGTCCGCCTATGAATAGACTATCGCACGCTGAATCGGAGAACCATCCCAGATCAATATGCTACTCCTTGGATAGAAGATGCCTTACAGTGTTTGTCGGGAGCAAAATGGTTTAGTGTACTAGACCTGCGAAGTGGGTATCACCAGATACCGATGCATCCTGAAGACAAAGAGAAGACTGCGTTCATCTGCCCATTGGGGTTCTTCGAATTCAACAGGATGCCTCAAGGCCTTACTGGGGCTCCAGCCACGTTCCAACGGTTAATGGAGAAGACAGTCGGGGACATGAACCTGATCGAAGTATTAGTGTATCTGGATAACATAATTGTGTTCGGGAAGACTCTGGAAGAACATGAACAACGTTTGGAGAAGGTCTTGAAGAGGCTCCATGAAGAGGGATTGAAACTGTCTCTGGAGAAATGTCAATTCTGTTTACCGTCTGTTACGTATCTGGGACATGTGGTCTCAGCAGAAGGTGTTTCAACAGACCCTCAGAAGTTGGAGGCCGTAGCTTCTTGGCCTAGACCCCGAAACGTCACTGAACTTAGATCTTTCTTGGGGTTCTGTTCCTATTATCGAAGATTTGTAGGAGGATTCGCAAAAATAGCTCAACCACTGAACAAACTCCTACAGAAGGAAAGCACAGAAGAAGGCTGCAAGGTCTCTGACCGAAATCCGTCAGCTCCAGGGCCAAGGAAAGGCGAGAGTCCATCCAGGGAGAATGGACCAGTCAATGCGAAGGTGCTTTTACGAAGCTGAAAGAGAGTTTAAATTGAGCTCCTGTCTTGGCCTATGCGGACCCTCACAAGCCGTACAAGCTACATGTGGATGCCAGCAGAGAAGGTCTAGGAGGAGTCCTATATCAAGAGTATGGTGGATTGCTGAGGCCTGTAGCGTATGTGAGCCGGAACCTTACGCCTTCAGAAAAGAACTATCCTACCCACAAGTTGGAGTTCCTAGCCTTAAAGTGGGCAGTGGTAGACAAGCTAAAGGACTATCTGTATGGGGCCGAGTTTGTGATAAAGACGGATAACAATCCTCTTACCTACATCCTTACTACTGCAAAACTGGATACAACGGGACATCAGTGGTTGGCCGCTCTGTCAGGGTTTCGGTTCAGCCTGAAATATCGCCCTGGGGTGAATAATCGAGATGCTGATGCTTTGTCGAGAAGACCCTACACTACCGAATGGACTCAGTTAACTCCAGACAGGGTACAAGCTTTGTGTCAAGGAGCAGAGCGCCGGGTCAAGGGAGGGATTGAAGCGGAGGCCATAGGAGTCGTGGCTGCGGCTGTTCCGGAGTTCTACTGCAACCCTACGCAGTTGAGGGATGAAAGTCTGCCTACCTTTTCAAAACAGGATCTGAAAGCTGATCAGGCTAGAGACCCTTTAATTGCATTAACCATAAAGGCCCTAACTGCGAACCAGCGGGAAATTCTGCTGACCAATTCCCCAGATGGAGCCAGATTGGTCTACAAAGAGTGGGAACGGTTGAAGATGTTGGATGGGGTGGTCTACCGAAGGGGCCCCCCAACCAATGCTGAAGAGACCCACCAGTTGTTCCTTCCCACTAAACATAGGGAAAGTGTACTGCGATCGCTACATGATGAGCATGGACATTTGGGTGCAGAAAGGACTTTTAAGCTGGTGCGAGACAGGTTCTATTGGCCTTGCATGATAGCTGAAGTGGAAAGTTACTGCCATTCATGTCTGAGGTGTATTCAAAGGAAGACCCTACCGACCCAAACCGCTCCAAAGTCAAGGACCCATGGATTTGGTGTGCATTGACTTCTTGTGCTTAGAGCCGGATGCTAGTGGGCAGGGAAATATTCTAATAGTGACTGATCACTTCACACGTTACGCCCAAGCCTTTTCTACAAAAGATCAACGCGCTCCGACAGTGGCGAAGGTTCTGATGGAAAAGTTCTTTGTTCACTACGGCCTACCAAGGAGAATACACTCTGATCAGGGTAGAGACTTTGAAAGCCGGCTTGTTGGGCAATTACTGGAACTGCTGGGAATCCAAAAGACCCGAACTACACCATATCACCCTCAAGGTGATGCTCAGCCCGAAAGGTTCAATCGCACACAACTAAATATGCTGGGGACACTGTCAAACACAGAGAAGCAGAGCTGGAGTCGTCACATAGCTACGCTAGTACATGCATATAACATTACGGAGAGTGACGCCACTGGATACTCATCGTACCGTCTTATGTTCGGAAGAGAAGCTCGACTGCCGGTTGATTTGGCGTTTGGGCTATCTCTGGACCAGACATCGGTAGCTTCTCATAGAAATTACGTGGATAGACTTCGAAAGAATCTGGCATCTGCGTTTGAACAGGCCCGTTTGACTTCAGGAAACAGGGAACAAAGGAATAAACGGAACTATGACTTGAAAGTTCGGATACAGGATCTACAACCCGGTGATAGGGTTTTGTTGAAGAACTTGGGTGCTGCTGCGAGGCACAAGTTAGCAGATAGATGGAGTTCTCAGGTCTACATTGTCTGCAAGCAACTGCCGGGTCTGCCGGTGTATCAAATCTGGCGGGATGGAAAGGCTGGGCCTCTTAAGAACTGGCACCGGAATCATTTATTACCATTGAGAGAGGCTGTGAGGATACCAGTTGGGGACGAACTTCCTCTGCCGAATCCGCCTGCTCCACTTTTGCCTCCCGTTACTCGGTCTCAGCAGACCCGGGCTATCGAAGAGAGCGAAAGGGACAGTGAGGAAGAAAGTTTTTGTCTGGACTGGATGCGCTCACCGGAGCCTGAAGAGGTTATCTCGGTTCCTGAACGGTGGGAAAGTAATTTGAGACCTGAGGCTCCTGAGTTTCAGTTAGAAGTCCCTGAGACTATTGAAATCCCTGTAGTTCCTGAAGCCGAATCTTATGATTACAGTTCTATGCCTTCACTGGAAGGATCATACTCCGAAGAGATGTCTGCTCCAGTGGTAGAAAGAAGAACTGAACCCGCGCCTATAGTACTTCCACCTGAAGAGGAACTGATTGAGCCAGAACCAAAACACTCTGTTCGACTGCCCCAGAGACTCACCTACGACTCACCAGGACATAGCACTGAAGAGGCCATCACCACAGTGCGAAGGTTGCCCGAAGTGTCTGCTATGTTAGCTGAGGTAGTCCAAAGCATGAGTCAACTTGAGGAAGTGTATCTAACCCATTGTATGCTTGCTGCTGAGCCTGTATATGTTGCCTAATATGTGTTGAAATGTAATGCAACTGTTGTACCTCCTTCGAGAGACCCAAGAGTTCTAGGAGGGGGAGAGTGTAGCGCTGTTAAAAAGACTGTTCTGCTGCATTTACTTACAATGGCCACCAGAGGGAGACAGAGACTGGTGGATTAATGCTGGACAACCAAGGAAAGCACTGTACTACGTTTTCCAGCATGCTTTGCGGTGAATACAGGAAGTGGGTGGGGAGAGAGAGACTGACATCCTCAGCCTCGTGGAAAGAGCTGGCAGAGCGCGCCGAGGAGTGAGAGGAGCAAGACGCAGTGTAGCTGAAAGTGATCCCGACCAGGCCGGAGCGCAGGTGCGGCCTGACAGAGCTGGAGACTGGGTTTTTCCTTCTTATTACATGAAAACCCAGTGATCCACCGCAATAACCCACGCTGATACAGAGTAAGCTGGAGGACTCCGAGTTAGGAGAACCGCAGATCGATCTAACAGGGAGTGCAGGCGGTGAGCTGGACATCTTGTGGCAGATACAGACAAGCAAGACAGCGGATCCGGTGACACAGAGAATCCCAGTCAAAATCGAGCGGAGAGACGTCCTGGGTCGAGCGGAGCACAGAGTATCTGGCGGATGGGTGAGAGGCCTTCCAGGCCGTTGTAAAATACTAAAGCACGCTGCAGTTTCTTCAAAACCCACAGGGCCCCAACGTGACTAGTCAAAGATACCTCATAAATAATTCACTGGCCAGTTGAATATTGTACCCGGGTACCAATACACACATACACATACATTCCTTGGGACATAACCTGTACGGGACTCACTCTCCAACCACCAAGGGGGTTAAAAATACTTTTTTCCTTTTCCGCTGCGCGTTTCTCGCATTACGAAGTGCTGCATTTTTCCTTTTCCGCTGCGCGTTTCTCGCATTACGAAGTGCTGTATTTTTCCTTTTCCGCTGCGTGTTTCTCATATTACGAAGTACTGTAAAAATATATACATATACCGTGTTACTCATTATATGCGCGTTTATTCAGTAAACTATATCATTTATAAAATCCACGACTGTGCTGGAGTATATTTATTCCCTAGTGCGGGGAGACTGACCCGAGGTTCAAATTCAGCGGCTCCTCCGGGAGTGAGCGCTACAATAGATATACATAAGCATACATACGCTAGAAAAAAAGTCATTCTTGGAAAAAAACGTTTAGAGTTTGTGTGTAATATATATAAGACATTGGATAAATATGTAATTTGTTCAGACATACTATATTCCTCACTCTATTATTGGAAGGCAAAAACCTTGAAAATACTGTTTGTTTCTTGAAGATGTAGTACTGACATATTTTTATGTGCATGACAGTTATGTTATTTCAGTGTCTACATGATTAAACTGGTATATCATATGCATATCATCATCATTTGTTCCTCCTGCCACGTGCACCTAATTTTACATAAAAACAAACATAAAGAAGAATGTTATCCTAGATGTTCACTTCCCGAATTGCATAAACGACTACACTTTAGAAAAATAATCACACGAGTACATTTCCAGAAATAAAGTTTAATTAACAAAATTGAGTTAAAAAATGAAACATTGTTTCTTAAACAGCTAGAATAAAGAAACAATGGTTATCTAAATGTTTATCTCTAAACACAGCTGTCTCAGCATCACATGAGTATTACTTGGTCTCTCCCACTTATGCCAACAAGTGGGAGTCTACAATAATAATAAAAATGGGAATCTAAGTGGTAATGACACAGAAAACATTCATAGTGCATTACATCAACACATTTAGCATGATATGCCCCTTTGAATCGCACTCACAAGATTCATATACTTTTGAGCATATAAAAAGTCAACATCAACAATTGTTACCCCATGTTTGCATATGTGTTACGTCTTTGGCCCCCACGGCGCTTCCTGGGGGGTCAGGGCGCCCGGTGGCATCACTGACTGGCTGGATGCCAGTAGTTAAAGCTAGCAGATCGACATCTGAGGGGGCGGGGCTTGGAATAATGAGGAGCCAACAGCCTTTAAAGCAGGGCGAGAGGATCTGCTCGTCGCCCTGAAGTGGAGTATCTTCCCGCAGCGCTCTTCCCGCAGCGCTAGCTGACTCTTGAGTCTGTCTCTGAGTACTTTGATATATTGGTACCGACTTGCATGTGCGAAGACCCTGTATGTGTTTTGACCCGGCTTCGATACTGACGATTTTCCTGCTTATTTCTTTGTGTGTTGTTCTGTGCGTTATTCCGGATTCTGGTTTACGTTCAAACTGTATGATTTATGTTTTGGGATCTGCCCACCAGGTTGTGAAACTCACCTACCGCTTTAAGGTCTCTATTCACATCAATCTGGTTTGAGTCCTAATCGCAAGGCATCCAGTTGCTTGTTGTATGTCCCTGCTGGTTGCAGCCTTAACCACAAGTTTTATGCTTAGAGTCCTGCCCTGCAGATTGTTGAATATATTACCCTTCAAGTATCTGTGTAAACCAAGTCGCTATACAGAATCACAATCTCTGATTGTAGGCCTGCCCTGCAGACTGCTGAACTCAGTGAGTTCCTACTCTGTATGCTAGAGAACAAATATAAGGGTGTTGCCTCTGTTATATGTGCTTCATGTACCACGACCATTGATATCTGTTTACAGAGAGTTAATGTGCTTTCACTCAGCGACCTCTTGGTCACAAAACCATTTGGCGCTGAGTGGTATTCAGGATTTTGTATTACCTCCCTGGCTGGGGATACAAGGTATTACAGTTCTCATTGCTTTTCTTATCAAAGAAATCTGTCCTTAAGGATCCAAACTACGCTGATCCAGGGTGAGTGCCATAGCGCAGATTTACAATATGTCTGGAACCCCAGCCTGGTGACTCTCGCCTCCACAGGAAACACCCATGAGGCTCTTCGATTTTATTGCAGAAATTTATTGGGTAAAAACACAAGATCCAACGTGTTTCGTGTACACAAGGATATACACATTAAAAAATCAAAAGGAGAAGCCTGTGTTTATAGCAGAGCGCTCAGTGCTGAAAGGAGGATCCAGGCGGCAGCTCCATCCCCTTTGTCCTTTGTATCCTGATCCAGAGTCCTGTGAGACAACAGATCCACCTGGTGAATCCAGAGAGGAGATCCAGCCTGAAGGTTATGTGAGTGAGCTGCCTTCTTAATTAAAGAGACATTAATTTGGTCCTGTTGATAGAAAAGTATTTTGTTCCCGTGAAATTTATCATTAAAACCAAAAAAGTTGAGGAAGGGGCGTGGCTTCCGAACGCATGGCTGCCTGATCCTTCGGCTCCCCGCTGCACAGCCGAAAACTCCGCTTTCTCCCCACCAGTAAGCACCCCGATCCCCCTTAATTCCGCAGGGACACAGTCCCTATGGGGCCCCCCACCTCCCAGCGCCAACAGACGCAAAAAACAGCCCCAATTTTCCACAAAAAAGGCCGAGACAACACGCAGGGCCAGGAGGAGGAATCCAACATGGCGGCCGCTTCTCCCTCGTCCCCGCGGGTCCGGAGCCCAGCCACATCAGCGGATCTGGATGCACTTTTCAACCACCTCCAGGCCTCCTTCAAGGACGAGCTGGCCTCCCAGCTGGCTGCACTAAAATCCGAAATCGGTACGCTCACCTCTCGCACCGCGGACTTGGAGGAGGCTGTGCAGGGCCTGGAGGCCTCCCACACTGACCAGCATACAGAGGTCCAGTCGCTGCAAGCCCAGGTCACAGATTTACATGCTGCTGTTGAGGATTTGGGCAACAGATCTCGACGCAACAATGTACGGATCCGTGGACTGACAGAAACCATTGGCCCAGACACACTTCATAAAACTCTCCAAACCATCTTCCTGAAGTTACTCCCCAAACTGGACCCTGAGGATCTCCACTTTGAGAGAGCTCACCGGGCTCTGCGCCGTCGTCCGGGTAAGGATGCACCCCCGAGAGATGTCATAATCCGCTTTCATCGCTACCCGGTTAAAGAGCGAATCATGGCAGCGACACGGCGCACCCCTTTGCATTACCAGGGGACCTCGCTCCAATTGTACCACGACCTGGAGCCTGTCACCCTCTCCCGTAGGAGGGAATGGAAGCCCGTGACCGACATGCTCCGGGATCGGGGCCTAAGATTTGCCTGGGGGTTCCCCTTTAAGCTACTCTTGCTCCAGGAAGAGGGGGTTCACCCGTT
This sequence comes from Leptobrachium leishanense, assembly GCA_009667805.1. Taxonomy (NCBI): domain Eukaryota; kingdom Metazoa; phylum Chordata; class Amphibia; order Anura; family Megophryidae; genus Leptobrachium; species Leptobrachium leishanense. The sequence continues at coordinate 113,760,608 of CM019071.1, read as the reverse complement.
TTACACCCTGGACGCCTTGCAGGCCTTTCTTGAATCTCAGCTGGAGGGCTCTCCAGTGGAGCCAACACGAGCCCCCTTGGATACTCGTCCCGATGACGGTGACTGACAGACCCGACGGGCCCTGTACTTTTGGCCTCTAGTTTTATTGCCCTTCCTGGACTGAACTCGGGGGTCCCCCTGGAAGGTTCTCTTGGGAATGGGGTTATCCCCTCCTTGCATTTCTCGGTTCGACTTCTTCTAAGGCGGGCGGCGTAATTTTTGTCACACATTTTTTTGCCTCGGCCACTGTAGCGGAGTTCTGACAGACAGTTTTTGTCGTATTCTACCTGTTATATACTTTTTTCTTTTTTTTTTACAAGTTCCTTCCTCAATATACGGATTGTCGATTTGTAAACCCAATCCTTAACTTTGTTTTGCGTTTTTGAAGTGACATATTCTTGCCGCATTTATTCTAGTTCACCTTTTATTTTATTTTGCTTATTTATTTATTTTTCCTTTTTTTTTTTCTCACGATTGTATTATTGTTGTTTTTCCTTTCTTTTCTTCCTCTTTCTCCTTTCCTTCTGCCTCTTCCCCCCCCCTCTCAGCAACACCAATATGGCGCCCCCAGATGCTACTACCCAAACTACTGTGGACTGCTTGCAAATGCTCTCTATCAATGCTCATGGCCTCAATTCTCCCCAAAAACGACGGACTCTCCTACGACACCTTCAACGGATGAAGACGGATGTCGCCTTTATTCAGGAGACTCATTTCTCCTCAACTAAACCCCCATCACTGAAGGACTCTAGATTTCCGACGGGATTCTTTGCCTACAATTCCGTTGCCCCTAAGAAAAACGGGGTGGCGATTCTAATTTGTAAGAACTGCCCGTTAAAAGTTCTCTCCTCCGTGACGGACCCGGAAGGTCGCTTTCTGATACTCCATTGTACACTCTCTCATCTATCCCTCACAGTGCTAAACATCTATGCACCCCCCACACCGGATGCTGCCTTCTGGTCGACGCTGTCCTCTCATATGACAACTTCCACAATGTGCCGTACAATACTTGCTGGAGACTTCAACACTACGCTATGCTCGGCGGTTGACCGCACCTCTCCGATTCATGTGTCTCATCCTTCAGATAAATTGTTGCTTTCTTTCTGCACTCGACATGCTCTGCTGGACGCTTGGCGACTCCAACACCCTTCGGTCAAGGACTATACTTTTTTTCACACCCACATCATACATACTCCAGAATTGATCTGTTTCTCCTGTCGCGAGACTGTCTCCCATTTATCAACCACACGGCCATTCACTCGATCACATGGTCCAATCACGCGGACGTCACCATGTCGTTTCGGATACCAAACTATCACTCGCACTGGGCATTGAAACTGAATGACTCTCTACTGCATAATGCCGACTTGCGGGATTCTATTGGCGATGTGGCTCGGGAATACTTCGACCTTAACACAGACTCTGTCGATTCACCTGTTATGCTCTGGGCTGCGCACAAAACCGTTCTTAGAGGTCATATAATAGCAATTGCTACGCACCATAAAAGGGCCAAGCTTGCCCAACTCACCGCCCTTCAGGTTCAGCTTTCTCGCAGAGAACGACAACACAAGGCTTCCCCGTCGCAGACCACTTTTCATGACCTCCAACAAACCAGGACTGAGCTTCGAGCGTTGCTTGTGGCTGATACAGCTAGAGCGATGAAGTACACGAAACGCATGTATTATGAAAAAGTAACAAAGCGGATTCCTTGTTGGCACGTAAATTACGCTCCCAATACAACGAGCGAATTATCCCACGCATACGAACCATGAAGGGCACAGTTGTCACGAACCCCAAAGACATAGCGGCTGAATTTGAAAAAACGCTACAGGCCATATACAACCATGCTCCTCACCAGACCAGCAAAGACTCTGCTCTCCGTGACAGACTTTGTCAATTTCTTCAGAAGGCTGACCTTCCAAAACTCACGAATCCGCAGTCGGAGAGACTGGAGGCCCCAATAGCGGAGGAGGAAGTGGCAGCAGCACTCAAGTCGTTCAAATCGGGTAAGGCCCCTGGCCCTGATGGGTATACTAGCTTATATTATAAAACCTTCTTGAACATCTTCCTCACCCCCCTCACCAAACTGTACAACGCACTTATGGAGGGTGAACCCCTTACGGCCGACATGCAATCCTCCACTCTTGCCCTTATCCCGAAACCAGGCAAAGATCCTCTAGACCCTCTCAACTACCGCCCTATAGCATTGCTAAATATCGACTACAAGATCTTTACTAAAATATTGGCCACCAGATTGAACCCTCTTCTCCCTACTCTCGTACATGCGGACCAAGTAGGATTTGTCCCCCACAGGCAGGCCAGAGATTATACCCGCTGCTGTATTGACCTGATTTGGGTAGCTCAGACCTCTTGCCTTCCAACGCTATTTCTCTCGCTGGACGCAGAGAAGGCGTTCGACCGCCTTACCTGGCCTTTCATGTTACACACCTTAGCATACATAGGGATACCTCAATCATTTTACACTGCCATCACTGCCCTTTTTGATGCCCCAACAGCGCTCCTCCCCCTACCCGGGGCCTGCCCTCTTCGCATTGCTATCCACAATGGGACTAGGCAGGGTTGCCCTCTGTCCCCACTATTGTTTGCCCTCTGCATAGAACCCCTCCTGTCCGCGATTAGGCATCACCCAGACGTCTCCGGTATTACGGTCGGGACAAATGAATATAAGGTAGCAGCGTACGCGGACGACCTTTTCCTTACCCTGAGTCGCCCTATGCGCTCACTTCCATACCTTTTTGATCTACTGGACACCTTTGCCTCCCTCTCTGGTTTTAAAATTAACACACATAAATCCACTGCTTTCCCAATTCATCTCCCTGAATCGTCATCCAACCTCCTAGCCCTTAATTTCTCCCTTCCTATATCCTCTTCTCTGCTGACATATCTGGGCCTAAAACTGTCCCCGCACCTGGACCAACTTTATGACCTTAATTATACTCCCTTGCTCACCCAGATCAAACAAGATATCGACTCTTGGCAGGACATGTCCATATCCTGGCTGGGGAGATTGAACTCAATTAAAATGAACGTTTTACCGCGCCTGCTTTACCTGTTTCAGTCCTTGCCTATCCCCGTCCCCCCGACTGCCCTGAAAGATTTGCAGCAACGTATTGACAGGTTTGTGTGGTCGGGACGACGACCCCGCATTGCACGGCGCCTTATGTACATCCCTAAAACAGCGGGAGGCCTTGCCCTACCAAACCTTAAACTATACTTGAGTGCTGCCCTGCTGACTCAGATTGCCGAGTGGCACCTCCCGATTGCACAGAAACGCTGGGTTGATATTGAAAATGACATGATGCTTCCTGATCTGCTCCCATTTTTCATGTGGCTCCCGAAATCGGCAAGAAAAGACCGATGTCCACGCTGCCCTTTGGTTTCTCATTCCCTCTATACTTGGAACACGTTGTCCAGAAAATTCTCGCTCACTGCCGAGATCTCCCCGCTTCTTCCGCTGTATCGCAACCCGTGGTTCCTCCCTGGCATGACATCGCAAGATTTCAGTGTATATGACCAAGGAGACATCTCCCGTATTGTGGACTTGATGATGGATGATCACCTTAAAACATTTGCAGATATAGCCAGCAAACTGCCACTAACATCCAGAGACTTCTTCCGCTACCTCCAGCTCTCAAGTTTCGTCTCACAAGATCACATCAAACAAGCAGCGACATTGACACCCACATGGTTTGAAAAGCTGTGCCTTCGTGGTACGACTTTCAAAGGCGCGATCTCTTCTATGTATCAATCATTGGTCCTACATGGCCATCCCGGTCATTTCCCATATATGCTCAAATGGCAGGCGGACATTGGAGAGGAGCTTGACGCAGAGGAGTGGTCTGAGATTTGGGAAGCTAATTTTAAATCATCGGGCTGTATCACCCACATGGAACAAAGTGTTAAGACTCTTTTCCGCTGGTACCTTACCCCGGTACGCCTACATCACATGCATGCTATCCCAAAGGGACTATGCTGGAGAGGCTGCGGTCAGCTCGGGACGTATTACCATCAATGGTGGTTGTGCCCTAACCTTCGCCCGTATTGGGCTACACTAGCAGATTGGCTACATCAAGCTCTTGAACGGCCGGTGGAGATCAACCCATGGACATTCCTCCTGTCCCGTCCTGTAGAAGGGCTCCTACGGTGCGAGAACAAACTTATCGCTCGAGTCACCTTAATCGCTCGCAGAGCCCTGGCAAGGCACTTGAATCAACCAACGCTCCCTTCTTACCCGGAACTCCTCGGAATGTTCACAGAGGCACGAATGATGGAGCAACTCACGGCTCAAATGCACGACACTCCACACCTTTATCTGAAGATCTGGGCCGCGTGGCTTGGGTGCCCGGCGCTGCCATAAGACACAGGACCGTGGTACAGACTCCCTCTCGCGGAGGCAGACACCCCTTCTTACCTTTACCCCCCTTCCTTTCTTTCCTCTCTTTTCCTTTTTTATATATATTTTATTTTCCTTATGTTTACTTTACTTAATTTTTTTTTATTTTTTTATTTTCCTTTTTTTATTTTTCATATTGCTCTCCATATAATACACTTGTGTTTCATTTGATCTATGCATTGTATTACTTCTAATGTCATATTATAAAAATTTATAAAATACAGAATTAAAAAAAAAAAAATCAAAAGTCTGTCCTCCCGAATCCTTCTTGCCCTTTTTATAACTTCTCCAAACACCGCGGGGTTGAGTGAGGAACCCCGCGCTGTTTGGAGGAGTTATAAAAACGGCAAGGAGGATTCTGGAAACGTGAAACGCTTTGGATCTTTTGTTTTTACCTAATAAATTTCTGCAATAATATCAAAGAGCCTCATTGGTGTTTCCTGCATCGGCAAGAGTCACCAGGCTGGGGTTCCAGACGTATGCAGACGTGGGATAACAATCGTTGATGTGGACTTTAATATGCTCAAAAGTATATGAATCTTGTGAGTGCGATTCAACTGGGCATCTCATGCTAAATGTGTTGATGTAATGCACTATGAATGTTTTCTGTGTCATTACCACTTAGATTCCCATTTTTATTATTACTGTATGCTGTACCAGGACGCTTGGAGAAGAGCTGTCTGGGAATCTTAAGGTTGATTCATCTGAGTTCCTTGATTGTCATACCATAGTTTGTATTGTTAACAAGTGGGAGTCTACCTGGAGGCCAAACATAACACAGATACTTTTCTTTTACAAGAATGTTTACTTCAAAATGATTTTTCATTTAACAAATACTGTAGAGGAGGTTAAAAGTAAAATGATAAAATTACTAATGAACAAGAGACCTTACTCTAACATAACTCACATTCACACGATGTGTGAGAACGTAGATTTACATATGATGGCTTGGCGGTTTTGGGATGCCAGTATCGCCTGTTTTCAAGCCATCATATGTAAATCTACCTTCTATCTAGTTCTGGGCTTAATAACATATATGTTCCCTCCATAGGACACTTAAGGATTGCCCCTCGGTTCTTTTGTATAAGGTACGGTCGGTACCTTGACCTTCCAGTCCAGTATGAGAATTATCTGAGTGTATGGAGTTTGGAATACTAGATGATTGGCGGCCTGAGTGTTAGGTGTTACAGTGGTTATTGGCCGGGTGATGTGAAAGCTAACTGTGTCGGTCTGGTGTTGTGTTACCACGGAGACGTCTTTGGGAATATTTGCCGATTGGCTGCATAAGAGTCAAATGCCGCACCGTAGTAGTGGTCAGTGATGTGGAAGTTGGGATCGATGTACCGGTAGTGTATGACTACAAAGAACTGATTGGGGGCGTCTACAGGTAGGCATGCTATTTAAGACGGGAGGATTACCAGGACTATTCATACGTTCTTGGAGAAGCCGCTTGAACCTAGCAGCGATATGCGTGTCGAGCGCATCCGAAAGATGCTTCAGTTCTTGTTTTAACTGTTCACATCTATTTTTGGATGTAGGCGCCTGCTTTTAGCTATGAGCTGTTGAGTGATATTCATCATACTATACAGTATATACTGGCTTCATGACTTTTTTGCTCAGGGTCAGCACAGAAATCTATTTCGATTTAGAGCAAGGTTGGTGGTTATATATTCTTTCTGGCATTAGCTATTATTTCCATATTTACAACCTGGAGCTGTGGCTTCCCGTCCTATCAGATATCTTCTTATCTGGTTTACTGCCACTATATTATTTGCATTTTGAGTCACCATTAGGCTGCGTTCACACTGAGTGACATGAAAATAGCACGTTTTTCAGCGCGATTTACATATATGCGACATTGAGCGATAATATAGCTTAATATCGCTGTTATGAGCGATATCGCACGACACCACTGTATGTCTCTCAATGCATGTCGCAGCGACTCGCGGAAAAAAAGGGTCATGTACCAGCGACGAGCTACAAACGACATTGAGCGACATTGAGCTGTGAGATGTGAACAGCTCCATTGAAATGCATTGGTGAAGCTACATATAGCGATATCGAGTGGAAATATGAGCGATATCGCTGCAAAATCGCTCAGTGTGAATGGGGCCTAAATCTGTGGGCTCCTACATGTTTTAAGGTCGCTATTCATTTCACAGACCTACATCAATTTTTATTTTTCTACTTTTAGTTAGTTTGTTATTTAATAAAGCTTGTTGTTTTATATTTTTGGGTCCACTTGCAGATCTGGTATAGTGGCTTATTCCAACTAGGTTTAGGGTTCACCTTAATTTATATTTTTATAGACAAACTATAATAAATCAATAAAAGTTTTAAAAATGCATAAAAAAAATTGTATTTTTAAGATAATTAATTGTCTTTAAACGCTGTCATTTCATCTTCTTCGGCGAACTGATACATCTGATTTTATTATATTTATCTGATCAGGTCTGGAATATCCATGAGCACTCATACATTTCTAAAACAAACTAATCTTTATTCCATAAGCAGCAGTTATACCGACATATGCCAACAATTAGACCATACTGACCCACCTTCAGTGACCCATTTTCCTAATGTCACTGTAGATAACCTCCTAGGTCCAGAATCCCCTATGCTGTCTGCTTTTCACACCAAACTCTGTCATTTGTCCAAATAGACTGTCTGGAAACTAAATCCTAAGGAGAAACTAACCGAATTAATGTTTTCAGCTTGAAAACCCTATATTCAATTATTAGATTTGGGCCTACATCACAGAAATAAAACAGCATTTTCAGTAAAAAATATTGGGGCGATATTACAATCTTAGTGCTAACGTGTTAGTGCATCAGAGATTGTGCTCGCTTCCGCGAGCTTACTGTACTCTGCGCTCCCTATACTTAACATGGGGCACACAAAGAGTAATTACCGTTAGGATTACAAAGTCCTGATGCTAATTACCGCACCGCTGTGGTTAATCGAAAAGTTAACCACAGCTCGAAGCTGGTGCTGTTTTTGCTTCTGAGGAATCAATCAGCACCAACCGAAAACCCCCCCAAAAATTAGATACTCACCTCTCATCCCACAGGAAGAACGGCGACTCGATACGCCTTTTCTGGCTGCCGGGAGCAGAGTGAGACTGGGGACAAGTAGTCCCCAGTCTCCCTCAGGGCCGGTGCTAGACTATATAGTGCCCTAGGCAAGGCCAGCTACTTGCGCCCCTCCCCCTGAAAAAAATTGTTAACTGTTAAAATAAGGGGGAACACACACACACACTGTATGTGGGGGGGACACACACTGTGCACGGGGGCTGCACACGGTTGTTCGTTGCCCATTTTACACCTTCGCAGATCGGGCCCGGGATTGGTCTGTGCCACTTTCTTTCCACTGCCTCTTTCTTTCTTCTGCGCTTCTTTTTTTCTTTCTTTCGCTCTTTCTTTTGTGCCTTTTCTATCTTTTCTATTTTTCTTCAGTGCCCTTCTTGCTTTCTTCTATGGCTTTCTTTCATCTGCTTCTGGTGACACCCACACATAATCTGGTGGCATGTGTGCGTCACCATAAGATGCCCACCTCCTGCGCCGCTAGCGGGGGTCCGTGAGCCGCCAGGGCTGGCTACACAAGCTGCACAATGAGGAATGGGTACAATAATGGAACCCGGGTTGGGGGCGGCTGTGCTCCTAGGTGGCAGTGCGCCCTAGGCGGTTCCCTAGCTTGCCTAGTGGGAGCATCGGCCTTGGTCTCCCTCTACAATCACTCTGCAGCACTGCAGGATCTCACGAGATCCTGCAAGTCACTTGATCCGGCAGCACAACCCTCCATGGAGTCCTATGGACTTCAGGGGATACTCGCACCAGTGCATTAGCTCTGCATTAAGGGCAGGCTGCTGAATCAGCACCTGAACCTAAATATTTAGCTAAAATGGGGATGCTACGGGGAAACCTGTAGGAGCAGGTTTTCCATTTTAGCGTCCCTGTTTTAGTGGGCAAATTGTAATATAGCCCTTGGGGACTCAGCCTACCCTGTGGAGCAAAATTGGAAATATCTTGACTTCTAACTCACTAGAACAGACACCATCCTCCTAATTTAATGTTAGCGAAGCATTGGCCAGTTTTTGTAACACCTTTTTGATATGATTTTCTGTATAAGCATAATCTTCACATTTACCATTGGGAGACATCTTCAACCACTCATTTATATACACAGTAATGGAGGGGAACGCACTCACTAATTTAAAGGATCCAACCCAAAAGCCAGATACATGCTCAGGGAATCTGGAGCAGACAGAAACTCCACAAATGAAATCCTCATTTGTCCTCAACGGTTTATTAGTACCATTAGTAACTAGACCACAAACCATCCTCTCCTATTTATTAAGATGCAGCCTACCTTGATTCAAGTTAATTCCTGTTGATTTTGTATGTTGATGCATTGTTAATATTATAAAGTGATGACTTTGATACTGGAGATCAGAAATGTAACCTCCGATAATCATGCTATGTTCACGTGATTTTTTTCCACCCCAATAAAGGGCTCTAACACATTCCTAGGGCAAAAAAGCTTGCGCAGTGCAAATTTTTTTGCGCGCAGCGTTAAACGTTACGCGCAGAAATTAATGCTGGTATTAGAGTGCATTTTTTCATCCGTCTGAAAATATTGCGCAAAAAAAATATGCGCAAACACGCATGCGCATTAACATTGCGCGCAGAAAGCGGTGGGCAAAAAGTCTTTTCACGCGATTCAGCCAATCAGAACCACAATGGTCTCCCGTTAAGTTTATGCGCCTGTCAAAATCAATCTGAGTATATATACTGCAGCAATAAAAAAAAAACACGCACAACCTCTCAATTTTATTGTTTGGGTATGTGTAGAATGTGTAACTATACTGTGCTGTATTTTCTTTTTGGGGCTGGTGTATTTGGTTTTGGCCAAGACGTTCAGATTTGCAGTTACCACCAGCTTTTAAAAGACGTTAAAATTATGCGCGCAAACGTTGTTCGTTAAAATGTGTTCATAGATTGTAATACCGGGTTCACGCAGGGTAACTTACGTTCGACGTTAACACGCATTTTGTGTGCGAACGTCGTAATACGATGTTCGGTGCGAAGGGTTTTTCCTATCGCGTTAATGCGTTTTTGCGCACGTGCAAAATTGCGCGCGAAGAGTGTAATAGTGCCCAAAATGTTGAAAAAAATAAAAACAAAACAATTATTGCTCTTCATTAATTTATTTCTTTACATTGTTCAAGAAACATGCATGTCTGTTCCATGTTAAGGCCATACAACTCTTACATATATAAACAGTGAGATAAGTCTTTTGGGTTAGTTTTTTTTGCAGCTGCACAGAAATGCAAGTAATCCCTCATAAAGAATTGTTAATCAAATCTTTTTTGTGGTTATATTCACTAGGAAAAGAGTGGTTTGCTTTATATTCTTGACTGTTATATAATTCATTCTGCATGGTATATACAGATGGTATAGAAGGTTTATCAGATAAAATAAACACACATATAATTAAACTGTAAAAAAGGATATGTTATTTACAACACTTAAAAATATTTCCAACAGTTTCAATACAGTGTAGCATGCTATAAAATTAAGAATTAAAAATACATCTTTCTCTAGCATGTATATATAAAGCAAATATTGAAGATTAATGGCAAAATAATTTGCTATTAAAATAAATTAGCTATTGATTATTTTGAAAAGGATAATCCAAGCATTCTAAACATTATGGCTTATTGTAGTTGTTATATTGCTTGGAGACCTTTATGCAGTTTCACTTTTTTAGGAAACACTGTTTTTAAAGCATGACAAGCCTGGATGTTTCCTCTCAACTCATAGCCGGTTCATTCTGCGCAGGATGTGATAAGAAGGAAGTAGTGCCAGTGTTGGATTATGGAAGTCTTGCCTTTGAACGCAATATTCTGATGTACCTCTTTCCCATCACTTTCATCCTCATTGTGCCTCTGGCCCATTTGTCTACCTCATTGCGGCATGCCTTACCCCACTTAGAAATTCAAGAAGATAGTGGAGATAGCCAAAGAATAAAATAAAACTTGGCTTTTAATCAGAAATGCAGTAAAATAATGCTTCCAAAGCTCTATTGCGGTAGGCAGAACGACACAGTGCTAGGACAAGGATAGTTTCCTAGGACAAACATAACATATACAGTTCTCAGCGGAGGCGAGAACATAAGTAAAATAAAGGCCACTACAAAAAAGAGGTCATAAAGCAAGCTTGGAAGTATGCTAGATTGGAGATACTAGCACAATACTGGACCCTCCCTGGAAACTGATAGACAGTGTGGAAACGTTGCAAGTATCAAATATAATGAACAGAAACAGGCCTTCGAGGGTCTGTGGGTATAGGAAAGTATGAGAAAGCACACAGCCTTTACGAAGAGCCCTATCAGGAACAAACAGTACGGGCTTGAAGACAAAAACAAACAAAAAAAAACAACCTGGCCTCAGTGCATTGAAACTGAGCTAGTTGCCTAAATTGGGAGCGCTACCAGTAGGTAAGAAATATTTCTATCAAGTCAGAAAGAACGCAGTTTCCAGAGCAAGGATTAAAGGGTCCCTAAAACAAAGAACTAAATGAACATCTCTATTGGCTCAACGCGTTTCCCTGGTATAAACCAGCATCATCAGGAGCAGTGAGTGCAGCCTAGTTATTGCATAGGCTTGAGAATAAGAAGTGAGTTTACTTATGTTCTCGCCTCCGCTGAGACATGTATACGTTAGGTTTGTCCTAGGTAAGCACTGCGACTGTGTCTGTCTACCGCAATACAGCTTTGAAAGCATTATTTTACTGCATTTCTGATTAAAAGCTAAGTTTTATTTTATTCTTTGGCTATCTCCACTATCTTTTTCAGTTGTTAAATTGGGGTTACCTCCTGTCATCAACAGTGGCGAGAGCCTTTCTTCTATGTTCAATAGAGTGCTTCCTACAATTGTCTCGGTACACCCTGCAAGTGTTTGTCTTACCCCACCTAGACAATTAATTGTGTCTTTGTGCTATTCTTGGCTGGCAGCAGATGGTGCACATATTTTGGGTTGGAATTTATGAAAATTACACCGGCTTTGGTTCATTAAAATTTTTTGGACTGATGATTCGTTTTGTCCAAAATTTGTTGAATGCAAACAGACTGGCAATCACACAATTAATTAGCCCGCTCTTTCATTGACAATGACTGAAGATTTAAGTGAGTGAGCAGCTTGAAAGCCCATCTGCTTCCAAACCATATGGCCCACAAAGATAGCCTCCAACCATAACCAGTGGCAGAGTAGTTAAATCAAAGAAGGTAACACAGTCTATCTGCTCTGATTTAAGCCTTGGCCCAATAGCAATGGGTTCCTATGGCTAAGGTTGGGGTCACACAAATACACTGAGTGCATCCGTACTGACCACTCCTCCCATTGTCCATCATAGCATTATGACGGCTCGACTGGGAGGGCCACACGTTGTAATGTGCTTAATAGAATCATACGTTACAACAGGCGTGCTGAAATCCACCCTGTCGAAATGCTACAATGGACATTGGACGGGTCTACAAAACGCTATCCTCCATAGGAAACTTGCACTTTGTAAGGCTGAGTGCACTAACGTGCACTCAGTGAGGTGGTCGCACAGCTTCCGAGCGGAAAGGACGCCCATTCTCCTGGGCGTTCCCTCCAAGCTCGTGTGACCTCGGCCTTAGGCATAGAGAGCAGGTGGGCTGCTTGTCTCAGATTTCAATTTATTGCAGTGTACCCACAAGTTGTACTCTCTAGTATACGGATATGAACTGAAACAAATTATATATGTGAAAAACGTTACCATGATTTTTGGGCCATTTGTTTCGTGAATAACCCTTAATTTGATTTGTGTTTCAGACAAATCGACAAATTATCCAATACTTGAAGGAATCTGAAAACAAATTCACACCTATCCTTTTAGAAAGGCCTTATTTTGAGGGAATGGGCCTGTAGCTGCATTGCATTGGATACTCCAGCCCTGAGTAATGCTCAATCTTTGCCTAAGAAGACTACAGATATGTGTGCAATGAATTACCATCAGTCCTTCATTGTTACAATATCTAGACTTGGTGGTGCTGGAATTGCCAAATCATTCCCAATGGCTGAAACGATTCAAGGAAAGACTAATAGGAAACACGGCTTCCTTTTTTACCTTCTACATGGTGGGGTACGTCTATGGGTACTCGGGAAGCCCCAGTCTTTGTCAACATCTTCAAAAACATTCAGCGTATGATAGGATGAAACCTAGTAACAATTTAGTTCAGTATATATTTAAAGGCCTGTTCCTTAAACTGGGAATTTGTGAAACATCCTAGAATTTAATATTAAGTACTAACATTTGCAATCCACTCTCCAACTTACCATACTATCACATTTTAGTGAATAACCCTGTGAGATGTGGTTAGTTGGTAACAAAAGATGGTTGTAAACTGCCAACAATTGCTTTTCTTGGAGAGTTTGTCCTGTTGGAGTATATGAAAAATATAATAAAAAAATCCCTACGACATAATTATTCTGCTCTGCATTTCTGACTTTTAATAAGTATACATATAGAAACATAGAAACATAGAAAAATGTCGGCAGATAAGAACCTTTCGGCCCATCTAGTCTGCCCAATTACATGGTTACTTTACCTGGATTTATCTTTTGTTTAGGATAGCCTTATGCCTATCCCATGCTTGCTTAAATTCAATTACTGTCCTCTACCACTTCAACTGGAAGGCTGTTCCATGTATCCACCACCCTCTCAGTAAAATAATGCTTCCTGATGTTACTTTTAAACCTTTCCTATTCTACAAAGATATAGGCTTTCAATTATTCGTGAGGAATAAATATATATATTTCCCTAATTGTATATTTTCCTTAGAAAACAACAATTAACAAAAAGCAAATATTGGAAATGGAACTTGACAGTTAAAATGGCAAATGTGACTGTAGTGATACATAATATCCATATTTCTGTAAGTGTATATTTGCTACGATTTGCTTAGTACAGTTTCTGACACATTACTGATTCCATTTTTTTAAATTTAATATAATTTTACTATAGTTGATGTCGGTTTACTTGTTCAAAAGTTTGGCATAAATCCCCCCTACCTGCGTAAACAGACAGGCTACCCCATAGCTTTCTATGAGAGAGGCTGCGTTACAGCAATCACATACAATACAGATATACATGGAAGAACCAGACTTTTGAACTGTAACTAGTTTCGTTGTAACTAAAAGAAGGATCAGGGCTTGTGAAGAGATTACAGGCACTTTGTCATCTGGTGAAATCTCATTGCAAAAGCTGCAAAGCTCTAAATCAGGGATCGCAAACTCTGGCCCCCAGATGTTTCTGAACTACAACTCCCATGATTCTCTGGCTATTTATTGCATTCAAAGAATTCTGGGAATTGTAGGCAATAAACATCAGGAGTTTGAGATACCTGCTCTAAATTTTGTACATTTTTCTAACACTTTATTCTCAGCGCATTCTGCATATTATTATGTAATAGAAATAGTCATCTTTGTCTACGCTGGAGAGATAATTTGAAATGAAATTTAAGGCAGTTGTGAATGTTCGGTTTACAGTAAACGTCGCATACTTTATACTATAGTACATTCAACACTAACAACTGAAGGCAAGCAAATGACACACACAAATCCTTGATGTGCACGAAATAGCACATAGAAACAACACAACAGGATGTGCGAACAGAATCAGACCATATTCACAAGCAGCTGTTCAGAGAGAGAATTGATTTACATTAGTAATACTGTGTTTTCTGTTCATATTCATATTAGAAATACACATGGTTTAAGAATAATACCTCTAATACAGTAAAGCCACATTGCCTATAGGAATTTTTGTTATGCTGTTATAGATTATTAGGAGATAGGATATATATACTGTGTATATCCTAAGGGCCCTATTACACTGTTAACGCTAACGGTAGCGCTCACATGCGTGAGCATTAACGTTTGCTGCGGTATCTACCGCATATTACAATCCAAACGCAAATGGGTTAAAACACCCGTTTGCGTTTGGTACCTTGCGCTCCTCAGCGCGAGGTTACTGTACTTTGCGCTCCCTATCCTTAACATGGGGAGCGCAAAGTGTTAACCATCGCTGGATTACAAAGTCCCAGCGCTGATTAACGCCTGGCTCTGATTAGAGAAAAGTTAACCAGAAACTGGTGTTAACGGATTCCGCTTCTGCAGAATCCGTTAACATACTTACCCTCTGTCCTGCGGCTCCAACCGCCTCCTCCGGCCGGCGGGAGCAGGGAAAGACTGGGGGAAAAAGTCGACCGGACGGATCTCGCGAGGCGAGATCCGGCTGGTCATGTGACCGCCGGCGTCTGCTTCAACGGAGTCCTATGGACTCCATTGAGAGGATGCGAGCGGCTGCGCTTAGCGGGCGCAAACAAGGCAGGCAGCATTTTTTGCACTTGCATTGTAATCCCCTGTTAAAACGGGGCGGTAGGAGGAAAACTGCGGGCACAGTTTTTCCTCCCTACCACCCACATTTTAGCGCGGGGATTGTAATAGAGCCCTAAGTGTGTTATAAATAACTTCTATATAAACACACAGAAATGTATATATTCTTACAGATCTATCAAATATTCTACTAGAGAATTTTAATGAATTTCTAATTGAGGAAACACAAGCCAGAATAATGGCTTACAATAGAAAAAAAATAGTATGTTGCATCATTAAATTTCAAGCTATTACAGTTTATCATTTCACTATTTTTGGCTAATAATTGTGTTTATTAATTTGTTGCAAGTAACCAGTAAGATTGCAAAATTACTTTTAAATTAAATTTTTAATCGCATATTTATACATGTTCCTTTAGAATGATATACAAATGATGAAGGGTTTCCCCCAGACCAGTAGGGAGGGGGAGCATGACAGTGGGCATGGGACAGTGGGTCAGGGATGGGATTGGGTGATGGTGGAGAGAGTGCTACATTGTGGCACGAAGGGTACTTAAAGCAAGGGAGGAGAGGGTGCGGCCCCATTGTCCCCTGGTAGCCGGGCAGTAAGGATGTCCCACCCGTCCACCCTGGGTAGAGGTGCTGCTTCAGTGGAGTCACAGCTGCGGACGTCCTTTCCAGCGGAAGAACAATAGAGAAGCCACCTAAGGGTGAGGCTCTGCAGGGTTAAGGCTCTGCAGGCCGACGAGCTCTTGGTTAGTAGGAGTGGAAACTGCCTTCCGCGGATGCAGTTGGGCCAGAGTTACAGTTGGTTGAGTTAAGGCATCCTATACTATAAAAGAGTAAGGCTTGGCGTGTCCGTCGCCAAGCCTACTCTGCGCATGCGCGCGCAACCAGCGGTGGTTGGCTGCGCGCGCATGCAACCGCCGCGGCACGAGCCGGCTGTGCGCTCGCCGCGGCGGTTACAAGATGCACACAGCAGCCGGGTAGAGGCTGCGCTCGCAGCCTCTACCCGGCTGCCGCGCGCATCCAACCCCTGAGCGGCGAAGGGAAAGTTCCCTCGCTTCCGCTCTTTGAAGGACCCAAGCCGCGGTCACGTGGGAGTCCCACGTGACCGCGGCTTGGGTCCTTCAACGAGCGGAAGCGGGGAAACTTTCCCTTCGCCGCTCGGGAAGGTAAGTATGCGGCTGAGAGCTCCAGGGGCGGCTGTCCAAATGCCGATAGAGCATTCGAACACCCGCCCCATGTCTGATCTGGGGTCTGAGCTTGGGGGCAAATATCCATGAGAGCGTGGGGGCAAATATCCATGAGAGTAAAATAGAAAATGTGTCGAGATCTATAACAGGACAATATAAAATAGAAGGATCATAGCGTTATATGTAAAAACAGTGGTGTATCATGACACGCCCCCTGTAGAAACGCACTCACAGGATAAATGAAAAATCAGCGCATATCATAAATTACTCATCCCAAAGATGTATTGGAAGGCTCAGGGTCTCGTCATCCACAGAAGATCTCCACCTGGATCGCTGTCAACAGGTTCTGCAATCGCTCCAAAACAAAGGGAGTCCAATCGCCAGCAGTAGGAAAAAAGGATAATTTATTCATAAAATTCCGACGCGTTTCGTTGGTGTTAATCCAACTTCATCAGGGAAAATATCATGATATTTTCCCTGATGAAGTTGGATTAACACCAACGAAACGCGTCGGAATTTTATGAATAAATTATCCTTTTTTTCCTACTGCTGGCGATTGGACTCCCTTTGTTTTGGAGCGATTGCAGAACCTGTTGACAGCGATCCAGGTGGAGATCTTCTGTGGATGACGAGACCCTGAGCCTTCCAATACATCTTTGGGATGAGTAATTTATGATATGCGCTGATTTTTCATTTATCCTGTGAGTGCGTTTCTACAGGGGGCGTGTCATGATACACCACTGTTTTTACATATAACGCTATGATCCTTCTATTTTATATTGTCCTGTTTTAGATCAACACATTTTCTATTTTACTCTCTGAACGTCCACTGGAGGGGACAAGCTTGAGATCTACAGGTCCTTTCTTCATTTTTTCTTGTCACTGTTTGCATCTATCTGGGAAAGAGCACCTATTTTGTTTTTTGTTTAAATATCCATGAGAGCTTGGGGGCAAATATCCATGTGCTGGGGCAGTATATCCACGAGCTGGGGCAGTATCCACGAGCTGGGGCAATATCCACGAGCTGGGGCAATATATCCACGAGCTGGGGCAATATATGCACGAGCTGGGGCAATATCCACGAGCTGGGGCAGTATATCCACGAGCTGTGGCAATATCCACGAGCTGTGGTAATATCCACGAGCTGGGGCAGTATATCCACGTGCTGGGGCAGTATCCATGAGCTGGGGCAGTATTAATAATAGAATGCCCTCTGGGCAGGCTTTCCAACTAGTTATATTAATAAAGCTGTGGCCTATGCCCTTTCCACATAATGAATTGTCTGGTGTGATTTATTTGGGATGGGAAGGGGCATGGGTGGGTGAGAGGTACCATGCCTAAGCTGTCAAGTTAAAGCTGTACATTGTAAAAAAATGTTAAATGAGAAACAGTCATCAAGTCAAATAGATGACAAAATCCCTCCAAGATTTAAATATATATATATTTTAGCCTAGACATAGTGCAGGTGAAACACCAGCTTAAAACCGCCGTGTGCTGAAGCGGCCGCAACCGGTAAATCTACATATGTATATCTGCTCACCGTCAAATAATAATATAGAGCATACATTAATGACTAAAAATCAGATATAAACCAGTGATTGAGAGACTGATGTTCTGCATGGTAGTTATAGGTGGGTTGAGTGTCTATGCGGCAGACACCGTATCTTTTTTCCTTGCATCGTGACCCCTGATTCACCAACTATCATAGTTTACCAGTATTCTATCAGCAATAAAATTCAGCGATCCCAAAAGGGAAATTCTGCAGAGCCCTGCCCGTGTCAAGCTGGAAAACAAAATTTCACATGGGCACGATGTATTAGGTCGTGGGAATGATCTACTACATCGAGCCCAAGAGTTAACCCTTAGTGTGCGCACGAGGTAGCTGTTCCGTGTGCACGCAGAGATTCCGCTCCTACCTAGGGTGGGGCCGCAACCTCCCACAGCCCTCCTTTGCCGGTCGCACAGGCAACTGTTTGCTCACGAGGCAGGGAACCCTGCTACCTGTCAGCCGTCCCCCTCCTTAGCAGCGCTGTGTATCACAAAGTGAGGGCTGTTGTGTACTTGGTTAATTCGCCTGTGATAGTATACAGGAAGTCCTGGGTTCGAATTTCAGCAGGACCTGTATTTTTTTTTTACCCATCTACCTGTGGCTTTACTTCCCTAATAATAATATTATTATTATTATGCTGCTACGATTATTATTGTATTGTATTATTAATAACACAACACAATAATAAGAATCATATTCAGACAATGGCAGGAGAAAACTCATTGATGAAGCTTCTCCTTCCACTGGCTGAACTTCCCTTTTGGGAAACTCCCAAGTTTATTCTTCGGTGTGACGACGACAATATTTGTCATCACAATAACGATAATCTATGGTGGTTAACGAATTAAAAAGTGAGGGCTATATTACAATCTTCGCGCAAAACCCATCACGCAAAGCGTGAATTTTTGCACCAAGCATTAAACTTTTGCAGCACAAATCACCGCTGGAATTACAATCCTCGTGCGTCTTTTCATCCGCCAATCAATACCGCGCGCAAACAGGACGTGGCCAAATGCTCGCGCAGTACCGTCTCGCGCAAAAAACAGTATGCGAACAGTTTTTTACTCGCGATTCAGCCAATCAGAATTAAGAACCACAATTATCTCACGTTAAGAAATTGCACCTGCCACAGTCAATCTGAGCATATATGCTGCAGCGATAATGCACGCACACACAACTTCTCCATTTTATTGGTTTGGTATGAATTAAATGGGCAACTATACTTTGCTGCTTTTTTTTACTGGGCGGGTGTATTTTGGTTTGGCCAGATTTGACATTAACACCAGCTTTTTGCAGTTGCTAAAATTATGCGCGCAAAGGCTATGCGGTAATTACCGCGAATAGATTGTAATGCCATCCTCGTACCAGCGCACATTCGCATTTGCGCTCACAATGTTAAGTATAGGACGTGCGCAGTACAGTAAGCTCGTGCAGGGTTCACGCAGGTTCACCCGCGGTAGACGATTGCACGCGGTTGTTGCGCTATGTAATACGGGATTAGACGCAAATGGTTTACCCCCCGCGTTAATGTTTTATTGCGCCGGAGAAAACGTTTGAGCGAAGATTGTAATTTAGCCCTGAGTCTTTTTGAACGGAGCTCCCACATGAGGTTAAAAAGTGCGTATTTTATCCTACTTCTACCTTTGGGTTCCTATCAGATTGTACGTCTTTGTGTCCAGTGTTTACAAAATTGAGGGATTGATTTTATGTCCCTCTTTCATCTTGCTTCGAATATTTTTTTCGCAGCATGCTTTTTCTCCATCATAAAATGGTTTTATTGAATTCTATTAAGTTGTCTGTTCTTCTAATAATAACTATGCATGCTGTTCGTTTTGCAACTCTGCATGTTCAGGGATATTTATTGAACAGTGAGTGAAATAAAAGTAAGCAAGTCAATTAACTAGTTTGAAGAGAAAAAAAAGTCTGAAATTAACTCTCATTCCTTTATAAGCAAACCTAAAACAGCTGTATGCTTAAAACTCTGTTCCACCATATACTGCTAGAAGTTAACGAGTAACATATATATAAATATACATACATATATAGTTCAGAAGAATGAAAAATACTGCTTTAACCAACTGCTTCAACTTAAAACTCATTAAATTCAGAATGTAAAGAATTATTCCATAAAGAATAAGTCAGTAAAACCTATGTAACATTTAAGAGGCGCTTCAGGGGTCATTGTTCATCCTGTTGGTGGTCTTTGTCAAGTAGCTGTTATTGACAAAAAAGGTCTGGGTTCAACAAAATAAAATTGCATGTGTCAGAAGTCTGACAGTGATTTGGGGGCCCTTTTGATACCTTGGGCATTGAGTTCTGTGTCCATTCACTCTTTTACAATTGTTTTTTGTTGCTTAACAATGGATTAGTCACATAGCGCATTGCTAAGCCATTACCCTTTCCATGGTAAGAGCTTTTTCACCTCCTAACCGCCAATACAATACTTTCAATGCTCCCCAAGCAACATGTTTTAACTTATATTTAAAAGTGCTCTCTTTGTGTAGGGCTTGCCTATGTCTTAACAAGTCAGCAATTCAATCAAACAACAAAGTTGACTTTGTATGTCAACTGGTGACCATTGTCCCAGGCATAGAGCACCTTCTCTTTTGGGTTGTAGTCTATTTGTGTTGTGAATGCATGTTCATTTATAAAAGGTAGTTTTGGATTAGCTTCCGAATCTGTATGAGTGTCATATGCGTACGAGATCTGCCCTTCTTTTTGATTATAGACATCCACAGCGTACAGGATACCACATATAATAAAGCAATTCCCGTACGAGTTGCGTTTCAGTCCTGTTTTCCATGTGGTTTCCTTCTTGGTTGATAAATCGATGGGATCAAGTTTGCTAATAACTATGACCTCTTGCTGAGAATAATCATAATCCACAGATGGGTAGATGACCCAGAGGCCACTTTCATCTACTGCAAAGTCGATATCGGAATGTCCTCTCCACTTCCAAGGGGTGGTGTCTTCATAAACAACATCATGTAGAAGGGTCCATGCAGCTACAAAGCGCTGCTTTAGGTCATATTTGATAATGTTCTTGGTAAAGGCTCGATTGTAGTAAAAAGCACCGTGGAACACCACATGTCCTGTCCCTATCCAGTTATATGGGACCTTGTACAGATTGCTCCAACGACCTGCAACACAGAGATAATTAACTAATTATAAAAGGCAGCTTTAGATCAGTTTCTTTTTATACGCTGGTTGTTCATATTTTAACCATTTGTGAATACAAATATTTACAGACTATCAGCAGGACGTTGCAATTGATATTTCGTAATCATATTTTTAAATTTTGATACAACCAGTTAATTGAATGACGGTCTTATGACCGAAGTATCATATTAAATACATGAAATTTACAGGAAATAAGCTGCCCTAGCAAAAAGTATTGCATTATATATTTTCTGTGTTAATCTGTATATTTGTGTTTTGTTTTTAATAACTTGCATTTTATTACTTTGTATTTCTGTAACGACTGTAAAAATGCAATGTTTTTGAACCCAGGACATACTTTTAAACAAGAGAAATCTCAATGTCTCCTTTCTGGCAAAATACTTTGCAAATAAATAAATACATATATAGGCCACCATGTAGGAGCACTCAGGGTCTCATTTAAAACATCTATTTATTAACCCCTTAAGGACCGCTGACGTACCATGTACGTCCTGCCCACGGGTCTCCCTTAGACCCACGGACGGACATGGTACGTCAGCGGCACCTAAGCCCCCTCCCGCCCGATCCTTACCTCCCTCGCTGGATCCCTCGCAGATCTGGCAGGGAGGAAGCCTGCCCATGTGAATTACATGGGCCGGCGAGCTTGATGACGTCACCACGCTGCGTGGTGACGTCATCAGCAGGCGCCCCCATTGAAATCAATGGAGGGGAAGGGGGGCTCCTTCAGAGCCCTCTATCTCCCCAACCATTAAATCTAGAGGGATGACAATAGAATTTGTTGAGGAGACCCTGAGTGCCCCTACATGGGGACCTATATTTATCTATTTTCTGGATTTTGCAACAGGGCACTGAGATCAGTTTTTGTGCAGAGGTGGAACAAATGCTTTTCTACTATTTTTTAAAATATATATGATAAGCTGTGTTAGTCTAGATGCCAAAATCACCACAGTATAGCAGTATGCAGTTCTACCTATCACTATGTACTACTATACTCAGCTATATATAGCCTCAGTTATACAGGGTGATTAATATTGACCAGAACCCATAGTTTTTGTAATGGATCTTAAACTAATGAATGAGAAATTCAGGAAATGTACCCCTTATTATTTTGAGCATATCCCATCACAGCACGTGCTGGAAGTGGAAACCTTTTTCTGTTAGTCATATTGATGCGGCTGTCAGTAATATCGGGTTATTCAGCACGCAGACAAAAGCCCAGTTAGGCTGGTCCTTAGAGTGGCCAGATCTAAACTAAATAAGAATTAGACATGTGCATTAGTTTTAGTACTAAAACGAATTAGTCCGAATTTTGGGATAATTTAGTTTTCGTATGACTCAAGAGAAACGAAACTGCTCAGTACAAAAAACGAAAGAAACTAAAATAAAATGCACTACATTTTAGTTTCAGTCCTTTTTGTGATATTACATTGAGTGAAGGAGACCAGCAATGAAGAGCACAACATCGCAACATCTGAAGTTCTGCACCCTCCACATGCCAATGCAGTAGGATGTTCTATACAGAGAGGGGCATTAATTAATGCAGGAGGATGTTCTATACATTATACAGAGAGGGGTATTAATGCAGGAGGATGCTATATACATTATACAGAGAAAGGTATAAATTGAGGAGGATGTTCTATACAGAGAGGGACATTAATTAATTCAGGAGGATGTTCTAAACAATATACAGAGAGGAGCCTTTTTTTTAGCCCTTTAAATCCAGTGGCTGTGAGCGCTGAGATCGGCTGCTTGTTACATTATCTCTCAGTACAATGTATCAGGCTCAGCTGTTACAGTAACTGACTGTAACAGTGCTCAGAGTTTCAGTAAAACAAGGAAATAATTTTGTTCTAACCTCTTATATATAAAAATATTATTTACTAGTTTTACTGAAACTCTGAGCACTGTGAGCAGCAGTCAGTTACTGTAACAGCTTTGCTTGACACGGGGCAGTATTACAATGTTGGTGCTAACTTAACCAGAGCTGTTATAAACTGAAAACCTCCATAGGCTATAATGGCTCTGGGAAGTTTACAACAGCTCTGGTTAAGTTAGCACCAACTATGTAATATGGCCCATAGTGTGCGGAGAGTGAGAGATACTGTAAAAAGCAGTGATCTCAGCCCTCAGAGGAGCCACCACTACAATAGTAATTGTATCCACTGGTTTTCGGATGAATGAAATTAGTTTTCATACTAAAGAACTGAAAACGAATTTCTTTAGCAACTAAATAAATTGCATTTTAGGACTAATCCATTAGTTCAAAACGAAATTTTGTGCTGTGCACATGTCTAATAAGAATTACCCAAATAAACACAAGCCAGCACACAGAAATACAGAACCCACAGGAACAAGAGGGACATCAAAGTGCAAATTCAAAGTCAAAGGACGGTATCAGAATCAGTTCTGGATGTGGTTTTTGGAGAGGTTTGTCCCTGGTAACTTAAACCTCCAAGCTTTGAGAGGTGAAGCCCCTGGTTTGTGGCTCGGCACCATGTAAGTAGTGATGGAAGGAACATATGGTGTGCCCTTCCTGGTCTTGCTGCCTGCACTATTGCTGCTCATTTCTGTCTTACATATATATATATACAAACTAGGGCTGAAACAATGAATCAATTAATCGACAACTAATCGATAAAATAGTTGACAACTATTTTCATTATCGATTAATCGGCTGTCGATTAATCTATTTGTGTTCAGCACACACTGTTTCGAGTCAGACTGAGTTAAACTTTAGAACCTCAGACTCGGCTTCAAAGCTGATTGCAGAAGATTGCTGCTTAACTCTGTATGATTTAGTTCTAGGGTTATGTCAGACTTAACTAGTTTGTTTTTATTCAGTTTACAACAATAGCAGCAATAGAACACAAACCCTCGGATATTGTCACTTGGTATAGGCTCTGTACTGCTGGTGTTTTATCCATACTGGAGTCCTGTGCCACCAACCCAACCTACCTGTCAGCCACCCCTCTTTGGTCCGCAGCTGCCATTCTCTCGCTTTGGTCCAGTCCCTTCTCACAAACTACCTCCCACACTCAGGTCGGGTCTTTTGCACAAACCCACTCCCTCTCATACTTGGGTGACGTCCCTTGCCCAAACTCCCTCTCTTCCACCTTTTGACCCTCCTCCCGCTCAGTTTGTTCATGAAATTATATTATGCACTCTTAGCATATTAAAGTGGTAAAGCGGCGTGGAGTGCCCCCTTCTCACCCTACTTTTGTGCCGACATCATGTCTATCTGAGCGCCCGTAACAGCTTTCATTTGGGGAGGAAGTAATATATACTTTTAAAATTGGTTATGAAAAAAGGAGGGGGGCAGGGGTTGATTTATTTTACATAATATTCCTTTTAACTAAAAAAATTAATATTTTTATATTAATCTGATTAATCGAAAAAATAATCGGCCAACTAATCGATTATGCAGATAATCGTTAGTCGCAGCCCTAATATATACCATCTCTATTTTGAAGGAAAGTGGGGAAGACACGCACTGAGTGGCTGATTGGTGTGCCCTTATGGACACATACGTCTGGACCTGTGAGCCCAGTTATAGACTTGAAAAAGAGGGAGTCTGCATTTGGCTATATTTCATATATATTTTATGCTGTGTAACAGTGGATACACTATGTAGTGATCTTCTCTTCATTCTTTTCCGAGATCTTTTGAGAATCACGAACATTTTTTAAGAACTCCGGAACAAAGGGAGGCAATCAATACTTGACTTTAACAGATTTTATTTCCTTTTTGTAGTGAAAATAATCCTCTGATGGATGGAAATTGTGGAAGCTTGATACGAAGATTTTAGGTTTGCCATTCAAATTATTTACTGTGTTTTTTTTATCATTCCTTGAGTTTTAGATGGTTCAGCAATTAATAGAAAAACACCCTTATCTTTAAAAATAACATACCTTGTTTGAAATTGTCAAGATTTCTGAATTCTACAAGATTGTTACCATAGTAATAATTGGTAACATATATTCTGTCATCCTTGGCTGAAGGATCTTTCATCCACGCACCCTCATTACGTCCATAGCTGTGATGTTTCTTGGGTGCCTCCACAGACGCAATGGTGCCCTCACATTCTCCTTCTCTTACTGAAATAAACAGCGATACTTAAACTTAGAAGATATGAATATAGGCCACAGAGAATATTGATGTTTATGTACCTACTACAACGGAGTGGAAGAGAATTGAAAGGGATGGAGAAATACTGAATTACAAAAGAAAGGGAATGGGTGGAATTGAATATTTGTAGCTGATATTATATAGTTTTTACATAGTTACATAGGCTAAAAAAGGACATGCGTCCATCGAGTTCAACCTTTCATACATTACGTACTGTTGTTGATCCAAAAGAAGGCAAATAACCCAGTCTGAAGCACTCACCAATATGCAACATACTTGGAAAAAATTCCTCTTTGACCCCAGAATGGCGCCAGATTTCTCCTTGGATCAAGCAGCTTTTCCCACATATTAAATATTATAACCCTTAATATTATTTTTCTGCAGGACGTTATCCAGCCTTTGTATAAAAGTCTGTACATACTCTGACCCAACCACCTCAACAGGCAGAGAATTCCGCAGCTTTATTGTTCTCACTGTAAAATAACCCTTCCTATATTATTTTAATATTTTACTTGGTTAGTGTAGTCTGGACATAAATAGAGTTCAGAACATTTTATCACATTTACTCTATTTGACACAAAGGCTATTTCTGGTTGTATGCTAATAATGCAAATCCTGATCCAAAGTGTGCAGGATAAGGGAGACCAACTAGAATTTAGAACCTTTCATCCCAGCAAAATTTCTGTAAAGGACAAACAAATACATAAAATATTAAAAAATATGTAGAATTACATTGTTTTATTCTTTCAACTATTTCAAAAAACAATCTAAGAAAAATTGTCATTTTACCCAATATTTACCCAATATATGCATCCATCATTTCAAATAAATGTTGTGTTAAGATTTTGTTTTTCAACAAAAAGCGCTTGGTAGTGAAGGGGCTAAAATATTACAAAACATTAGGCTTTTCTGCTGTTTTATCTCTTATTTTATCACAGTAAAAGAAAATCTAGAAGAATATGTGGTCTCTTTTACCACGGAGTAAAAAAAAGACAGCCTTATTGGTTAGGTTCATTGAATGATGTGGTAACACTGCGGGTAACACAAGAAATAAAGCATTCAGCGATACACTCGCACAAGGATACATTGCTGTGTAATAGATCAGCCACTGTTTATGAAGCAGCAAGCACATTAATACACAACTGAAGATATCATTCCACTGATAAGATGTAAGGTAATCCAGGAGACATCTGTTCACAACTCTGGAATAAACAATGTTCCGTGTATACAGATTATTGATTAATCATGATTTATTTCAAGAAAGACGCATTCCTTAACATCCAACCATCCCATATTTAACAATTTGATTTCACTGAGATTATCAGGAAAGAATTTTTTTCTACACGTTACCAGGGTTTTGTGAATACCTGCAAGCAGTGAGTAGAATGGATATGTCACTTATTCGTAATCAATCACTCGTTCCCAAAGTTAGCAACAACCTCTTCATGCAATTTTGGCCCTCTGACAAGAAAACATGTTAAAGCAAGTGATGTAAAATGACTTAAATTTATGTAATCTGTATGTATTTATATATCAATATATTAGTCAGGGATCTCAAACTCTGCCCCTACCCAGATGTTTCTTCTTTTTTTTTCAGGCATACGTGTGTTTATTTACTGGTGAGGAGAATGAGTACACTGTCCCACGATCACAGGAAAGGACAAGACAGACATGTCCGAGGAGTCTGATTTATCTGTGTAGTCCTGTGTTTAATTTGGCTCTGAAGACTGCAGCTGTTATGCCTCTAGGGGGAGCCAGAGGACAATGTATGGGAACATACTTTATTGGACTCATGGACCACACCTCCCAGAATGCCCTTACAGGAAAAAGGAAGGACCCAAGCTAAAAGAAACAGGAAGTAAAAAAGCATGCATGCAGCGTGGGCAGAACAAAGTGAGCAAAGAGAGTGAGCAGTCAGATAAGAGAGATTTTCCAGGATCTGTGCAAGCTGGAGCACAGAGAATCAGCAGCATCCAGTGCTGGAGAGTGTACCTTGGTCTGCTGTATATTGTGCTGGACTGTTCAGGAGGCAAGTGTGTTTGAAGAGGGGCCCTGTGTTAAGGAGGCCGCAGGCAGAGGGATTTGCTGGCGGCATTGACTTCAGGTAGAGGAGATTCTGCATTCTGCGTGGGGAAGAATTGATCCAGAGGCTGCAGATTGCTACAACGTTCAAGAGGCCTTCCTGGGACTGTGAGCAGCTGAAGTTGTGCGGTAACGAGCATCTTTTCTCTCTGTCTCGCTGACAGCATTCTATCCATCTTTACACTAACTAAGAATCACACAGCTGCTGAGCGGATTTTACCCACAGCCTTTCCTGTACTGGCAGCTACGTTATGCTAAAAGGGCCCCATCTCTTATGTGCACCAACTGGTACCCATCATCGCTGTCATTAGGACGAAGATCAGGGTGGTTCCAGGTTGTTTGGGAGGGTCCTGGGCTGGGAGGTTAGAGAGCAGTTGGTGTGTCTAGTTAGCTACTGTATTACCTGAAATCCTTTTATGCTGCCACTTGCATTTCAATACAAGTTTATATTGTTTATTGTACCACTGTGTAGTTGTTATTATTAGGTTCCTGCCTGGGCAAACAGTCCATGCCATGGATGCCCAGACAGGTGGAGGCACTGCCAACACTATGTATCCTTATTCCCAAAATGCGGAAACTCAGGACCAACAGGTAAAGCAAGAAGGTGTAACCCAGCTGGAGGGTGCCAGCGGGGGCGGCCCCCAGCGGCAAAAGAGCGTTACATCTGCAAGAAGCATGAGGGCTTCAATGGATTCACTCAGATCCCAATTAATGAATAGAATGAAGGTGAAAGTCCTGGATCCCCTCCATTACCCCCTTAGGCATCCTCTGTATAAAGGCTTTAGAAACATATGGCATACCACTCAGCAAACGTCAACACTCCACAGCCGCTCACAAACATGGCAGCGGCAGGTCCATCCAGCAACATCCACTAGGACCCCAGATGTTTCTTAACTACAACAACTACCATGATTCGCTGACCACCTATTGCATTAAAGAAATTCTGGGAGATGTAGGCCATAAACATCTGAGGGGGCAGAGTTTAAGTTTGTACAAAAATCAGAGACGTTATGTTTTTTTTATATGCTTGCATTCCACCCAGCTATACAATAATTTCTGTTTCTAACAGGGTTATTCAAAGAGAATCGAAAAGCCGCCGCACGGTCGGTGACTTTTCGTTCTCTTCAATTCGGTTCGATTTGGAGATCCGATTTCGACGACCCTGCGGTGTATTCAGCAAGGTCCCTGAATTGCAGGGAAAGGTCGCCGCAAACCTACCGAAAACTCACCGCAAAACGAGGGCGAACGCACACCGAAACCCACAAAAACATCTGGATTAACCCGCCGAAAACACTGGAAAAACCCGAGCAGGAGCCGATCACACGCAGCACAGCTGCCGGAAAAAGCCAACACCGCAGACGAATGCAGTGAATAAATTAGAAAAACAGTTTGCTTGAATGTGTGAAAAGTGAAATGCTGTTTGCAAAGAAACTACTGAGCGAAAATGTCTGAAATTTACATAGGAGGTCCAAGGAATAATAATAAAAAGGGCTGTCACTAAAAAAATTAAGTAAAGTTAAAAAACAAAAAAAAAAATCCCCAAAAATGCTTAAAATATCCTATAAAATCTATATATAAAGAGACTCTTTACTGCAGAATTTTATAATGAACTGTTTATTAGATATTGAATTAAAACGGGAATATTTTTAACATTGAAGCCTATAGGATTCACCTGAATAAACCTTCCGAATTAAACTAAATGACAGGGCATTTAGGGAACCTTTCACTGCTGGTTTGTGTTCTCTGAATAGCCGAAGCATTGCTTTTTTATGGGGATTTCACTGCCCTCGAACAGGCACCGTATGTGTAGGCAATTCGCCAAGATTTGGCGATTTGCCTGCTCTCTGGATAGCCGAATGGCCAAGAAAGGTAACCAAACGCTGATTTTCAGCGTTCGGTTCCCTTTCGGCAGTCATTCGGATCTCTTTGAATTACCCTGCAAGTATTTGCTTGCTGTCGATGAACTGTAACTTGACAAAGACAAAGTGTGGTTGAAATGTCATTTTGTCACTGGATGAATAAATCCAGGATTTTATAAATGGACTGTGTGCTAGTGACATTTTAATTGCATATATTGTACGGAGGTCTGGGAGTTAGGTCCTTAACCCCTTCACTACCGATATTGAGATATCTCGAGCTTCAAAGGCACCATCCGTGCCCTGATATTGAGATATCTCGATCTGGTGATCTGCAGCCCTAAAGCAAATGAAATTAATTTGCAGCAAACAAATATCATTTGCTTTTTGGCTGCAGAAGGTGCCTCCAAAGTTTTAGCCCAGTGGGCATAATGCCCAAAGAGCTAAAACTGTGTAAAATCATCTGATCATGCCCTTACATTGGGCATTCAGCAGCCGATGCAGGGGAAAAAAGAAAATAGACCAGCTGCTCAAACTGCTGTAACTCAATTTGGCAGTAGAGGGCGCCATCTACTGGACAAAACAGGTTATTTACAGTAAGAAATACAATGGGTATGAGTTCAAGTATTTCTTAATGTATAATTAATTTAAAATGATTTTACAAAAAAAACCACTGGTTTCTGACAATGCTTTTTTGGAAAATCACTTGGTAGTGAAGGGGTTAACCAGCCGCTACCAATGGGTTGAGCAAAGAACTTTGAATGCTATCGTCTATTCTGAAGAATAGTAACTAGACATGCATTTCTCTTAGGGATGGTAAAGCCCTATTGCATCACTGAAGTAATATTATGTAATATTTGTATAACAGTTTGTATTACATATAGTTTTATATGTGTGTGTATGTGTGTAAGGTAAAATGAGCCTGTAAAAAGTGATATTGTACAAAAAGTGAATTTTTGATTGTATTTGTTTGTTAGATGTGTGTGAATCTGCATTACATTTACTAATTTTATTATTTTTTATATTATTTCTATTCTCCTAATTCCACTCATTTACATATTTTCATATCTCTCAGTTGAATCTCTCTTACCTAAGATTGCTCTAGGCACCTCCTCTAACCTCAATGTTTTGTTTCCCACCTACCCTCACTTCTTTGATTATATCAGCCACCTAATGTATCCCTTTCTGTGTCATTTCCCCCTCACCACCATTAAGTGCCTACCCCATCTCCCTATTCCTCTTGGTTTATCCCCATTTCCCCTCAAAACTGTGTTTCACTTTCTCAATAACTCTCACCCTATTGTTCCCTCTCTGGTCAATCACTCCTTTGCACCTTTCACCCAATTTCCTATCACAACTATTTTATGATTTTCCCCACTTTCCTTGTGTGCCTCTCTCCATTTTCACTCACTTTAATCATCTTCACTCTGGTAGTGTGGGAGGCCAGATTAGTTAGACTGTTAGACTAAGCAATGGGTGTTCCATTCTGTGTATAACTGCACCATTACGAGCTATATCACAATCCTAGCGTTAAACCGCGGGCACAAGGGAGGAAAAACTGCAGCCGCAGTTTTCCCCCTTGCTCCCGCGGTTTAACACTGGATTACAATGCAGGTGCAAAAACTGCTGCCTGCATTGTTACCGCACGTTAACCCCCAGGATGCTCGTGGCAGTGCTGAGCGCAGCCGCAAGCATTCCTTTGAAGGAGTTCATAGGACTACATTGAGTTTCCCCCTGCCGGTCACTTGACCAGTTGGATCTCGTCTTGCGATATCCGGCCGGTCGGCATAGTGATACGCAGGGAGAGACTGGGGGACTTTTCCCCCCGTCTTTCCCTGCTCCCGCTGGCCGGAGGAGGCGGACAGAGCCGTGGTACTCGCCGCGGGACAGGAGGTGAGTATACCCTTCTGTTTTTGTATATTTAGGCTGGTGTTAACGGATTCTGCAGAAGTGGAATCCATTAACACCAAGTCCTGGCTGTGGTTAAGTTTTTGCTAACCACAGCCGGACGTTAATCAGCGCTAGTAGATTGTGCTCCCTATACTTAACATGCGGAGCGCAAAGTACAGTGACCTCGCGCTGAAGTAGCGCAAGGTACCAAACGCAAACGGCTTACTTAACCCATTTGTGTTTGGATCGTAATATGCGGTAGACACCGCAGTTAACATTAATGCTCACGCAAGTGAGCGTTATCGTTAACGTCAGGAACGTAATGTGGCCCTACATGTAGTAGGGTGTAGCGCCTTCAATGTTCCATCTGTATCATGAAAACTTTCAAAACGGTTCCCCAAGTAGAAGATTAGCAGTAGTCCCTTATACGGATTCCTCTTCCTCCTTCAGATGTTCTCAAAGATATTTATTATTATTTATTATTTATTAAGCGCCAACACATTCCGCAGCGCTGTACAAGAGATGCAAAGGGTAAAGACAGGACAATTCTACAATACATACAGGAGGCAGGTCAGTGTTCCTGCCAGCAGATACAGGAGGACGTGAGGGCCCTATTTCCGTGGGAATTTACAATCTCAGTGGGTGATGGGATTAGAAACAGGAGGAGAGGACTGCAGTGATGAGTTAATGCAGGGAGAGGGGATGACCGTTTTTGGGTCGGTCAGATCACTTGTTACAGAGTCAGGTGGTAGGCTTCCCTAAAGAGAAGGGTCTTTAGGGAGCGTTGCACGAGAAACTTCCTGCAGTCTGGCAGGTGATGAGGTATTGATGGAGGAAGCCAGGAGCAGGTCATTGTTGGATCTTAGGGGACGGACTGGGGTGAATCTGGTGACTAGTGAGGACAGATAGTGGAGGAGCAGCGTTAGTGAGGGGTTTGTAGGTCAGGGTG
Source organism: Leptobrachium leishanense (assembly GCA_009667805.1). NCBI lineage: Eukaryota > Metazoa > Chordata > Amphibia > Anura > Megophryidae > Leptobrachium > Leptobrachium leishanense. The sequence continues at coordinate 113,728,909 of CM019071.1, read as the reverse complement.
AGTAGTTTGAATTTGATTCTGCTGTGGATAGGGAACCAGTGTAGGGATTCACAGAGAGAAGCGGTAGAGACAGAGCTATGGGTGAGATAGATAAGATGGACTGCAGGGGGGGGGAGGTGGGAGATAGGAAGGCCGGTCAGGAGGTTGTTGCAGTAGTCCAAGCGGGAGATAACAAGAGAGTGGATAAGTGTCACGAGGCGTGTGTGGGTCAGGTGAGCCCAGCAGGCGGCGACACAGGGGAGGCCAGACAGGATTCACGCAATGCAGATTCTTTAATAAAACATAAATGGTCCTTAACTGCAGGCAAAAGAACAAAGGAAATAGCAATAAAGTCCAGGGAGAGTTCTTGGAGAGTCAGTGGATTGTGGGTAATGCAGTCCTAGACTGCAGACAGGGCCCACCAAGGATAAGTCTAGACAGCGGTACCTTGATCAAAAGGTCAGACGGTGAGAATAACTGTAATCCACAGGTAGACAGATGGTAACTGGATAAATTGGTACAGGAAGAGCAGGTTTACACACGACCAAGTGACCTCAGTCAGGGAGAACAATAATGCAGAACCACTGCTAGTTGGGTCTCTCTGCTATTTAAGGAGGCTTGATATCAGATGGGCCTCAGCTGTAATTCCAGGGCTAGACAGGAAAACCCAGGCTGGATCTCCAGGAGCCTGGACATGGTGCTTATCCTGGGCAAAACCTGGACTGGAATCCAAGAATGAAGAAATCCAGGGCAAAGTTCTTAGATCCAGGTGTGCTAGACAGGTACACGGGGTGGACCGTGACAATAAGTTGCTTGGTGGTGTTGGCAGTCAGAAATGGACGAATTGTGGCAATATTTCAGAGGTGGTTGCGGCAAGATGAGGAGAGTGATTGGATGTAGGGGCTGAAGGAAAGACTGGAGTCGAGAGTCACTCCGAGCTAGCAGACTTGGGCTGAGGGAAGAATGGTGATACCGTTTACAATAATGGAGAAGTCAGAAGTCGAAGTAGAGTTAGAGGGGAGAATTAGAAGGAGCTTGGTCTTGGACATATTGATCTTCAGGTAGTGAGAGGCCATCCAGGTAGAGATCCCAGACAGACAGTCACTGACCTGAGAGAGAACAGAATGAGAGAGATCAGGAGTGGAGAGTTAGATATGAGTGTCATCAGCATATAGGTGATACTTAAAGCCATTATTATTATTATTAATCTTTATTCATAAAGCTCCAGCATATTCTGCAGCACTGAACAATGGGCAAAGTATAGACAGGATTACAATGCATTGAACAACATTTCAACATTTGACAAACCAGTACAGGAGGAGATGAGGGCCCTATTCCTGTAGGAACTCCCAATCTAGAAGGGTTGGGGTTGGAAACAGGAGGAGAGGACTGCAAGGTGAGAGCGATGGGCTGCTAGGTGAGAGTGATGGACTGTCTGTGTCAGTGAGTCTGGTGGTAGGCTTTCCTAAATAGGTATGTTTTAAGGGAGCGTTTGAAGGAAGGGAAACTGGGGGAAAGTCTGACCGTACGAGGGAGAGCGTTCCAGAGAATGGGGGCTGCGCGTGAGAAATCCTGCAGTCTATCATGGGAAGAGGTCATGCGGGGAGAAGCTAGGCGCAGGTCATTGTTTGACCTTAGGGAGCGGGCTGGGGTATTTGGTGATTAGCCATAGCTTGTGATGAGTTTACCCAGTGAGGAGGTATAGATGGAGAAGAGCAGGAGAGGACCTAGGACTGAGCCTTGGGGTACGCTGACTGACAGAGGCATGAAGAGGAGGAGTTGTCAGCAAGGGATAATGAAAATGATCTATTGGAGAGTTAAGATTTTAGCCATGAGAGGGTGGTATCACAGAGACCAAGAGAGAAGAGGGTCTATAGGAGGAGGGAGTGGTCAACTGTACCAAAGGCAGCTGTGAGGTCAAGTAGGATCAGTATGGAGTAGTGGCCATTGCATTTAGCAAAAAGGAGGTGTAACGTTGGGGGCTTCCAGCCTTTCCGGCATGCTTGACGGCAGCATGTCTGATGCTGCTCGCTCACCAACGCCCGGTTTAAATTGAACCAGGCAGGGAGGTGGCTGCATGAGGCGTGGCTTGATAGGGGGCACAGTCTGGTGAAGGTCTTTTAAAAACCAACAGTTCCTTCTAAGCAGTGCCAGATCATGGTTATCCATACCTGAGCTCCTTGTACCTGAATTCTCTCGTGATTTAACCTGTTATTGACCTCTGCTTGTTTTCTGACTATTCTGCCTTCCGTTGCCCTAGACTATTTCCTTGTACTACGCTTCTGCACTGATATCGACCCGGCTATTCTATTTGACTATTCTATACTCTGTATTCCTGATTCTGGCTCGTCTGACTACCCCCGTGTTGCTGACCTGGTTTTGTATTACGACATTGTCTTTGATTACCTGTTGGTATTTTTTGACTCTGGAGTGTTGGGCTAAGGACTGCGTGGTGGGAACCGTGACATTACGATCTGGCCAAATGGATCCCGCAGACTTAACACAGCATTTGAGTAACTTTGTATCCAGACAGGACGAGCAGGACAATAGGATGGATCAGTTTGCTCTCGCCTTACAAACTATCCTGACTCGTACGGCTCACCTGGAACCAGCTGGGGTTGCACCTCTGCCTGCTATACCTGTGTCCCCTGTTGTTCAGACATCCCAGGTACACATGACCGCTCCTATGAGGTTTGACGGCACTCCCTCGGAGTGCCGGGGATTTTTGGTCCAGGGGGATATTCATTTTAAATTAAATCCACAAATGTTTATCACTGACATAGCCAAAGTGGGGTTCATTATTAACCATCTGTCTGGCAGAGCGTTGACATGGGGGAATCCTTTATCGTACTGAACTATAAAGAATTCATAGCCGAGTTAAAACGTACGTTTAATCCTACCAGAAAGGCCAAGGTAGCTGGCAAATCCTTGTTCCGCATACGTCAAGGGAACAGGACTGTGTCTGATTATGCCATAGAATTTAAAACGTTGGTTTCTGACGTGAACTGGACTAATGAGTCTCTGGTTCTGGCTTTTATGGAGGGGTTATCGGAGTCATTGATGCATGAGTTGGCCCCTCGTAAATTATCTGAGGTGTTGAGTGAATTTATATTTATTGTATAGATCTGGATGATCAGATAAGGGACAGAAGAACTCCAAGAGAGAAACCTAAGAGACCGTTACCAAGGTTGGCCCCTGTCTTTCAGGCACCACCAAGAGAGTTATCCCCTCCCCCTGAGCCTATGCAACTATTCCAAACTAGGCTTACAGAGGAAGAGAGAAAAAGACGTCTTCGTGAGGGATCGTGCCTGTATTGTGGTTTAAAAGGACATTTACGACTTCAATGTCCCACTCGCCCTAGAATGCATGATAAGTCGGAAAATTACCGCACCTAAGGCAGCTGAGGAGACAGGCCTTGGGTGTGACGTTCATGTCTCCTGTCAAAGACACTAGACTCTTGTTACCAGTATCCGTGGCTTGGGAGACCAAGACCACGCATACTACCGCTTTTGTTGACTCTGGGGCTGCTGGTAATTTCATTGATGCTGAATACGCTTCCTCCAATAATCTCCCTCTGGTTGTAAGAGCGAGACACCCTTGGCCGTCGAAGCCATAGACGGTAGGCTGTTATCCTGCCCCAGAATTACTTACGATACGGTTACAGTGGTTCTGACCACTGGTCTCTTGCATAAAGAAGAGATCATATTTCAGGTTATCCGTTCACCTTCCAATCCTGTTGTGCTTGGTTTCCCTTGGTTGGTGGAACATAATCCTGTTATTGATTGGGCTAAGGGAGAGATACGGTCTTGGAGTCCTGCTTGTTTTGGGACTTGTTTAATACCCATTCAGCATATTGGTGCCCTGAACACACCTACAGCTCCTCCATTGTCTACAGAGGTTCCTGACTGGTATGCCGACCTCAGGGCTGTATTCGATAAAAAAGAGGGGCAGAGAAACTACCTCCACATAGACCGTATGATTGCACCATAGATAGTCATCCAGGTACCATGCCTCCTCGAGGCAAAGTATATCCTTTATCCATAAAAGAGAACCAAATCATGGAGGATACATAAAGGAGAATTTGGAGAGAGGTTTTATCAGACGTTCCTCTTCTGCAGCAGGGGCTGGGTTCTTTTTGTATCTAAAAAAGGAGATTTACGCCTGTGTATCGATTATAGGGGGCTTAACAAGATCACCATCAAGAATGTGTACCCTATCCCTCTTATATCAGAACTGTTCGACAGGTTAAGGGATCAGCAGTATACACAAAACTCGATTTGAAGGGGCTTACAACCTGCGATACGTATAAAGATGGGCATGAGTGGAAAACAGCATTAACACCAGACCAGGGTGGGGCATTATGAATATCTGGTCATGCCGTTCAGTCTCTGTAATGCTCCAGCTTTATTCCAAGATTCATTAATGATGTGCTCAGAGATTTTTTGCAATTCTTTGTATATCGTATACTTAGACGATATACTGGTTTACTCTCCCGATCTGAAAACCCACCATGAACATGTCAGACAGGTATTAGCCAAAATTACTAGACAAAGGTCTTTATTTAAAACTGGAGAAGTGTTATTCGACATTACTACTGTAAAATTTCTTGGGTACATTATCACTCCAGAAGAAGTTTTGAGATGGATCCTTCCAAACTCACGGCCTTATCAGAATGGCCTCTACCTCAAGGCCTCAAAGCCATACAGAGGTTTCTGGGTTTTCCAACTATTATAGTTTTATCAAGAATTATTCTGCTGTAGCTTCTCCTATCATTAATATGATACGTAAAGGTCTGAAGAACCAGGTCTGGTCTTCACAATCCAAACAGGCATTCGAAGCTCCAAACAGGCTTTCACTTCCGCTCCCGTGTTATGGCATCCTGATCCCAGAGATTCCATTTGTTCTTGAGGTTGATGCTTCCGGGATAGGGATTGGGGCTGTCCTATCTCAAAGAGAGTCTCCAGGGAAGCCTCTACATCCTTGTGGGTTCTTTTCAAAAAAATTATCCACCGCAGAACGCAATTATGATATCGGTAACAGAGAATTGCTTGCTATTGTGTCAGAGTGGAGACATTTGTTGGAAGGTACCTCTTGACCCCTTTTGTGATAATCACTGATCATAAGAACCTTACGTACATCGGGATGCTAAACGTCTGAACTCGAGACAGGCCAGTGTGGTCATACTACTGTCTCGGTTTAATTTTGTGTTGACTTACAGACCAGTGACCGCAATGTAAAGGCTGATGCCTTATCTCGTCAATATGACCGTATGAATCAAATACACAAGACCACAATCCTATAGTTCCTCCTGAAACGTATGTGGCTTCCACGGTCTTGTCATGACGGCGTGCTTTGTGAGTGGTGGTTGAGAGGGGGGGCGATGGTGGTGAAGGTCTTTTAAATATCAACAGTTCCTTCTAAGGCATGCCAGATCGTGCCATAATCCAGTGGCCTCCATCCATACCTGAGCTCCTTGTACCTATTCTCTCGTGATTTAACCTGTTTGACCTCTGCTTGTTTTCTACTATTCTGCTTTCCGTTGCCCTAGACTATTTCCTTGTACTACGCTTCTGCACTGATATCGACCCGGCTATTCCATTTGACTATTCTCTATACTCTGTATTCCTGATTCTGGCTCGTCTGACTACCCCCGTGTTTCTGACCTGGTTTTGTATTATGACATTGTCTTTGATTAACTCTGTCTAGCTAGTATACATATACCTGGCCAATGTTTAAGGACCAAACAGTTAGGGATTCCTTTACGGCTACCCTGTTGGTAGTTTTTGACTCTGTGGAGTGTTGGGCTAAGGACTGCGTGGTGGGATCCGGGAACCATGACAGGAGGTCATTAGTAACCTTTGTGAGTACGAGACTAACCGGGACACATCATAGCGTAACCAATTATTGTAGTGGTGTAAAATTATATTTGGTCTCACTCACATGTTAAAGAGTCATTCCCAGCTCTAGGATACACACTTCTGGGCTACTTGTTGGCTGCCCAACTGCCTCACGGATGCAGCACGTCTCTTCCAACCCTTAAATATAAAATGTAGGCACCATAGCAAACACTGCAATTTACAAGTGAATATACCCAAAATTGAATGCCCTTGTGTGCACTCAACCTTGCCCAGGCCCTGAGATTTGCTCAGAGGATGTCTTGTGTAGGGTACAACTTCCAAAAAAAACCTTCTTTTGGATCCAAGACAGCAATCATATGGTAAATAACAATTTATTGTACTGAGATTATAAAACAATATAAAACCAATAACAAATGGCCAGAACATGTTTTACCTTTGGAGCAAAATTTCCATGGCTTCCTCAGCTGGCTGAGGGAGGGAGAGAAATCTGTATAAGGGACTACTGATAATCCTTGACTTGCAGAACTGTTTTGAAAATTTTCATAATACAGATGGAACACTGAAGGCGCTACACCCTTCTACATGTAACATTGGTTTTTATCTTGGTTGTCTGTGGTAAGGGCAACGTTTAGATGTGAGCAACATTCCTACATATATCCCAACATCAGCGCGGCACACTATTGTATGTTTGTTTATAACTGCAACATGCTCCTTGCAAATGACACCAGTTAGGGAGCACAACTCTTTACACATTTACATGATTCTGCATAGCCATCCTTGCATCCATTGCTAGAGAGTCACATCCTCCATTCAATCACCAATGCTGATAGCTCGAACCATATCATTCCGATTGATCTTTCAGATCGGTATAGAACTTTTTGCACATGCTACAAAGTATAATAATCTAATGTAACTACCGTAACTGTCATATATGTCCAGCACATATTAAAATGAATTAAAAATAACGAACCCATTAAAATGACTAATTCCATCATCTAAAGGTGTAGCTATAATTCACAGTCAAGCAAGGTACAGCTTTTCAGTTTTATTCAGGTAGCGATTAGATGTAACTGGAGCTACTTTAGAATTATGGTATATTTATTCAAATGTAATTAATATATAGCATACCTTTATTGTTTGTGTCTACATCAGATCCAATTGCCGCAGAGGGTAGTGTTGTTAGAGGTTGCTCCGTAGTGGTTGTGGTAGTTGTTCTGGGTGTTGTAGTTGTAGTAGTGGTTTCAGTGGTAGTAGGGTTGATTGCGGTTGGCTGTATTTTCTTAGTTTCTACAATATGTTCTTCCTGGACAAGTCGTGACTCTGCTATAATCCCATCTGCTTTTGAATCTTGTTTTTCGACTCTTGTAATACTCTTGGCTGCATTATCTATATATAAAAAAATACGAACAAATTATCTTCCGTTTTTATCTGAAATATCTGAGAACATGTGAGTAGTGTTGTCATTGGCCTAGAAGAAGCGTGGAAGTTGTAATGACAATCAAGATGTGAGTTCTTGCAGGGAAATTGCTGCTGGAAAAAAACAAAAATCACCAAGATCTGTGGAAGTAGATTAGAAGATGCAATCTCCTCGCCATTATAATTTTAAGAACCTATATACATCTGCAAGTGCAAGATGACAAACATGCTACCCAAAATAAAATTGTCGTCAAAACCCGAAAATGAAATTAGGCTTGTGCAGCTAAAACAAAAACAAATAAGGCACAAAAAAAGCACGATGGCCATCAGTCTCAAATTCCAGAAATTTTAAAAACGCAGAAGCGGAAATTCCCAGTTAAAATGCTGATGGAAAAAAAACTAAATTCATGATGAACCATGGCCGCCCAAAAGTCATGATGAACTTCGACATTTTATGTATAGGAACCCGTATTGACCTGCGGTGTGAGTTGACCTACGGATTGCCCAAACTAGCGCAAATTGCTCAAGTCACTTTCCAACTGAGCCAGACAATGCGGCAGGTGTCACGTTCCCAGCCCTGTCCCCTGTATATGTGAAATCCTGTGCAGGCCTTGATTTGTGTTACTATTCCTGGGTTGCAGCCCATGGGTTAATTGTTCTGCTCTCTTAGCCCACCTATGTGCCATGTCTTGATTCACTCCCTATTTAAAAGCAATGCTCCCACAGTGCATTTCTCCATGATTTTGACTTTTCCTGATTCATTAAGTATTTTGTTTTCAGAGAGCTGCCTGCAGTTTAGTTCCAGTTCTGTTTGTATATTTTGTTTATTATACTTTGGGTCCTGTTTCCCTGTCTGTTTACTTCTGTTACCGTGTTTCTGTTTTATTTATAGTTATTTCTGTGTTGGTTTTCCCTTGCTGTGATTTGGTTTTCTGTTTATTGTTTCATACTGGATTTCCTGTGTACCGATATTTGGCTTGTGTGACTACCTTTTTGGCTCTAGAACCCTGGCATCTGGATATTGTATTCTCTCTGACTTTCTGACCCCTGGCTTTCCTCTTGACTGTTTCTGTATGTTCCCAGTCTGTATTGATATCCTGGGGTTTGGGTCAAAATCCCTACAACCAGGTTCCCGAATGCCAAAATCCTGACGGCCAACTTCCCTACACAGACAACTCCTTGACAGCCAACTTCCCTACACAGACAACTCCCTGATGGGCAACTTCCAGACATCCAAAATCACAGCAGCTAACACTAACCCTACTCCCTAACCCCCTAAACCTAGCCCTAACCTTAACCCCCCTAAACCTAGCCCTAACCCCTTAACCCTAACCCCCTAAACCTAGCCCTAACCCCCTAAACCAAGCCCTAACCCCCTAAACCTAACCTGGACCCCCTAAATCTAGCCCTAACCCCCTAAACCTACACCCTAACCACCCTAAACCTAGCCATAACCCTAACCCACCCTAACCACCCCAAAGTAGGGAAGTTAGGATGTCCGGCACTTGTTCTGTCTGGAAGTTGGCCGTCGGGATGTCGGCATTAGGGAACCTGGCTGTAGGGATTTTGTCCTGCACCCGATATCCTGGTATCTGTATATTTCATAAGACTCTGCACGGCTCTGTGGTAATTTCTCATCTAGCGCAGATCCGGCTACTTTAAAGACCGGCCTATCAGTTTAGGGATTCTTTGGTATTGCCATGCAGGAGTCTCTGTTTAACCCTGTGATGATCGTACCACCTATTATTGTCTGCAGTGGTATTCCTGCATATTTGGGCTTTCCACTTGAACCTGGGCCTCACCTTGGCGCAAGCCTGGTGCCGTCATGACAGCAGGTTACTGTACATTATCGTGAGAAAAGGGGGGTTGTGAGGGTCCTGAGAACAAGCAACAGCACTAGTGGCCTGCTCTACAGTGGGTGCCCGCTCAGGTCTCACAAGGTTTTAGCTTGCTTGTGCCATTACAGGGACAAATGCTCCATATGCAAATCAGCCCGCTCTCACCCAAAAAGGGTGGCCAGTACTGATTGCCAAACTGTACATTATTGCCCTACTTTATATAGGAACCTTTAACCTTCCTGGCGGTTTTCCCAAGTGTGGCTCAGGGTTAACTTTCACTGCTGAAAACGGTAATCCCGAGCCACACTCGGACTGGATACATTACCTGTTCCTGCGCTCCCTTACTGACCTCCGCGATCGCATTCTCCTCCGTGCGATCGCTGCGTCCTGGTTCCTTTCTCACGAGAAGGGAACCAGGAAGCATGACATCGCGATCGTCCGGAGTGTGACTGCGGGGGACAGCGAGGAAGCGCAGGGACAGGTAAATATCCAGCCCGAGTGTGGCTCGGGGTTACCGCTTTCAGCAATGCATTTAACCCAGAGCCGCACTCATACCGCTAGGGGGCTAAATAAAGTGTAACGATTCTGAAAAATAGAATATGTCAGAATCGTAACACCAGGTTAATATGTGCTATCCACTGAAGCATAAGCTGTTCCAACCTTGCTCTTACTTCATCATCGCAAGCCGTTATACAGGAGAAATAACAGCTCTTAAACCCAGATGTCGAGTGAGTTTGCTTTTGCAAAATCACTTAAAAGGCCACTACCACCAAAAAGTGAAATGCCATTATTGTGTTTATTTTATGTTGCTCATATCATACATGTGCTTTGTTTTTCTTTTGTATGTTTGGTTAAGAAAATATTGTATTTGTGTTGTAAACTGCCGTTTATCGTTTGTGTTGTAAACTGTCCGCCCCACAGTTTCTTTCCATCACTTGCTCCTCACTCTGTATCAATGGCCATAGAGTGAAGTCTATGGGTCGATCATCCTCTCAAATCTCATTGTATTGTGTGGGATGTATTCAAAGGACATCACCAGGGGGTAGGTTACAAGTCTTTTAAGCTAAAAAGCTGTGCGAAGTGGAGGAGTTTCCTCACCCCACCCAGTGTCACCAGCAGCAAGTAAATTTGAATTTCCCGGCTGCTGGTTACTACTCAGTTACTAGTGATGTTGGAAAACAGGGAGTGTGCCGACATCACCATCTGAGACCAATCACATTAGTGATCCATCATTCTGCGCAGGTACTAAGGTTCACAAGTCCCGTTGCAGTGAGCAATTGGCAGGGAGCGCAAACTGCACAGAAAAGACTCAGGGACTTCTGAGTTCGACAGACCCTGAGCAGAAGAGGAGGAGCAGAGGCGAAGAAGGGGGCACTCCACATATCCTGACCTCTATATAAATGTAAAGTGGCTAGGATGTGTAGAGTATTCCTGTAATGTTTAGCAATGTGTATTGCAATGGGGCTACCTTTAGTTTCTTAGCGTGTTATATTTTTGGGAATTATTACCTTGTAAAGTGATGGCTTTACAGTATCAAAAATGTACTGAAAACGGTTGATATTTTTAATAGAGGCGAAAACATTTCTTTTTCTCTTAGATGTACAGATGGGGAAAGGTTTGGTGTGGATAAATTGTTTGTTTTTTTGCTGTGTGCTTTCTTTTACTAATACTTTCAGGGATGGTTATGTGTGGGTTTGATATTCCGGGCCGGTATTTGATGTCAGTGGGCAGTAGCTCGAGGAAGTGTCTGGTGAAGTGATACAGGGACGGTGGCTTTTGACGACTCTAACATCTGCTGGTGGGAACATTGTCTCCGTGTGCCAAAATACAATACAACAACTAATGAACAAAGCAGAAATGCCAATGGCAAGCCAATTGTGTTCACTACTTATTATCTGAATGATTGATTTGTGAATTCTTAACTATTTGGTGGCACACAGACATTTTCCAGAAGAGTTTGGTGCAATCAAGTGAAATTTATTATCTTGCACTAATTTCTACAGCGATGTAGTATAAACTATTATCCCTTGATAAAGGTTTGGGTATACTATGCAATATCTTGTTATTTCTATTCTTTTTTTATATTCAAAGGGTTTTTATTTTGAAAAGCAATCTGCAGTACAAAAGAGATTAAGAGCGTATGGCCATGCAGGGCCCACAGAAAGACATAACAAAGTCAGTAGCAGCGCAGGGTCAGGTGACATGAGAGTTACATCAAAAATGTGAACAGCAAGAGGTATAAAACTAACAAAATAGGGAAGGGGGGGAAGTATACTACACCTACCGCAAACCAGCAGATGGTGACCAAAAAATAAAAAAGAGGGGTGGACAGCAAAGGCCAATGTCGTGACCGTCCCAGCTCGCTCCCAAAAGAGGCCGAGGGGAAAAACAATGTCAGGAGGCCTGGGAGCCCGAGGACCAAATATGGCAGACAGAGCCATGGTGGGTGCCATAGTGGCGCGCCTTGGGGCAACCCGAAAAGTGCCAACAAAAGGTGTGATAACACCACCGCTGGCAGGGCAAGTGTCAACGAGAAACATAAGTGAGAAAAAGAGTCTCAGGTGTCAGCGGCCCCAACGGCGGTACCATTAGTAGAGTCCCAAAACCCAACAAGGGGGGGGGGGGTAAATCACTGCTCAAGCCACTGGGAGGGAGGGCTCAACACAGTCGAGCTATGGAAGCACAGCAGGTAGAGGAGGCAAGGGAAGAAAAGATGGCAGGGTGAGTCTTCTTCAACCAGGGTTGTTAATTCTAGTTTTAAAGCACTGCAAGATCTTACTTACAAGCAGATTCCTCTTTAATCCATTGCAGGTACAACATGAAACACGTTGATGGAAAACAGCTGAAGCTTGAAAAGCTATCAAGACGATTGTTTGGCTGTCTCAACAAAGTGAAGTTTGTCCAATTTGGTATTCTAATGTGCATACTTGTATAAAGGAAGCAGGCTATCACATCACCTTGCTTACAAGGATCATATTGACAGTATAAATATATATTTTTTTATTCTAAGTGGCATATAGATTGGGTAGAAAACATTAACTGACAATATGTTTCTTAAAAAGGGATCTGTGCAGCGAAAACAGGAAAAAAAGGAAATCTATCAAGATTTTCTACAGAACATAATAATGGATGTAACGAAAAATAAAGTTGCAGATGAGGGGTACTTCGATTGACAAAGGAATTGCAGATATCTGGACAAAAAAAACAAGAATGAAGCATACACAGGAATGACTATAAGGAAAGTTGCTATGCTACAATGTGCAGAAAATCAAAAGTGAAATTTGTTTTTAAAAAAAAAATATAACTATCAAAGCCTGTTTGGCCTCCGGTACTAAATCTGTTAGACATAGAAACATAGAAAAAATGTCGGCAGATAAGAACCTTTCGGCCCATCTAGTCTGCCCAATTACATGGATACTTTACCTGGATTTATCTTTTGTTTAGGATAGCCTTATGCCTATCCCATGCTTGCTTAAATTCAATTACTGTTTTGGCCTCTACCACTTCAACTGGAAGGCTGTTCCATGTATCCACCACCCTCTCAGTAAAATAATACTTTCTGATGTTACTTTTAAACCTTTGCCCCTCTAATCTAAGACTATGTCCTCTTGTTTTGCTACTTTGTTTCCTTTTAAATATACTCCCTTCCTCTACCTTGTGGATTCCCTTTACGTATTTAAATGTTTCTATCATATCTCCTCTGTCTCGTCTTTTTTCCAAGCTGTACATGTTAAGATCATTAAGCCTTTCCTGGTAACTTTTCTCCTTCAAGCCGTACACCATTTTAGTAGCCCTTCTCTGAACTCTCTCTAAGATGTCTATATCCTTCTGGAGATACGGTCTCCAGTACTGCACACAGTACTCCAAGTGAGGTCTCACCAGTGCTCTGTACAGTGGCATGAGCACTTCCCTTTTCCTACAGCTCAATATTTAACCCTAGCTTGCCTTTTAACAGCAAAATTCGATTAATTGGGGTTTACTGATTGGGTTATTCACACAAAGTGCTGGGAACGACAGAGATTTCTAACTGCTAAAAAACACGGCCACTATTCTATTCTCATCCTGCTTGACCTCTCGGCTGCTTTTGACACTGTTGACCACCCCCTCCTTCTACAGACCCTCAACTCTCTGAGTCTCGGTGACACTGCACTTGCTTGGGTTGACTCCTATCTATCCAACAGGTCCTTCTGTGTGTCCTTTGCTGGTAACTCCTCCTTTTCATTGCCTCTATCTGTTGGTGTACCTCAAGGCTCTGTCCTTGGTCCTCTGCTCTTTTCCATCTACACCTCCTCCCTGGGCAAAATCATCAACAGCTTTGGCTTTAATTACCACCTCTACGCTGATGACACTCAGATCTACCGCTCTACCCCTGATCTCTCTCCCCCTGTCCTTTCAAAAGTCAGTGACTGTTTATCTGGCATCTCCTCCTGGATGGCCTCCCACCACCTAAAGATCAACATGTCAAAGACTGAGCTCCTACTTATTCCTCCCTCCAATGCCTCCCCACCTCCTGACTTCTCTATCACGGTGGAGGGTATCACCATCTCCCCATCAAACCAAGTTCGCTGTCTTGGAGTTACACTTGACTCTGCTCTTTCCTTCATCCCCCACATCCAGTCTCTTTCCTCCTCCTGCCGATACCAACTGCATAATATTTCCAGAATTCGGCCATTTCTTACCGCTGTCACCACAAAACAACTCATACACGCCCTGGTAATCTCCCGACTCGACTATTGCAATAATCTCTTATCTGGCCTCCCTCTGTCCCGCCTCTCCACCCTACAATCCATCCTGAACGCCTCCGCCAGGCTAATTCACCTCACCCGCCGCTCTGTCTCTGCCGCTCCCCTCTGCGAGTCCCTTCACTGGCTCCCCATCCACTGCAGAATTAAGTTCAAAATCCTTATCCTTACCTACAAAACCCTCACTAACTCAGCTCCCCACTACCTGTCCTCACTAATCACCAAATACACCCCAGCCCGCTCCCTAAGGTCAAACAGTGACCTGCGACTAGCTTCTCCCCGCATCACCTCTTCCCATGATAGACTGCAGGATTTCTCACGCGCAGCCCCCACTCTCTGGAACGCTCTCCCTCGTACTGTCAGACTTTCCCCTAACTTCTCTTCCTTCAAACGCTCCCTTAAAACATTCCTATTTAGGGAAGCCTACCACCCAACTCACTGACACAACCATCAATCACTCTCACCTTACAGTCCTCTCCTCCTGTTTCCAACCCCAACCCTCCTAGATTGTGAGTTCCTACAGGAATAGGGCCCTCATCTCCTCCTGTACTGTTTGTCAAAGGTTGTTCAATGTATGGGTAACCCTGTCTATACTGTGCTTATTGTACAGTGCTGCGGAATATGCTGGCGCTTTATAAATAAAGAATAATAATAATAATAATAATAATAATAATAAAACAAGCCGCCGCATAGGTAAAAAAAACGAATACGATTGAAAGTGTCAAAATTGAAACACTGTTTGCAAAAAAACTACTGAATGAAAATTTCTGGAATTAACATGTAAGGTCCCATGAATGATGATAAAAAGGACTGCAATAAAAAAAAAAGAAAAACCGTTACAAAAAAAACCCCAGCAAAAACAATTCCTGAAAAATGCCTAAAAGATCTTAAAAAAAAGGACTTTACTGCAGATTATGATTATAAATATAAACGGTTTATTAGTTATTGGATAAAAATGGGAATATTTTTATCATTGAAGCCTATGGGGTTCGCCTGAATAAACCTGCCGAATGAAAACACCAAACAGCAGGGCAATTCGGCAACTTTTCACTGCTGTTCATGTTATTTGAATATATTAACCATTGCTTTCTCTATGGGGATTTCGCTGCCTTCGAACAGCACCGTACTACCAAAAATTGGCAAACTGCCTGCTCTCTGAATAGCCGAATGGCCCCAAAATGACACTGTACGGGAAAATTCCGTTTGGTGCCATTTCGGGGCCAGGTCGGCTGTCTCTGAATAAACCCTTTAGTGATCCGAAATTCAAATCGATATCAACTATCAAATTGATCTTAACTTACAATACATACAAGTACTAAAGTCAGCAAACGACTTTATGAAATGAATCGGTTTTGTTTTACTGTTTCACAAGTACCCTGCCCCTGTTAATTGGCCTCTGGTGCTAAATCTGTTAGCTCAATATTTAACCCTAGCTTGCCTTTTAACAACAGGATTTGATTAATTGTGGTTTTATTAAATAATCCGAATTTAGAATCAATATCAAATATCGAATCAATTTCGAATCGATCCAAAACGAAACACGAAACTAAATAAGCTCAGAAATACGAAACGAAATTCCGAAAACAGAACTATTTTGAAACAAACCAATTTTTTCAGCCGTGCACACCTCTATTTAAGATAATAGCTCCCATGCTATTCCAGCTGAGCTGCAAACTCTGGTGCAAAGCTCACATAACTCTCCAAGGTTTGTTATTGTCACAGCCTGTAGCTGCTGTCTCTGGCGCTTAACAGGTACCGCCTTGCTAACCTGGCCTCTCGGGTGGTCTGCAGTTCTGGCATCAGTTGGGTCCTCTCCCTCAGTCGGTGGTGGCAGCGCTGTGCAGTGTACCTGGCCCATGCATCTTTCCACAGTTGGCTGGGGGGCCTGTAGCCAAAATGGCGTCAGGGACTCGGGATTCTAATCTCTATGAGAAGTGGCAGGGTTGCCAGCCGTTATCTGATGGGGAGGCCCCGGGGCTAACTGTAGGAAGGACCTCCTCCCTTCAGGTAGCGGCCAATAGGGATTGCCGGTGTTTCGAGCTGCAGGTGTGGCTGACTCACCTGCCTATATATGTGCTCTCAGGTCATTTTGCCTTTGCTACAGTGTCGTTACACTCCTGTCCAGTGTGTAGCTATCCTGATTCTTCTGGGTACCAGTCCCTTTTTGCCAATCTGACCTCCACTTCTCACCGCCTGCCGCGAACCCGGACCGTTTCTGACCATCCATCTTGCGTATTTCTCTTGCACCTCGTTTTGGACTCCTATTCTGCCTGTACACTACGGTTCCCATCATCCCCACAGCGTGACACCTATATACTCCATGAGAAAATACCAGCAACAGTGCACATTTTGCTGGCTCCCTATGTTTTTGAGTAAAAGTTACTAGCAAAGCAGCTCACTTGTAACAGAGCCATCAATAAAGACCTGCTAATACTTAATGGCTTGAAATGTCGATTTCAATTTTGTGCTTCTCTATTACCGGCTGTGTAATGGAGCCCTGATTTTCTATTTAAATGCATGATGAATCCCTATCTTTATTTTATGGTAACATTTATCACAGGTTTTCATTTTACTCATATAATATTATTTAAATTTCTGATGCCCTATAAACCAATCATAAGAATGATGATGATAATAACAAAATATCTCGGTGTTGATAAAACCATTGTCTTCTTTCTGGTGGGAACATGTTGAAACTGAAGGGAAAAAGTGACAAAATACTGGATACAAAACAGAAATAGCTAGATCATCATGCGTTAATCCTGAAAAAGATTTCCTGTCTTCTTGGCAGCAAATAAAAATGTATATATGTGTGTGTTAAGCAATGTCTCAATTTAATCTGGTACTCATTAGTTAAATTATGTTTTACAGACCAGCTTTCAATAGGAAAACACTTTTATTAATTATTATTGTTATTTATTTGCCAGCCTTTCATCCTGCACAGATACCAACTATGGAATGCAGCGGGTCTTTCTTTTTCGTAAACTTAAAACAGATTAAGTAAATGTCTGGTCTGCTCTTTCTTACATATTTAAGAAAAAAATCTGAATTTTAAATGACTCAGATTCTAGGATACAATCTCCTATGGTGTACAGCTTATTTATTGCGAGACTTCAATAGTAAATGTTGGTCTTGGCCGGTTCTATTGTCACTGGTGTTTCTTTAGTCTTTTTTAATTTTTTTTTAAGGACCCCAGCAGTTTCTGTGAATATAGGTTTCCCAAAGCTGTTTCCCTTGGCTGGCATTCTATAATGAACTATGCAATGGCTGAATTCTTCGAAAAAGTGAATATGTTACAGGTCATGGTTCAATGGGCTTAAACAGTGATAATGTGGTATATGTAGGTTGATCTTGGAAGACCCAATATTGGACACAGTCACATTTAAAAGCTCATCTTCAGCTTTAAAAACCTCATTAAAGAATAGAGGGCTAGTAACCAACATGGGGCCACATTACAATCTTAACACTAACGTTAACGCTCACCTGCGTGAGCGTTAACGTTAGCCGCGGTATCTACCGCTATACTACATATAGCGGAAAGTTAACCAGAGCAAGGACTTGGTGTTAACAGATTCCGCTTCTGCAGAATCCGTTAGCACCAGCCTAAAAAGTAATAAAATAAATCATATACTCACCTCCTGTCCTGCAGCGAGGACCGCGGCTCCAACCGTCTCCTCCGTCCGGCGGGAGCAGGGAGAGACTGGGGGAAAAAGTTCCCCCAGTCTCTCCCTGCATATCACTACGCTGACTGGCCGGATCTCGCGAGGCGAGATCCAGCTGGTCATGTGACCGCCGGCATCTGGCTCAATGGAGTCCTAAGGACTCCATCAAGTGGATGCTCGCGGCTGCGCTCAGCGCTGCCGCGAGCATCACATGGCCGTAGCGCGCGGTAACAATGCAGGCAGATTTTAAGTGCCTGCATTGTAATTCCACGCTAAAACGGGGGCGGTAGGGAGAAAACTGCGGGTGCAGTTTTTTCACCCTACCGCCCCGTTTTAGTGTGGAGATTGTAATTTAATAGTGATTACTTATACATACTGTATATGTGTTTGTAATACAAAACCTAGTCCACCCTAGACTTCTTGGTGCCGACATTTGTCATTGTCACAACAGAAAAAAAACTTTAAAAAAGATAAAATTTTTGCTATAAAAAACTACAAACGACACTACAAATTTAGAAAAGAACATCACATATATAAGACAGAACCTGAGAAGAAGGTTGAAAACTTGCGGAGTTGACAAGCAGGATTAGGAAACTCATCCAAGCTCTTATTATATCCCGTCTTGACTACTGTAACCTCCTTCTCTCTGGCCTTAAAAGATCCCAGATTCTCCCTCTGCAGTCTGTTATGAACACCTGTGCCCAACTCATCCACCTCACCTCCCGCACCTCTCACACCTCACCCCTTTGTCAAACTCTACTCTGCCTCCCTGTTTCCTTCAGTCCAATCCAATTCAAAATACTGATCCTCACTTACAAAGCTCTCAATAACCGCGGCCCTGCCTACATCTCTTCCCTTATTAGCAGGTACATCCCGTCCCGACCACTTCACTCTGCCAATGATCTGATGCTATCAGCTCCTCGTACCCACACCCCCAACTCCTGCCTTCAAGAATTCTCCCGAGCTGCCCCCTTTCTATGGAACTCCTTCACCCGCAACATCAGACTCTCCCCGTCTTCAGAAAGCACAGACATTTCAGTGTCATTTTGGTGATTTCTCTTTTGCCGGACTTTGGTGAATTCACTATATACCGCAGAGTCCCCGATGTGCAGCGGACATGGAGCCTCTGAAGACCCCTGCCCACTAAAGCAGATTGCTGCCGAACAGCCAGCCGAACGCTGTCAAAGACCACCAAACACCAAACCGCTGACCGATTCTGCCGAACTGCAGAATAAAAAAAAACGGAACTCTACTATTCTTTAAAAGGTGTTTAAAACAATAAACATGCATGAAAATGTGTGGAAATATTAAAATAGGTCCTATAAAAATAAAAATGTCTGTTACAGAATTTTTTAAAAATGCCTTTAAAAAGTTTGGAAATCAAAAATTTTGCCTAAAAAAAATAAGTAAAAAAAAAATACAGTTTGCTGAAAATGAAAAGAATATTATTTTTTTAATAGTGAATCCTAAGGGATTCGCCAGTTTAAACCTGTCGAACCGACTCACCTTATATTAGGGCATTTCTCTGACACTTAGGTGCAGTTCGCTGTTCTCTCAATAGATCAGCCATTACTTCTGTATGGGACAATTTAATTGTCGCCGAAGATCGTTGAATTGCGCCGATCTGCAGTGAACTGCACCGTATTCCGCTGTCAATTCGGCAGTATTTTAGTTTTTTACATTCCACAGTTTTTTACATTGCACCTGTCCCATCTTATAAAGCATTATGATTTTTTTGATCAGCTCCAGGACTTTTTGCTGAGTACTTAATGAATTAAACAACAACCACCACTGTGAATTCATAGCATCCCAAATATTCTGCCGAGGTGCTGCAGCTTGTCTCGCCTTGGAAAAAATGAGGAATGTCTCAGGACAGCATTAGTGTGACGTTCTGGGTCTCTGGCGCCCCCTCTGGCACTACTGGACATTGCTTTTAGTTCTGGACATTTGGTTCACGTCCAAGCCTGATCAGTACCTGGACTCCATTGGTTCACCCTGGACCATTTTGTATAAATGGAGACCACTCCCTTAGTAGGGTGCGGTCTCATTCATCCTGGATCAGTCATTCAGCTCATGTCTGGTTTGCCTTGCTCTAATTCTATCCTGTTCAGTCTGTCTGTCTTCCAGCTCGCTCATGTCTGGTCTTTCCCTGGTCTAGATTTATCCTGTTAAGCCTGTTTTCCTGGTCATTCTGTTTACAGGCTCATGTCTGGTTTGCACTGTTTTTCTTGCCTTCTTGTATCATGTTTAATTCTGCCTCCCATGTTTAGTTGCCTATTTTGTTTATACCTGGTTTTCTTTATATTTCTTGCCGTGAGGTTAAAGGCTCTGTTTATTGTATTTAAGTTCTTGGTTCCTAGAATAAATCATATATTATTTTTCTAGTTCAGGCTCATGGTCTATTTTCACTGCTCATTAGGCTCACACCCCTCTCTGTCAGGTCAGGTCCCTGACCCCCATCGTGACATAATGAGACCGCCAGTAACAAGTGAGCTAGCAGTGATTCATGGTCTGTTGGAGAACCTGCAAAAGGTTAATAAAGCTGCAGAACAGCACCTGGAGCGGCTGAGTGCTATACTGCGGAAAACTCCCAGGGACGCCTTCCCAAAGGAACCTGTTCCAGTGAAAGATTCCAGAGGACCCCTGACCCTGGAGGAAAGGGTATGGAGGAAAACCCATGGCTTATGTTTCTATTGTGGTTCCTGCCTGCACAGAGTGGCAACCTGCCAGGTGCGCCCACACAAGGCCCTCATGGTCCAGCCTTACCAAACTTCCTTGACCAAGCCATGCCAGGCCGCAGTATCCATGTCCGCTGCCCTGCAACCCGCAGGATTTCCAGAGTCCGCTGCCCTGCAACCCGCAGGATTTCCAGAGTCCGCTGCCCTGCAACCCGCAGGATTTCAGAGTCCGCTGCCCTGCAACCCGCAGGATTTCCAGAGTCCGCTGCCCTGCAACCCGCAGGATTTCCAGAGTCCGCTGCCCTGCAACCCGCAGGATTTCCAGAGTCCGCTGCCCTGCAACCCGCAGGATTTCCAGAGTCCGCTGCCCTGCAACCCGCAGGATTTCCAGAGTCCGCTGCCCTGCAACCGCAGGATTTCCAGAGTCCGCTGCCCTGCAACCCGCAGGATTTCCAGAGTCCGCTGCCCTGCAACCCGCAGGATTTCCAGAGTCCGCTGCCCTGCAACCCGCAGGATTTCCAGAGTCCGCTGCCCTGCAACCCGCAGGATTTCCAGAGTCCGCTGCCCTGCAACCCGCAGGATTTCCAGAGTCCGCTGCCCTGCAACCCGCAGGATTTCCAGAGTCCGCTGCCCTGCAACCCGCAGGATTTCCAGAGTCCGCTGCCCTGCAACCCGCAGGATTTCCAGAGTCCGCTGCCCTGCAACCCGCAGGATTTCCAGAGTCCGCTGCCCTGCAACCCGCAGGATTTCCAGAGTCCGCTGCCCTGCAACCCGCAGGATTTCCAGAGTCCGCTGCCCTGCAACCCGCAGGATTTCCAGAGTCCGCTGCCCTGCAACCCGCAGGATTTCCAGAGTCCGCTGCCTGCAACCCGCAGGATTTCCAGAGTCCGCTGCCCTGCAACCCGCAGGATTTCCAGAGTCCGCTGCCCTGCAACCCGCAGGATTTCCAGAGTCCGCTGCCCTGCAACCCGCAGGATTCCAGAGTCCGCTGCCCTGCAACCCGCAGGATTTCCAGAGTCCGCTGCCCTGCAACCCGCAGGATTTCCAGAGTCCGCTGCCCTGCAACCCGCAGGATTTCCAGAGTCCGCTGCCCTGCAACCCGCAGGATTTCCAGAGTCCGCTGCCCTGCAACCCGCAGGATTTCCAGAGTCCGCTGCCCTGCAACCCGCAGGATTTCCAGAGTCCGCTGCCCTGCAACCCGCAGGATTTCCAGAGTCCGCTGCCCTGCAACCCGCAGGATTTCCAGAGTCCGCTGCCCTGCAACCCGCAGGATTTCCAGAGTCCGCTGCCCTGCAACCCGCAGGATTTCCAGAGTCCGCTGCCCTGCAACCCGCAGGATTTCCAGAGTCCGCTGCCCTGCAACCCGCAGGATTTCCAGAGTCCGCTGCCCTGCAACCCGCAGGATTTCCAGAGTCCGCTGCCCTGCAACCCGCAGGATTTCCAGAGTCCGCTGCCCTGCAACCCGCAGGATTTCCAGAGTCCGCTGCCCTGCAACCCGCAGGATTTCCAGAGTCCGCTGCCCTGCAACCCGCAGGATTTCCAGAGTCCGCTGCCCTGCAACCCGCAGGATTTCCAGAGTCCGCTGCCCTGCAACCCGCAGGATTTCCAGAGTCCGCTGCCCTGCAACCCGCAGGATTTCCAGAGTCCGCTGCCCTGCAACCCGCAGGATTTCCAGAGTCCGCTGCCCTGCAACCCGCAGGATTTCCAGAGTCCGCTGCCCTGCAACCCGCAGGATTTCCAGAGTCCGCTGCCCTGCAACCCGCAGGATTTCCAGAGTCCGCTGCCCTGCAACCCGCAGGATTTCCAGAGTCCGCTGCCCTGCAACCCGCAGGATTTCCAGAGTCCGCTGCCCTGCAACCGCAGGATTTCCAGAGTCCGCTGCCCTGCAACCCGCAGGATTTCCAGAGTCCGCTGCCCTGCAACCCGCAGGATTTCCAGAGTCCGCTGCCCTGCAACCCGCAGGATTTCCAGAGTCCGCTGCCCTGCAACCCGCAGGATTTCCAGAGTCCGCTGCCCTGCAACCCGCAGGATTTCCAGAGTCCGCTGCCCTGCAACCCGCAGGATTTCCAGAGTCCGCTGCCCTGCAACCCGCAGGATTTCCAGAGTCCGCTGCCCTGCAACCCGCAGGATTTCCAGAGTCCGCTGCCCTGCAACCCGCAGGATTTCCAGAGTCCGCTGCCCTGCAACCCGCAGGATTTCCAGAGTCCGCTGCCCTGCAACCCGCAGGATTTCCAGAGTCCGCTGCCCTGCAACCCGCAGGATTTCCAGAGTCCGCTGCCCTGCAACCCGCAGGATTTCCAGAGTCCGCTGCCCTGCAACCCGCAGGATTTCCAGAGTCCGCTGCCCAACAGGGAGAGACCAGGTGTAAGCCAGCAGTTCCAGTCAAGAGTGCTGCCCTGCAGTGCGAACAAATCGGGGTCACTGCTCCACAGTGCCAAGCCGGGGTCACCCCTCCACAGTGCCAAGCCAAGGTGGTTCCCAGCACTGTGAGATCAAGGTAGCTGCCGAGCCACGCTCACACCGAGCCGGTAGCTGCCGAGCCACGCTCACCCGAGCCGGTAGTTTCCGAGCCACGCTCACCCGAGCCGGTAGTTTCCGAGCCACGCTCACCCGAGCCGGTAGTTTCCGAGCCACGCGCTCACCCGAGCCGGTAGTTTCCGAGCCACGCTCACCCGAGCCGGTAGCTTCCGAGCCACGCTCACCCGAGCCACGCTCACCCGAGCCACGCTCACCCGAGCTGGTAGTTTCCGAGCCACGCTCACCCGAGCTGGTAGTTTCCGAGCCACGCTCACCCGAGCTGGTAGTTTCCGAGCCACGCTCACCCGAGCTGGTAGTTTCCGAGCCACGCTCACCCGAGCTGGTAGTTTCCGAGCCACGCTCACCGAGCTGGTAATGTCCGAGTCACCGCAGAGCCGTGCTGAGGTCGCTGACCCACAGAGCCGTGCTGCTGTCGCCATGACCGAGTCGCCGCAGAGCCGTGCTGCTGTCGCCATGACCGAGTCGCCGCAGAGCCGTGCTGCTGTCGCCATGACCGAGTCGCCGCAGAGCCGTGCTGCTGTCGCCATGTCCGAGTCGCCGCAGAGCCGTGCTGCTGTCGCCATGTCCGAGTCGCCGCAGAGCCGTGCTGCTGTCGCCATGACCGAGTCGCCGCAGAGCCGTGCTGAGGTCACCATGTCCGAGTCACCGCAGAGCCGTGCTGAGGTCGCTGACCCACAGAGCCGTGCTGCTGTCGCCATGACCGAGTCGCCGCAGAGCCGTGCTGCTGTCGCCATGACCGAGTCGCCGCAGAGCCGTGCTGCTGTCGCCATGACCGAGTCGCCGCAGAGCCGTGCTGCTGTCGCCATGACCGAGTCGCCGCAGAGCCGTGCTGCTGTCGCCATGACCGAGTCGCCGCAGAGCCGTGCTGCTGTCGCCATGACCGAGTCGCCGCAGAGCCGTGCTGCTGTCGCCATGACCGAGTCGCCGCAGAGCCGTGCTGCTGTCGCCATGACCGAGTCGCCGCAGAGCCGTGCTGCTGTCGCCATGACCGAGTCGCCGCAGAGCCGTGCTGCTGTCGCCATGACCGAGTCGCCGCAGAGCCGTGCTGCTGTCTCCATATCCGAGTCGCCGCAGAGCCGTGCTGAGGTCGCTGACCCACAGATCCGTGCTGCTGCCGCCATGTCCGAGTCGCCGCAGAGCCGTGCTGCTGTCTCCATATCCGAGTCACCGCAGAGCCGTGCTGAGGTCGCTGACCCACAGATCCGTGCTGCTGCCGCCATGTCCGAGTCGCCACAGAGCCGTGCTGCTGTCTCCATATCCGAGTCGCCGCAGAGCCGTGCTGAGGTCGCTGACCCACAGATCCGTGCTGCTGCCGCCATGTCCGAGTCGCCACAGAGCCGTGCCAAGGTCGCTGACCCGCAGAGCCGTGCTGCTGTCGCCATGACCGAGTCGCCGCAGAGCCGTGCTGCTGCCGCCATGACCGAGTCGCCGCAGAGCCGTGCTGAGGTCGCTGACCCACAGAGCCGTGCTGCTGTCGCCATGTCCAAGTCACCACAGAGTCGTGCTAAGGGCGCTGCCCCACCGAGCCCAGCTGTCCCGGCGTCTTCGAGCCCAGCTGTCCCAGTGTCTTCGAGCTCGGTGTCTTCTAGCCCAGCAGTTCCGGTCCAGTCGCCGCAGAGCCGTGCCAAGGTCACCAACCTACGGAGCCGTGCTGCTGCTGCCCCGGTCACATTGCCACAGAACCGGATCGCCACTGGTGCCATCATGTTGCCGCAGAGCCGGGAGGACACTGTTGCTGTCCATTCCACGTCCCGTACCAGGGAGGAGACACAAAAGGACTGATGCCTTCAAACCTGGACCCAGTTTTGGCTCCCAAGGGGTCGATACCTCAGGTCCTCCAGCCCGTGAGTCGAGTCCTGTCCCTGCTGGATGTTTCCGAGCTTCTAATGGTGCTATAATATGCCTTGAGGACCGAGAGGTGTACGAGCGCGCTCTACGTGCCTACAGGACCCATTGACTTTTTATTTTCATTTTTATTGTCTTCTTTTGAGCATCCGGGTCTGCTCGTGGAGGGGGGGATATGTGACGTTCTGGGTCTCTGGCGCCCCCTCTGGCACTACTGGACATTGCTTTTAGTTCTGGACATTTGGTTCACGTCCAAGCCTGATCAGTACCTGGACTCCATTGGTTCACCCTGGACCATTTTGTATAAATGGAGACCACTCCCTTAGTAGGGTGCGGTCTCATTCATCCTGGATCAGTCATTCAGCTCATGTCTGGTTTGCCTTGCTCTAGATTCATTCTGAATCATCTATTAGGTTCAGTCTGTCTTCAAGCTCCTGTCTGGTTTGCCTTGGTCTAATTCTATCCTGTTCAGTCTGTCTGTCTTCCAGCTCGCTCATGTCTGGTCTTTCCCTGGTCTAGATTTATCCTGTTAAGCCTGTTTTCCTGGTCATTCTGTTTACAGGCTCATGTCTGGTTTGCACTGTTTTTCTTGCCTTCTTGTATCATGTTTAATTCTGCCTCCCATGTTTAGTTGCCTATTTTGTTTATACCTGGTTTTCTTTATATTTCTTGCCGTGAGGTTAAAGGCTCTGTTTATTGTATTTAAGTTCTTGGTTCCTAGAATAAATCATATATTATTTTTCTAGTTCAGGCTCATGGTCTATTTTCACTGCTCATTAGGCTCACACCCCTCTCTGTCAGGTCAGGTCCCTGACCCCCATCGTGACAATTAGTATCCAAGGAGGGGCAACTGATTTTTCCACTCTTAAAATAAATTTACACAACCACCTTTCAAGGGGGTTCTCCAAATGCCCACTTTTAGGAAAACTCCACAGTAAACTAACACATATTTTTCATTTAATTTTTTGATATGTAAAAGCAGTTGCCAATATTTCAGTGAATATTTTTAATAAATTGAAGCCCAGCCTCCACTGATAAAATTTTATTTTCTATAGTATGATCTTTGTCTGCGTCCTACCTCCTACAAACATGCTCAAGAGAATCTGCAGTTAAATCTGGGGTCTCAAATGTCACTGATTTTTAATAGCATTAGAACCCAATTTGCATCAACTTAAAACGTGTAAAAAAGAGAGGCATTCATCAATCCAGAAGAATGCTACTTGCTTTTTGTATGATGAGCTAGTGTAACTATGACCTTGTGGTCTCGTCTTAATTTCACAGTATCAAGAGTTACACAGGCTAAAAAAAAAGACGTGCACCCATCGAGTTCAGCCTTTCACAGATTATTTACTGTGGTTGATCCAAAAGGAGACAAAAGACCCAGTCTGAAGCGCTCGCCAAAATGCGACAAACAGGGAAAAAATTCCTTCTTGACCCCACAATGTCGTCAGATTTCTCGTAGGATCAAGCAGCCATTATCACCTATTAAATAGTATAACCCTTAATATACTGTTTTTGCATTTCTCTGTCAGTAGTACAATAATTTCATTGAGAGTCTGTAATACAGACAATTCCACAACATACTCCCGTCATGCAAGGCCAAGCAGCTGTTACCAAAATTCACGGGGCGACCACCTCCAGGATATCCCTAGAGCGAAAGAAGTATTGGATTGGCCACTCAACCTCATGTTTAGACCGTTTTGCTAGACAACACACCTAAAGCACAGCAAAGTTTCGTCAAAATGCCTTTGTCAAACCTTGATTTAGGCCTTTTCTCAGTAGATTGTTGTCTAAAAAGAAGGTTGAATGCCTGGTCCAGTTCTTCTTTCGTTCCAATGATAGTTCGTGTCAGACAAACAGTCACAACCACATACCTTTGGTACTTGCAATGCTGTCAGCCTCCTCATTCCTCCCGGCTTTGTAGTAAGTGACACCCCGTATGACAACAGGCTGTTGAAATGGAACTCTGGATCTTGGTGTTGGTGGAGACTGTGATTGTTTTGGTTTAGTGGCCTCTTTTTTTGCTTTATCGGTTTTAGGTGTTTTTTCCTTTGTTACTTTAGGAACTGTCTTATCTCCTGTATTCTTGGTGTTGGAGAACCTTGGGGCATCTTTGCCTTTAACTCCAGAGGTGTCCTACAAAAGAAGTAATTTTGTTTTATAAAAATGTCTATATATATATATATATATAAGGATAGTGGTAACAGACCAAGACCAGATATTACGCCATTGGAGGTCATTATAATCGTCTGCCTGTTGTATCATGTGAGGTCACATCATATGCCTACCTACTAATTAAGTGAGGTTAAATGGTTTGCTTTTCTTCTACACCTCACATACTCTGAGAGAAGAAAATGAGAAAAAAACGCAGAAAATTTTCAGGTTGAAACAATGAGATGAGTACAATAATATGTGGACGGAGGTGTAATAAAGTGTGGCTTTAGACTCCGTTTCCATGTGATATCTTGTGACATTCTTGCCTGTGTGGCCCAGTGACAGGCCATTCATGCCTTTTAAATCTCTGTCAATGTTCTTTTGTTACTCTAGCTTTGTAAAATAGACATTAACTTCCATTGACACTTCAATGTGATCTGATTCTTAGACGATCATCTTTTTATTGACTTCATTTGTTCCCACATTACTCTAATATTCCAGCCTTTCAAAGTCAGTAATTTTGCACAAAAGAAATGCAGAACAATGCCTAGTTGATGTCCCAATCTACCATGATGACCTTTTTATGAGCCTGGACTTGAAGCTAGTAAAGAACAGGGGAACATGATAACAACGTGTGAAGTACTAAGATTAGGCAATAAAACCATCATCGCTTTTATGTACCGTATTTTTCGCTCCATAAGACGCACTTTTTTCCCCCCAAAAAGTGGGGGGAAAAGTGGGTGCGTCTTATGGAGCGAATATGGCCCAGCAGCTCGTGGATGTGCCTCCGCTCACCTGCCGCCGCCGCGTTCGTCTCCCTCTGAGCATGCGTCCGGCGGCAGGAAGCTTGGGCACTCGCCTGGGGGAGCCACGTGACCGCGATCTCCCGAGATCGCGGTCACGTGGCTCCCCCAGGCGAGTGCCCAAGCT
Source organism: Leptobrachium leishanense (assembly GCA_009667805.1). NCBI lineage: Eukaryota > Metazoa > Chordata > Amphibia > Anura > Megophryidae > Leptobrachium > Leptobrachium leishanense. Next base: position 113,701,269 of record CM019071.1, on the reverse strand, counting down.
TCCTGCCGCCAGACGCATGCTCAGAGGGAGACGAACGCGGCGGCGGCGGCGGCAGGTGAGCGGAGGCACATCCACGAGCTGCTGGGCCATATCCATATGTGAGCTGGGGCATTATCAATGTGTGAGCTGGCTGGGGCAAATCCATGTGTGAGCTGGCTGGGGCAAATCCATGTGTGAGCTGGCTGGGGCAAATCCATGTGAGAGCTGATGGGGCAAATCCATGTGAGAGCTGATGGGGCAAATCCATGTGAGAGCTGATGGGGCAAATCCATGTGTGAGCTGGCTGGGGCAAATCCATGTGTGAGCTGGCTGGGGCAAATCCATGTGAGAGCTGGCTGGGGCAAATCCATGTGAGAGCTGATGGGGCAAATCCATGTGAGAGCTGATGGGGCAAATCCATGTGTGAGCTGGCTGGGGCAAATCCATGTGTGAGCTGATGGGGCAAATCCATGTGAGAGCTGATGGGGCAAATCCATGTGTGAGCTGATGGGGCAAATCCATGTGTGAGCTGGCTGGGGCAAATCCATGTGAGATCTGGCTGGGGCAAATCCATGTGAGATCTGGCTGGGGCAAATCCATGTGAGAGCTGATGGGGCAAATCCATGTGAGAGCTGATGGGGCAAATCCATGTGAGAGCTGGCTGGGGCAAATCCATGTGTGAGCTGGCTGGGGCAAATCCATGTGTGAGCTAAGGCATATCCACGAGCTGGGGCAATATCCATTTTTACACTATTTCATTCAGAATATTTATTTTCCGGTTTTCCTCCTCTAAAAACTAGGTGCGTCTTATGGTCAGGTGCGTCTTATGGAGCGAAAAATACGGTAATGCCTCAAATTCAAAGACATTTTAAATGTAGTACATAACATTTACATGTCAGGATCATCTGGTTGAGGTTTTGTGAAGTTACAGTTCATTTTTCAAGAAAATTAACTGCGCTAACCAAAATTCCTTCTATAAGAAGAGATAAAATTGAGGAGGAATTCATGAGGACACTTACACGTGTGTGCTGTGTGTGTGTTGCGCAGGTTTGTGTGTCCGCTGTGTATTTGTATTTTTATATGCATGTATATGTGCTGTATATGTATATACAGCTTTTCAAAGACTTTTCAAAGACGTTAAAATTATGCGCGCAAACGTTGTCCGATAAATTGACAACAATCTCTTGCGCTAAGATTGTAATACCACGCGTGCAACAGCACACAAACGCATTTGCGCTCACAATGTTAAGTATAGGATGCGCGCACTAAATTGCTCGCAAAGGGTTCGCGCAGGTTCACTCGCGTTAGATGTTAATGCGCATTTTGTGTAACCAGACGTTAAGCGCAAAGAGTTTTGCCCCTCACGCTAATGCGTTTTTGCGCGCGTGCACAATTGTGCGCAAAGAATGTAATAGGGCCCTAAATATTTTCAGGTAAGTTGGTCAATACCAATATATCTATACCAATACCAATATGCATCCATCCCTGTTCACAGGTGTTCCATCTGGGCTGCCTATAAAAGCCTAGGAAGGATTGTGCCTCCAGTAAGTGAGTTGATCCCATAAGGGCAGATTCAGTTAATAACCTTTAACCTTTTATCAGTAATTAAGAAAATTGTAATCTTTTCAGGTAAGTTGGTCAATACCTATATATAGTCAGGTAAATGCATCCATCCCTATGCACAGGTGTTCCATCTTGGCTGCCTATAAAAGCCTAGGAAGGATTGTGCCTCCAGTAAGTGAGTTGATCCCATAAGGGCAGATTCAGTTAATAACCTTTAACCTCTTATCAGTAATTAAGAAAATTTTAATCTTTTCAGGTAAATTGGTCAATACCTGTATATAGTCAGGTATATGCATCCATCCCTATTCACAGGTGTTCCATCTTGGCTGCCTATAAAAGCCTAGGAAGGATTGTGCCTCCAGTAAGTGAGTTGATCCCATAAGGGAAGATTCAGTTAAGATAGATAGGATTTGTCTATTGTGAACTATATTCCCATTATTTAGTCCCTCAGGTGATTGAATACTTTTGAAAATGGTTATATTTTTAAATCGAATGATCTGGTAGAATGTAGCCATTGATATGGAGTGCACTTTTTTGTATATTGCACATATACAGAAATATATGTATATAATTTGCTCTTTTTTGTAAAATGTGAAACAGTCAAACTGTATTAAAATGTCTCATAAATCGCTCACAGCTGAGGAAATCTCTCTGAAAGAACCTATCATTTATTATGACGTAAGGTAAAATGATGGCAATGGAATCCAGTAAATGCTTTTATGATAAGTGCTTAGAAGAATTCTGAGTGCTTTAGGTCAACGAGGAGCTATTACAACGAGTTAAGTGCAGGTGTGTGCTACGTGATGGATATTAGAGGCAGCGGCTTGCAGAAGGAAAAGGTTTTAGCAGAAAGATGGTTTAGAGATTTTAGTGATGACTGGGACGATCTTAACGTGAAAGCAAGAAGCAAACAGGTCTAACAGAAAAGCGAAACCTTAGCAGGCAGTGAGATCTAGATAAATTAAGCGGGATTAAACGGCATTAAAGGAAGGATGCAAGTACCCATAAATATATTTATAGCTTCATAAATACAGTTTGGACTGTATGTTTGGAGTGGTGGAGAAAAAACACACATGTTCTATAACCTGCGGTTTTATTTAACACTGCCTGTGGTGATAGCCTCTATACTTACCATATGTTTTATTTTATCACATTTGCATTCTTCCTAAAATGAGTTCCTTTGGTTGTGGTTTTTTTTTTGGCCCAGGTTTCTTCCATACTACTTCAGTTCCGCAATATCCTTTTCAGTGGGAACAGACTGATATGCACATGGTGTGCATCGTTTTCTGTAGTTTCACAAGTTGTCTTTGATCAGAGTTGGGACCTACTGGGCAAGTACAAGCTACAGAGGTCTTCTCGCCTGCTGTCCAATTTCAATGTATTCTCCAGTTCACTTTTGGTTTGTTTAGCATGTTCTGAGCAAAGAATTCCAGGTGATCCAGAACTCCTTGATCATGTAAACAGGTATCAGCTGTCCCTGATGAAGTCCAACTAAGATCTAAATGATTTTGGAGGGTCGCGTCATTGCTCGTATTCAAGAGACTTGCTTGGGTGGGATCAACATGATATCTACTTCTTCTAGGGTCCATCTGCCTCTGCAATAGCACAAGTGAACTAAAGCTTCTATGAGACCAGAAGAAAATGGGCCCTATTACAATCTTCGTGCATACATTTGCGCACACGCAAAAACGCATCAATGTGAGGGGCAAAACCCTTTGCGCTGAACGTCGTATTACAATGTCAGCACAACAAACGCGCGTATACATCTACCGCGGGTGAACATGCACGATCGCTGCGCAAGCTTACTGTACTTTGCGCGTCCTATACTTAACATTGTGAGGGCAAATGAGTTTGTGCGCTGTTACGCGGATGATATTGCAATCTATGCTCAGTTTGTAACGCACAGCCTTTGCGCGCATAATTTTAGCGACTCCTAAAAGCTGGAGCTATGGCAAATTCTATCAACCCGGCCGAAACCAAATACACCAGCCCAAAACAAATATGCAGCAAAGTATAATTACACATTCTACACATACCAAACCAATAAATTTGATAAGTTGTGCGTGCATTTTTTTTTGATACAGCATATATGCGCAGATTGACTTTGACAGGTGCAAAAACTTAACGTGAGACAATTGTGGTTTTTAATTCTGATTGGCTGAATCCCATGAAAAAAACAGTCCGCACACTGATTTCTGCGCGCGTGTTTTTGCATGTCCGTTTTACGCGCGTTATTTTTTGATGGATGAAAAAATGCGCGAGGATTGTAATACCAGCGTTGATTTACACGCGTTAACATTTAACGCTTCGCGCAAACAAATCACGCGTTGTGCGTGCGTTTTTGCGTGAAGAATGTAACTAAATAGGGCCCTATGTCTTTTAAAATTTGCAATGGAATAATATTGTAGGTTATACATCTGACAATGAAAAGAGTAGAGCTCTGAAAAAGCCACATTCACTAGTCATTGTTGGTAGAGACCATTGTTGCGTTATTACCTTTTTTTGTCAGTAGCAGATGTGAAACATGGATATGAATGATATATGAATAATAAAAAATCCATCCAGCCTTTCTCAACAGTCATGGAAGTGTCTCTTTAGCATCTCTCCTAATATCCAGCCATGGTTTTCACAACATTATCCGTTCACAGGAATTTAATTGTACCTGTCCATACTACTAGCAAATGTATATGTATATCTTAATAAAACTCTATCACCTGGCCTGTCTGATCTCAGAAGATCACTGTGCCAGCAGGCAGCGACATGAGACAAGAAGATCACTGTGCCAGCAGGCAGCGACATGAGACAAGAAGATCACTGTGGCAGCAGGCAGCGACATGAGACAAGAAGATCACTGTGCCAGCAGGCAGCGACATGAGACAAGAAGATCACTGTGGCAGCAGGCAGCGACATGAGACAAGAAGATCACTGTGCCAGCAGGCAGCGACATGAGACAAGAAGATCACTGTGGCAGCAGGCAGCGACATGAGACAAGAAGATCACTGTGGCAGCAGGCAGCGACATGAGACAAGGGAATCAGTCACCCACTCTCAGCCGGCTCTCAGGCATTGCTGACCTGTTTATGAAGCCAGTGTCCAATAAGAGAACGAAGGGTACCTACTTTAACACTTCGCTGCTGAGGACGCGCTCAGCGCGTCCTCAGCAGTCCCGCTGGTGTGCTGAGGACGCGCTGAGCGCGTCCTCACATTGGGGTCAGCGTTCGGCCGGGTTCCGGCCGATCGCTGGCCCTCCGGTGCGGGCTGACATCCTGGATGTCAGCCGGCATCCGGACCAGCAGCCGCCAGAATTAGGTGTCATCGCGGGGGCGCGATGACACCTAATTCAGGCGCCCCCCCCCCGCATGTGGGAGGAGGCGCCTGAAAGGGAGGGGGGGGAGGTCCTTCGGACCTCTCTCCCTCCCGATCGCGGCGCACAGGGGGTTAACCCAGGCATCATTTGGAAGGGCACAGCCTGCCCTTCCAAATGATGCCTGGCATTAACCCCTGGGAGCTGGATCGCGAATCGGCGCTGAAAAAGCGCCGTTCGCGATCCTTTCCCGAGCTGGCGACATCTTGGATGTCGCCAAGCCTCCGGGAACTCCCCCAGAGGACTGGCGTCATCGTGCGTAGCACGATGACGCCAGTCCTAGATTAACCCCTAACTGCCACCAACTGTGGAGATAGGGAGTTCCAATGAACTCCATCTCCCGATCCGTGGCAGCTAGGGGTTAAATTTTGGTATCGTTGGATCGGCCAGAGCATGGCCGTTCCAACGATACCAAACACTACAGTGAAAAATTTTGTAAAAAAAAAAAAAATTAAAAATAAAAATTAAAAAAAAAAGTTTAAAAAAAAAAAATTAAAACACTTTTTTTTTATTTTTTTGGGTTTGTTAATGCAGCAATATTGTTCCCATTTCAATTATAATGTGAACAATGATGCTGCACTAACGATTTTTGTATGCGGTGCGCGTTTGTTAAAAAAATAGTGTCATTTTCCCCAAAAAAAATGTAACGAGACCCATCTCTAATTTTTTTAACAAGCGCACCCCATACAAAATATAACCACAATTGCTCGGCATGTTAAAATGTGGAAAAAAACACTTTACACATTGTAAATTATTGAAAATACATATTTTATTGCATTTTTTGTTATAATATACAGACATGACATAACGTATACATATAATAATGACATATTATGAATCTACCGAGTCTGACGGAAAGAACGATATATAATATGTCTGGGTCATATACTAAAATAAGCCTTCAACACGTTTAAACATGATGCGCAAAACAGGTAAAAATGACTGTCAGCATAGGGGCGGGAAAAGCCTCAGCAGCGAAAGGGTTAAGTTGTAAAAAAAAAAAAAACTTTACACTAACACTTGCCGTGTCTGTTAATTATTGAACAGTGCAATAAGGGATGCTGAGAAAAATTGTTCTTGCTTAGGAGACAGTGCATGTAATAAATCTTATCATTACCTGCACTTTGTTTTCTGGCGCATCCTTCTGTAGCAGTTGATATCCTAACTTGGAGATTTCCTTCTTTATACTCATCATAATATCCGTGTAATTGTCATATTTCTTCATCTGATTAGAAAGATTAATGACACTTTCCTTCATAAAATCATTTTCACGAGTCAAATTTGTTTTGATGGTCTGTAAAAAAAAAAAAAAAGGAAAATGATTAAGGCTGTAATGTAAGGATGGAAATATTAAGGATGAAAAATTAATAAAATCTATGATGTTTTCATACATCCCTGTTGCTGATATTAATTGTTATTGTGATTTTCATAAATCCCTGTTGCTGATATTGATTGTTATTGTGCTCTGTTGTGGAATAAATTGGGTTTACATACAGTGAAGCCATTGGTTTACCTTGGACCTAGACCAATTTGTTCACTTGCATTGAAATAAATGATCACATACGTTTTAGTACAACAATCGCATGAATCTGACATTTTATTGTCTGTTAGATTGATAGAAAACATCTTTAGGAAATGTATCAAAAAAATCTATATTATTCATACAGGGTTATTCAAAGAGATCCGAATGGCTGCCGAAAGGGAACCGAATGCTGAAAATCAGCGTTCGGTTACCTTTCTTGGCCATTCGGCTATCCAGAGAGCAGGCAATTCGCCAAATCTTGGCAAATTGCCTGCACATACGGTGCCTGTTCGAGGGCAGTGAAATCCCCAAAGAGAAGCAATGCTTCGGCTATTCAGAGAACAAAAGCCAGCAGTGAAAGGTTCCCTAAATACCCTGTCATTCGGTGGTTTAATTCGGCAGGTTTATTCAGGCGAATCCCATAGGCTTCAATGTTAAAAAATATTCCCTTTTTATTCCAATATCTAATAAACCATTGATTAAAATATTCTGCAGTAAAGAGTCTCTTTATAGATTTTTTTTAGATATTTTAATAATTTTTCGGTAAATTTTTTTTAATAAAAATGTCCGATTTTTTTTTTTTTAAACATTTTTTAACTTTACTTATTTTTTCTGTAACAGCCCTTTTTATTATCATTCCCTGGACCTCATATGTAAATTTCAGAAATTTTCGCTCAGTAGTTTCTTTGCAAACAGTGTTTCACTTTTCAAACATTCAAGCAAACTGTTTTTCTAATTTATTCACTGCATTCGTCTGCGGTGTCGGCTTTTTCCGGCGGCTGCGCTGCGTGTGATCAGCTCCTGCTCGGGTTTTTCTGGCATTTTTGGCGGGTTAATCCAGATGTTTTTGCGGGTTTCGGTGTGCGTTCGCCCTCGTTTTGCAGTGAGTTTTCGGCAGGTTTGCAGCGACCTTTCCCTGCAATTCGGGGACCCTGTGGTGCTTGCGGAATACACCGCAGGGTCACCGAAATGGGATCGCCAAATCGAACCGAATTCAAGAGAACGAAAAGTCACCGAACGTGCGGTGACTTTTCGATTCTCTTTGAATAACCCTGTTTGTGTAAGTATGTCCTTTTATTCAAGCCTTGATGCCTTAACAGGGAGTGTATTTGTACAGCGACTTTATTACCAGATTGCAAGAATGTTGTTTGTATTGGTCTAGCACACATTTGTACGTTATCATATCCTCTGAGATATTTTATCTATATAATTGACAAATTATTATTTCCCTTAGTTTTGCAGAACTTTTACACTTTTTCAGTTCTAGAATATCCTTTTTAACCCTTTACTGTAGGGCAATAAGGTCGACTCGGCATACTAGTATGCCCCACTTGCCGGCTGCTGCAGCCGGCCCTGTCTCTGGCCCACCTATGCAGCTAACGTGCGTAGCACATCATTGGCTGCAGGGGGACATCTGCGTGAAACGTGTTGCCAGAAGGCTACAAATAAATGTTACAGTAATTGACTCCAGCTGATGTTTAGTGATTGTTTTAAAACAAATAGTTAATAAAATACCAGACAATGTGGAATTTCATACTTAAATACACATGGCGTAAACATATAGCCACTCCTTGAATGATACCCAAGGTGAATGATGAAATTGCCGATGTCTCTTGAAATACATTAGGTGGTACCAAAATAATAAGTAAACATAATCATGGATTGCTGAACATTTTATGGACAATTTAACACAAATATGCAACATGATATGGTTATACAAGTCCAGCACCCCTTATTCAGAATTCTAAAAATCCAGGAGACTAAACAAAAACAAGCGTTTTTGGAGCCGTACAGATTTTGGTGATTTTGGATGATGGGTGTTCCATATGGTCGCTGCCACTCTGGAACTCGGCTCCGGAACGTTACAGTAAACAGCTGCACACGATAGAGTCTGGGCAGCACCAACGTGAGACATGTTGACAGGAGTCATGCTGTCTCCGGGCATCATGCCCGAGAGAAGGCGCCGCAGAGCATTCCTAGCATGTGTACACGCTGAGAGTTGCAGCAGCAAGGAGATCGCGGCTCTTCTACTTCCTCTAAAACTTCGAATTCTCACGGATTCTGAAATCCGGAAGAATCAGAAATTTGTTATGTTCAGAGTCTAAGCCTTCTGGACAGCAGATGCCTGACCTGTAATTGGTAAATTTTTGAAGTGATCTTGACAGAGGTTATCTCTCTACATTGGTAGATGAGATTGTAAAAGTACGATTTGCTCTTCTGATTTACTGGTAATAGGGTTCAATGCTTGTGTATAGGATCGCTGGTCAAGTCTCTTGATCTCAATTGATAAACATCAGATGAAACTGGATCAAAAAGGTTGCAACCATTGACAGTCATATGCAGGGCCGGCCCAAGACATTCTGCTGCCTGGAGCGAAGGATGAAATGCTGCCCCCCCAAAAAAAAAAAAACACGCAGCGTGTATGAGCGTATCACAGTGCACCACAGCAATAAAATTCAAACACTCATACACACCGTACATTAGAATTTTCTTGCTGTGGAGCTCTGTGATACAGTAATGTGAGGTGTATATAACTGAGCCCAGCGTCACATACCCAGCAGTGCCCAGTGTCACATACCCAGCAGAGCCCAGCGTCACATACCCAGCAGAGCCCAGCGTCGCATGCCCAGCGTCAAATAAACAGCAGTGCCCAGCATCACATACCCAGCAGTGCCCAGTGTCACATACTCAGCAGTGCCCACACATGGGTATATTGCCCCAGCTCTTACATGGGTATATTTGCCCCCAGGCTCACACATGGATAGATTTGCCCCCAGGCTCACACATGGATATATTTTCCCCCCAGCTCTTACATGGGTATATTTGCCCCCAGGCTCACACAAGGAAAGATTTGCCCCCAGGCTCACACATGGATATATTTGCCCCCAGACTCACACATGTATATATTTGCCCCCAGGCTCACACATGGATAGATTTGCCCTCATGGATATATTTGCCCGCAGGCTCACCTCTGCCAGGCCCCTCCGACTGGCAGATCCAACAGCCGCCGCATTCCTTCCTTCAACGAGCGGCAGTCTCGTGAGTATCTTCCGCTCGCCTGGGATCCACCCTCCAGCCAGCCGCGATCTTGCGAGATCACGTGATCTCGATCGCGGCAGGCTGGAGGATGGATCTCAGGCGAGCGGCAGATACTCATGCGGCTGCCACTGGTTGAAGGAACGAACGCGGCGGCCGCACGATCTGCCACCGCCGCATAAAAAAATAGTGCAGAGCGCAGCAGCGGTGCCGGGGGCTGAAATTTGCCGCCCCCGAATTGGCACCGCTGCTCCGCTCTGCACCATTGTCGGGCCGGTCCTGGTCATATGCCATTTCTTTTTGTCTTTCTCATAAAAGTAAACCCACTATTAATCACGCACACCTACTTGGATACACCAAAATACTGTCACTTGCTAACTCCTGCTATAGGCCATGACTGCTTTTAGAGATAAAAGACAAATGCCACGATCTCCACCGGAAGGGAGCCCAGACCAGAAAGACCTCACGAGATCACCACTGAGGGGACGCCGCAAGTCCCATAGACAAGTGAAAACAAAGGAAAGTGGGATCTTCAAATGAGGAGCAAAACATTTATTCGGGTACAGCAAACCTCAAAACAATACCATGTGACGTTTCGACCCGCAGGTCTTAAACATACATGGGGGGGTCGAAACGTCACATGGTATTGTTTTGAGGTTTGCTGTACCCGAATAAATGTTTTGCTCCTCATTTGAAGATCCCACTTTCCTTTGTTTTCTTTTGTTTTGCTTTTAGAGATGACATATATTCTATAACATTAATCCATACTTTTTAATTGATGGTAAAGTGTAATATCTTAGCAATACAACTGCGATATAATATTTAATATATAATATATTATAATAATATAAAATATACAGCTGTCCATATAGCAACGGTGCTATTCTAGTGACGGTATGTCCATCTCATGCTCGTTTATTTATTTGCAAAGTATTTTACCAGGAAGGATACATTGAGATTTCTCTAGTCTTCAAGTATGTCCTGGGTTCAAGAACATTGAACTGTTACAGAAATACAAAGTAATAAAATGCAAGATATTAAAAGCAAAACACAAATATCATTATCCTTAAAACTAGAAGAAAATAGATACATTGAGACTGAAACTCACCTCTTCAAGTGTATTCATCTGGGACATCACTTTGTTAATGTATGAATGCACCTTCATCAGATCCATACTGTACAGTGTTCCTTCTAGTAAATCAACCATGGACTGTAGCTGCAAAAAAAAAAATAGAAATATAACAGAAACCTAAATATTGACATCCGTTGTATTTTATTTACAGGCACAAATGGTCTATTGGTCTGTATCCCTTGATAAAGGAGAATTCTCGCTGAAACCTTGGGAACCTGCCTCTGCGTCTGGGAGTTGGTTTGTTCTGACCAAAATTATGATTTAGCTGCTTCTATTTATTTATCACTTTGTCACTTGGTGCTTTTTGCAGTTGGGTATCTTTTGTGCATGTGGTCTCTTGGCTACTTTTTGAGCCTAGAAGTGTAGACCGTTGCTTCAAATATCAGTTTGGCCGCTCTGAGATATATATATATATTATATATATATATATTTTATTGTGTGTGGGTCGAAATCCTCTGGGTGTTTGGGTCCTACCTCCTCTGGGGACTTCACAGGGGACAAATGCAAGAATCTTCTGGGAAAACCAAAATTATTCTTTGTTTTGGGAACCAAGGAGGAAGACTAGTCTTCTTTGATTGAGACGGACTCTGTTTCCTCTGACGGCGGGAAGATCACCAAGATTCCAAAACAAGCGGATTTTCTATATGTCTCCTTTATAGCATCTGGTACTGATTAGGGGTAGGACCCCCCGTGGAGGTAAAGCGTTCTAAGGCTTATATACTGAGCCACTCGCAAGGGAGGCTCAGGATCACGTGAGTACTTTGACTTATGGTGATATATACTCCCTGTATGAAAGATTTTGTGCTATGTCTATCTCTATCTTCATTTGAGAGAATTGTCCTGTGACGACAGATTGCTGTTACACGATCAACTAGACCCTGCAAATCGATTGATGGGACAAGCCCCCCATAGAAGCTTATCTGCGCATACTCACGAGCCAATAGGCTCTATGTTTGTGAGTGGTTCTATATACAATTTTAAATTTATCGTCTGTATGTAACAATATTGCGAGATTACCCCCTAAACCTAACCCTAACCCCCCTAAACCTAGCCCTAACCCCATAAACCTAACCCTAACCCCCTAAACCTAACCCTAACCCCCTAAACCTAGCCCTAAGCCTAACCCCCCTAACCCCCTAAACCTAGCCCTAACCCCCTAAACCTAGCCCTAACCCTCGTCGCCCTAAGCCTAAGGGTTAGGGTGTTCGTATTGGGGTTAGGCGCTGGGATTTTGGATGTCTGGAAGTTGGACGTGTAGGGAACTTGGTATGTCCGGCACTTGTTCTGTCTGGAACTTGGCCGTTGGGATGTTGGCATTAGGGAACCTGGTTGTAGAGATTTTGTCTGGCACCCATACTTATTAGATTATTTGTGTTGTTAATATCTGTACCTTGTGACATTGTGATAGTGTTTTATTTATTTACCTATTTTCTTTGCTCTGTTGTCGTTGGACTGCTATTGTTTGTTGTACTCAATAAATAATTATTTTTACTTCTGCTATTATTCAGGTGTGCCATCTCTATTGTTGTATTTCTATTGGTCAAACAAGGCAAAGGCAAGTAGACAACAATGGCTGTTGGCTACTGGCTGTTTTGAAAGATCTACCCAGATGGCCCATGTAAATCCAGCACTATTGCTTTATGAGCCACAGGAAGATCAAAAAGATCCTAACAGTTGATAGATGGAATACAGCAGTGTCTTCTGGCTTAAACACAGGCCCTCTAATGATCTCACCTCTTAGCCGGAATAATGGGTCAGCCTAGTTCTGATGATCAGCAATAAAGAGCCATGACTGGATGTTATTTTGAATAGGTTGGCCCCAAAACTGCTCATGCAAATTTTTGAGGCCCTATCCAGCCAAGCTGTGAGCATTAACAAGAGAGGGATCTTTTGAATTCCAGCTGAGCCAGTTGTTATAGCTGCCAACTGTACAAAAACACTTCATATTCTTTGTCTAAGAAATTCTAAAGTTAAGGCAGCTAGGGAATAACTAGCAAATTCACGGGTGCTCATTGTCATGATGGAAAATAATCAACTGGAAGAAAGTGGCGATTCATCTTATCACAAACAACAGGAAAAAATTCTATACTTGTCCCTTATCCAGTGATGAACAGGAACGTGCTAACTGCTGCATCATATTACAAATAGAAGGACACTCAGAAACTCAGAACAAACAGTTCTTCAGTGTTCTTTTGCTACACCCCAGATACACAATCCCATGAGATTTCATGTACAATAGGCTTCCTACGGATTCCAGGAGAGCAAATTAGCAGTGGCACAAAGCACCATTGCTGGTATCACTTAGTGGCTCCCTTATAGTACATGTTGAGCAGGTAGCATAGGGCTTGATTTTGTTCGACCTAGTGGCCAAAATCGGGATGTTTTTTGGCTGAATTTTAGCCATTTTTCAGTTCATGGGATTCAAATCCAGTTTTACTGGCATTTCGATTCCAGATGAAAATTTGAATATGATATCGGCAGCTCTCACACTTTTCTAAGGAAATATCAACTATATCAATTCAATTCCAACTTATCGGCATACTGATTTTCAAAAATTTCAAATGCTAAAAGGAAAAGGATAAAATGGATTTTATGGCAGAAAAATGGAAGGAATTAGATTGAACGCCATCTTTAAACATCTAATATAGTTAAAAGGCACAAGTCAGTATGATGCTGGCCAAAAATAAGTCATTTTACAGGCCAGCTTTTTTTTGGACCACCAGCATTCTTAGAATATTGTTTCTAGCCGAATGTTCTCAACTGAATCATCCGATATTTTTAACATAAAAATATTTTCAAAATAATGACAGAAAGAAAGAAATAATCTCGCTTGTATTAAAGCCAGTAAAAGGATTCGCTAATTCTTACCAGCTTGTGCTGAGTTTTAGTATTTGTGGTTCCCTATCACTAGCGCATGCAAATCCATACAATATTGTTTGTAATGGGCCCTATTACAATCTTCGCGCATACGTTTGCGCGTGCACAAAAACGCATTAATGCGAGGGGCAAAACCCTTTGAGCTGAACGTCGTATTACAATATCAGTGCAACAAACGCGCGTATACGTCTACCGCGGGTGAACCTGCGCGAACACTGCGCGAGCTTACTGTACTTTGCGCGTCCTATGCTTAACATTGTGAGTGCAAATGCGTTTGTAATACCATCCGCGTACCAGTGCACAATCTATGCGCAGTTTGTAACGCACAGCCTTTGCACGCATAATTTTAGCAACTCCTAAAAGCTGGTGTTAATGGCAAATTCTATCAACCTGGCTGAAACCAAATACACCAGCCCAAAAAAAAATACGCAGCAAAGTATAGTTACACATTCTACACATACCAAACCAATACATTTGAGAAGCTGTGCATGCATTTTTTTTATACAGCATATATGCGCAGAATGACTTTGACAGGCGTAAAAACTTAATGTGAGACAATTGTGGTTCTTAATTCTGATTGGCAGAATCGCATGAAAAAAACAGTCCGCACACTGATTTCTGCGTTTTTGCACGTCCGTTTTCTGCGCGTTATTTTTTGACAGATAAAAAATGCGCGAGGATTGTAATCCCAGCGTTGATTTAAGCGCGTTAACGTTTAACGCTTCGCGCAAAAATTCAAGCGTTGCGCATGCGTTTTTGCGTGAAGAATGGAATAGGGCTCAATATCTTTTATTTCACTATTTTGAAAAGTAGAGTAACTATTGCTTTGTTCATTCCACTAATTCAGAATTAAGAGAGAGAGAATGGGCCTGGAGCTATAGGTTTTGGTGGGCCTTTCAGGGTTCTCTCTCACCTCACTGTCACTGGCCTGGCTTGCTTGGCCATGGCAGATGAACCGCAGGTGTATGGTGGGTCAGTACAATGCACACTGCCCCCCCACCTAAAAACTCCACTGCACAGGCGTAATGGGCATGCCCATGTCTACAGTTCTACAGGGGGATAATGGGATATGAATAATTTGTATTTTGTATTTCTGTTCTATTTACATGTATAGGAGCATATGTAATCACTATAAAAGTAAAACAGCTGGGCTTCAGATCTTCATGACTGTGTCATCTGCAAACATGACAATCTCTAGAGTGTATTAAACTGTGTATGTGGTTATTTATAGTTAATAGTGTTAATATATTTTTATCTCTCCCAAAATGAAGTCTTTCTTTCCCAGACCAGTTAATGTGATTCAAGATCAAGTCCCATATTAAAGGAATCTTAATTTCTGAACACTTTCACAGCATGTATTGTTATCCCAAGACATTAGCAGATTTTAAGTCTCTTCTTGTAAAGTTGCTAAATTTATATTAACTAAAACCATAAATTTTACAAAGCTGTAACATTTCTGCTGTACAACTGTGGAGATGCAGTTCTGAATCCCGATCAGAACACTTGACCAGCATGTCTCTCCTCTACAACCCTGGAGAAGCAAGTCACTTCCTTATAACCGTGGGGAAGTAAGGTACAACCTCACCACCATTTCTCAAACCCTAGAGCATGGAAAGCATAGTCGGAACCTGGTCAGAACATCTCACCATCTAGTGACCCCTAACGATATGTATGCGCCAACCTAACAATATATATCCCTTGTAAGATTGCAAATTCCCTTGAGAACACTGTCGTCCACTCATACTGTATGTCATGCCTCACGTGGCACCATTCCCTCCTGAACTGCACCTTGGCAGCACAGGAGAAGTGCTGCCTCTTCCCAGCAATAGAACCACAGGTCTTCAAACAGTTAATGCACAACTAACACACCACAACTTTCCTCATCTGAAATAAAGTTCCCTCGATCTTTCCCTTCTGTGCTTAAGTATTGTTTATCCCGTCCTAGCAGAGAGAGGTGTTTAGCTCTGCTGTTATCCTGTATCCAGAAAACCCCTTTTGTGTGTACCAAGATTCCCACCGTGTTACCTCCATTGTTCTTCCAGTATCCAGTCTGCAGTCTTCAGTTATTCCTCAAGATCTGGTCAGTCTCCTCCATCTCACCCTCCTCCACCCACTATCCTGTCGGTAGTAGCCGCATTTGGGCCATATCTCCACTACCTGGTTCCACCCCAGAACCAGATCCTGACATATACTGAAGCCCAAATATGTATGAGCCCGCGGTGCTACACTATATGGTGGAATTGATCCAGAGAAGTTTCCATGAAGCTGTCAGACACCTGGTTAATTTTCTCAGTGATATACTGCAGAGACTGTGGGGCACCTCAACTAAAGTGTGCGCTCCTGCAAGAGAGAAAAAACGTGTTTCATTATCCGCTGAGGAGCGTACCAGAAGGAAAACCTACAATCTGTGCCTGTACTGTGGAGATTTCTCCCACTGGGTCATGGACTGCCCATTGAGACCCTCCACAAAGCAATCCGCCAGGCAAAGGTCTGAAACAACCTCTATGCCCAGAGATGCAACCCGACCCAAGGTTACAGTATCTTCACCAAAACTGGCTAAAGCACCCAAGCCTGCTAAAGTGCCACAGCCAGCTCCAAGGAGGCCCCCTGCATCAACACCTGCCCCCAAGAGACCCTCACCACCCAAGACCTCCCTCACCAAGTTCAAGCAGCAATTGCCGGAGTCCATCAAACGACCTGCTGTGTCTCTAACCCCTGCCCTTCATGTTGACCAGCCTGGGGAACCCATGGATATGAAATACGCTGTGTTTGAAGAGACCAGATCGGTCTCCTCCATGGAGTTGGGACCCACCAGTTTCCTGGAAGCCAGGTCACCTGAACAAATGGACCTAATGCCGCTTTTGAATCTGGAGGCAACTCCCATCGCTACCTGCCAGCCAAACATTGTTTCTGCCGTACCTCCTGTACCCACCCAAGCTGCTTCTCCACTTCCTGAGGATGCTGCTGAGGCATTACCAACTCGAGGTACCACCAACCCCCTTGCAGAGACTCCAGTGGTCTAATCCATTATCACCACCCTAACCAGTCAGGTCAGTGACCTAACCGGAGTTCTGGAGAACTTCAGGACTGACCATGCCCTCCTACGTGCACAAGTGCAGGACCTCCAGATCTATGTGCCAACTTCTGACCCGGTCATGGATGCCTCCAGCCCAGAACCCTGGATGGAAGAATACCCAAGATCTGATAACTTTCTGGAGACAGACTGGGAGACCGTGGACTATGAGGATCATCTGCCCTCATTAGCAGAGTGGTACGGCCTAGGACTACCCAGTCAAGGTGGGGCATACCTGGGTGCCACCATCTCCGCACCGGCAATCACCCCAGCTACCCCCCGTGTGACTTTTTTGTACCCAGGACTTTTTTGTACCTCCTTCATGGCTAAGGTACGGTCTCCTATTACCCACACTCGCAGGATCAAGTCGTCCCCCTGTTCCTTGGCATCTAGTTTTTCTCCCGCTGTCTCCCTTCAAGAACCTCTGCCAACCAACGTCTGCCCAGAGGCTGAACCTCACGCTGTTACCCCCAAGAGCTCTAGTGCGGCTGATGTAGACTTCATTTTTTCCCGTAGTTGTTTTTCACCTTGTGAGACTGATGAGACCTGCAAGGCTTATGCCTGCCCTGACACCTTGACTCCAGATTGTACCCCGGCATCTGATGGGACTGTGATACGCCAAGAAGACCCCCAGACCGTTGATGCCTCTTTAGTCGCTCGGAGTGCGACTTTAGGGGAGGGATATGTCATGCCTCACGTCGCCATCGCCAGAAGAAGGGCCAGGCTGGCACCATTCCCTCCTGAACTGCACCTTGGCAGCACAGAAGTGCTGCCTCTTCCAAGCAATAGAACCACAGGTCTTCAAACAGTTAATGCACAACTAACACACCACACCTTTCCTCATCTGAAATAAAGTTCCCTCGATCTTTCCCTTCTGTGCTTCGGTATTGTTTATCCCGTCCTAGCAGAGAGAGGTGTTAAGCTCTGCTGTTATCCTGTATCCAGAAAACCCCTTTTGTGTGTACCAAGATTCCCACCGTGTTACCTCCATTGTTCTTCCAGTATCCAGTCTGCAGTCTTCAGTTATTCCTCAAGATCTGGTCAGTCTCCTCCATCTCACCTCCTCCACCCACTATCCTGTCGGTAGTAGCCGCATTTGGGCCATATCTCCACTACCTGGTTCCACCCCAGAACCAGATCCTGACACTGTATCATTCATGTTAAGCTATGTCTGTTGCCCTAATGTATCAACCCCTTGTTCACATATGGTGCTCAATTTTACAGAATATATTGGCTCTATATTAATAAAATATAATAATAATGCATTTAAATTCTACTAAATTAAATGACATAAAAAAATATTGTTTGAGCAACACGAGTTAGGTATATAAATTCACGGTTTTCAAGGTGGTTTTGTCCTTTTCTTTTGTATTATTGCACAGTACAAGTTCTTGTTTTACTACAAATTCGTCTTGTAGGAAAAGGAATTTTTCACATGTATTTTTCCAGAGCTCAATGTTTAGTGAGAACTTGTGACATTTGCCACACTTGGTTTTCAAAGGCTTCTTTGTAGAGGCCAAACATTAGACAGTTATTAATATGCCGGAGAATTTACAGCTAGATCAATCTAAATCAAAGCATCGATGGAGCTCGTGCTCAGAGTACTTCATTTTAATCATTTATTTAAGGACATTTTGTAACTTTGTTTAATTATAGCCGTTCATTGCTCTACTGTTTTGGGTATGGTAAGATATCTAACATCTTCTTTCACAGTTATAGAAATGTAGTGGTATAGCGCACTCAATAAATCATAGAGAGACTACACCTTGTGTAGTTCTAATCCGTCTTCTTTGTATCCACTCGTGAAAAATTGGGATAAAAATAGAAAGAAATGATTGTGCAATACGTTATATAAGGTGTACATTACTGATAGTACAATTTTATCGCACTCACATACGTGGAGCCTATACTGGCTCTAGCGTTGCCCTATTTATGGGTGTTTTCTTCTTTTTCTCAGGTACCAATCAACCTTCAGGGATTCATCTCAATTAGGTCCTTATGCAACACCAACCTACTGGTCTGCTGCTATTCTGGAAACTGGAGGAGTGGTGCACCCTTCACTATAACAATATATAGTTATCCCATGCAGTATGCACTCAGGGGTGCTCCGTAACTAACTTGAGGCTTGAGAAAGACTGCCAGTCAGCTGAAATGTTGCAGTTTAGTCAATAAAGGTGCCTGAATTCTGGTGTGCCGGTGAACACACAACGAAACTCGAAAAAAAAAAAAACATCTGGATTAACCCCGCTGAACACGCCGGAGAAACCCGAGGAGCTGCCGATCACAGCACAGAGCAGCCGCCGGAAAAAGCCAACGCCGCAGACGAAAAAGGGCTGTTACAGAAAAAAGAAAAAAATCCTGAAAAATGCCTAAAAGATCCTAACAAATTTAAAAATTAAAGAAACATTTTACTGCTGAATATTATAGTAAATAGCTTATTAGATATTGAATTAAAACGGGAATATTTTTAACATTGAAGCCTATGAGATTCGCCTGAATAAACCTGTCGAATGAAACCACCGAACAGCAGGGCAATTTGGCAACTTTTCACTGCTGGTTTTTGTTCTCTGAATAGACGAAGCATTGCTTCACTATGGGGAATTCACTGCCCTCGAACAGGCACTGTATGTGCAGGCAATTCGCCAACATTTGGCAAACTGCCTGCTCTCTGGATAGCCGAATGGCCAGGAAAGGTAACCGAACGCTGAATTTCAGCGTTTGATTACCTTTTGCCAGCAATTCGGAGCTCTTTGAATAACCCTGTAAATCTGTGACACAGCTTAAAATTTAACTCTAGCTTTTCTTTTAACAGCAAAATTTGATTAATTGGGGTTTTATTTAGTGATCCAAAATTCTAATTGATATCAACTATCGAATTGATATATGAATTTCGAATCGATCCGAAAATTCTAAATTTCAAAATCGATCCGAAACGAAATACGAAACAAAATTAGTTACAAAATTCTGAAAAATTAATTATTTGAAAACGTACTGAAACTAAACTAAACAAAACAAATTTTTCAGCCATGCACATCCCTAGAATAAAGGGATCGACAAATGTTAATTGTGTTCATGTAATGGAATGCAGAAATATGGTACCAGACTCTAGACCAGCTTGTAGGAAAGAAATACGTTATCAGCCTGTTCATATACCATCATTCTATCCTTTGTGGATTAGTTATATGGTGTGTATTGACATTGCACATCAAGCAGTTGAGGTCACTTGCGGCTGCTCGAGTCAGAGTTTTAGTAGGGCTTTTGTCAAGTACATGATTTATCATAAAACGAGGAGCGTTTTGAAAAGTGTGCTTGACAAGAGACTTTGTGTCTTGAGGCGAAGCACTTATGTCGATTTTTCCACAGAGTGAAGACGGAAGAATTTCTATAAATATCTGGTTGTCCAGTTTATTGTGTTAAATGTTTTGATTTGCATAATCAAACCAGAAAAGACTTGTCATTGAGTACCTAATTTGCAGGCTGTTTCTTTAGTGGTTGCGATGGCCAGGAGGCTGTGTTTTAGGTGTCAGAGTGATCTACTCACGGATATAGGAACAAAGAATAGTTGCGCAGGACAAGGTCTAATGTAGATGGGTACAAAACTCCTAATTGTTTTTGCCCACGTCTGTGGGAAGACACAGGAATACAAGCTTTAACATGAAAAGAATTATTGGGCAGCAAAGGTATGAACAAATGTTTTTCACAAAAGAGCCTGTGCGTTGGGCGAAACGCGTGTCGGGTGCATCCAGTTTGCAGTAAATTTGAAGCAAATGGATTTTGTGCTCTAACAATCTGTGTTATCTTCCTGTATTCTATGATTGAATTATTAACTCTAAGACGGAAAACAGAATAAGGTATAAATGGTATATTTCTTTATTTTGTTTTAATCATTTAATTTAATATGATTATCCTTTATTTTTCAACATTATCACTGTTTATTTAAGGTTATTTGATTTGTCTATATTTTTTTAGCATGGCACTATATGCAAAGTTTTGTTATTGCTTATTTGCTTTATTTTTATCTGGAGAACAATAGAAGTTATGTTTCAAACAATATTTTGAAATGGTTACTTCTGGAGATATAGACACCCACAATATGGCCTTTTATCTGGAATGGTTATTGAGTAAAATGTGCAAACATCTGGTAGACATCATGCCTGTTTGCCACTGGAAAAGTTGGAGACCAGTGCCAAACGTGTAGCGTGCCACTTACGATGGCTATTTCCATGACAACAGAAGAACGAAGTTGCCCTATGGACATTTCACAGAGGAAAAAATAAAATTTGGGCAGCTGATCTTACAAATGAAAAAGAATCATTAATTGACTAATACGTTTATGACAAATTCCCAGCTATCATTTTCCTCTAAAAATTCAAAGTCTGTTTATTTTAAACGAATGAGCATAATGTTCGAGAGTCTGACTGTTGTTATCATGCTGGATTCAGGGCAGCCCTGGGGAGCTTATGCAAAAAATAGATTTTTAATTTTATGAGATAAATAAACCACTGTCCGAAAGCAGAGGTTTTCCCATGACTTCCTATGATAGTGATAAAATTAGAAAGAATATGAATGCACGAAAGTACGAAAAGTATGATTTCACAGTCAATTAATGGAATATTGTTAACCACTTCCCTCCCAGACCCCTGAAAGCTCAGGTTTGTTTTTAGAGTAAATTGCAGAAGAATGCCTCAGGTATAATAAATTATAAATAGGATAGATCTTGATATTCTTTCCATACACTTCAGAGCCACTGCTGTCATTTTATTTTACATGATGAATCACATCCTTTCTGTAGTTTTTCCATATCAATATAATGTATAGGCGTCCCCCGGACCATTCAGGAGGGGGGAACATGACAGCGGGTATGGGCCGGACAGTCAGGATGGGGATTGTTGATAAAATGTTTCAAAGTGGGGTACTTAATGCATGGTAAGGGGAGGGCTCTGTCTCTTGATCCCTGACAGCCTGGTCTTATGTACGAACACACCTTCTCTGATTGCAGGTACCTCAACGATATCTGTTTTGGGCCACTCCTATGTCCACTGGGCCATGAGGAGGGCGGAGCAACGCAGGATGGGCAGGAATTTTGTCATTCCCCTGGAGGCGGCCAGAGTTCATTGGCAGGGTCTCTGTTATGCGGTAGTTGGATTTGTATCGGAGGTGCTGCTCGCTGTCTCAATGGGTTCCTCCTAACATTGTTCTGGTCATTTATCTGGGTGGTAATGAGTGACCTTGGGAGGGTTAGATCTTAGGATTTGTTACATGCTATGAAACAGGATTTGGTGCGTTGCTTCGCTCTCTTCCGGGGGGTTGCTCTTATCTGGTCTGAAATAGTTTCACGTCCTCGCTGGGATAACTTTGCACAGCCTGGGGCCCTGCGCAGGACGAAGGAAAATATTAACAGGGAGGTTTCCAGGTTTGTCATCGGGTTGGGAGGATTTTCAGTCAGGCATGAGGAATTGAAGGGAGACAACAGGAATGTCATGCGCCAGGACGGATTGCATCGAACGGAGATTGGGTTAGATATTTGGCTGGCGGAGGTGCTTGGGGGACTTGAGTTGGCGCTGGCTGCAGGGGGTGCAGAGGCATCAGGCCGAGGGCCCTAGTAGCCTCTGCATTGGCAGGAATCCTTGCCAGTGGAACGACAATGGAGAAGCCGCTTAAGGATGAGGCACTGGGTTCAGATGATTTCTGTAGGGTTCAGGCTCTGCAGGATGACGAGCTTGTGGTTGATATAAGAGGAAACTGCCTACCGCGTTATGCGGTTGGGTCAGGTTTACGGAAATGAAGTTACAGATGTTCTGAGTTATAAAATTGTTATAATAATAAAGCTGTGGCATATGCCTTTTCCAATGAATCAGTCATTCAGTGTTTTATTGGGGATGGAAGAGGCATGGGCGGAGTAGAGGTACCATGTCTAAGTGGTCATGGTGTTTTTTATTATAGATGTGCAATCTTCAAACTAAACTAGTTTTGTTGAAATCTATATGATTTGTTGAATTTGTTGATTTGTTTCTTTGTTGAAAGTGGGTTTGTTGTCTACTGACATGACAAATTGTCTTCCTCTCAAGCCCCAGCTAACACATGACTGTGGGGAGGCTGGGCCCTCAAATGAGTCTCCAGCCAGTCCAATGCCTCTCAGTTTGACTTCATTGTAAGCCATTGGCTAGAGGCAGGGATGAACAGTTGTTCTTTCCTGACCTTTCCAGGATGCCAGATCAGCACTGGAGATAAGCACTCACTGATCTGAAATTTCTGGGTGTAGCTAATCTCCCACACCCAATCAGCCCTCTGTGACCCACTGATTAGGAAGGACACGCAAGTCACTGTGATCATTCAATCTGCATTGAATGGACCCAGTGCCTATAATGTCACTGAAAGATTCTAAGCTAAAAATAGTGGGTGGGGAACCGGAGTGGTTATAATTATTGTCTTAGTCTTCCTGGCAGTTCTCACTTTGGAAACATAGAATATGTCGGCAGATAAGAACCTTACGGCTCAACTAGTCTGTCCAGTTATTGGATGCTTTCCCTTGATTTATCTTTTATTTAGGAAAGCCTTATGCCTATCCCATGCCTGCTTAAACTCACTGTTTTAGCCTCTACCACTTCTACTGGAAGGCTGTTCCATGAATCCACCACGTCTCAGTAAAATAATACTTCCTGGTGTTGCTTTTAAACGTTTGCCCCTCTAATTTAAGACTATGTCCTCTTGTTTTGCTACTTTGTTTCCTTTCAAATATACTCCCTTCCTCAACCTTGTAGATTCCCTTTACGTATTTAAATGTTTCTATCATATCTCCTCTGTCTCGTCTTTCTTCCAAGCTGTACATGTTAAGATCATTAAGCCTTTCCTGGTAACTTTCCTCCTTCAAGCGGTACACCAATTCAGAAGCCCTTCTCTGAACCATCTCTAAAGGGGTCTATATCCTTCTGGAGATAAGGTACTGTATGCGGTACTGGAGACCGTAAGTGAGTTCTCACCAGTGCTCTGTACAGTGGCATGAGCACTTCCCTCTTTCTACTGCTAATACCTCTCCCTACACAATCAAGCATTCTGCCAGCATTTCCTGCTGCTCTATTACATTGACTACTTACCCTTAGATCCTCTGCAATAATAACCCCTAAATCCCTTTCCTCAGATGTTCAGGTTAGGACTGTATCAAATATTCTATATTCAGCCCTTGGGTTTTTACGTCCCAGGTGCATTATCTTGCACTTATCCACATTAAAACTCAATTGCCACAGCTCCGACCATTTTTTTAGTTTACCTAAATCATTTGTCATTTGTCTGATCCCTTCAGGAACATCAACATTGTTGCAAATATTTGTTTCATCAGCAAAAATACGCACTTTACCATTAATTGCTTCTGCCATATCACCAATAAAAATATTAAAGAGAATGGGTCCAAGTACTGACCCCTGAGGTACCCCACTGGTAACAAGACCTTGCGCTGAATAAACTCCATTTACCACAACCCTCTGTTGCCTGTCACTCAGCCACTGCCTAATCCATTCAACAATATTGGAATCCAAGCTCAAAGATTGCAATTTATTGATAAGCCTTCTATGTGGAACAGTATCAAAAGCCTTACTGAAATCTAAATAAGCAAATGTCTACTGCACCACCTGTGTCTATTATTTTTGTTACACAATCAAAAAAATCAATAAGATTAGTTTGACATGATTTCCCTGAGGTGAACCCATGTTGTTTTTGATCTTATGATCTGTTTGTTTTTTTTACCTAAAGAGACAGTGGAGGGTGGGGTAAGGAAGCACTAAGCTCTCAATGACAACTTAAGGTAATGTGGTCAAGGTGGCTAGAGAGTCCATGAGTTTAAAAATTCAAGATGTTTTTAGGACAAAGCAACATTATGCCAGCATTCTACCGCCATGGTTAATCATTAAAACATTGGCCTCTTCAAGGACAATTCCAAGTATATTCATAAGCACTAAGGTTGTCATGATAATTAGGATGTTGAGAGGAGAATTTCATCGAACATCTGGTTTCAAGCAATATGATAAGGTTGAAGGCTGCCACGAACCTTTCATGCCTCACAGGAAGTGATAAGGAGGAGGAAGCACTCCCTTCTTGCCCATCCTTGATAACGTTTTACAAGTCTGGCAATTTCGTTGTTCCCACAGGTTGGCCATAGGCTCCCTCATAAAACTGACAAGACGAGGGTGGCGAAAACACACCATTTCTGATATAATCATATTTCCTTTAATATTCAATAACGGAGTGTTGTTGGGGGACTGGCTGGGGAACTGGAGAAAATTTAGGCTGCAACATCCAATCAAAGAGAAAAGGTCTCAAACGTAACCTCTATTTCTGATAGTTTACCCAAAGATTCCTTCAATTACTCAACATGCATATAGTACTAGTAAATGTGTGTTTATCGGTCTAGAACAGAAGCTAATATTCTTGGGATTTGATCCATTATTTTTTTCAGTATTTTCCCCCAATAGGCCATATTTTCAAGCACGCAGTGTTATGTGTAATTTCCAGTAATATCATTGAAAAGTTTGTAATCCATAGTGGAAAACGGATCCATGGATTTCTTTATAGAAAAACAATCAATGTATATTAAGGGATAAAGATAAATCATTACCTTAAAGAGCTCAGGAGCTTGTTTCTTCATCTTTTCCATTTTCCACTCATTCTCACATGGATTTAGAGATGACGGCGGTGCAGTGCACGAACACTTACAGTCGGATCCTGAACTGACTGTTTCCACGGTGTAATAATCCTCTACACGTGTATTGCCATCTTTCATTCTGGAACAGGCCTCTTTGCTTAAAGGTCTCATGATGCATTTACATCGGCAATCGGAACCCTCCGAAGTCATCCGAACATGGTCTGTGTCTCCAAATATCTGGAAAACAGCATAAACCTAAGTCATTACCTGGCCACATTGTTAGTCACTGTGACCACAAGTTTCAGACTTTTTATTACACTGTCCTGCAGTGTGTTATTTAATCCTTATCCAAACATGTGTTATTGGTCATTGATTGTCTTTTTTTCAATATCTTCTATAACAGCCAACGCATATGGTGTTATTAAGAGGGCCCTGAAATTTCAGCAAAATTTCGCTGCTCTCGCATTCGGTGCCCCTCGGTGCGCTTCGGCAATTTC
This sequence comes from Leptobrachium leishanense, assembly GCA_009667805.1. Lineage (NCBI taxonomy): Eukaryota > Metazoa > Chordata > Amphibia > Anura > Megophryidae > Leptobrachium > Leptobrachium leishanense. The sequence goes on along the minus strand of CM019071.1, from coordinate 113,675,592 downwards.
AGTTCACCAACCCTGTGGTGAATTCAGCATTTACTGCAGAGACCCCGTAGTGCGCCAAACGGGAACCACTGGTCAGCCCTCCAATCGTCAAATAGACCGGCGAAGGCAGCCGACAATCTGCTGAACTGACCCCAGCACGCCGCCGAAAAAAGCCGAACAGCTGCTGAAGTCTTGGAAGTCTTCTATTTTAACAAAAGGTCTTTAAACCAATAAAAATGCATGGAAATAATCAAAAAATGTCCTATAAAAAATTAACAAAACGGCATTTAAAAAGAATGGGAATAAAAAATTTCACCTAAATAATCCAGAAAAATACATATAAAATTCAAATAAATAAACAGGCTTTTTGATGCAAATGAAAAGAATAAACGGTTGAATAAAAAAATTATAAAACCACTAATATTGTTTTACATTGAATCCTATGGGATTCGCCTGTTTAAACGTCTTGAACCGAACCACCAAAAATCTGATCATTTCACCAACATTTGGAGCAGTTTCTCATTCTCTGAATAGATTAACCATTACTTCTCTATGGGACAATTTCACTGCCATGAAGGCCGCCGAATTGCGGCAAAATGCACCATATTTCGCTGGCAATGATGTATCTGTCAACAGAACTAGCAAAAAAAAATATTCTTAATGTAAACTAAGGCACCACAGAAGGAACCTTAAGGTATTTTGGCCAACTCATATTTTGACCAACTATGATAATGAAGCAGATAGCTTGAAATAGTTGTCATTTTCTCATCCAGCATCATATTTCTTATTCAAGCAATGGAAATTCTGAACTAACATCATGGAATATCTGCAACATGCCTGGACGTGGGATTCCTGTTTGGACAAATGTGAGCAATCTGGAGTGATTGAGTAATTTGATGAAGTCATCTACAATAAAAAGGAATTTTATTGAAAATTTATGCTAACCAGAAAATACTATTTAGATTATATTATAATATCAGCCTCAGGATCACAGAGTGCTGCTGGGGAAATATTTCAATTTAACTCTAAATGGATGTCTTTGTAGTGCTCCCTCTGTCGCATTCTAAATATATTCTATATACAATCAAACTGCATCAGGACTCCTTATAAATGTTTCAATAAGGCTTGAAATTAATGACATTTTTCTATCTCGATATTTGCAAAATTAAGAGGATTGATAAATTCGCCATTGCTTTGTGAATTAAACTTTTCATATAAATGATGTGGGCAGCTCCAGCTAAACTGTAGATAACACCCAAAATATATATATAATATATAATATATATATATATATAATATATATATATATATATATATATATATATATATATATACAGTTGTGTTCAAAATTATTCAACCCCCACTGAAATTGAGTGTTTTGGCCAGTTTGACGTTGATTTTGATCATTCAGTCATCTTGCTTACAATTAAATCAAAGAGGCACGTGTAGGTCAGACAAATATAACATAACATTTATAATGAAATAACCACAAATGTCTTTTCTGTGCTCACATCATTATCAGTTTTATTCAACCCCCAAGTGACTTTCAATCTTAGTACTTAGTACAACATCCTTTTACAGTTATAACAGCTTTTAAACGTGAAGCATAGCTTGACACAAGTGTCTTGCAGCGATCTACGGGTATCTTCGCCCATTCGTCATGGGCAAAAGCCTCCAGTTCAGTCACATTCTTAGGCTTGCGCACTGCAACTGCTTTCTTTAAGTCCCACCAGAGGTTCTCAATCGGATTTAAGTCAGGTGACTGCGATGGCCACTCCAAAATGTTCCAGCCTTTAATCTGCAACCATGCTCTAGTGGACTTGGAGGTATGCTTGGGATCATTGTCCTGTTGACAGGTCCAATGTCTCCCAAGCCTCAGGTTTGTGACGGACTGCATCACATTGTCATCCAATATCTCCTGGTACTGAAGAGAATTCATGGTACCTTGCACACGCTGAAGCTTCCTGTACCTGCAAAAGCAAAACAGCCCCAAAGCATGATTGACCCCCCCGCCATGCTTCACAGTAGGCAAGGTGTTCTTTTCTTCATAGGCTTGTTCTTCCTCCTCCAAACATAGCGTTGATCCATGGGCCCAAACAGTTCTAATTTTGTTTCATCAGTCCACAGAACACTATCCCAAAACTTCTGTGGTTTGTCCACATGACTTTTGGCATACTGCAGTCGACTCTTCTTATTCTTTGGAGACAGCAAGGGGGTGCGCCTGGGAGTTCTGGCATGGAGGCCTTCATTACGCAGTGTGCGCCGTATTGTCTGAGCTGAAACGTCAGTACCCACATCTGACAAATCTTTTTTCAGTTCCTCAGCAGTCACACGGGGACTTTTCTCCACTCTACGCTTCAGGTAGCGCACAGCAGTCGAAGTCAGCATCTTCTTTCTGCCACGACCAGGTAGCGTTTCAACAGTGCCCTTTGCCTTGAATTTGCGAATGATGCTTCCTATGGTCTCTCTTGGTATGTTTAACATCTTTGCAATCTTCTTATAGCCATTGCCCTTCCTGTGAAGAGTAATCACCTCTTCTCTTGTCTTCCTGGACCATTCTCTTGACTTCACCATGTTTGTAACCACACCAGTAAATGTCTAGAAGGAGCTGAGTATCACAGTCATTTTAGAGCTGCCTAATTGGTGCTTATTATGCTTTATTGCTGCTCTGTGACATCCACAGGTGTTTTCAATACCTGATTGAAAACACTTGAATGAACCTCTGTTCTTCAGAGTGGTAGTCTTTAAGGGGTTGAATAATTGTGTCAATGAAGAAGTCACAAAAGAAACATTTACTACTGTATTACAAAACCAATTGATGTCATTTTAGTTGCATATGGTTCTTTAAAAAGTCCTTGTAGGATTTCATTCTGAATACAATTACAAATGTACACTAAATTCCCTAAAACCCTTTACAGCATTGGGGGTTGAATAATTTTGAACACAACTGTATATATACTTCCATTTATAAAATATATTTTGACCGACTGAGGAAGCCGAAATAGTATCACACGTTTCAGACCACCCCTATCCACACAGGATTTTAAATGTTTGTTTATATGCCATTTTAAAAATACATTTTCTCTTATTATTTTTAAAAGGCCGAATACTACTAATTATTGCTGGATTCCTGCATCTCATCACACCAAACTGCCACAGATTCTTGGGAGGCCGGATACTGCCGTAAAGTGTCACAGGCACTACATCCCAGGGCTGGATATAGGGCCAGGTAAGCAGGACATGTATTATGATCAGTGGCGAATCTAGGAACAACATTTAGGGGGGCACATAAGATACCACAGTCAAAACTGGGGGGGGGCACTAATAATTTTCGCCACTAAATTATACCACTGAAAAAACTAAGGGCCCTATCACCTGGTGTGAGCTAAACGCCATCGCTAAAGGAAAATTTTAGCGCAAGTCAATAAAACTTAGTGCCTGACGACCTACTAACAGATCACCTTGTCCGCTGGAGTCTGTGTGCAAGGTCGTTTAGCGTACGCTACGGAATCGCTAAGACCTGGGCTGAAACCCAGTGCTAATGCAGTTGTGTACAGGATGGACCTGTTTTTTTTCCAGTGCAGAGTGCCGGGCCATACCTATCCCCTGTCCTCACAAGCTTGTATAAGTATGAACACATCCAGCAAAGAGTCCTCATACCCCTGCATTACTAAAGTCCTCCAAGGTGGCTGTATCTTCCGTGTTTATATGCAGACATATCATCAGCCTTAATTAACATTTTATGCTGGGGGTTATTCATTGTATGTAAGCGGTTGATTTTTAAGGTGACCGTGTGGACCATGTTTAAAGGGACACATGGACAAGTCTTGCCCTGAAACATGTATTATTTATTTGCTGCAGCAGGGAAATTATCGTCGCTCACCTCACCTTCCTTTTGGACCTATTAAATGCATTGCAATGATTCTTCATGCTGTTGGGTGGCATTTATCATGCAATGCCCATCAGCCTTAATTATTATTATTAAGGTGACCGTGTGGACCATGTTTAAAGGGACACAATTAAGACTGATGGGGATTGCATGATAAATGCCACCCAAGAGCATGTAGAATCATTACAATGCGTTTAATAGATTCAAAAGGAGAGCCAGGTGAGCAACAATAATTTCCCTGCTGCAGCAAATAAATAATACATGTTTCAGGGCAAGACTTGTCCATGTGTCCCTTTAAACATGTTCCACACGGTCACCTTAATAATCAACCGCTTACATACTATGGACGGAGATACTGTGTTCGGAATATATGTGGGAAGCTGGATGCTGATGTCTGGTGGGGGGGCACATGAGGGGCAAGGAATAACCTAAGCGGCAATTGCCCCCCTTGCTCCCCTGTAGAGACGCCTATGATTATGATACACCATAATATTTTACATCCTGCCATAGGTGTCTCTTGGGGGGGGCAGGGGGGCAATTGTCCCCCCCTAGGTTATTCCTTGCCCCCATGTGCCCTCCCACCAGGATTCAGCTTCCCCCATATTTGAGGTAAATCCGTCCCCATGCTCCGTACGTGGTTGATCGAGGTGTCATTGGAAAGAGCAGAGTCTGGCCTGTCCAATGATACCCAATATGACCATATTCAGTGTAAAGACTGAATCGTAAATAATAAAATAAAACGTAACAATTTTTTTCCACAGGGTGGAAATGGCTCAGCAGTGAGAGGGTTAATGGTCAGAATATATATTACATTGTGTATTACTTTCAGTTTTGTCTTGGTTTAGTTTTATATTAAGGGTTAATGGGCAGACTTCATTCCTGGCAGCATACATTTTATTTTTTAATTTATTAAATGGCATTTTAGGAGTTAATGGTTAGGCTACATGTCCCACAGTGCATGCATTTCAAGTTTTCACTTGATTACTGTCATTTTAGGGGTTAATGGGTAGGCTACATGCCTTGCAGTGTATATATTTATCATTTTCACTTGATAACTGGCATTTTAGGAGTTAATGGATAGGCTACATGACCCACAATCTATTTATTTAATGTTTTCCCTTGATTAATGGCATTTCAGAGGTTAATGGGTAGGCTACATGCCTTGCAGTGTATATATTTATCATTTTCACTTGATAACTGGCATTTTAGGAGTTAATGGATAGGCTACATGACCCACAATCTATTTATTTAATGTTTTCCCTTGATTAATGGCATTTCAGAGGTTAATGGGTAGACTACATGCCTCAGTCCATTCATTTCATGTTTTCACTTGATTAATGACATTTTAGGGGTTATTGGGTAGGGTACATGCCACTCTGTTTATATTTGTATTTTATTTCCCTGGTTTTATGGCATTTTAGGGGTTATTATGGAAGTTAAGAACTAAAGGGTCAATTCAACTTTAGATCCTTTGCTTTTGTCACATTTTGGGGAATCAATTTTGCCGAAAATATGTTGAATTCCCTATTTGGCGAATGGTGAAGCCATTATCGGATGTCGGCAAAAACCACCAGATTGTGGCAAATAATAAAATATTGAATTTCTGTACCAGTTTAGTACATTGCATCACATTATTCTGGGATTATGGAATCTTATTTATATCTACTTATTTAGGTTTTTCAGTGGTATGATTTAGTGGCGAAAATTATTAGTGCCCCCCCCAGTTTTGACTGTGGTATCTTATGTGCCCCCTATATATTGCTCCTCCTAGAGTCGCCACTGCATCCTGCCCTTTGATTGCACATTCCTTCTTCTTTTTCATATATACAGAGAATCGAAGAAGAAGGATGATGCCATTCCAAAAGTTGGCACACTGCCCACTATACAGAGCCAATACAATATATAGGCGCTGAAAAAAGTGAGTTGACACGCTTGTTTAATTTGCACAGAACTTGTTATACAAAGTTGCACTATATATATATATTTTTTCACTCCCACATGAAACCATATGCAATTAGGGATGAGCCGAACACCCCCGTGTTCGGTTCGCATTCGAACTCGAACAATTTCAAAAGTTTGAGTTCGAACTCGAACCGAACTCAATGCAAGTCAATGGGACTCAAAAGTTCAATTTTTAGAGTGCCCTCCAAGAGGGCATATATGCAAGATATTTGCCATAAAAGGTGTATGGGGTCCGGGTAGTGCCCTGGGGACAGGAAACAAGGACAAAAAGTTTAAAAAATACGTTTTTAAAGGGACAGTGAGTTTTCCAAAAAATAAGGGTTAAAAATAAAAACGAAAAATTCCTTCAAATATCGTGCCTAGGAGGTCCCCATAACCTGCTCGTGAAGTGGCAGATTTGATAGAAACATCGCCATCAGAGACCCACACACGACACCTAGCCACCCTTAAGGGGTTAAAATGCACAGGGACTGGCTACTATCCTGTTAGATGAGGGAATGTATTATATGTATAAAGCAAGGTATATATGACAATGGATAGTCAGAGACTCTAGGGACTCAGAAATGTCTATCATAAAGCGTACAAGCTAAGACATTAATAATTGTATGCTCACATAGGCCCTTCGGGAGAGGTACATGACATACAAATACTGGAATATTACGTTTAAATCTAAGGAGTGTGATAAAGATTTTATTAAGCCCTTGATGGCAAATGACATAACATCTACATCATTAGAGATTGGCTTTACAAAGCCCTGGTCCTTAAGGGGTTAAACAGCATATCAGAGGATCATATAGTAGAAATGAACACTTCTTAGAATTCAGAACAAGCACAGTGTTTGTTCATACATGTGCAGGAGCCATATCCAGTCTGCAGGCAATGTATCAAATTCATGAGACCAGACTAATTAGAAGCACATGTTATTTCCAAACACTAATTAAACACCTGTTTATGCTGTTTGAGAGCCCTGCTGTAAGCACAGGTCATTTAGAGGTGAGAATCTTTGCACCTAGACATTAGGTAGTTTTTTAATTCAATATCTAATAAACCGTTGCTTATAATATTCTGCAGTAAAGAGTCTCTTTATTTCTCGATTTTTTAGTATTTAAGCATTTTTTATCCTTTTTAAAAAAAAAAAAAATTCGAACTCGAACCGAACACGCCAAAAAGTTCGAAGTTCGCAAACTTTCGAACTGCCAATGGTCGAGTCGGACTCCGAACTGATTGAACCGAACAGCTCATAGCTCATCCCTTTATGCGATATCCTGACAGCCCAAGCTTCATCTAATCCAATATAAAGTACAAACATGTTACACACCTGCACTGCACCAATGTGATTTTCTATCATCCAAATTAATAAAGGTTATTCTTGACACATGTAATAGCACCAATATACTGTGCACTATACTTTTACATGTTTGTGCGCTTGTAGGAGTTTTTTGTTGGTTCCATAAGCTCTCCAACAACTACTGGTGGTGTCATGCACATATTTTACCGGTAAAGCACAATGCCAAGTAACTATCACTGCAATTTGTGAGTCTAAATATTATGCAACAGAATTCAATGTGCTTCATGTATCAAAACATATTTATCAAAAGCAGATGTTTTCTGCTTGGAGTCCCTCGTGATGCGCCGCTACTAAAAACTTGGCATTCAAATAGATTTTTTTTTTTACTATGTCAAGTGCATCTATTTTTAACAATGGCTTCTAAATCAGTGATTTCCAGCCACTGTTCCAGCGCACTGGTTTGCCGCGAATAGTCCTCAGGTGTGAGGCAGGAATTTGCTGTCCAATGGCAGAATGAGGTGTGTAACAGGAGAGGGACAAAATGTGGATGCAAAGGAGTCCTATTATTTGATAGAACTTTTCGAAGCATAACAGCTTTTTTTTTTTAAATGCCAGACTAAGCAATTAAAAAATGATGTGTGCTTTAGTTTTTTTTTTTGCTCCTGATCAGTGGGTTAAAGGTAGAAATTCACTGTTCTAAATAGTCACACCTTTTTCCCTTTCCGTTTAGTACATGTCATGCTACTTTCCTGGAATGGACTTTCATCTGTCTTTCTTGTCTCCAGTAGCGCTATTTTAGGCGTTGTACATTACGAATATTGCAGTTTATTGCCCTGGCAAAATCTACGGTTCTCATGCTTCACTGCAGCATGTCTATGGCACGTTCTTGCAGGTGAGCAAGTGCCCTAGGCATCTTTCTCTCGGTTTTTTTCTGAGACTGTAGAAAAGTCTATATGGTGTTGTGAATTATTTTAACGTTTTTAACGTGACCTTAATTGCCTACCCTCTGTAAGCTGTCAGTGTCCTAATGACCATTCCACAGGTGCATGCATTAAGTATGGTTATATTGAGTAAGAAATGAAAAACACTGTTTAAGCAATTACGAATAAAGATAAGCAACGTTTGTTTGGCTTTTACAAAATTAACCTGAAATATTGACTTTTCATTTTTGCTGAGCTCCTGATTGTTATTTTTTCAAGGGACCTTTGTGGTAGTCCGAGAAAATAAACTGCTGTACACACATCCTACCTTCTTCTTAACTCTGGTGAGACTATTTTAGAATCACATGTCATAAGTAGAAGAGATTGACCATATTTTCCAAGACACATGCAACTTCTACAAGCTGTTAAATAAAATCAATTTGGTAACCCAAGCCACAAGCCTTATCCTTCTCTGCCATGTGCCATTTTCCTGGGAAAACGCAGAGATCATGGGTGTGCACTTGCAAATAGGGATAAGCTGTTCGGTTCGGAGTTCGATTCAAACATCGCCTGTTCGCATGTTCGCGAACTACGAACATTTCCGCGTGTTCGTCGCATGTTCGCCCACAATGCACCACAATGGACCACAATGCACTTTTCCGCTGGCCTGAAGCTTGTAATTGGCTACAGCCTTGCACCTGACCATAGGTCGTCAGGTGCAAGACAGGTTCAAGACTATGGGCAAATTTTGCCCAATCATGGGCTCACAGAGCTAAATCCCGCAGCACACTATATAAGGCTTCACACAGCGCTTCAGCGCGTGTTTGAGAGGAGATTGTTCTTATGTTAGTGTGTGTTCTCACTGCCAGTCTGCCACCAGCTACTGGGGGGGGGTCTCATTTCTACAATATTTCTGGGAATTGTTCTAATCTGTGTGTTCTCACTGCCACCAAGTAGTTTGGGGGGTCAGTAATTTCTACAAAATATTTGGGAATTGTTATAATCCGTGTGTACTCACTGCCAACAAGTATTTTGGGGGGTCATTAATTTCTACAAAATATTTGGGAATTGTTATAATCCGTGTGTTCTCACTGCCACCAAGTATTTTGGGGGGTCAGTAATTTCTACAAAATATTTGGGAATTGTTATAATCCGTGTGCTCTCACTGCCACCAAGTATTTTGGGGGGGTCAGTAATTTCTACAAAATATCTGGGAATTGTTGTAATCTTTGTGTTCTCACTGCCAGCAGCAATAGTGGGCGTCTCATTTCTACAAAATATCTGGGAATTGTGGTAATTATGTTAAGTGGTATGTTATGTTATGTGGTAAGTGTGTTCTCACTGCCACCCATCAGGGGGTCTCACTGATTTATAGGAGGTTTCTGGGAATTGTAATCTGTGTCTTCTCACTGCCAGCTATCAGGGGGTCCCACATACTTCTAGCAGATTTCTGCGAATTGTAATCTGTGTCTTGTCACTGTTGCCAGCTATCAGGGGGTCTCACTGATTTGTAGGTGGTTTCTGGGAATTGTAATCTGTGTTTTGTCACTGCCACCCATCAGGGGGTCTCACTGATTTATAGGAGGTTTCTGGGAATTGTAATCTGTGTCTTCTCACTGGCTGCCAGCTATCAGGGTGTCTCACTGAGTTATACCAGAGTTCTGGAAATCTTTAATCTTTATACCAGAGTTGAATCAGAGTTCTGTATATATTTAATCTATATATCACTCACCATGTCAGAAAGACCAAAAGGGACAGACAGACGCTCCCAGGCACAGATAAGAGGGCATTCAGCCTCTGTTTCGAGAGGCTGTGCCTCTGGTCATCGTGGACGTGGTGCATCCTCTGCAGGGGCACGCTTGTTCTTTCTAACTGGTGCTGGCCGTCTTAAGCAGCAGCAACATACAGAGGACTTGGTGGATTGGCTAACCAGGCCATCCTCATCCTCCGAGTCATCTGCCAGCCAGGCTTCTAGTGCTTTACAGTCCACCTCAGCTGCCAAAGCATCTAGTGCAGCCTCCATGTCCACAGCTACTCCTGCCGTAGCCTCACTATTACACACGGAGGAGTCAGCTGAATTGTTTGACTACAATGACAGTGACATGCTGCTTGAGGATGCGCAGCAACTACAGTGCTCGGATTCAATCTCTGAGGTCGAGGAAGGGAGTATAATCAACCTAGAGGAAGGGGGTGCCAGTGATGACACACAAATGACTGGCACTCATGTTGCCCCAGCAGCTGCAGCATACCGCCAAGTTGGCTCCAGTGACAAGGAGATAGGGGTGATGACAATGATGATGATGTCACTGACTCCACCTGGGTGCCTGATCGAACAGAGGAGTCAAGTGAGGAGGACGCACAACAAACACGAGGCACAACATCCTCTATGACCAACCATAGCACTAGCCAGTCCAAGGCATCAGATGTTAGAGCTGCTCAGGTGCAGAGCACTGTTGTCTCAAAGCACACATCCAGGAACTCTGCTGTCTGGGAGTTCTTTAAGAAATGTGCAGCAGACCGCACCGTTGCTATTTGTAATCTATGTGAGATGAGGCTCAAGGGTGGGAAAGACACCGGATGCTTGTGTACCACGTGCTTGAGGGAACATATGACCACCTGCCACGCATCCCGTTGGTGCAAAACTTTGCGTAGGTCCTCCTCACCTGTCTCTACCCCCACTATATGTCCTGCCATGTCATTGACTCCAACCTCCACTGACAGGGATGATGCTACAGTAATGGATGTACCAGGTCCTTCCTCACAATGTGACAGCATCCCATCATCTGAAGATTTACGCAGTCAGATTACGTTGCTCCAGCTGCTGCAGCGTAAGAAAAAATATAGTCCCAACCATCCCCAAGCACAGCGTCTAAATGCCAGCTTAGCAAAATTACTTGCATTGCAGCTGCTGCCTTTCCAGCTGGTGGACTCTGCTCCCTTCCGTGAATTTGTTGAATGTGCTGTACCACAGTGGCATGTTCCAAAACACCATTACTTTTCACGGAAGGCCATTCCAGCACTATACCAGCACGTGGAAGACAATGTTATCCAGTCATTGGGAAAGGCAGTCAGCAGCAAGGTGCATGTGACTTTAAACACATGGCACAGCAAGTATGGACAGGGCCATTACATTTCCTTCACGGCACACTGGGTAACTCTGATTGCAGCTGGGAGGGATCCAAGACGGGGGTCTGTGCTGGAGCTTGTTCATCCACCATGCCTCCAGAAAGCTGCTTGTATGAGGTCTGTCTGCTCCACCACCACCTTTCCCTCTTCCTCCTCCTTCTCTGTCTCTGGCAAAGTGGCAGTTAAACCGACGCGTGACAGGGGCTACGCAATGGCTCAAGCAAAAAGATGCCATACTGTGCTTGAGCTGGTTTGTTTAGGGGACAGGAGCCACACCAGGCCAGGAATTCTGTCAGCTCTGCAGAGGCAGGTGCAGAGATGGTAAACACCACGCCAGCTTCAGCTGGGAATGGTCATCTGTGATAATGGCAGCAACCTTCTCTCCGCCCTACGCCTGGATAAGTTGACGCATGCACCATGCCTAGCACACATCCTAAATCTGGTGGTACAGCGTTTCCTAACCAGGTACCCAGGGCTGGCAAAGCTTCTCAGCCAGGCCAGAAAAGTCTGCAGCTACTTCAGACGGTCATTCCCAGCAAGCGTTCACCTGGCAGAAATTCAAAAAGAATTCCACCTTCCCACAAACCGTCTGATCTGTGACATGCCCACCAGGTGGAACTCAACATTAGCAATGCTGCAGCGTCTGCACAAGCAGCAGAGGGCCATCAACGAGTACCTGTCACGGTTCCCAGATCCCACCACGCAGTACTTAACACCCCACACTTCACAGAGCCCAGAAGCTACCAACAGAGTAGTCGTGAAAGATCTCTAACTGTCTGGTCCTTAGAATTGGCCAGGTAAACTAGCTAGACAGAAAGGGTTAACAACACAGGGAGTAGTCAGCCGAGCCAGAATCAGGAATACAGAGTTCAGAATGGTCAAATGGAATAGCCGGGTCGATATCAGAGCAGTGGCGTAGTACAAGAAAATGGTCTAGGGCAACAGAAGGCAGAATAGTCAGAAACAAGTAGAGGTCAATAACGGGTTAATTCAATATAGCAGTCAGGTACAAGGAGCTCAGGTATGGATAACCACGATCTGGCAACTGCTGAGAATACACTGAGGGTTTTTAAAGACCTTCACCAGGCCACGCCCCCCACTCAAGCCGCACCTCATGCAACCACCTCCCTGCCTGTCTCCATTTAAACCGGGCATTGGTCAGCGAGCAGCATCAGACATGCTGCCCTCAAGCACACAGGTAGGGCTGGAAGCTCCCAACGTTACAGTACCCCCCTCTCCACGGGAGGCCACCGGACGAGCGGCAGGACGACCACCAGGGCGATCGGGGTGTGAGGCATGAAACGCCCTGACCAACCTAGAGGCAGACATGTCGGAAGCTGGAATCCAGGACCGGTCTTCTGGACCATAACCCACCCAATTGACCAAGTACTGCAGAGCGCCCCTGCACAGCCTAGAATCCAAAACCCTCCTAACTGCATACTCAGATTCACCCTCAACCTGAATAGGTGGAGGAGGAGGACCGACCCGCGTGTACCTGTTACACAACAATGGCTTCAGTAGGGAGGTGTGGAAGACGTTGTGCATGCGAAGATGTTTAGGAAGGGCAAGAGCATAAGCCACAGGATTAATGCGGTGAATGATCTTATATGGACCTATAAACCGAGGTGCCATTTTCATAGAAGGCACCCGCAACTTCACGTTCCTAGTGGACAACCAAACTCTATCCCCCACGTTATAGGAGGGAGCTTGTAACCTATGCCTGTCAGCCTTGCGTTTCTGGACAGCAACATTGCGCTCCATATTTTCTCGAATCTGTCTCCAAATCTCTTGCAGTTGAGTGAGATGGTCATCGAGAGCCGGGATGGCCAGTTCAGTAAACTGAAGCGGTAGAGCCGGAGGGAAAAAAACATAGATGGCAGAAAAAGGAGAGTGGTCAGTGGTCTCGTTAACGGCGTTATTACGTGCATACTCAGCCCAGGGCAACAACTCCGACCAATTGTCTTGTTGTTGTGTGGTAAAGCAACGTATGTACTGCTCGAGACCCTGATTTGCCCTCTCTGCTGCCCCATTGGTTTGTGGATGATATGCTGAAGAGAAGGCCAATCGCACCCCCATCTCTGCACAGTAAACCCTCCAGAAACGAGAGACGAACTGGGCTCCTCTGTCAGAGACTATTTCAGACGGAACCCCATGTATTCGTACAATCTCTCTAGCAAATACAACCGCCAGTTCTTTGGCTGTAGGAAGCTTAGGTAGAGGGACAAAATGAGCCATTTTGGAGAAGCGGTCTACAACTGTCAGAACCACAGTATGACCCTTGGACTTCGGCAAGTCCACAATAAAATCCATAGATAGATGAGACCAAGGCCTCTTAGGCATGGGTAAAGGCTGCAATAGACCGACAGGCAAGGATTTACTGGTTTTGCTTCTGGCACAGACTTGACAAGCCAAAACAAACAGACGTACGTCCTGTCGCATGGTGGGCCACCAGAACTGTCTGGAGATACTGGTAAGAGTCTTAGTAATACCAGGATGACCTGCTGGTTTAGAATCATGAAACATTATGAGTAATTCTTGTCTTTCCTTTTCAGGTACAAACAACATATCTGGAGGCTTGTCAGGTGGAGCCCCTACTTGAACTGCCTGGAGGTGTTCCAGGAAAGGCGAGGAGACAGACAAGACTGTGGAAGCCACAATACGTTCAGGAGGAACTAAAGGATTGTGGTCTTGTGGATTAGACTCATACGGGTCATATTGACTAGATAAGGCATCAGCCTTTACATGCGGTCACCTGGTCTGTAAGTCAATACAAAATTAAACCGAGACAGTAGCAATGACCACCTGGCCTGTCTCGCGTTCAAACGTTTAGCATCCCCGATGTACGTAAGGTTCTTATGATCAGTAATTATCAATAAAGGGTCAAGAGTACCTTCCAACAAATGTCTCCACTCTGATAGGGCAGACACAATAGCAAGCAATTCTCGGTTACCGATATCATAATTGCGTTCTGCTGGTGATAATTTTCTTGAAAAGAACCCTCAAGGATGTAGAGGTTTTCCTGGAGACTCTCTTTGAGACAGGACAGCCCCAATGCCTATCTCGGAAGCATCAACCTCAAGAACAAACGGAATCCTGGGATCAGGATGCCGTAACACGGGAGCGGAAGTGAAAGCTTGTTTGAGGGCTTCGAATGCTTGTTTGGATTGAGAAGACCAGATCTGGTTCTTCAGACCTTTACGTGTCATATTAATGATAGGGGAGGCTACAGCGGAATAATTCTTGATAAATCTCCTATAATAGTTGGAAAACCCCAGAAACCTCTGTATGGCCTTGAGACCTTGAGGGAGAGGCCATTCTGAGATGGCCGTGAGTTTAGAAGGATCTATCTCAAAACCTTCTGGAGTGATAATATACCCAAGGAATTTCACAGTAGTAATGTCGAATAAACACTTCTCTAATTTGCAATAAAGACCATTGTCCAGTAATTTTGCTAATACCTGTCTGACATGTGCATGGTGGGTTTTCAGATCGGGAGAGTAAATCAATATATCGTCTAGGTATACTATAACAAAGGTTTGTAAGAAATCTCTGAGCACATCATTAATAAAATCCTGGAATACCGCTGGAGCATTACAAAGACCGAAAGGCATGACCAAGTATTCATAATGCCCACTCCTGGTGTTAAATGCTGTTCTCCACTCATGCCCCTCTTTTATACGTATCAGGTTGTAAGCTCCTCTTAAATCAAGTTTTGTGTATACTGCTGACCCCCTTAACCTGTCGAACAGTTCTGATATGAGAGGGATAGGGTACACGTTCTTAATGGTGATCTTGTTAAGCCCCCTATAATCGATACACGGGCGTAAATCTCCCTCTTTTTTAGACACAAAAAAGAACCCAGCCCCTGCTGGAGAAGAGGAACGTCGGATAAAACCTCTCTCCAAATTCTCCTTTATGTACTCTTCCATAATTTGGTTTTCCTTTATGGAAAGAGGATATACTTTTCCTCGAGGAGGCATGGTACCAGGATGAATATCAATGGCACAATCATATGGTCTATGTGGAGGCAGTTTCTCTGCCTCTCTTTTATCAAATACAGCCCTGAGGTCAGCGTATTGGTCAGGAACCTCTGTAGACAATGGAGGAGCTGTGGGTGTGTTCAGGGCACCGACATGCTGAATGGGTATTAAACAAGTCCCAAAACAAGCAGGACTCCAAGACAGTATCTCTCCCTTAGCCCAATCAATAACAGGATTATGTTCCACCAACCAAGGGAAACCAAGTACAACAGGATTGGAAGGTGAATGGATAACTTGAAATACGATTTCTTCTTTATGCAAGAGACCAGTGGTAAGAACCACTGTAACCGTATCGTGAGTAATCCTAGGGCAGGATAACGGTCTGCCGTCTATGGCTTCGACGGCTAAGGGTGTCTCTCTTACAACCAGAGGTAGAGAAATGGAAGAAGCGTAGTTAACATCGATAAAGTTGCCAGCAGCCCCAGAATCCAAAAAAGCGGTTTTATGTGTGGTCTTGGTCTCCCAAGCCAAGGATACTGGTAACATAAGTTTAGGGTCTTTGACAGGAGACATGCACGTCACACCCAAGGCCTGTCTCCTCAGCTGCCTTAGGTGCGGTAGTTTTTCCAGCTTATCATGCATTTTAGGACGAGTAGGACATTGAAATCGTACATGACCCCCCCAAACCACAATACAGGCACAATCCCTCACGAAAACGCCTTGTTCTCTCTTCCTCTGTAAGCCTAGCACGGCCTAGTTGCATAGGCTCAGAGGGAGGAGATAACTCTCTTGGTGGTGCCTGAAAGACAGGGGCCAACCTAGGTAACGGTCTCTTGGGCTTCTCTTGGAGTCCTTCTATCCCTTATCGGATTATCCAGATCTATACAATAAACAATGAGTTCACACAATACCTCAGGTAGTTTACGTGGAGCCAATTCATGCATCAATGACTCTGATAACCCCTCCATAAAAGCCAGAACCAGTGTCTCATTTGTCCAGTTCACATCAGAGATCAAGGTTTTAAATTCTATGGCATAATCAGAAACAGTCCTGTTCCCTTGACGTATGCGGAACAAGGATTTGCCAGCTATCGTGGCCTTTCTGGTAGGATTAAATGTACGTTGTAACTCGGCTATGAATTCTTTATAATCCCGTATGATAGGCTTCTCTGCCTCCCATAACAGAGTCGCCCATGTCAATGCTCTGCCAGACAGATGATTAATAATGAACCCCACTTTGGCAATGTCAGAGAAAAACATCTGTGGATTTAATTTAAAATCAATATCCACATGGACCAAAAATCCCCGGCACTCTGAGGGAGTACCGTCAAACCTCATAGGAGCGGTCATGTGTACCTGGGATGTCTGAACGACAGGGGACACATGTATATCAAGCGGGGGTGCAACCCCAGCTGGTTCCAGGTGAGCCGTACGAGTCAGGATAGTTTGTAAGGCAATAGCAAACTGATCCATCCTATGATCCTGCTCATCCTGTCTGGATACAAAGTTAGCCAAGTGCTGTGTTAAGTCTGCGGGATCCATAGTGGCCAGATCGTAATGTCACGGTTCCCAGATCCCACCACGCATTACTTAACACCCCACACTCCACAGAGCCCAGAAGCTACCAACAGAGTAGCCGTGAAAGATCTCTAACTGTCTGGTCCTTAGAATTGGCCAGGTAAACTAGCTAGACAGAAAGGGTTAACAACACAGGGAGTAGTCAGCCGAGCCAGAATCAGGAATACAGAGTTCAGAATGGTCAAATGGAATAGCCGGGTCGATATCAGAGCAGTGGCGTAGTACAAGAAAATGGTCTAGGGCAACAGAAGGCAGAATAGTCAGAAACAAGCAGAGGTCAATAACGGGTTAATTCAATATATCAGTCAGGTACAAGGAGCTCAGGTATGGATAACCACGATCTGGCAACTGCTGAGAATACACTGAGGGTTTTTAAAGACCTTCACCAGGCCACGCCCCCCACTCAAGCCGCACCTCATGCAACCACCTCCCTGCCTGTCTCCATTTAAACCGGGCATTGGTCAGCGAGCAGCATCAGACATGCTGCCCTCAAGCACACAGGTAGGGCTGAAAGCTCCCAACGTTACAGTACCTGTGTGAGTATGGCACAAGGACAGGTTCAGGTCAATTTGGTTTTTCTTCCCCCCCACAGTGGCTGATGATCAAGGATGCATGAACTGTACTGTCACCATTTGAGGAGGCAACGAGGATGGTGAGCAGGGACAGTGCATGCATCAGTGACACAATTCCTTTAGTGTTCCTGCTGGAGCACACTCTGCGGGGAATTATAGATGTGGATCTAGAGGCAGAGCAGCTGGAGGAAGAGGAGGCCTTCCCTAGCTCTGAAGGCCCCAGTCTTTCCCGCAGACAGCATTCCAGCGGGTCCTCCTCAGATCAGACAGGAGGAGGATGAGGAGGAGGAGGAATATTTAAGTAGTGGGGGCATTGAAGGTGGGGATTCCTCAAGGGAGGGTTTTGTGTGCCAAGAAACCCAAGGACTAGTGCGTGGCTGGGAGGAGGAAGTGCACGATGGGGTCATCCTTAGACATGTGCATTCGTTTTAGTACTAAAACAATTTAGTCTGAATTTTGGGATAATTTAGTTTTAGTATGACTCAAGAGATACGAAACTGCTCAGTACAAAAAAAAGGAAACTAAAATAAAATGCACTACATTTTAGGTTCAGTTCTTTTTGTGATATTACATTGATGAGTGAAGGAGACCAGCAATGAAGAGTGCAGCATCGCAAAGCTACAGAAAAGGTTTGTATGCGTAATCCTTCCCAACCCCTACCCGAAAATCTGACAGAATACTCACTCGCAGCACAGACAGCCAGCACAGGAGAGGAAACCTTTACTTAACCCTTGCATGTCTATGAGGCAGACAAGATGATAAAAGCAGCTGGAGAAGGAAAACATTAAAATAAATCACACTGAAAGCTAATGACAGAGGAGGGCTGGATAGTAAAAACCCCTTTATAACAAGCAGCGCTGGGAGAAGAGAAGGACTTTATAAAACGTGTGTTATCTCCCCTCCCGCTCTGCATAATAAGGGCTTAGGTCTGATACATTTTATATTATCCAGGAGCACTATCCCCCTTTCCTCATCTATAATACACGTTTTATATGAAGTCCCTCTCCTCTCACAGTGCTGCTTGTTATAAAGTGTTTTTTTTACGTCTGATACATTTAGTATCCAGCTCTCACAGTTACTCTGTCATTATGAGCCTTCAATGTGATTTATTTGAATGTTTTCCCTAGATTTAATGTGCTTTATTATATTATAAAAATCAATTTGCACCAGTCATCTCTTCTCTGAGCTTTCAGACCGATTTACGTTAATATTTTCCCTCTCCCCTGCTTTTATATTCCTGTGTCTCCCCCACAGAGATACAAAGTTTAAGTAAAAGTTCCCTCTCCTGTGCTGGATAAGCATTGCATTCCGAAGTTCTGCACCCTCCACATGCCAATGCAGTAGGATGTTCTATACAGAGAGGGGCATTAATTAGTGAAGGTGGATGTTGTATACATTATACAGAGAGGGGTATTAATTAATGCAGGAGGATGTTATCTACATTATACAGAGAGGGGTATTAATTAATGCAGGAGGATGTTCTATACATTATACAGAGAGGAGCCTTTTTTAGCCCTTTAAATCCAGTGGCTGTGAGTGCTGAGATCGGCTGCTTGTTATATTATCTCTCAGTACAATGTATCAGGCTCAGCTGTTACAGTAACTGACTGTAACAGCGCTCAGAGTTTCAGTAAAATAAGGAAATAATATTGTTCTAACCTCTTATATATAAAAATATTATTTACTAGTTTTACTGAAACTCTGAGCACTGTGATGAGCAGCAGTCAGTTACTGTAACAGCTTTGCCTGGCACATTGTGCTGAGAGTGAGTGATACTGTAACAAGCAACGATCTCAGCCCTCTGAGGAGCCACTACAATAGTAATTGTATCCACTGGTTTTCGGATGAATGAAAATAGGTTTCATACTAAAGAACTGAAAACGAATTTCTTTAGCAACTAAATAAATTGCATTTTAGGACTAATTCATTAGTTCAAAACAAAATTTTGTGCTGTGCACATGTCTAGTCATCCTCCTCATTGACCAGGAAGACTCGGAAGCTAATGCCACCTCCAACCTACACTGCATGGGCTCCCTTATCCTGCAAAGCCTGCTAAAGGACCCCAGGATTCGTGCTATCAAGGAGAGGGATCATTACTGGTTGGCAACCCTTCGTGATCCACGATACAAGGGTAAGGTTGCAGAGCTCATCCTGCCCGCACAGAGGGAGGACAGGATGAAAAAACTTGAGGACGTTCTAAAGCGACACTTGTGTAACACCTTTCCAGGCACTGGTAGGTTACCAAGTGATGACACAGGTGCTTCTGAGGCTGCGGATGATCAGAGGAATAGTGGTGAAGGCCGGGGCCGCTTGACTGATGCCTTTTTAAATTTTTGTAGTCCACGACGCCCAGGGACGTCAAATGTAGGCACCCATTGCCAGCGTCTTCACCGTATGGTGCAGGACTACCTAGGGGCAAGGGCGGATCTGGACACCTTTCCAGCAGATGATCCACTGGCTTACTCGGTGTTGAGATTGGATCACTGGCCAGAATTTAGCCAATATGCTATGCAGCTACTAGGTTGCCCTTCATCCAGCATGCTTTCTGAAAAGACATTCAGTGCCGCTGGAGGTTTTGTCACAGACAAAAGAGTGCGTCTGCCCACCGACTCTGTAGACCGGCTGACATTTATAAAAATGAATCAGTCCTGGATCAGCAGCTATCAGTCCCCTGATGCTGACGTAACGGAATAGATCGGGGATCTCTTCTGCATTCAAAAAACCTCCACCACTGAACTCTTCCACAATACCACAAAAGGGTTACGGTGTGAAGGCACTTGCTGCCATGAAAGGCACATTATTTGGGTGCACTGACGCCTGTACCAGATTTATATAATTTTAATTTTTTTAACCACAGGGTCCAACCCTGCACTCTTCCACAATACCACAGAGGGGTTACGGTGTGATGGCACTGTTGCCGACACTAAAGGCCCAATTTTAAAGCACCTATTGTTACTTTCATCCAAAGCCTGCATAAGTTTCACCATAATTTAACAAAAAAAATCACTAAACTTGTTCTGCGTGTCCTAAAAGCTCTCCTCTTTTAATACAGACTGCCGCCCCAAGCAGTTGTTTATGAATAGATTAAAGGAAAACCGTTTATTGTCATTTGAAACGTAATTTTTTTGTTTTTAAATGTTTCTATTACATCCTACAAATCCGCCACTTCTAGGGCAGGTTATGGGGACCTCCTAGGCACGATATTTGAAGGAATTTTTCGTTTTTATTTTTAACCCTTTTTTCATGGAAAACTCACTGTCCCTTTAAAAAAAATTTTTTTTTAACTTTTTGTCCTTGTTTCCTGTCCCCAGGGCACTACCCAGACCCCCATACACCTTTTATGGCAAATATCTTGCATATATGCCCTCTTGGAGGGCACTCTAAAAACCAAACTTTTGAGTCCCATTGACTTGAACTCTCGAAATTGTTCGAGTTCGAATGCTAACCGAACACGGGGGGTGTTCAGCTCATCCCTACTTGCAAAGACCCTATACAGGTGTTTCCACACACCAAGTTGATTAGATATTTGTACATCATCACACTCACATCTGTTTATGCAACATTTTCCCTTCATCTTCATGGTTGACACAAGTTTGGCTGTTTCACACCATACTTTGCCAGCCATACCTCCACATGAATGACCAGCTAAATCCACTGCCCCATGTCCAGTTATGCAGTCTAACAGAGCTGAAAGATAGTATATATAGTGATTTACTTAGCTCTTTCACAAAACTATTTCAAAATATCAACAAAGCAGTTTTCTTAAAATTTTTTAGCTATTTAAAAAATGTGGCACTTCTGGTTTCAGTTTTACATAAGGGGTTATTCAGAGAGCACCAAAATGTTGCCGACATTTCGAGATCTCGTTCCCCGCCCTTCGGGGAATCAAAATTCCCCATCCTGCGGTGAATTCAGCATTGACCGCAGGGTCCCTGGAGTGCAGGGAAAACCCGGCGAACACCCGCTGAAAACTCACTGAAAACACTCCAGAACCACCACTAAAAACACGCTGTACACGTCAGAAAAGGCTGACGAGCTGCCGATCACAGTGGGGGTAAAAAAAAAAAATTAGGATTGAAAGTGTCAAAATTTAAACGCTGTTTGCAAAAAAAAAAAAAAAACTACTGTTTTAAAAAAAAGGTTTGCCCAAAAAATTCAGAAAAATGCCTAAAAGATCCTAAAGACTTACTTTTTACTGCAGATTAAAATAATAAATGGTTTGTTGGATATTGAATAAAAACAGGAATATTTTTAACATTGAAGTCTATGGGGTTCGTCTGAATAAATTTGCAGAGTGAAAACACTGAACAGGAGGGCAGTCCAACAACTTTTCTCTGCTGTTCGTTGTCTCTGAATAGATTAACCTTTGCTTCTCTATGGGGGATTTCACTGCCTTCGAACAGGCACCGTACTTGCTGGCAATTCGCTAAAATTTCTCAAACTACCTGCTCTTTGAGTAGCCGAATGGCCCCGAAATGGCACCATATGGGGAATTTCCCTGTTCGGTGACATTTCGGGGCCAGATCGTCTCTCTCTGAATAACCCCTTTTGTGACTAAAACCCATTCGTATTTCGAGAACACACTAGAAAGTGTCAACAACAGAAATGAAAAGGT
The DNA here is from genome assembly GCA_009667805.1 of Leptobrachium leishanense. Taxonomy (NCBI): domain Eukaryota; kingdom Metazoa; phylum Chordata; class Amphibia; order Anura; family Megophryidae; genus Leptobrachium; species Leptobrachium leishanense. Next base: position 113,653,684 of record CM019071.1, on the reverse strand, counting down.
TCCTCGTTAAGGTGATTTCGACAGCAAATACAGTGAATGATTTTACTCGTGTTATTCCTGTACCTAATTGAGCTTAAAAACAGGTTATTACAAGCTCTCAGGATAGAAAAACATTAGCTAACAATAGAGAGTAGTTTCATACTTGGAATGCATTCCACTAACTGCACATGAAAGGTCAGACAACTAAATAAGTACAAGTTTATAATATTGGCATTTTTAATATCTTTTATTTCATCCAGTTAAACAGAGGTCAGGTTCAGTGGGAATGCTTAGGAATGCAGTTCTACCACTAATTCCAAAATTGCATTACCATACTTTGCATAAAGTATAAGGCTGTTGATTTTGCATATACCATATTTAAAATGATTATAATTCCCTAATTCCAATTCTAAATCCAATATTGTAGTGGAAATAGGCTGGAAGATGGCCGCCATTATAATCCAGGCGACCATCTTGTTCAGAATATTGGTTCACTTGAAAATAATTAGGTAGTTTGTAGTTGAAACTAGAATCAGGCATACATAGAAATTTAGGAATGTGCTGAGATTAGCAGAAAAAACAATAAAAGCGCTGAGAAAGATCTCTGCTGTTCCAGGCACAGAGAAAGATACTCCAAGGTCGTTGGGGCCCGCAGAAATACAAAGAAGTATAGAGATCAGACCAGGTGCCATCTGTAACAAATAATTGAGGAAGCTAGGGAACCAAGCGCAGCCCGGAACAGTAGGAGTGACTAATCATGATTTGCTGTTACTAACACAAGGTTTGCTAATTTACGGCCAATTTAATGGAATGTCTTTGTATTAGCCAAAGGGAGGTATTAACCCACGTGGGGTGGGATAGAGTCACCGGGAGGTGGGCTAATTGGGATGTACCCAATTATGTATTTGAGGTATAAAACCTCAGGACACTGTATAACCGATGCTCAGTCTTTGCGATTCAATCCTGTCTGAGCATTCTGTGACGTCACAATAAAAGTTTGCCTTTCCTGAAGAGACTCGTGTTCAGACAATCCTTGCTCGTGTCCGGTTCGGCCTCGTCCCGAGTGAACCAAGTGGATTCCGGTTACAATATCAATCTTGAAATCAAATCTGAGACATACAATCAGTATTACTCAATTCTGATATAATGTGAGAGCTGAGAGCCCCAGTAGGTAAATGGCCGCAGGCAGGGCCGGTCATAGACTATTTTGCACCCTAAGCAAGACCAGTTATTTGTGCCCCCCCCCCCCTCAAAAAAAATGAAAGCAACACAACACGAAACTACAAAATTAATTTTCAATAAGAAAGTGCGATAAAGATACATCAGACCCCAGATACATGCAGACATCAATCCCCAGATACATGTAGATATCAGACCCCATATACATGTAGACATCAGACCCCATATACATGTATATCCAAACATCAGAACCCAGATACATGTACACCCACCCACCCTCCTACACACTTACATATGCTTTTTGGCAGTGGAGTAATATACTTAGGGTTAACTGGGGAATTGTATTTTTCCACATGAAAAAAGAACATGTTTTGAGTTAAAAATACAATTCCCCAATTAACCCGATATATATTACTCCACTGCCCAAAACAAATAGGTCATAGGAGCCTGGAGTAGAGGTATATAGAAACATAGAAAATGTCGACAGATAAGAACCTTCGGCCCATCTAGTCTGCCCAATTACATGGATACTTTACCTGGATTTATCTTTTGTTTAGGATAGCCTTATGCCTATCCCATGCCTGCTTAAATTCAATCACTGTTTTGGCCTCTACCACTTCTACTGGAAGGCTGTTCCATGTATCCACCACCCTCTCAGTAAAATAATGCTTCCTGATGTTACTTTTAAACCTTTGCCCCTCTAATCTAAGACTATGTCCTCTTGTTTCGCTACTTTGTTTCCTTTTAAATATACTCCCTTCCTCTACCTTGTGGCCTCTACCACTTCTACTGGAAGGCTGTTCCATGTATCCACCACCCTCTCAGTAAAATAATGCTTCCTGATGTTACTTTTAAACCTTTGCCCCTCTAATCTAAGACTATGTCCTCTTGTTTCGCTACTTTGTTTCCTTTTAAATATACTCCCTTCCTCTACCTTGTGGATTCCATATATATATATATATATATATATATATACCAGCGGGTGGCGGCAGCGTACTTGCAGTTGCAGGTTCAGACGAACACGAGCTGAGGCATGGTGCCACGTTTGTGGTAACGGGCAAGGCAGGCAGGGTACGTCCAGATGAGGCATGGGCGGCAGACGTCTGGTGCACCCTCTCTGATATCAGAGTGCCCGCCATCTTAGATTCTCCGGCCGGCGGCCAGGCCTAACAAGAACAATGCCACCAGCCTGCCGGATTATGCACGCAGCGCAGCAGCACAAAATAATTTATCTTGCTGCCGCCTGCATGTGGTGCGGTGGATCCCACTGCGGGTAGGGGTCGGCTGTGCCCTAGGTGGCACTGCCCTCCAGGCGGCTGCCTAACTGGTAGCACCAGCTATGGCTGCAGGATACCTGCCAAAAGACACAAAAAATGAGAGCGCCCAATGGAGCTGGATCTTCTCCTTGCCATTATAAGCATAGGAACCCTTCAGCGTGGAATGGCTGAAAATTCACCTATGTGCTGGCCAAAATTGAGTCGCTGTGACCCCTCCTCCCCAGACTAGTGTGGTAGAAGAAAAGCAAATTAAAATGAAAAAGAACAATGTGTCTCAAACACAGTCAAGGGGTAACTCAATTCCTCCATATTTTTGCAGAGTGAACAGAGTTCCCATTGATCACATTCACTATCAGGGTTATTCAAAGAGTATTTTGGTGCACTTTCGTTCCCCGCACTTCATCAAATTCTCTGATGAATTCTCAAATTCGCTGAAATTCTATGAATTCAGTATTCACTACAGGGTCCCTGAAGTGCAGTGAAAAGCCGCCAACCGCATCCAAAAACCAAACTTCTAATTTGAATGGAAAAACCGCCTCAAAACCGTTGAAAAAAACGTTGAAAAAAGCTGAACGCACCCAACAATCCGCCAAACAGATAGCCGACCAGCCACCGGAAAAAGTCGACGAATGGGGGGGGACCAAAAAGAAAAAAACACACCGCTACTTTTAAAAGCTGTTTGCAAAACAACTGCTGCACGAACATGCCTGGAATTAATATGCAAGGTCCTATTAATTATAATAAAAATGTCTGATACAGAAAAACCAAACACTATTAAATATATATATATATTAGATGGGAAGGGGGACCAGGCACTCAAATCCAGTGTTGTGTGGGTAGGGAATCCCACAAAAATAGCTGAACTCCCATAAGGAGTAAATATAGAAAAAATAGAGAGCGGAGGGAGGCACTCCGGGACTAAGTAAAAAATAATAATTTATTCTTACATGAGTGAAGAAATCCGACGTTTCGGCCCAAAGATATCAGGCCTTATCAAGGAACAAAGGATACAACATAAATAACAACTTATATAGACAGTAAAACAGGAGGATACTCACCCATCCCCTCCCCAGCGTGAGAGCCACCGCGCGTTCCGGAACTCCGGAAGACGCTGGCGCATGTGCGTCATCGAGCTGCGACACCCGGCCGCGTTGCTCTGCGCAACCGACGCCTGAGGGGAGGAGTGAGACATTCCCTAGGCAACATTAAAAACAAAAACAACGCATGGAGGCATGTAAAAAAGATCGATCACTGAAGCAGAAAGGCAAGTTATGGCAATGCTTATTGGACAATATAGAGGAACACCAAGCACAATGGGGAAAGCTGAATGTTGTATAAAATCAAATACATATGTGTGCAGCTGATTAACAAGTGTATGGCCAAGTGCTGGCAATAATGTGATATCTGTATATAAATATATACTAGGTATTGGTATGTACATAGGTGTGTATAAGAGGAGCTGAATTCCTTAGTGGGGGTGTAAATGGAGTGTATGAATGTTGGTGCGTGATGAACTATATAAATAAAGTGAAATAATCAAAGTGAAATAATCAACAAAATTCTAAGTGCAAGCATGAGCATAATGTGCAATTCCAACTTAGGTGGGTAATAAAATAACTCTATATGTGTGATTATGTGAACTCCTGAATGGAGTGCTAGAAAGAAGGAGAAAAAAAGAGAAAGAATGGGCAAAAAGAGAAAGAGAGAAAAAAAAGAGAAAGAAAGAGGAAGAAAGAAAAAAAAAGAAGAAAAAGAAGAAAGAAAAAAGAAGAACGAAGAAAAAATAAAAAAGAATCGAGATCGAGAAAAAGATGAAAATGCGAATAAGTGAGTGGATAGATGAATATATGAAGTGAAAAAAAGAAGAGAGAGTGGGGATAAAAAAGTCTAAAGAAGAAGAGAGAAAAGAAGAAAAAAAGGGAAAAGAGGAAGGGAAACGAAAAAGGGAGAAATAGAAAGAAGGAATGAAGAGAGTGAAAGAAATGCGGGTGTACTGTTGAAGAAGTGATGTTAACGTGATGATAAAAATGGGGTAAAAGTAATATATTCATTAAGTCCCCTGGGGGTCACAGTGTCCAAAATGCGAGTCCAGTAGGTCTCCCTCTGTAAAAGGATTTGAGATCGGTTGCCACCTCTAGATGGTGGGGGCACATGGTCAATGGCCACAAAACGTAAAGTTGGTAATCGATGGTTGGTTGCCAAAAAATATATATATATATATATTTATAAATATATATATAAAAAATTACGAGTATGGCAAACTGGACTAACACGGCATTATATATATATATATATATAGTGTGTTTATTATTGCAGAAGCCACCTGCACATCATAGCAATCCTGTGCCACATTCCCCATATGCAGCAAGGAATTCTGGGTAGGATATGCAAATGACCTCTGTCTCACTTTTATGCATCCTGGATCTTTTATTACACAGAACCCTAAAATCAATGCTATGCCACACTGTGGCTTTGTAGCAAAGATACAGTTATGCAACTCCCAGGACAGCGCTGTTTCAGGTTTGTTGAACCTTCATCAGCTAGGAGGTAGGCATGACCAGTTGCAGTGGATGCTTGCCAAAAAAATCCTAAAAAATAAAGAAACTTTTTCCTGAAAATTGAAAGAATAAACGGTCTAATAAATATTTGATAAAAACAGGAATATTTCTTACATTGAAACCTATGGGATTTGCCTGATTAAACCTACCGAATGAAATCACCAAACACCAGGGCAACCACTGACATTTTGGTGCTCTTCAGTGTTCTCTTAATAGATTAACCATTGCTTCTCTATGGGAAGCTCACTGCCATCGAACACCACCATATTGTGCTGGCAATATTTGGCGAACTGCCTGCTTTTTGACCAAATAAATTGCCTTGTACGGGGAAATTCACTGTTCAGTGCAATTTCTGAGCCAATTCGGCTCTCTTTGAATAACCCTGTATAAGTTGTTGAAATGTATGATGAAACAGGGAAATATATGATTATTGTTACTTATCATGAATTTTGCTAAAATCCAAATACATATAAATACATAAGATTTGAGAGTATGTTTATGTTACGTGTGGGATAATAATTACTAATTGGTGGACAGAAATCTTGATGAGTTCCCACACTATTTCTTAGGACTTGACCCCCTGCTCAAACACGTTAGCAAACACAGAAAGTCAAAGGAGCATGAAAACATTTAATTTGAAAAAATTTAAAAGTCACCACCTACAAAGTGCCAAACTTTGATCATGAGGCCAACCCTTTAGTACTGCAAAGCACATTTTAAAGAATGTCGATACCATTTCCACTCTGAGAGTAAACAGAGGAATGCCTACATTCCACATAAACAATCCTGCGTCCATGACCACCAATGAGACACTCAGAGCAATAAAAATGGATGCGAGAAAAACTGACCATAAATATAGCGACCATTAGTTAAACTTTCCCTTTGGTTAAATGTGAAACATTGGTAACTTGAGAAGGGGAAGGCCAGATATTTTGGTTGCGCTACAACACTCAGGGCAGTATTACAAAGTTGGTGCTAGCTTAACCAGAGCTGTTGTAAACTTACCAGAGCCATTATAGGGCTTCATTACAATTATCGCGCTAAAACGGGGTCGCAAAGGAGAAAAACCTGCGCCCGCAGGTTTCTTCTTTGCGCCCCCGTTTCAGCGCGATATTACAATGCAGGCGCTTAAAAAGCTGCTTGCATGGTTATCGGGCGCTAAACCCCAGGATGTGTGCGGCAGCACTAAGCGCCGCCACGCGCATCCTCTCCATGGAGTCCATAGGACTCCATTGAGCAAACAGCGCCAGTCACATGACCTGCCGGATCTCGCATCGCAAGATCCGGCAGGTCGGCGTAGTGATTCGTAGGGGGAGACTGGAGGACTTTTCCCCCCAGTCTCTCCCTGCTCTCGCCGGATGGAGGAGATGGATGGAGCAACGATCCTCGCCGCGGGATAGGAGGTGAGTATCTGATTTTTTTTGGGGGGGTTACTGCTGGTGCTAACGGATTCTGCAGCAGCGGAATACGTTAGCACCAAGTCCTGGCTGTGGTTAACTTTTTGCTAACTGCAGCCGGATGTAAATTAGCGTTAGGACTTTGTAATCCTAACGCAAATCAACACTTTGCGCTCCCCACGTTAAGTATAGAGAACGGAAAAGTACAGTAAGCTCGCAGAGTACAACACAAGATTCCAAACGGTAACAGGTTTCTTAACCCGTTAGCGTTTGGATTGTAATATGGTGCGCCCGCGGTAGGGCCACCAGGGCTAACGTTAACGCTCACGCAGGTGAGCTCTAACGTTAGCAACAAGAATGTAATGTATCTCATAGTCTATGGAGTTGTTAAGTTTACATCAGCTCTGGCTATGTTAGCACCAGCTTTGTAATTTGGACCTCAATTTTGAAGGACTTAACCCCCAGCAGTTACATAAGCAGAAATTAAATGTACAAGAGTACTATGGCTCAATGTTTTGTAAATATGCTCATCACTTACAGCCCAATTCACTAAAGGTGAAACTCATGAGAATGACTGGAGAAGTGAAAAATCCAGGTGAAAATAGCCAAGCCAGAAAAATTCTCCCATTTATCTCACTTTCCATATCAGCTATTTGGTCGAGATTGCTCTCGTTTCCTGCCAATTCTCCGGAGTTTTACCTTTAGTGAATAGACGTGTTAGCAATGGTGGATATTTGTAACACAAACTGATAAAACACCTAAGAAATAGTGATAGTACTGCATTAAAGATGGTGACTAGAATTGTAAACTGATGCTCCCATGTTCAGTCCATTAGACGTTTGTCTGTCCTGCTTTAAAAGAATGCAGCATTAGTTGTACAACATTTATATAAAGGATTTTTAAGCGGGGCACTAATATTTAACTATATAATTGGCACATGGTGCCCAGGACAGACAGACAGACAATATTTACATGCATGCAGAAGACGTGTGCCTCTTAAAGGTTTGTTGCCACCTAAGCAGTGTGAATGTACCTATAAAGGGTGTGTTGTCAAATTCCTTAGTTTCTTCATAAGGTTCAAGTCTCTCTGCAGAGAGGTGAGACATTTGGCTGCAGTCTTATGATGGATATGGAATAGTTTTAATATAGCATAGAAATATAAAGCAGAGTGGCTCAAGTACTAGAAAATTTGGCACTAGTTTCTCAGAGGGCATATGGAAACGTGTAGACTTTAAGCTGTGTATAAATGCGGGACTGCAAATTTAAAAAAATAAACCACCAAAAAAACAATTACTTTAGCTTATTTATAAAAGTTGAAGGGTCACTCGACGCGAGGCAAAAGGGGGGTATATATATCAATCGCCTTTGAGCTTCATTCCAGTTTTGTTCCCCATAGACTCCTTCAGAAGCACTTTATTAACCTCTTTATGACGGGCAGGCATCTCCCGATAGGTGGGGGTTAACGCCGGTGAGGTGTACAGGTACTCTACTGCATTTTGGCCCGTCCATGCAGCTGACGTGCGGCGCACGTCATTGGCTACAGGGGGACAGCCTGTGTTCAGGCGATCTCTCTGCAGCCAATGACGCGTGGCGTTTGCCGGTTGCAGGGAGGGGACAAGGCAGCCCATTGAAGACAGTGGGCATACCTGTACGCCCTACGTCTTCAAGGCCCACCAGCTGCATGGATGGCATAGAATATCATGTTAACCCCTTCCCGCCGCAGGACAGAGTTAACCTGACTTTTTCAGAATCTCCTGCAGGAGCCAAGATCAATTTAACTCGACCTGATAATATTCTGGAGCAATACAAAGGAATTTAGTTAATGGCAAATGAAATTCCTTTGCAAATGGGCTCTAGAATGTGTCCTTACAGTTTCAACATATCGGAAAATACAGCTGGGGTGCTGAAACAGTTCGAGATGCTTGGATTTCGGTTTTTCTTTTCAGTGAAACGTGGCGCTCCGGCTACAGTATCAAACACGTAGTAGCGCTTTTTCGCCAGCAGAGGCAGCACTCTGCCTGAGAGCTAAGCTTACTGACTAAAAATGTAATTCAATGAAGGTGCGTACATTTTTATAGTGAGGTTAATGAAGTGGTTTTCCAGAAACCTATTGGGTTCTGCAAGTGATTTTATGGGAAAAAAACACTTGCCTGTCAAGGCAGGGTGTCACATTTCAGGTTCCAGTGGATCCAAGGCATGGAAGACTTCCTGCAGCAGTTGATTGATAACCTTCAGGGTGGACGAACACCTTTTATAGTGAAGGTCTTTCACAGCAGCTACAGACAGATGTTATTTAGAATGTAAATATTTTACTATATTTCTCTCTACATGTTTAGATCAAACTTTACTTCAAATAAATAAATATTATTTATCAGAATGAGATCAAGACTGAGTTGAACACTGGCCAGTGACTGTGTGCAAAGTTGTTTTTTTTCGTTGACTTGTACGCTTTCATATCTCCTCCTCTAATCCTTTAGATATTTTAAATTGTTTCATACTTCACAATGAATAATGTCTGGTTTAACAATTCATCCATTGACAGACTCCATAAAAGGCCAGAACCTGATCGTATGTATTTTACATCAAATATATCCTGCATACCTTTATGGGTTATTTACTTTAAGATGTAAATTACTTTAGGAGAATTGTATAGATTTTCCATGCATGATTACGGTCAGACGTAAAATGTCCATTGCCAGGAATCGTCAAATATTCTCTGTTTTTCCCTTTCTTTCATTTTAGCAGCGCTATTCACATATTGTGTGGTACTGTAGACTCTGTTTCACTCGAAAAAGTACATAAACCTGAGATTATAAATTTAGATTATGTTTCGTATTACGGTAAGACTTAATTAAGCGTTTGCTGAATCACAAGTTAATTGAAACATGAAAACTGAAGTAATTCACATGGTTATTAAACACATCTATCTATAACAAATGTCATTTAATCAGTGGCGTCACAAGGGGGCGCGGGGTGCGGCCCGCACCGGGTGACACCACACCCTAGGGTGACACCCTAAAAAAAATATTATGATTATTTTTTATATTATTATTAATATTATTAGTTTTTTAGTTTTCTTTACACAAAAATATTTTACCATGAAGGATACATTGAGATTTCTCTCATTTTCAAGTATGTCCTGGGTAGGCAAGGCCTAGGCTGGCACTTTCCAAGGGGTGGCAAAAAAAACACCACTAAAGGGAATATTCACAGAGCACCGAAATGATGCAGACATTTCAGTGTTCTGTTGTTCCCCGCACTTTAGGGAATCAAATAGCCCTGGTAAATTCACCGCAGGGTCCCTGAAGTGCAGGGAATCAGCCACCGAATGCACAGCAAACCTGTCACCCGCTGTTTTCAATAAAACTATTGAATGAAAATGTCTGGAATTAACATATATAGAGCCTTGACTCATGCAGGCTCTGACCCACGTGAGTGGACATTCGTCACAAGATTTTATTGTATCATCAGTTTATATATACTGCGCAATTGTGTATTCTTGTGTGTTTTTTTGCATGTATTCAAGAAAGCCAGCATTTCAGTGATCCGTTTACTGGTAATGTCCTCTAGTATATACACGACTTGAGGTGTTACCTTCTATATTTGTGTGTGGTTTGTGGATTCCATACATCTTCTTCACAGTTATGGGATATATACAGTTGTGTTCAAAATTATTCAACCCCCAATGCTGTAAATGGTTTTAGGGAATTTAGTGTACATTTCTAATTGTATTCAGAATGAAATCCAACAAGGACTTTTTAAAGAACCATATGCAACTAAAATGACATCAATTGGTTTTGTAATACAGTAGTAAATGTTTCTTTTGTGAATTCTTCATTGACACAATTATTCAACCCCTTAACCCCTTAGTGACCGGGCGGTTTTACACAAATCCGTCTTTTAGTGACCGCTGCTGTTTTTACGTTTCTGCGATGTTAGTGTTTAGGTCAAATTTTCCTCTTACTCGTTTATTCAACCCACACATATTATATACCCTTTTTCCCGCCATTAAATGGACTTTCTAGAAATACCATTATTTCCATCATATCGAATAATTTACTATAAAAAAAATATGAAATATGAGGAAAAAAATGGTAAAAACACACTTTTTCATAATTTAATCCCCAAAATCTACAACCACCCAAAAAGACCCCGGCTAAATAGGTTCAAAATTTTGTCCCGAGACTAGAAATACCCAATTTTTACATGCGTTTGCTTTTTAACCCCTTCACTGCTGAGACAGTTCACCTATGTGCGCTCCGCTCATTCTGACCATTTTGTGCTAATTATTTTTAGATGACAGCCTAGGTCCTATTTAATTAAATTCCCCACAGACAAAAAAAACTTTTTAAAAAAAAACATTTTTTTATTTTATTTAATTTTTTTATTATTATTTAATTATTTTTTATTAAAACCAAACCTGGTCATGTTTGGTATCATTGGAAAGGCCATAATCAGGCCTTTCAAATAATGCCAAATATGACCATCTAGCTGCATCGGGAGATATGGGGATCCTTAGGATCCCCTTATCTCTACATGGCAGCTAGATGGTTAACTGGCACACTGACATCCTCACACATATGGTGAGGTTGTCAGTGGGTGGGGGGACCTGGAGGCTTGGCTGACATCCAAGATGTCAGCCCCCCTCCAGGTTTGAATCGCGTTTTGGCGCCAATTAGCGCCAAAATGTGATCCGGCGGCGAAACTGTTAATGCTCCCCTTTTCAGCGGTGCAAACAGCAACTCCCTAGCTTCAATGGTTGGGGAGATAGAGGGCCCCGAAAGGAGCCCCCCCTCCCCTCCATTGAATTGCATGGGGACGCCTGCTTATGACGTCACCACGCAGCGTGGCGACGTCATCAGCCTCTCCTGCCCATGTAAATCACATGGGCAGGCTTCCTCCCTGCCAGATCGCCGAGGGATCCAGCGAGGGAGGTGAGTATCGGGCGGGAGGGGGATTAGGCGCTGCTGACGTACCCTGTACGTCCGCGGGTCTAAGGGAGACCTGTGGACAGGACGTACAGGGTACGTCAGGGGTCCTTAAGGGGTTAAAGACTACCACTCTGAAGAACAGAGGTTCATTCAAGTGTTTTCAATCAGGTATTGAAAACACCTGTGGATGTCACGGAGCAGCAATAAAGCATAATAAGCTCCAATTAGGCAGCTTTAAAATGACTGATACTCAGCTCCTTCTAGACATTTACTGGTGTGGTTACAAACATGGTGAAGTCAAGAGAATGGTCCAGGAAGACAAGAGAAGAGGTGATTACTCTTCACAGGAAGGGCAATGGCTATAAGAAGATTGCAAAGATGTTAAACATACCAAGAGAGACCATAGGAAGCATCATTCGCAAATTCAAGGCAAAGGGCACTGTTGAAACGCTACCTGGTTGTGGCAGAAAGAAGATGCTGACTTCGACTGCTGTGTGCTACCTGAAGCGTAGAGTGGAGAAAAGTCCCCGTGTGACTGCTGAGGAACTGAGAAAAGATTTGTCAGATGTGGGTACTGAAGTTTCAGCTCAGACAATACGGTGCACACTGCAGAATGAAGGCCTCCATGTCAGAACTCCCAGGCGCACCCCCTTGCTGTCTCCAAAGAATAAGAAGAGTCGACTGCAGAATGCCAAAAGTCATGTGGACAAACCACAGAAGTTTTGGGATAGTGTTCTGTGGACTGATGAAACAAAATTAGAACTGTTTGGGCCCATGGATCAACGCTATGTTTGGAGGAGGAAGAACAAGGCCTATGAAGAAAGAACACCTTACCTACTGTGAAGCATGGCATGGGGTCAATCATGCTTTGGGGCGGTTTTGCTTCTGCAGGTACAGGGAAGCTTCAGCGTGTGCAAGGTACCATGAATTCTCTTCAGTACCAGGAGATATTGGATGACAATGTGATGCAGTCCGTCACAAACCTGAGGCTTGGGAGACGTTGGACCTTTCAACAGGACAATGATCCCAAGCATACCTCCAAGTCCACTAGAGCATGGTTGCAGATTAAAGGCTGGAACATTTTGGAGTGGCCATCGCAGTCACCTGACTTAAATCCGATTGAGAACCTCTGGTGGGACTTAAAGAAAGCAGTTGCAGTGCGCAAGCCTAAGAATGTGACTGAACTGGAGGCTTTTGCCCATGACGAATGGGCGAAGATACCCGTAGATCGCTGCAAGACACTTGTGTCAAGCTATGCTTCACGTTTAAAAGCTGTTATAACTGTAAAAGGATGTTGTACTAAGTACTAAGATTGAATGTCACTTGGGGGTTGAATAAAACTGATAATGATGTGAGCACAGAAAAGACATTTGTGGTTATTTCATTATAAATGTTATGTTATATTTGTCTGACCTACACGTGCCTCTTTGATTTAATTGTAAGCAAGATGACTGAATGATCAAAATCTATGTCAAACTGGCCAAAACACCCAATTTCAGTGGGGGTTGAATAATTTTGAACACAACTGTATAGGCGCTTTCCTATTTTCTGCATTTATTTATTTATTTATTTTATTATTTATAAAGGATTTTACCAGGAAGGATACATTGAGATTTCTCTCGTTTTCAAGTATGTCCTGGGTTCAACAACATTAAATTGTTACAGTTGTTACAGAAATACAAAGTAATAAACTGCAAGATATTAAAAACAAAACACAAATATACAGATTAACAGAAAATAAATCTATTCACTATGTTACATGTTTACAGGTGCATTCTGTATATAGTCACTATGTTATACGTTTACAGGTGGAATCTGAATATAGTCACCATGTTACACATTTACAGGTGCATTCTGTATTGAGGTATGTTAATAGGGATCTCTTAAGTGACTTTAGACTGGGGAAAGATTTGATGGTGTCTGGGTGGTTATTCCATAATTGTGGTGCTCGGTACGAAAATGAGAATCTAGCCACTGTCTATTTGTATTGTGGTATTGTAAGTTGCAGGTCCTGGATCAGAGGTTATAGGATGAGGGAACTGCTGGGGGAAGCAGCCTATTCAGGTAAGGTGGTAGCTTCCCAGAAAATCTCTTAAACACCAGGTTGGAAAGGTAAAGAGTGCGTCTAGATTCCAGTGACGGCCAGTTTAGCTCTTTTAACATGTCACAATGGTGGGTCATGTAGTTACATTTCTAGCACAAAGCGGCAGAATGAGTTATAGAATGTAGTAAATTTCTGAAGGTGCGTTTGCGGCGCAGCTGCATACACTACATCTCCATATTCAAAAGCTGGCATAAGCATTTGTTGTACAATTTGCTTTCTTACCGCGGGGCTCAGGCAGGATTTGTTTCTGTACAGGGCACCTAGTTTAGGGTAAAGTTTAGATGAGAGTTTTTCGACGTGGGGGCCAAAGGATAGATTTTGGTCTAACCACATACCTAGATATTTGAGAGAAGTGAGAGTGGTCAACATGTCATTTGATCTTGTCCTGACAACTAGATGGGGTGATTGCAATTTGTGTAGTTTATGTGCTATACCAAAGAGCATCGTAACAGTTTTGTCAGTATTTAGAAAAAGTTTGTTATCCTTGATCCACTTTTCTACCTCTCTGAATTGTTCTTGCAGCACTGCCTCCAGCTGCGGGAGACTTGGTTTGCTGGTATAGATTACAGTGTCATCTGCGTACATGTGTACAGTTGAGGCTTTGCAGATGTTGGGCAGATCATTTATGAATATTGTGAATAGCAGGGAGCCAAGTATTGAGCCTTGGGGTACACCGCATGTGACTGGCAGGGGGAGGGAGGAGCTGCCAGAAATGGACACATATTGTGACCGATCAGATACATATGATTGAAACCAGGTTAGCATGTGTTCACCAATACCAGAGTTTTTACGTTTTTGTAATAGGATGCCATGGTCTACTGTGTCAAAGGCCTTGGCAAAATCAAGGAAGATGGCTCCAGTTAGGTTTCCTTGTTCCATGCCAGCTTGGATATCAGTACAAACTTTTAAATGGGCAGTTGTGGTTGAATGATTTGGACGAAAGCCTGATTGATCTGGGGTTAAATAGTTCCAATACTGATAATCACGTAATTGAGTGTAGACACATTTTTCCAGAACTTTTGACATTATAGGGAGCAATGATATCGGGCGGTAGTTGGATACCAAATTATTGTCTCCACTTTTATGGATAGGTACCACCCTTGCAGTCTTCCAGAGATTGGGTATGTATCCAGTCGCCAGTGATTCATTGATTATAGTTGCAACAGGTTTTGCAATTGCCGGCGCACTGATTTTCAGCAGCATCGCTGGGATTTGATAAGGTCCAGACTGGTATTTCATTTTTTGGTTACGGAGAAACTGAATTTCTCTCTGATACAGGGTCTTTGCACAGTTGAAGGGGCCTGACCTCCGTGCTGCCTTTCAGAATGCGTGTTATTTGCTAGCTTAGCAATCAGGGTGGTGGCGCATCCAACAAAATAATCATTAAAGGCATTTGCTAAATCTAGGGGGTGTTGCAGGGTTTGGTTATTTACTTTGACCGGTTGGGAGTGGACGGGTGTGATTGGGGGTGATTGTATATTACTTACGATTTTCCAAACATTTCTAGGGTTTGATATGTTATTGTTTAGATTTTCATTGAAGTAGTGGGCTTTAGCCATTTTTGTTTGTTTTGTGCATGCATTCCGCCATTTTCGGTATTCACAATGATCGTTCCTGGAACCAGTACTCTTGAAATTTGACCACAGTGAATCTCTAAGCTGGAAAATTTGTGTAAGATCAGCTGTAACCCAAGGGAGATGGACCCCTTTTACGCGCACTTTACGCAGCGGGGCATGGGTATTCCAGACTTTCAGGAGCTCGGATTGAAAGTATTCAGTTGCACAGTCCAGGTATGAGATTAGGTTTAGTCTGTACCATGGGAGCTGTTTGAGATCATTTAGGAAGGATTCAATATTACATTTATTGAAAGACCTGCTGATTATTACCTTTGGGGGAGATTTTGTGGCCTTTATTTTTTGCACACAGTACACTAGGCAGTGATCACTGAAGCTATTAGCGAGAACACCTGCCTCCTGGATTCTATCAGGACACAAGGAGAGAATCCAGTCCAGCAAGGTATGGTTAGGGCTTTTCATATTAATGCGAGTGGGGGAGGAGATTGTGTTAACTGGAAAGTCTTAAACAGGGAGCAGTGTTTATTGTTTTTAGGATACAGCCAATCAACATTAAAATTGCCAATCACCAGCATACCCCTGATGTGTGTATATCTGCCAGCGTACTCCTCTGGTTCTTGGTATTAGGTAGCCATACCGCCCATCCTAAGGATCAGAAGTGTAGGATAGCTGTTATGCGTTCAGGGACCAGACTTAGAAATATCAAGGAGGAGGGAGGAACGTGACCCTTATACTATAGCTCATCTGTGTCCTGCTCTCTATCTGTCCTGTCCCTGTGTTTCTGTCTTGTGTTCTGTATACACTGACCAGTCCTTTTCCTGCCCTATTCCTCTCCTTTCAGTCCACATCCCCACCAATATCCATACCAGTCTACTACCTTACCTGGACTACACAATAAACCTTGTTTTGGACCCTACTCCAGCATCTGTCTGTCGGTCATCACATCCTGCTCTCATACATTTGCCTCCAGGCTCACCAACCCCTGACAGCAAAGATATATCTAAGAATTTGTGAATTTTGTGTGCTCTATTAGTCACTTTCAAGCTTTCAAAGACCATTGACATTTTTGTTAACCAATTAGGAGTACCTAGGCACCACAGATGTTTCTGATCTAGACTTGCCTTTAGGCTTGAAGGGCATCATGGCAAATGCAGTTTGTAAGAAATCCAGGATGCCAATAAAAGCCATCTTCAATGAAGGAACTTGGTGATGACTAGTTACCATTTGAAAATAAAATGGAAGCATAAAGAAAGATATACATCCAACCTAAGTGGTTTTGGCTCCAAACATGTGCCTGTAGCAATATTATAAAATGCCATATGGAACGTGTTACAAGTTGCACCAAACACACTAACTATGATCTGGACCGTGGTGGGGGCAGGCCGAATAATAAGGTAAATGTGTTTGCCTTTGCACTACCCTACAAACTTTGTGTATATCATTTTTATTTCCTATGTGCCTACAGCACTAAACTTCAAAGCTCCAATGGGGGCAGGATTTTTCATAAACTTTAATCATTGATATATCTTAGATATGGCAGGCATGATTCATACACAGAAGTATGCAAAATTCAAAGACTTTAAAGTAGATTGAGCAATTCTCATTGTTTTTCAACATACACAATTAAGTTAAGACAAGACTGGTAAATAACTTCAAAGTGTTTTATATAGTTATCTCTATCAATAAATATAACTAACATACTCACAATGGTGCCGCCATTGCAAGAATGTATGGAACCTCATCAACTGCTCAATCTCGCATGGGTACCAGACAGAAAGGATTAGTAAAGAGGTGCTAGGCAGGGGCGGGTTCTTGCAAAGGACAACTTCAGTCACAAGCAGGTATGCCTTACATATACAATCACATGTTAATATAGCACACAAAAACCCCTTGTTACAAATATGAAGGCACAGATATATATTTTATTAAAGGGGTTATTCAGAGAGAACTGAAATGGAGACATTTCAGTGCTCTCTCTCGTTCCCTGCAGTTGCCTGCATTTCGGGGAGTGAAAGTTCCCCACCCTGCAGTGAATTCAGCATTCACCGTAGGTTCCCTGCAGTGCAGGGAAAACCTGCTGCAAACCCACTGAAAACCTGCCGTAAACGCTGGAAAAACCATGCCGAAGACGCCAGAAAAAGCCGCCGAGAAAAAGCCAACAAGCCGACAAATGGGTAAAAAAAAAAATTTTAATCGTTTGAAAGTTTGAAAATTGAAACGCTCTTTGCAAAAAAATAGTTAACGAAAATGTCTGGAATTTACATGTAAGATCCTATGACTGATAATAAAAAGGTCTATAAATAAAGAGACTTTTTACTACAGATTAAAATAATAAACGGTTTATTGGATATTGAGTTAAAACGGGAATATTTTTTCCATTGAAGCCTATGGGGATCGCCTGAATAACCCAGCTGAATGAAAACACCGAACAACAGGGCATTTCGGCAACTTTTCACTTCTTTTCGGTGTCTCTGAATAGATTAACCATTGCTTCTCTATGGGGATTTTACTGCCTTCGAACAGGCAATGAACTTGCAGGCAGTTCGCCAAAATTTGGCAAACTGCCTGCTCTCTGAATAGCCGAATGGCCCCGAAATGCACCATATGCTGAATTTCAGTGTCCGGTTACATTTCGGGGCCAGATCAGCAGTCTCTGAATAACCCCTCAAATGTATTAAATGAAATGTCCCTGAAAATAAAAAAAAAATCACTTTAATCTTAAACCTTAACCCTTTAGTCATGATACAACTTTGAAAATAACTGAAAAACAAATGGATATATTTATTTACCTTACATGTTCTCACATAATTAAGAATATTTTGTAGCAAGTTGCGGATGATAATACATCTTTCATTTTTGCACTGCAAAGGCTTAAATATTATTATATCTGAAAATTAAGTGATAATTATTGCAGAGGGAGTCCTAGTTTGTTGCGTTATACCTAACGACTGGAGTAGATTTATGTGATTCCAGATGTGTATTGCCTGTGCATAAGGAAATTCTGCCTTTAATAAACCTGTGAATTTATATACCCTGTCCACTTAAGAGACGTATAACTATAGACGGGAGAAATCATGTCAGAGGTATGCGTAACATTTCAGAGTA
The DNA here is from genome assembly GCA_009667805.1 of Leptobrachium leishanense. Lineage (NCBI taxonomy): Eukaryota > Metazoa > Chordata > Amphibia > Anura > Megophryidae > Leptobrachium > Leptobrachium leishanense. Next base: position 113,635,580 of record CM019071.1, on the reverse strand, counting down.
GCTGAACAGATGCTGTTACTGATTCTTTCGCAGCATGCTTTGTTCTTACCGACATACATGGGTATACATTCTTAAATGAACAGAGGCTGATCTGGGGAGGTATATCACTTTGAAGTCGTGAAGGAAATCATTTCCACCTTTTTAAGCAAAGCTGCACTCATTTTAAGTAAGGTTTTCTCTTGTTTTTGTGTCTTAATCATTACATGGCGCAATGTATCATAAGGATGAATATGATAGACTCACTTTCCAAATCCATTCGTAATATATAAATAAGGTACTTTGCCATTTATTTCAAATGTATACATCTAACAATCAAACTCATAACTAGCTGCAGCAGTCTGTGATAAAAAAATATATATTTTTCCGGATAAGAGCCGAAACGTTGACGACCCTATTATAAAATGAAAAATGTTTATTGATCCATTATAAGTCCTGGAGCGCCGCTGCATCATTTTGCAACTTTGCATATTAATAGAGCCGGCTGGCAGGCACCAGGCAGCCACCAACGGAAGAGCATGAGTGCATGATTATAAATATAATATTCTAGGTTCTCTAGTCCTAAAAAAATACAGTAAGTGTCCGAACTTCACGATTTCTGCCCCCTAAATACCATCAGGTCTCACATAACGTACCATCCCACACTAAATTTTTTATTTCAATGTTTAACTTTAAAGAAAAGCTGGTTTTAGGAAATAGATATTAATTCACCAAAAATGCACGATAAGAAAAATTAGGAAATATGAGAGATTATTCAAAGAGCACTGAAATTTTAGTGCTCTCTCGTTCGGTTCGCTCAGTGAGTTCAATTCACCATCCCTGCGGTAAATTCAGCATTCACTGCAGGTTCCCCGAAGAGCGCCGTCGATCAACCTCCCAAATGCAGCTGCCAATCGCCGAACAGACCTTCGAACTTAGCCGACAATCCCCCGAATCCCACTGAACAGACCACTGAATGCAGTGATGTGCCGTCAGTGGCGGCAGGTGAGGCAGAGCTATTAAAATCTGCTGATAAGATAGTTAACAAATAAGAGAACTTACCTGCTCTGCGCTGACCTGCCGTCCCTCTCGGCTCTGCTTTTTTATTCTGCTCTGAGCCTACGCAATTTGCGTAGCTGAACGCTACACTAGTTGAGTAAACTCAAGCTGGCTAATTGATTCAAGAGTATGCAGCGTGCATCTGGCACTCTCTACTCCCTGAATCTATGCTTTTCAGAGGCACTGAGAGCAATGGAATTGCTTGGATCAATTGGTAAACACCATTGGTCTCAAGCTATTCAAAAAATGCCTCCATGGGAGGCAAGTCTCCCATGCTTTGATTTTCACAGGACAGTCAGGTGACTGTCCTCGTAAGTAATGGGGGCGTGCCATGGCGCTGTGTGCCTTCACATCCTGGAGAGCCCTGAGAGCAGAAAGATCCTGGGGAGCACTGAGAGCAGAAAGAGATCCTGGGGAGCACTGAGAGCAGCCAGATCCTGAGAAGCCCCGAGAGCAGCAAGATCCTGAGAAGCCCTGAGAGCAGCAAGATCCTTGGCAGCTCTGAGAGCAGCCATATCCTGGGGGAGCCCTGAAAGCAGCCAGATCCTGGGGAGCATTGAGAGCAGCCAGATCCTGGGGAGCACTGAACAGCCAGTTCCTGGGGAGCACTGAACAGCCAGATCCTGGGGAGCCCTGAGAACAGCCAGATCACCGTAAGCACTGAGAGCAGCCAGGTCCTGGGGAACATTGAGAGCAGCCAGATAGTGGGGATCACTGAGAGCAGCCATATCCTGGGAGCACTGAGAGTAGCCAGATCCTGGGGAGCACTGAACCTGAGCCTACGTAACCTGTGTATATCTGGCTCTGATACTAGCCAGTGCCTCACCAGCCACTGACCTCACTGCATGTCACTGACTGAATGCAGTTGTAACCACTGTATGCAGCCAATGATCTGCAGAACAACCCACCAAACGTGGTCAACGATCCGCTGAACGCCACCAGACAGCCGAATGCAGCCTCAAACCGCCAAATGGAGGAACCGATCCGCCGAACAGACCACCTAACGCAGCCTCAAAATGTCAAACGCAGCCACCGATCTGACGAGCAGACCGCCGAACACAGCCTCAAACAGTCAAACTCAGTCACTGATCTGCCGAACAGACCGCCAAACACAGCCTTAAACTGCCAAACGCAGCCAACAATCCGCCAAATGCCACAGAACAGACCGCTGATGACAGCCGCGAACAGAATAAAAAAGACCCCATTTAAAAAATTTTGCGTAAAAAATCCAGAAAAATGCCTAAAAAAATTCTAAAAATTTAAATAAAAAAGACTTTTTGCTACAAATGAAAATAATAAATGGTTGTTAATTTTTCCAGTGAAACCTATGGGATTTGCCTGTTTAAACCTGTCAAACTAAAGAACCAAAAATCTGGGCATTTTGAAAACATTTTGGTGCAGTTCGGTGTTCTCTGAATAGATTAACCATTTCTTCTCTGTGGGGAATTTCACTGTCATCAAAGGCCGCCATATTGCGGCAATCTGAGGCGAATAGCACCGTATTTTGCTGCCAATTCGCCAATATTTGGTGAATTGCCAGCTTTCTGAATAACTGAATTGCCACGAAATTGTACTGTATGGTGAAATTCACCATATAGTGCAATTCGTGGCAAGCTTGGCACTCTTTGATTAACCCCTGTAGGATTGAAAAGTAATAAAAGCTTTACAATGTGTGGGTCAAAAGGGAACTCAGTTCATCCTGTGCAAATAGTAGGGAAGTTACAATCCCATGTGTTCTTATTCAACTTGAAATCGTATATATTATATATGTTTATTTATAATAAAAATACATACCCACGTGAAAAATATAAGCAGCTTCTCTGAAAACTAATTAATGATGCAGAACAACTTGATAAGTAGTTTAATTGTTACTTCTTTAAATTATTACACTATATGCTGCATTGGAAATTCCTTGGGACTCCAACACAATTCAAGGTTATAGATGAAATAAAGTACTATGCCGTCCTATACACAAGCTTAAATTTGGGAAAAGGTGGTCCATTAATGAGTAATGTAATTTATATGGTTAATGTATAAAAGCATCCAATTTTTTTAACTAGACGTACTGTGTATATATCATCATTTCCTGCATATAGTTGGCTATTGTGTAATTAACCTATATTATATGTATATGTTACGGTTAAAGCCCACAGTGTGGTTAATCCTAGGATTACCCGGGTAATCCTGACATTACCCAGGCGTCATTAGCAAAAGTCCGACGTGAAATGAAATTTCGGACTTTACCCGGGTAATCTGCAAAGTATCCAGAGGCCTCTGGGTACTCCGTTTTTCTGCTCTGTTTTAACCGGGTAATTCAAACATTACCCTAGTGTTGCTGGATAAAGTGCGATGTGCAATGAAACATCGGACTTTATCTGGGTAATCTGCAAAATATCCAAACGCCTCTGGGTACTCCGCTTTTCTTGGATTTTCAGCAGGTTACAATTGACTGAATTCCGAGGATTACCCTGATAAAGCTGCAAACTGTTATCTGACTGATAAGAAAAGTGTTTTTAGTTATTTTTATTGAAATTGTATCCACAGTCACAAAGCACACTAAATAACTGTCATGTAACTCTGTGCGTTAATTGTCTGAAAATTAATTTATGAAGATAAAGATAATATATAAAGAGTAACCTGATGGTTATTATGTTTTATAAATGATATATAAGCACATATGACACTTAATAAAGATCATGTAACGCTTTAACATTGATATAAGAAACATATCCTGTTACTCTGTATATTCATTCTATCTGCAATACATTTTAATGTTTGTCTTTTGCCATTTTCATTGATAATATCCATAGATAATAGCGAAAATCACTGTTACCCAAGCAGGGTTGGATGCTCTGCAAATTACCCAGGTGAAGCTGTGGATAGTCCTCAGATTACCCGGGTAAAGCTTCAGACTTGCACATTATCCGGGTAAAGTGCGGATTTTTCAGCTCTTTTATACTGTTACCCAAGGGCAGTTGGTTTGTCCTAAGATTACCCGGGTAAAGTCCGAAATTTTAATTTTTTTGCAGCTTTACCCAGCGGTTTGGGGTAATGTCAGGATTACCCGGGTAATCCTAGGGTTAACCACACTTCGGTCTTTACCCGTAACATATACATAAAATGAGATTTATGGCCTGAAAATCTTGTACATCCTGAGAAAAATTGACTGTTGTGGTCCTGCTGAAGCTTTAGAATTGAATTGTAGAAGGGGAAGATGAATATAAGTAAACTTTTTTTATCTTTTAAGTGCTGAATTCTAGAGACAATATTGAACATTTGAAGTGTACCTAAGCCGATGGAAATATTCCATTTAGAAATTAAAAATACCATGGTGCTCATTCACGGAACCAGGAGTTGTTGAAATGTGATTAGAAAATGCATATTTTGAGTAGACATGTGCATTCGTTTTAGTACTAAAACGATTTAGTCCGAATTTTGGGATAATTTAGGTTTCGTATGACTCAAGAGATACGAAACTGTTCAGTACAAAAAAACGAAAGAAACTAAAATAAAATGCACTACATTTTAGTTTCAGTCCTTTATGGGATATTACATTGATGAGTGAAGGAGACCAGCACTGAAGAGCACAACATCGCAAAGGTACAGAAAAGGTTTGTATGCGTAATCCTTCCCGACCCCTCCCATGAAAATCTGACAGTGATAGAACTCCAGAATACTCACTCGCAGCACAGACAGCCAGCACAGGAGAGGAAACCTTTACTTAACCAGAGGAGGGCTGGATAGTAAAAACCCCTTTATAACAAGCAGCGATGGGAGAAGAGAGGGACTTTATAAAACGTGTGTTATCTCCCCTCCTGCTCTGCATAATAGGGGCTAAGGTCTGATACATTTTATATTATCCAGGAGCACTATCCCACTTTCCTCATCTATAATACACGTTTTATATAAAGTCCCTCTCCTCTCCCAGTGCTGCTTGTTATAAAGGTTTTTTTTTTACATCTGATACATTTAGTATCCAGCTCTCACAGTTACTCTGTCATTATGAGCCTTCAGTGTGATTTATTTGAATGTTTTCCCTGGATTTAAAGTGCTTTATTGTATTATAAAAATATATTTGCACCAGTCATCTCTTCTCTGAGCTTTCAGACCTATTTACGTTAATATTTTCCCTCTCCCCTGCTTTTATATTCCTGTGTCTCCCCCACAGAGCTACAAAGTTTAAGTAAAGGTTCCCTCTCCTGTGCTGGATAAGCATTGCATTCCGAAGTGCTGCAACCTCCACATGCCAATGCAGTAGGATGTTCTATACAGAGAGGGGCATTAATCAATGCAGGAGGATGTTCTATACATTATACAGAGAGGGATATTAATGCAGGAGGATGTTGTATACATTATACAGAGAAAGGTATAAATTGAGGAGGATGTTCTATACAGAGAGGGACCACTACAATAGTAATTGTATCCACCGGTTTTCGGATGAATGAAATTAGTTTTCATACTAAAGAACTGAAAACGAATTTCTTTAGCAACTAAATAAATTGCATTTCAGGACTAATCCATTAGTTCAAATGAAAGAAAAAAAATCAGAAAAGTTACTCATTTGGAAAATTTGTAGAGTTAGGCAACTATGAATTAAATTTTTCTCAACTAATGATCAATTTCAGAATATTGAAGATTAGGATGTGAAATTGTGCATAAGACTCCATACCAACAAATTAGAATGTTGTAACCATTCGTTGCTATTAATGGAAAAGTATGTCTTTTTGCTGATGACACAAAGATTTGCAACAGGGTTGACGTTCCTGGAGGGATCAGCAAAATGACAAATGATTTAGGTAAACTAAAACAATGGTCGGAGCTGTGGCAATTGAGTTTTAATGTGGATAAGTGCAAAATAATGCACCTGGGACGTAAAAACCCAAGGGCTGAATATAGAATATTTGATACAGTCCTAACCTCAACATCTGAGGAAAAGGATTTAGGGGTTATTATTTCAGAGGATCTAAGGGTAAGTAGTCAATGTAATAGAGCAGCAGGAAATGCTGGCAGAATGCTTGGTTGTGTAGGGAGAAGTATTAGCAGTAGGAAAAGGGAAGTGCTCATGCCACTGTACAGAGCACTGGTGAGACCTCACTTGGAGTACTGTGTGCAGTACTGGAGACCGTATCTCCAGAAGGATATAGACATCTTAGAGAGAGTTCAGAGAAGGGCTACTAAAATGCTGTACGGCTTGAAGGAGAAAAGTTACCAGGAAAGGCTTAATGATCTTAACATGTACAGCTTGGAAAAAAGACGAGACAGAGGAGATATGATAGAAACATTTAAATACGTAAAGGGAATCCACAAGGTAGAGGAAGGGAGTATATTTAAAAGGAAACAAGGTAGCAAAACAAGAGGACATAGTCTTAGATTAGAGGGGCAAAGGTTTAAAAGTAACATCAGGAAGCATTATTTTACTGAGAGGGTGGTGGATACATGGAACAGCCTTCCAGTTGAAGTGGTAGAGGCCAAAACAGTAATTGAATTTAAGCAGGCATGGGATAGGCATAAGGCTATCCTAAACAAAAGATAAATCCAGGTAAAGTATCCATGTAATTGGGCAGACTAGATGGGCCGAAAGGTTCTTATCTGCCGACATTTTTCTATGTTTCTATGTGACGGCCGTGGGGCGGGGAGAGGAGGGGGAGCAGCCCTCCCACCATCATGGTGGTCTGGCTGCAGACTGGAGCTCCACAGGAAGTGCAGGGTGGAGCTCCACAAGAAAAATTTTAATGTAACGAGCAATAAACACAATAATGCTGATTCTGGACACTGGTTTCTGCTTGATTTTCATCTACCTCTGCCTTAATTAATATTATTCAATGATAATGCAGCTATTATTACTATAGAATTGTATTGTTATTAATAGTAGCATTATGATAATTATTAATGTTAATGATATTATGATAATGCTACTATTAATCACAATATAATATTATAATAATAATAATAATAATAATAATAATAATAATAATAATAATAGCAGCTGCATTATCATTGTATAAAAATAATTAAGGCAGAGGTAGATGAAAATCAGGCAAAAACCAGTGTTCAGCAATATTGTGTTTATTGTTCGTTATATTAAAGTTGATTTCAAATGTAACGCTCTTTTGCCGCTGGGGGCCGCCCCCGCTGGCACCCTCCAGCTGGGTTACACCTTCTTGCTTTACCTGTTGGTCCTGAGTTTCCGCATTTTGGGAATAAGGATACATAGTGTTGGCAGTGCCTCCACCTGTCTGGGCATCCATGGCATGGACTGTTTGCCCAGGCAGGAACCTAATAATAACAACTACACAGTGGTACAATAAACAATATAAACTTGTATTGAAATGCAAGTGGCAGCATAAAAGGATTTCAGGTAATACAGTAGCTAACTAGACACACCAACTGCTCTCTAACCTCCCAGCCCAGGACCCTCCCAAACAACCTGGAACCACCCTGATCTTCGTCCTAATGACAGCGATGATGGGTACCAGTTGGTGCACATAAGAGATGGGGCCCTTTTAGCATAACGTAGCTGCCAGTACAGGAAAGGCTGTGGGTAAAATCCACTCAGCAGCTGTGTGATTCTTAGTTAGTGTAAAGATGGATAGAATGCTGTCAGCGAGACAGAGAGAAAAGATGCTCGTTACCGCACAACTTCAGTTGCTCACAGTCCCAGGAAGGCCTCTTGAACGTTGTAGCAATCTGCAGCCTCTGGATCAATTCTTCCCCACGCAGTATGCAGAATCTCCTCTGCCTGAAGTCGAATGCCGCCAGCAAATCCCTCTGCCTGCGGCCTCCTTAACACAGGGCCCCTCTTCAAACACACTTGCCTCCTGAACAGTCCAGCACAATATACAGCAGACCAAGGTGCACTCTCCAGCACTGGATGCTGCTGATTCTCTGTGCTCCAGCTTGCACAGATCCTGGAAAATCTCTCTTATCTGACTGCTCACTCTCTTTGCTCACTTTGTTCTGCCCACGCTGCATGCATGCTTTTTACTTCCTGTTTCTTTTAGCTTGGGTCCTTCCTTTTTCCTGTAAGGGCATTCTGGGAGGTGTGGTCCATGAGTCCAATAAAGTATGTTCCCATACATTGTCCTCTGGCTCCCCCTAGAGGCATAACAGCTGCAGTCCTCAGAGCCAAATCAAACACAGGACTACACAAAGAAAAAAAAACACTTTTGAGTGAGCAGAGGTCACATGTTTCACATGTTTCCTGTGGAGCTCCACTCTCCACAGTCTGCAGCCAGACCCCTAGTCTGGGGAGCTTCCAGCACACTGCCTGCCCTGCCACTTCCTCACACAGCACCACCACAAGCACGTGGATGGGAGAAGGAGAGAAGCCAGGCCGAGGAACTGCCCTGACACCCTGCACATGCTGGATCTGGACAGAGGCAGCAGGTAACAGGGGCTGCACTGGGAAGGGTAGAAGAGGGGGCTATAGAGGTGACAGACTGTACACTGTGGGTTGGGGGGGAGATAAAGAGAACACAGGGGGCTGGGGAGGGTGACAGAGGACACACTGTCATTCATCCATCCTTATCTATCCGTCCGTCTATATATCCATCCATACCAGTTCGTCCATCCCACTGTCTATCCATCCATCCATCCCTCTGTCCATTCAGAGACTCACCATTAGAGGTCTATTGCTGTGGATTCTGTGTACGTTCATACTCACTGCCTTTACCGTTAGAGGTCTATTGCTGTGGATCCTGTGTACGTTCATACTCACTGCGTTTACCGTGAGAGTTCTATTGCTGTGGTGCTCTAATATACTTAATCATTGGAGTAATCTAATTATACTTTTATGCTACATTGTTTCCACTAATACACATTTTATGTGATTTTAACCCTTTCGCTGCTGAGGCATTTCCCGCAATCCTGCCGCGATGACATCTATTGTGCCCGCGGCGGTCCCGGAGTGCCGGGCTGACATCAAGGATGTCAGCCCGCACCGGGGGCACAGCGATCGGCCGGAATCGCACGGGGGGCACGGCGATCGCTGGCTGCTCAGCGCGTCCTCCGCAGCCAACCCTTCCTCCGGGAGGACGCGCTGAGCGCGTCCTCCGCAGCGTAGTGGTTAAGGTATTGGGAGCAACACTCTGTAATACAATCTAGATTCATATTATTTTTTAATCACAATTTGAATTTCATACGATATTAAATCATTTGAACCAGATACTTTATGTTAAATGTGCTGTTGCGCGAGCAATATGTGTGATTTTAAAATATTGGGACTAACACTCTGTAATGTGACCACGATTCACATTAAAAATTGAATTCCTATGGGAAGAGGGGATCATGGGAGGGGGGCCCTATTCTGAGGGTCAGTAAGGCCCCAAAATTTCTGATGGCTGGCCTGATTGCTTTACTAGAAAATACGTAAAAGTATTCTTATGTGGAGAAATAGCCAGAAGGCAGGAGTGTGTTTTAGAGTCTGCTTGTCATGTTCTGTAAAATCGGAACAGGAAAAGGGATGCCCTTTTAGCCTTTGACATGTTAAATGACCTTAGAAAAAAAACACATTTTGGTATTGATCCTGTGTTTTGAAGCAGGCACAGATTTACCATATAACACAAACGAACTGTATAGCCAGGATTATGACTTAATCAACATTACTGGACGTGGCACGGTTTAGGTTGAAGCCTAATTTTGCCAAAGGGCAGTCCTGGGAACAAAGAAGTTTTGTGATGACAAAAGAAGCTAAAAATGGAATGTGTTTTTTTGCCCATTCAAATGGCCTATTCTTCATATAGGTTTTGAAGCTTTGTTTTTCTTTTGTTTTAGTATACAGATAAGAAAAGAAAATGTTGGCAGTCATTTATTTTTAAATTCAAGAGATTCAAATTGCATTAAAAAAAATCAGTGTGCATCAAACTAATGCTGTCGCACAACCCGACTGATGCTGTTGGTCCATAAAGAAGTAGACACATCCCAGTGCTCAAATAAAAGCAATTTTCTGCAAAAAAATCCCTTAAAACTAGAAATAAACATGACTATAAAAACAATCTTCTCCATCAATCATCGCATAGATCACATTAGCAAATTTCCTTTAATGTGCCTTTGAAAGAAGCTACAATAACACGTGTGACCAGATCTGTTCATCAGGCACATAAAAAAACGTTGTGCAGATATTTGGCAGACCTTCTTATCTGTTAAGTATTTTAGGCAATAGTTCATAAATCACAAATGTCTGTATACAGAAAAGCATAATATATTTGTGGGGGGTTTCTTTATTAAACTGTGGAGATTTGTGACGTAACCTGTTCTTGAATTGTTTTATCACAATAATGTATTTCTCGTGTAATATGTTATGTAGTTTGTTTACTATTCACTATACTGGTTATGTCATTTTGTTCTCTATTGTGTGAGTAAATGCTGAAAAAGTTGTGATTAACAGCCAAGGTCAGTGTTACAGCTTGTCAGTTAAATATATTGGTTTAGCCTATTACTTGCCTTTTTTTAATCATCATCATTTATATAGCGCCAACAGTTTCCGCAGAGCTTTACAATAGCCAAAGGGAACGAGATACAGATAAACAGACATAGGATTGAAACGAGGTATAGAGGACCCTGCTCATAGGAGCTTACAGTCTAGAGGGATTGGGGTTGAGGAAGACAAGCAGGGCCGGATTAAGACAATCATAGGCCTGGTGCCGAGTATTTTGGTGGGCCTTTTTATAAAAAAAAATTAATTGCTGTAATGTGCCATGTGTATGAGTGTATCCCACAGTAATGTGTATGAGCGTATCACAGAGCTCCACAGCAATAAAACTCAGTAATGTGCATCGTGTATGAGTGTATCACAGAATCTACTGCACTAAAACTCACGAATGTACGATGTGTTCTACTGCAATAAAACACAAAAATATTTAATTTATTATTATTTAAGCTCTATAAAAGCATTTAAATTAAAAAAAAATTAAAAACTATTTAAATATTATTAAATTGATTACAGAGATTTATTTTTATATATCAAAATATATTATCTAGTATATACCCAGGGTCTGTCCAGCACAAGAAGCTGTACTATGTGAGGGGTCTCCCTGTCAAGGAGTAGACCTTGCTGAGAAGAAGCAAGTTTTTAACCCCTGCAGGACCAGGCATCTGAGCAACACATTACAGTGTACCTCTGCTGTTCTTTTAACCCATTGGCTCCTGCTGCTCCACTCGTGTTATGATCTGTCAGCGTGGTGCAAAGCATACAGGTCCCGGCTGCAGGGGTTAAAAACTAGCTTCTCCTTCACAGCAGGGTTTAGTCCTGGACAGGGAGACCCCTCACATAGCACAGCTTCTTGTACCTCTGTCTCAGGTTTGTGGAAGTGCTTGACTATGCTGTTCACGGCTTCCCTGATGGCCTCCTGGATCTGACCCGTGTTCAGCTCTGTGACGGGGATAAAGACAGAGAAACGAGAGGCTTGAGTGGAGAAAGCAGAAAGAAGGGTGAGAGCTGCATCTGCCTGTATAGCTCCACCGACCTCAATCACAGCCAGGGGAGGTGAGAGGTAAAACAGGCCGAACGGCTGCAGCAATCCTCCACATCCATCAGCAAAAACACACAAACTGCACAATACGTAGAAGGCAACATGTATAAATATAAACGTGCAGAGCAATCTTCTGGCAGGGCTCAGCGACCTTAGCCCTCAGATGTTGTGGAAATAGATTGTCAAAGCCTCATTGGAAATGTTGTCCTAAAACATCTAGAGGACCAAGGTTCCTGATCCCTGGTCTAGGGTCACCCGCACAGCACGTAGCACATTCACAACATTGCTTTAAGAGTCCTGCACCAGTTATCACGCAATTCACAAGGATCTGAAGCAGAGAAAAATGCTCCCGTTATAAAAATTAAACATTTACTCAGCTGAATGAACTGGTGGCTAGGCGAAACCCATGCATAAAGCCCCCCCTCCCCGATGGACACATCTTCCAGCCTGTCTGGCTTCCAGCTTACTTTGCTTGCTGTTGGGAGAGATGACCACGAGCCTGTGGATCATACCGGGAGAATGCTGTAACTGCGGTGTCCGGCAATATCTCTCCTCCTCCTCACCTTTCTCCAACCAGCAGCCAGCTTGTGCAGCACGTGGTGAGGGACTAGGCGGGGCCACGTGACATGACACGTTGTGTTCGCTTTCCTCCCGCCGCAGCTTTGTTTCCGATCTCTGCGAACAGCCGCCCGTTTATTAATCTGCCCTGCCGCCAATGTGCACTAAAAGGTCGCGCGGCCAGCCTGTTTTGTACGGATCCAGCAGCTTCAGTGTGGTGCTGGCTGGCAGCTGTGGGCCTATTTTCAATACGGGGAATGGAGCGGCCGCTCCACCCGCCCCTACGATAATCCGGCCCTGAAGACAAGGGGAGTTTTCCTGGATGTCAGGATCATTAGTGCCAGCGGTTCAGGAATGGTGGGGCCATAGAAGCAGCTTCAATCTTGTGAGTAGGTGAGCAGAGGGAGGAGTTGCATCAGCGATGTAGTACGCTAATCTGAAGAGATGGGTTTTGAGGGATTTCTTGAAGGCCTGAAGATTACGGAAGAGTTTGATAGTGCGAGGTAAGTCATTCCACAGGACTGGAGCTGCCCTTCTTAAGTCTTGGAGGCGGGAGTTGGCAGTGCGGGTGTACACAGAGGACAGTCGGAGGTCTAGAGATGTCTAGATGGGACGTGCTTGCGGAGTAATGAAGACATTTAAGGGAGGGCCAAGTTATTGAGGGATTTGAAAGCGCCAAATAGTTCATGGTCTCACTCCGCAATCACTTCGCAGTGCTGCACAGCCTCGCGAGAACGAGGTCGTTCAACCCTCCATGAAGTCCTAAGGACTCCAGGAAGTGATACTTCGCGGCAGAAGCAGAAGCGCTATCGCGAGTATCTCTAAGGTTAGTGCTGCGTTCTGGGGCAAGGTGGTCAGGTAGCGCCTGCCACGGAATTCCACGCTAACATGGGGATGCTACTGAAAAATCTGCAGGAGCAGAGTTTCCTGTTTAGCGTCCTCAAGTCAACGTGAGCTACGGAATGGGGCTCCATACCTTTCATTGTACACCTAGAGGACATCACAGATACAGTTGTGTTCAAAATTATTCAACCCCCAATGCTGTAAAGGGTTTTAGGGAATTTAGTGTACATTTCTAATTGTATACAGAATGAAATCCTACAAGGACTTTTTAAAGAACCATATGCAACTAAAATGACATCAATTGGTTTTGTAATACAGTAGTAAATGTTTCTTTTGTGAATTCTTCATTGACACAATTATTCAACCCCTTAAAGACTACCACTCGGAAGAACAGAGGTTCATTCAAGTGTTTTCAATCAGGTATTGAAAACACCTGTGGATGTCACGGAGCAGCAATAAAGCATAATAAGCACCAATTAGGCAGCTTTAAAATGACTGTGATACTCAGCTCCTTCTAGACATTTACTGGTTGGTTACAAACATGGTGAAGTCAAGAGAATGGTCCAGGAAGACAAGAGAAGAGGTGATTACTCTTCACAGGAAGGGCAATGGCTAGAAGAAGATTGCAAAGATGTTAAACATACCAAGAGAGACCATAGGAAGTATCATTCGCAAATTCAAGGCAAAGGGCACTGTTGAAACGCTACCTGGTCGTGGCAGAAAGAAGATGCTGACTTCGACTGCTGTGCGCTACCTGAAGCGTAGAGTGGAGAAAAGTCCCCGTGTGACTGCTGAGGAACTGAGAAAAGATTTGTCAGATGTGGGTACTGAAGTTTCAGCTCAGACAATACGGCGCACACTGCGTAATCAAGGCCTCCATGCCAGAACTCCCAGGCGCACCCCCTTGCTGTCTCCAAAGAATAAGAAGAGTCGACTGCAGTATGCCAAAAGTCATGTGGACAAACCACAGAAGTTTTGGGATAGTGTTCTGTGGACTGATGAAACAAAATTAGAACTGTTTGGGCCCATGGATCAACTCTATGTTTGGAGGAGGAAGAACAAGGCCTATGAAGAAAAGAACACCTTGCCTACTGGGAAGCATGGCGGGGGGTCAATCATGCTTTGGGGCTGTTTTGCTTCTGCAGGTACAGGGAAGCTTCAGCGTGTACAAGGTACCATGAATTCTCTTCAGTACCAGGAGATATTGGATGACAATGTGATGCAGTCTGTCACAAACCTGAGGCTTGGGAGACGTTGGACCTTTCAACAGGACAATGATCCCAAGCATACCTCCAAGTCCACTAGAGCATGGTTGCAGATTAAAGGCTGGAACATTTTGGAGTGGCCATCGCAGTCACCTGACTTAAATCCGATTGAGAACCTCTGGTGGGACTTAAAGAAAGCAGTTGCAGTGCGCAAGCCTAAGAATGTGACTGAACTGGAGGCTTTTTCCCATGACGAATGGGCGAAGATACCCGTAGATCGCTGCAAGACACTTGTGTCAAGCTATGCTTCACGTTTAAAAGCTGTTATAACTGTAAAAGGATGTTGTACTAAGTACTAAGATTGAATGTCACTTGGGGGTTGAATAAAACTGATAATGATGTGAGCACAGAAAAGACATTTGTGGTTATTTCATTATAAATGTTATGTTATATTTGTCTGACCTACACGTGCCTCTTTGATTTAATTGTAAGCAAGATGACTGAATGATCAAAATCTATGTCAAACTGGCCAAAACACTCAATTTCAGTGGGGGTTGAATAATTTTGAACACAACTGTAAAACCTGCTAAACATTACTTTACCACACATGTCTGCAATGACCAAAGTTGAATTGTGCAAACATGTAGTCAAGTCATGTGCCAGGCAGTCACAAGTAACCTAGGATTCCTGGTGAATCTCATTAATCATGTGTCCCCTTTCTTCCACATTAAATGTTGGGACAATGGAAATGCCAATGGTGTTCTATTGCTACTAACATCAATAACTTGAGCCTTGAAAGAACATATGGTCATCACTTGTCTTTGACGATAAACAGGGGCACCATGTATAAATCTTTCTGGAGAAGCAGCGTAATTTAAAAGCAATTATTCCAACATTTCATGTTCACTAGAGACAGAGGTGGAATGACAAGTTACATGGTGATTATTGTCAAGAAGGGAGAACAGAACATCTACCAGTGACAAACATCTCTCTTTATTACTCTAGCTGAGGGATCCATGTGGCAGTAGAGTCTCCAAGGATGTTACCAGCACTTATATGGACATGTAGTACACATCTCAACTCCACAAATCAGACAGTTGGTTGGTCTTAGTATGAGAATAATTATAGCTATCTGAAGTTATTTCTGTGATGTCTCGAGCAGATAGTTCATGAGCACAGGAAGCTTGGAAACTATCAACTGCAGGGGATCTGAATAGGTTAATACAGAGCTTTGCAGTTGCTCTACAGTCAGTCTCATTTACTATATTGCATATTATGTTGATAATACGCATACAATTATTAATTTTTGCTTATCCTCTGTTATTGGGCTGGATTACAATCTTGGCGCTAAACTTTTATTACAGACAAGGTGGAAAGCCTGCCCAGAGGGCAGTCTATTGTGGATATACTGCCCCAGCTCATGGATATATGCCCCAGCTCATGGATACTGCCCCAGCACGTGGATACTGCCCCAGCACGTGGATACTGCCCCAGCTCGTGGATACTGCCCCAGCTCGTGGATATTGCCCCAGCTCGTGGATATTGCCCCAGCTCGTGGATACTGCCCCAGCTCGTGGATACTGCCTCAGCTCGTGGATATTGCCCCAGCTCGTGGATACTGCCCCAGCTCGTGGATATTGTCCCAGCTCCTGGATACTGTCCCAGCTCATGGATACTGTCCCAGCTCATGGATACTGCCCCCCAGCTCATGGATATTGCCCCCCAGCTCCTGGATACTGCCCCCCAGCTCGTGGATATTGCCCCCCAGCACGTGGATATTGCCCCTAGCTCATGGATACTGCCCCCAGCCGCGCGCATCCAACCCCGAGCGGCGGAGGGACCTTTCCCTTCGCCGCTCGGGGTTGGATGCGCGCGGCAGCCGGGTAGAGGCTGCGAGCGCAGCCTCTACCCGGCTGCTGTGTGCATCTTGTAACCGCCGCGGCGAGCGCACAGCCGGCTCGTGCCGCGGCGGTTGCATGCGCGCGCAACCAACCGCCGCTGGTTGTGCGTGCATGCGCAGAGTAAGGCTTGGCGACGGACACGCCAAGCCTTACTTAATTATAGTATAGATTTTATTACTTTAAAATTTTTATTACTATTACATTTATAATGTCAAATAATTTAGCAACAAAAGATAGATACCTCTTGTCAAATGCCCAAATGTTATTATTACTCAAGTAAGTGCTACTTATTTTATTGGGCTTGGGAAAAAGAAAGGCTGATATAACTGACTATCAGGGTTATTCAGAGAGATCCGAAATGTCAGCGAAATGGAACCGGACACTGTAATTCAGCGTACGGGGACATTTCAGGGCCATTCGTCTATTCAGAGAGCAGGCAGTTCGCCAAATATTGGCGAATTGCCTGCACGTACGGTGCCTGTTCGACGGCAGTGAAATCCCCCATGGAGAAGCAATGCTTCGTCTATTCAGAGACACCGAACAGCAGTGAAAAGTTGCCGAAGTGCCCTGCTGTTCAGTGGTTTCATTCGCCAGGTTTATTCAGGTGAATCCCATAGGCTTCAACGTTAAAAATATTCCTGGTTTAATTCAATAAATAATAAAGTGTTTATTATTTTATTCTGCAGTAAAAGTCTTTTATTTATAGATTTTTTTAAGATCTTTTAGGCATTTTTCAGGATTTTTTTGGCAAACTTTTTTTTTATTAAATCGTTTTGTCTTTTTTCTGTAGCAGACCTTTTTATTATCATTCATAGGACCTTATATGTACATTCCAGACATTTTCGTTCAGTAGTTTTTTTGCAAACAGCATTTCAATTTTGAAACTTTCAAGCGTAATGTTTTTGGGTTTTTTCAACCCGTTCATCTGCTTGTCGGCTTTTTCCAGCGGCTGCTCTGCCCTGTGATTGGCGGCTGGTCGGCTTTTTCCAGCATGTTCGGTGTGGTTTTTGCGGCAGTTTCTGTGGATTTTCGGTGAATGGTCACCGTAGTTTGCCAAAATTGAAGTTGCCAAAGCAGTTATCGAACATCATCGAAAACTGCTGAATTGTGCTGATAACTGACAAATTGGAATCGGCAAATTCCACCAAATTGAAAAAAAAGGAAGTCTCCTTTTCTCCTAATAGGAGTTTAAATCAATAAAAATGTGTCCAAATAATGAAAAGGTCTGTTATAAATAATAAAAGTATTTAATAAAAATTAAAAAGCAAAAATGTTGTCTAAAAATTACAAAGAATACAAAAAGGTGTTTTAAAAAATAAAAGGGTTTTTTGCAAAAATAATGAAAATAAACAGTATTTAAATGTTTTTTTTAAAAAAAGATATTACTTTTTACATTGATCCCTTTGGGATTCGCTTGTTTAGACCTGTTGAATTTAAACACGGAAAATCAGGGCATTTCACTGGAATTTCGGTGCAATTCGGCGTTCTGTGAATAGAAGACACGATAGTCTTTTTTGGGATCGTTTTGGTGCCGCTGACTTGTAGCGAATTGCAATGTATTTTGCTGTAAAATCACCAATATTTGGTGAATTGACAGCTTAGTAAATAGACGAATTGCCACAAAATATTTCGGGGCTAATTCGGAGGTTAGTGAATAAACTAAGTCATGTTCCTCAAACCATTTCTGGAGCAATTCTACAATGTGGCATTGTGCATTATCCTGCGGAAAGAAGGCACTGCCAGGCCATCAGTGTACACCACTGCCATGAAGGAGTTTATGTAGCCTGCAACAATCTCTACGTAGATGATATGTGTCAAGTGTGTTCTGATATCTTTCTATCATAACCCACATTTACATTTTTCAGTAATTTGAGCTACAGTAGTTTGTGTGATCGGACCAAACGAGTTAGGCTTCATGCACCATGTGCATCAGTGAGCCTTGGAGCACCCATGACCAGTGGTGTATTTAGGTTTTGTGCTGCCCTAGGCCTGACTAAACTTGTGCACCCCTTAATTTAAATTTGACACACCCCTTCCTGTCAAGGTCACACCTCTTCCTGTTAAAACCCAACCCCTTCTCTCCAGCACTGATTGTATACTCAGTTTCCTCCACGATGACTGGGTCTGCTGGAACCGATCCTGATGGGGGATGGGAACCACAAGACTGCCGTGGATAGACAGAATAGACTGTAAACTTGGGATAGCAAAATCACCATCAATTTAATCAGTATGAATTAAAACCATATATGGACATGTAAATCCAACATGTTTCGTCGCACAGCGGCGACTTTCTCAAGGATACTATCCTTTCAAAATATATACATTCTGTGTAATACTGTATACATATATATACACATATATATATATATATACCCCTTAGAACAGTTAATTGAAGACTGGTGCTTAGGGTTGCCTCCTTTTCTTCAAGCCAAACCCAAACACTCTAGTGCTAGGCTTGGGCGGCATATTTTTTTTGTAGCGTTTCCATTCTGCCATTATGCGTACAGTTGTGTTCAAAATTATTCAACCCCCACTGAAATTTAGTGTTTTGGCCAGTTTGACATTGATTTTGATCATTCAGTCATCTTGCTTACAATTAAATCAAAGAGGCACGTGTAGGTCAGACAAATATAACATAACATTTATAATGAAATAACCACAAATGTCTTTTCTGTGCTCACATCATTATCAGTTTTATTCAACCCCCAAGTGACATTCAATCTTAGTACAACATCCTTTTACAGTTATACGTACTAACAGCTTTTAAACGTGAAGCATAGCTTGACACAAGTGTCTTGCAGCGATCTACGGGTATCTTCGCCCATTCGTCATGGGCAAAAGCCTCCAGTTCAGTCACATTCTTAGGCTTGCGCACTGCAACTGCTTTCTTTAAGTCCCACCAGAGGTTCTCAATCGGATTTAAGTCAGGTGACTGCGATGGCCACTCCAAAATGTTCCAGCCTTTAATCTGCAACCATGCTCTAGTGGACTTGGAGGTATGCTTGGGATCATTGTCCTGTTGAAAGGTCCAACGTCTCCCAAGCCTCAGGTTTGTGACGGACTGCATCACATTGTCATCCAATATCTCCTGGTACTGAAGAGAATTCATGGTACCTTGCACACGCTGAGGCTTCCCTGTACCTGCAGAAGCAAAACAGCCCCAAAGCATGATTGACCCCCCGCCATGCTTCCCAGTAGGCAAGGTGTTCTTTTCTTCATAGGCCTTGTTCTTCCTCCTCCAAACATAGCGTTGATCCATGGGCCCAAACAGTTCTAATTTTGTTTCATCAGTCCACAGAACACTATCCCAAAACTTCTGTGGTTTGTCCACATGACTTTTGGCATACTGCAGTCGACTCTTCTTATTCTATGGAGACAGCAAGGGGGTGCGCCTGGGAGTTCTGGCATGGAGGCCTTGATTACGCAGTGTGCGCCGTATTGTCTGAGCTGAAACTTCAGTACCCACATCTGACAAATCTTTTCTCAGTTCCTCAGCAGTCACACGGGGACTTTTCTCCACTCTACGCTTCAGATAGCGCACAGCAGTCAAAGTCAGCATCTTCTTTCTGCCACGACCAGGTAGCGTTTCAACAGTGCCTTTGCCTTGAATTTGCGAATGATGCTTCCTATGGTCTCTCTTGGTATGTTTAACATCTTTGCAATCTTCTTCTAGCCATTGCCCTTCCTGTGAAGAGTAATCACCTCTTCTCTTGTCTTCCTGGACCATTCTCTTGACTTCACCATGTTTGTAACCACACCAGTAAATGTCTAGAAGGAGCGGAGTATCAGTCATTTTAAATCTGCCTAATTGGTGCTTATTATGCTTTATTGCTGCTCTGTGACATCCACAGGTGTTTTCAATACCTGATTGAAAACACTTGAATGAACCTCTGTTCTTCAGAGTGGTAGTCTTTAAGGGGTTGAATAATTGTGTCAATGAAGAATTCACAAAGGAAACATTTACTACTGTATTACAAAACCAATTGATGTCATTTTAGTTGCATATGGTTCTTTAAAAAGTCCTTGTAGGATTTCATTCTGAATACAATTACAAATGTACACTAAATTCCCTAAAACCCTTTACAGCATTGGGGGTTGAATAATTTTGAACACAACTGTATATATTATGGAACGTGGTATGCATTGCATGGCAGACTGCTATGATGGCACACTGGTATTATGGCCTGTCAGACAGGTATTACAGCACACTGGTATGCATGGCAGACAGGCAGTATGGCACACTGGTATGTATGCCAGACTGATATGCACACTGGTATTAGGGCACACAGGCTGGTATGCATGGCAGACTGGTATTATGGTGCACTGGATGGTATGCATGGCAGACTGGTATTATGGCACACTGGCTTGTATGTATGGCAAACTGGTATTATGGCACACTGGGTGGTATGTATGGCAGACTGGTATTAGGGCACACTGGTTGGTATGCATGGCACACTGGCATGTATGGCAGACTGGTATTAAGAAAGGTGGGAGTGATTTACTTATCAAGATCAGATTAATTTGTTGTCACCATGATTATTGGAGCCTGACGAATGGATACAGTTTCCTGAATGATTGCAGCAGGCACAGCTCAGAGCAACTCGTCTTGGGAGTCCTGCTGCCTCTCTCAACTTGGTCACGTCTGCCTAAGCGGCAGCAAGTGGCTGATGGGAGGAGGAGGACCTGGCAGAGTGGGGAAGAAGAGACGTCACCGCACAACCCCCACATGTCAGTGACAGGTGGTGCAGAGCGTCTCTCACTCGCACGCAGCCTACCCTGTGTAAGAATGAAGATTCGAGGCGCAGGCAGCACAAACGATCGGCTCTCCTCTGCAGCTGCCCTTGTAATAGCCGATCGGCAAATGTGCAGCATGCTTAAGAGGAATGTGGGTCCTCTACTGGTGCTTCTTGTTTCCCTGCCACCACCAACTTGGAATGCCCCTCCGAGTGACGCGTTTCCAGTCCACGTGACTAGGCGGCCGATCCTTGCTCTGGTCAGTTCCGGTGGCCATCTTTGTAGTTCAAATAAAAGGGTTTTTTTTGTAATTTCGGCAATCATAACGTCCAATTCCCATGTTATACAGTCTCCATGTAAGCCCAAGGGTTTTTGTTTGCTGCCCCCCTAGAAAGTGCCGCCCTAGGCCTAGGCCTTGTTGGCCTAGGCCAAGATACTGCACTGCCCATGACGTTGCAAATGGTTCAACTTCCTTGCACCCCTATGTAGGTACTAACCACTGTATGACTGTTGTGGGCATGCTCTGACCAAGTCATCTAGAGATTACTATTTGCCCCTTGTTAAAGTCACTCAAATCTTTTCACTTGCCCATTTTTCCTGCTTCCAACACAAGAAATTCAAGAGAAGAGTCCTGTAAGAGGAATCAGCAGGGCAAAGGTAAAAGGGGCAAATCCAACAGCATAGTGGGGAACGGTCCAAGGTCGATGGCATGTGGAAGATAGCAGAATCCAAGAGACTAGCCAAAGATCAGTATTCAGAAAATCAACATGAGATGCAATCTTTGGGACAACTCTTGCTCTTGGTAGTGAGAAGGGATAACTTTAAGAATCTCAAAGATATCATGCAAATCATGTATCAGATGGCTGTAGACAACGTATAAGTACAAAATATCCAAATGATGTGTGCTGTGCTCTATAAAGATAATTTCTTACTGATATTTTGAAATTTCTGGTATTAGCATGATTGATCCCTTCTTCATGCTTAAGGTTTTTTTACTTATTTTACAAAGTATAGAGGTATTTTTGCTTTTTGTGTATAAGTCTATCAGGGTTATTCAGAGAGCACTGAAATGTCACCGACATTTCGGTCCTCTCCCGTTCGCCGCACTTCAGCGAGTTCAATCTGCTGAAGTGCGGCAAATCGACCCGTTAAACGCATCCGAGAAACCACCGCAAAGTGAATCGAATCGCAAAACCGCCGCACTAATATTTGTCGAATTGCCAGATATTTGAATAGCCGAACAGTAACGAGATTGCATCGCACAGGGAAATTCACTGTTCAGTGCAATTTCGTGGCCTATTCGGTGTTCTTTGAATAACCCCTTTTGAGGGGGCACACATATGATAATAAGTAACCATTCCTGTAAATCTACAGTAAAGTGTACCGTGGTGGCTAACAAATATGCATCCAAAAATATTCAATCTAGCTCCATAATTTCTGTCGACACTTTAATCAAGGGCAATATTCAAATATATTTTTTCAACATTCATCTTCATCTGTTTCTGTATGTCCAAAAAAAACCGAGAACGTATTTCTTAACATTCTCGTCTCTCCATTTTCAGCTCACTTTGAAAAATGTGTTTGTCGGCTTGATAGTTCTCAGGTGGGTGGAGAAGGAGCAGGATCCTGTGACAAACAGAAGGCTTTGCTTTGATTTCGCGCTCCTAAGATTTTCCTACTAAACTCTCCAAATACCAAAGTGTGAAAGACAGGAAATCTGGTATCCGACAATTATTATCAGCAGTCCCTACCAGTTCTGCTTTGTTCTTCTTCTTCCTCTGAAGGGCTGAATTTTTTATATATGTATTCTTTGGGCATATCATAGTTGCACAGAGCATTTGACCTTTTACTGCTCAGAGCACTGCAATTAATCTGGCACTAAAAGGATATGTACCATTTCCCCTTTCGTTTAATAAAGACAAATGTCTGCACATGTATGACTGTATATGTAAGAAATCCAGGAGGGATAGATGACTTTCTCCCTGTTACACAGTGCAAAATAGGAGCGGACTGACAACTAATGGGGCCCCCGGGCAATAGGAAATCACGGGGTCCCCTTGTGCCATGCCTACACCCAAACAGCGCAACACCCACAGGTACATTAAATGTGCGATTAAAAATTTTTGTGAAGGTAAAAATTCTTTAACAATTATTTTAAAATGTTTAGAAAATCCTCTCGAGCCCAGAAGTGAATTGGGGAATCCATTGTGCCGTCTCCAAACTTGTGGTTAGCCAATGCTCTGCTACGGCAGCCATCACCCAATCATAGCAGGTAAGGTTGCACCACAGCACACATGGGAAGCTGCCAATCACTCTTTAGGTTTATAAGATACTGTTATTGATTCGCTTGTACACACTGCACAATACTTTACAGAGCTCCACAGCAATAAAACTCACAGTAATGTGCGGTCTGTATGAGCATATCACAGAGCTCCACAGCAATAAACCTCACAGCAATGTGTGGTGTGTATGGGCGTATCATAGAGCTCCACAGCAAAAAACCTCACAGTAATGTGCGGTGTTTATGAGCATATCGCAGAGCTCCACAGCAATAAATCTCACACTAACGTGTGGTGTGTATGAGCATATCACAGAGCTCCGGGGCACTAAACCTCACAATAATGTGCAGTGTGTATGAGTGTATCACAGAGTTCCACAACAATAAACCTCACAGTAATGTGCGGTGTTTATGAGCATATCGCAGAGCTCCACAGCAATAAACCTCACAGTAATGTGTGGCGTGTATGAGCGTATCACAGAGTTCCACAGCAATAAAACTCACAATAATGTGCAGTGTGTATGAGTGTATCACAGAGTTCCACAACAATAAACCTCACAGTAATGTGTGGCGTGTATGAGCGTATCACAGAGTTCCACAGCAATAAAACTCAAACAATTATATTTAACTTTTATTTATTAAAGTATATTATTTAAGACAGTATATTATTAAAATAATTATAATACTTTTAAATAAAATATATTTTAACAATAAATTTAATTTTTATATCAAAATATATATGAAACAAGCAGCATTGTTAACTTTATAAGGAGAAAACAAAAATGGCGAGTGATTTTCCTTTCCTCTCCCTCTAACATAACGAGCTATGCAGAGTTATCAAGCAGTGTTTAGGGGTAATCATTTGAAAAACCGGCCCCTGTACACATAATATAGGAATCCAAAATGTCAATCAATTTGGGTCCACCAATCAGATGAGGACTACTCCTTGAAATGGTCCAAGGCAAGTACCCCTTACACTTGTTCACTCCCTTGTTAAGACAGGGCATATATACTCCGAGAGCTCATACCTTGTTTTAAAGACTTTCCTTGGCACACATCCTGCATTGTATACTCCTGATGACGCTGTCATAGATGCAGCGAAACGCGTAGAGTGGATTTTTCTTGTTAGAGATATGGCATGGGATTGGTAATGCGGTTTTAGCTGGCTATTATCTGTAAGAGATGAATTAGGTATACGCTGCTGATTCTCTCTTGACTGATAGAAGGATATAGTGAGCACCGATCTGACTATCCTATACCCACCAGCCCATGAAGGTTGGTTTCTCGCTTGTCTGCATAAGAATAGATTATGGTATAATATAGAGAATACTGGAAATCTTGGGCACCAGCATGTTTACAGACCAGCGAACGCACCTAGCCAAATACTAGTGTGTATCTATCACTACTCTGTGGTTTTTAAACTGTGGCTTTGAGCATTTTGTGCATTTTATTTTACTTTATTTTTAATAAAAGTGATGTTTTATTACGAGCATAATACCTCCATTTTCTTAAAAAATTCAAAAGACACACATTGTGCATATGGCTATGATGATACCTGGAGGTGACGTATCCCTTTGAACCCTACAGTTCCTACATCGATTTATTTACCTATAAACTGGCATTTCGTCTCCTTTAGCCCTTTGAGAGCCTGCCAAACATTTAGGTCTTACATGATTGACAGGACTCAGAAGTCCAACCACATGAGAAATATATATGATCAGCATTCCCCCCTTCCCCCTATAAGTGCAGGAGGTTGGGAAGCATCAGAGCCCTGGGATTTTGGTTACTATGGAGTACCTTTCTCCCACCAGTGTTTAAATCCCGGCAGAGGCGGCTCCAGACTTTGTGAGGCCTTAGGTGAAACTTAAACATGAGGCCCCACGGACAGCGACAATTTAAAAAAATGCAAGGTACGGTAAGGTGGCGCTATGAAACGCTAGAGGTCACACAGCGCTGTGAGCGCCATCCCCGGACTATGCAAATATGGTATATATATGAAAAAACCTTACGGGCCCTATTACAAACTTAACGCCGTCGTTAGATATGTGAGTGTTAACGCTAGGTTAAGTGACTTTAACATATGCCTCCTATTACAACCCTAGCGCTAACAGGTTAAAAAATCCGTTACCGCATTGCTTTCTGTACACTGCGCTACCTACATTTAGTTTGCTTTTGTCCTTCAGAGTTGCAGATTGAGAGAACTCGATATTGTGACCTGATGGTGCCTTGTTATCTAGTCCTATGTTATCTCGATCTCGGCAGTGAAGGGGTTAATTGCAACATGTCAACGGTTAATTGGGGAGCAGCATTCTTTGAGAGTTGCCAGATTTATTTTTTTAGGATTAGAGTTTTGGTGTTAACCTTCTTGCAGGATACCATTTACAGTGCACCTGTCAGGGGAAATACTTGCCCATTTGACAGGGCATGCCTCCCTTTATAGGGCAGCGTTCATTGACATACATAATATTTAAAAAAATGGGAGATTTCACCTTTAAGGAGCTGGTTATAAAAGTGAATCTATGAGGATCTATTTACATCAAAGCTATCCAACAAGGCACATTTTCTGTGAGTGCTGCCTTAGAAACACTTGTGATAAATTTTGTAATGCATGGGCATCTGAAAATCACTGGTATAACAGATATAGCCAATAATAGAGCCGGGTGCTAATCTAATATTTAAGCATTTTATCTTATCCTTTCTTAAAGAAATACCATTTTCAGCTCACACTGTATCAAGTTGTCTTTTATGCAGTATCATCTTGTAGCTGGAGAGAGGCCTGTGTTCTGCCTTCCAGCATTGCAGCAGTTAATTTAAGACAGAAACCCGCCTTACAATTATGTTCAATAATGAAATCCCCCTTTCGTAGGCAGCAGAGAAACACCTACACCCTAGTGAATTAAACTGGAACATTGAATTACTGTCCTGCCTGTTTTATGGGTGGGTGAAAACAGCATTTCTCCGTACAATAATTTCCTCGGAGCAGCTGCCAGTCCAAGTATAACGGTACTTGGTTTACAAGCACTGGGTTCTCCCAGCTGGGCTCCAGAACAGCCAAGAATGTATGTTTCACTGCAAATATTCGCCTTTCCTATCATCATTTAGCATCCGCCTAATCCAATTAATAGCATGTATTTAATCCTCATTAACTCAAATCTACTATAAATTAAAAAAAATATATTAACATTTATATCCATATGTGACATATCTCAGTACCACAACAGGGTCACATCTGCCAATGCCACTTCCTTGCTGGACCCCGTGTTCCCCTCATCACTTTTGTGCCTTGGTCCAGTCCTTAGAGAGCCTTGCTAGCATCCACCAGAAATAAGCCGTGGCTGTAGATGTGGAGGTTTTTGTTGGAACATCAAACCGTATATACTGTAGCTGCTACCCACACCATGAGTCGTGACGGCATGTAGGGTCAGAATGGAACTCTTTAATTGGGGACAGGCACACGCAGGGGCGGACTGACCCATCGGGCACTGCCCGAGGGCCCAGTGGGGGCCCGGTTTTGCCTGGCGCCGTGGACTTCTCCTTTGCCAGGCCCCTCCTGCAAAATTTTACCAGCCGCTGCATGCTTCCTACGAGCGGCCGCCGGCTTGAAACTCTGCCGCTCACGTGGGTTCCACCAGCCAGCCTCGTGATCTCGCGAGATCGCGGATGGCTGGTGGAACCCACGTGAGCGGCAGAGTTTCAAGCCAGCGGCCGCTCGTAGGAAGCACGCGGCGGCCGGCAATATTTTGCAGGAGGGGCCTGTCAGAGGAGAGGTGAGCTGGGGGCAATATATATCCATGTGTGAGCTGGGGGCAATATATATATCCATGTGTGAGCTGGGGCAATATATATATCCATGTGTGAGCTGGGAGCAATTATATCCATGTGTGAGCTGGGAGCAATATATATATCCATGTGTGAGCTGGGGGCAATTATATCCATGTGTGAGCTGGGGCAATATATTTCCATGTGTGAGCTGGGGGCAATATATATATCCATGTGTGAGCTGGGGCAATATATATATCCATGTGTGAGCTGGGGGCAATTATATCCATGTGTGAGCTGGGGCAATATATTTCCATGTGTGAGCTGGGGGCAATATATATATCCATGTGTGAGCTGGGGGCAATTATATATATCCATGTGTGAGCTGGGAGCAATTATATCCATGTGTGAGCTGGGGGCAATATATATATCCATGTGTGAGCTGGGGGCAATTATATCCATGTGTGAGCTGGGGCAATATATTTCCATGTGTGAGCTGGGGCAATATATATATCCATGTGTGAGCTGGGGCAATATATATATCCATGTGTGAGCTGGGAGCAATTATATCCATGTGTGAGCTGGGGGCAATATATTCCATGTGTGAGCTGGGGGCAATATATATCCATGTGTGAGCTGTGGGCAATATATATCCATGTGTGAGCTGGGGGCAATATATTCCATGTGTGAGCTGGGGGCAATATATTCCATGTGTGAGCTGGGGCAATATACAGTATATCCATGTGTGAGCTGGGGGCAATATATTTCCATGTGTGAGTTGGGGGCAATATCTATCCATGTGTGAGCTGGGGGCAATATATATATCCATGTGTGAGCTGGGGGCAATTATATCCATGTGTGAGCTGGGGCAATATATTTCCATGTGTGAGCTGGGGGCAATATATATATCCATGTGTGAGCTGGGGCAATATATATATCCATGTGTGAGCTGGGAGCAATTATATCCATGTGTGAGCTGGGGGCAATATATTCCATGTGTGAGCTGGGGGCAATATATATCCATGTGTGAGCTGTGGGCAATATATATCCATGTGTGAGCTGGGGGCAATATATTCCATGTGTGAGCTGGGGCAATATACAGTATATCCATGTGTGAGCTGGGGGCAATATATTTCCATGTGTGAGTTGGGGGCAATATCTATCCATGTGTGAGCTGGGGGCAATATATATATCCATGTGTGAGCTGGGGGCAATTATATCCATGTGTGAGCTGGGGCAATATATTTCCATGTGTGAGCTGGGGGCAATATTATATCCATGTGTGAGCTGGGGCAATATATATCCATGTGTGAGCTGGGAGCAATTATATCCATGTGTGAGCTGGGGGCAATATATTCCATGTGTGAGCTGGGGCAATATACAGTATATCCATGTGTGAGCTGGGGGCAATATATTTCCATGTGTGAGTTGGGGGCAATATCTATCCATGTTGAGCTGGGGGCAATATATATCCATGTGTGATGTGGGGGACAATATTATCCATGTGTGAGCTGGGGGCAATATATTTCCATGTGTGAGCTGGGGGCAATATATATCCATGTGTGAGCTGGGGGCAATATATATATCCATGTGTGAGCTGCTGGGGAAATATATACAGTATATCCATGTGTGAGCTGCTGGGGAAATATATACAGTATATCCACGTGTAAGCTGCTGGGGGCACTATATATATCCATGTGTGAGCTGCTGGGGCAATATATATATCCATGTGTGAGCTGCTGGGGGCAATATTTATTTTTTATTTATTTATTTAATTTATAAAAGGATTTTACCAGGAAGGATACATTGAGATTTCTCTCGTTTTCAACTATGTCCTGGGTTCAAGAACATGGTTACAGAAATACAAAGTAGTAAAATGCACGATATTAACAAAAAACAAATATACAGATTAACAGAAAATAAATATGTAGGAAATATAGTCACTATGTTACAGGTGCATTCCTTATTGAGGTATGTTAATATGGAGCTCTTAAGGGACTTTAGACTGGGGGAAGATTTGATGGCGTCTGGGAGGTTATTCCATAATTGTGGTGCTCTGTAGGAAAATGAGGATCGAGCCACTTGCTTTTTGTATTGTGGTATTGCAATTAAGGTGCCAGTCCTGGATCGGAGGTTATAGGATGAGGGAACTGCTGAGGGAAGCAGCCTATTCAGGTAGGGTGGTAGCTTCCCAGAAAAGCTCTTAAACACAAGGTTGGAAAGGTGAAGGGTGCGTCTAGATTCCAGCGACGGCCAGTTTAGTTCTTTTAACATGTCACAATGGTGGGTCATGTAGTTACACTGTAGCACAAAGCGACAGAATGAGTTATACAATGTAGTAAGTTTCTGGAGATGCGTTTGCGGGGCGGGTGCATACACTACATCTCCGTATTCAATAGCTGGCATAAGCATTTGTTGTACAATCTGCTTTCTTACCGCGGGGCTCAGGCAGGATTTGTTTCTGTACAGGGCACCTAGTTTTGGGGTAAATTTTAGATGAAAGTTTTTCAATGTGGGGGTCAAAGGATAGATTTAAGTCTAACCACATACCTAGATATTTGAGAGAAGTGACTGTGGTCAGCGTGCCATTTGATTTTGTCCTGACACATAGATGGGGTGTTTGCAATTTGTATAGTTTAGGTGCTGTTCCAAAGAGCATTGTAACAGTTGTCAGCATTTAGAAAAAGTTTGTTATCTTTGCTCCACTTTTCTACCTCTGTGAATTGGTCTTGCAGCATGGCCTCCAGCTGTGGGAGATCTGGTTTGCTGGTATAGATTACAGTGTTGTCTGCGTACATGTGTACAGTTGAGGCTTTGCAGACATTGGACAGATCATTTATGAATATTATGAATAGCAGGGAGCCAAGTATTGAGCCTTGGGGTACACCGCACGTGACTGGGAGGGAGAGGGAGGTGCTGTCAGAAATGGACACATAGTGTGACCGATCAGACACATATGATTGAAACCAGGTTAGCGTGCGATCACCAATACCAGAGTTTTTAAGATTTTGTAATAAGATGCCATGGTCTACTGTGTCAAAGGCCTTGGCAAAATCAAGGAAGATGGCTCTAGTTAGGTTTCCTTGTTCCATGCCAGCCTGGATATCATCGGAAACGTTTAAAAGGGCAGTTGTGGTTGAATGATTTGGATGGAAGCCGGCTTGATCTGGGGTTAAATAGTTCCAATACTGATAGTAATCGCGGAATTGAGTGTAGACACATTTTTCCAGGATTTTTGACATTACAGGAAGCAATGATATTGGACGGTAGTTGCATACCAAAGTGTTATCTCCACTTTTATGGATAGGTACCACTCTCGCAGTCTTCCAGAGTTTGGGTATATATCCAGTCGCCAGTGATTCATTGATTAGGGTTGCGACAGGTTTTGCAATTGCCGGCGCGCTGATTTTCAGCAGCATTGCTGGGATTTGGTCAGGTCCTGACTGGTGTTTCATTTTTTGGTTACAGAGAAGTTTAGTAATGGCACTGACAGGCACTGGTCTAAAACTGAATTTCTCTTTGATACAGGGTTTTTGCACAGTCGGAAGGATCTGACTTGTGTGCTGCCTTTCTGAAAGTGTTTCAATTGCTAGCCTAGCAATCAGGGTGTTGGCGCATCCAACAAAATAGTTATTAAAGGCATTTGCTACATCTAGGGGGTGTTGCAGGGTTTGGTTGTTTAATTTGACAGCAGCCGGTTGGGAGTGGACAGGGGGACAGCATGTTATTTATGATTTTCCAAAAATTTCTCGGGTTTGCTATGTTATTGCTTAGATTTTCATTGAAGTATTGGGCTTTGGCCATTTTTGTTTGCTTTGTGCATGCATTCCGCCATTTTCGGTATTCACAGTGATCGCTCATGGATCCAGTACTCTTGAAATTTGACCAGAGTGAATCTCTAAGCTGGTACATGTGTGTGAGGTCAGCTGTAACCCACAGGAGATGTGCCCCTTTGACTCGCACTTTACGCAGCAATATATATCCATGTGTGAGCTGCTGGGGGCAATATATATATCCATGTGTGAGTTGCTGGGGCAACATATTTATCCATGTCTGAGCTGCTGGGGGCAATATATATATCCATGTGTGAGCACAATAATGTACATGTGGGTGTTGTGTTGTAGGGGGTGGGATTTTTTATGGTGTGGCCTCCTGTGGGTGCGACACAAGGGGCCCAATGATCTCCTATTGCCCGGGGGCCCCATTAGTTGTCAGTCCGCCCCTGGGCACACATATTTATATGGTCACACATGGGTCATTACAGACACAAACACCTCCCCTAGAAACTGTTGGGAGACAGAGTAAAACAAATAATTAGGCTAGGTACCGACAGTTAAATTAAACATTACGTAACATTTCTAAACGAGGCAGGACAATGGCAATCGAGATGATAAACAAGATTACAGACAGCAGATTTACAAACTATTCAAATATAAATTGATAAACACATTCCTGAGACAAGGATAGGCTAGAAGGTTAATCCTATCACAAAAATAATAAGATACACATGGACCATACAATAGACAGACAATAACATTCCCGCATAACACACATCACACAAAACATTCTGCACACAAGAGAGGCCAATGAAATAATATGGATTATTTATTATTTAATTATTTATTTGCAAAGTATTTTACCAGGAAGGATACGTTGAGACTTTTCTCGTTTTCAAGTATGAGGCCTGCACCCTACAAATATGCCTCCAGGTCCATGCACCCCATGTTCAAAGTGACTTACGTCATTCCATACATACAAACACACCCACAAACAGAGCATGTTTTTCATTACACCTGTTTATGCTGACAATGACATGAGCTGAGATTATGTAACAATGCCCTCACCATACTCATAATGCAGCGCATCGATTCCATGCAGTATAGCATTGTCTACAGCTTTGTATGGGCAGGCCCTGGCGATGGGTTGCAGGTATCAAAACTTCATAGTATAAAATAAAAGGTAGATATTGGCAAAGTTGAAAAAAAGGGGAAGGATTTTATTAATTTTAAAACACATATAGACAAAATAATTAAAAGGGACACTCTAGGCAACATGACCACCTAAGCTATTTTAGGTGGTCATGATGCCCAGAGTATCCTGCCCCCTGTCCCCCCTCCCTCCGCTCAGCGGTTCAGCTCAAAAAGCTGAAACCAGCTGAGAGAGGCGGAGGACTTTACTCCGCCCTCCCAGCTGTCAGTCAGCAGAGTGGGAATCATATTTCCCGCTTCTGCCGACTTTTGCCGAGTAGGAGACGTCATCGAGCTTTCAGCGCGATGACGTCTCCTACTCACCGCAGAAGCTGGCGGCTCCCTCTGAGGGTTAGTGTTGCGCGCATCCTCTTGCGCGCAACACTAATCCTCAGAGGGAGCCGGGAGGAAGCCTGCCGATTGGGTGGCTTATGTGAGAGGCGCGCATGCGCGCTTCTCACGTAAACCAGAAGCCAAGACGCAGAAGAGAAGGACGGGAGCGGAAGAGGAGGGAGGTGAGTATATATAAAAAGAAAGACGCCGCTGGAAACAAGAGAATTTTAGGGTAAGTATTACAGTTACAAAAAAAAAAAAAATCTAAAGTTTTATTAAGGGAATAGGGATAGGTTAGGATAAAAAAACGGGGGGTGATTTTTTGAGTAGAGTGTTCCTTTAAAAGAGGATATTAAAATGAGGGGGGAAGTGAAGGTGCAAGGATTCGAGACGCGTTTTGGCAACTTTCTGTGCCTTCCTCAGTCGATGTGCAGGTCAATATGCAATTTCTTGCACCATTTTGGGCTGTGTGCATCTCAGGTACAGAGTGACACGTACCATATACATAGGTACTATTAAACCTGTTGCACTTTGCACTGTGCACTACAGGCACTTTATGACTGCATTTTAATTTGGACTTTGTGCTGTTACAGTTGTCTCTTTTTTTTTTCTCAGCAATATCGAACTGACCATTCTCTGTGCTGTTCATTTACAATTTGGAATACTGTTTGTGCCACCGTCTATGCACCGTTTAAGAGTATAATTTACCCGAATCTTGCATTGATACAGCTACCCGTCAATTGATCACTTTCGTGCTATATATGCACTTAACAGACTCTTCAGCAGCTGATCTTACAGTACCTATTGCGCTGCAGGGACCTCCCCTCTTTCCCTTGATGTACTTCTAGCACTTTTGGTCGAGCATTTGTGCTTTCCCCTGCTGGCCGTATACTACAGTTACAACACCGACAGCAATCACTAGCGTCTCCACTGTACCCCCATTCCATAGCTGTGGAATACTAGTTTGATTAAAAATACATATTCTGGACACATATTGCAATATCAATATTTGGAAGCTTTGGCAAGTATGATTAAGGAACATAGGAGTTATGACCTATGATTGAGGGCAAGGGTAGCGTGTCAGTGCTGCAACTCACATTACAGGTGGCTTGCCTGACTGTATAAAGGCAAAGGTGCAAGATAACATTTGCATCAAGGTGACAGACTTGAAACAGGAGCTTTACTGTTCGTCTAGATTGTGAGAATTGACAAGTGAGTCACGTACTGTCATATTTACTATATGCAGTGTATACGCAATATTCAGGGCCTGATTCCAACCCTGCCATCAAACTAAAAGCTGGAGCCGTTAGCTTAAAAGATACTTCTGCTATTGCAAGTTTTGCCTGCGGTTCGAAAGTTGCAGCTGTTTATATAAAACTACCGGCTGGGTGGAATTGAGGTAACATCACTGCTCTATGACTGTGGAGACCATGGAGACACAGGTCCGAATCCCGGAAAGAGCACCTCTCCAGTAAGTCCTTGGGCAAGACACATAACGGTACATACACACCACCCAGGACATACTTGAAAACGAGAGAAATCTCAATTTATCCTTCCTGGTAAAATACTTTCTCCAAAAAAAATGTAAATTGTGCCTCTCTAGAGGAGAGCAAGCTATACCAATGTGGCTTGTTCGTTGTTAAACAAGCCGGTAAATGAGTTGATCCTTCTGCCCTGGTGTTAAGTGATTTTACACAAGCAAAATCACTTAACACCTCAATGAAACCCCACAAATAAATCCCGTAGTTACCTCAGGTCCCACGGTGCAAAGGGGAGATTCTTCCTTGGATCTTACCGCTGCCCGTTGCATGACACCGCTTAGGCCGGGGTCAGATGAGCGCACTAGGTGCGCCCTTACTGACGTGCCTCCTGGCGTCTGGCGCAGCGTTATGATTCTTCGGCGGGGGCCAGTCACACGCTGTGGTGCGCACATGAATTGCGCACACTACAAGCAGACGTGCAGAAAGCCTCCCAGTCAAAACGCTAGAGGCACGTTGGACGTGGCTTCAAAGCGCGATTCCCCCATAGGGTCAGACGGGCGTCAGAGTGGAAGGACATCCGCTCTCATGAACGTTTCTTTCCTCTCTCAAAGACGCTCGTCTGACCCTGGCCTTAAGCAACCTCTCGCAAAGGTTGTGCAAGGTCGCACAGCATTTCATGGTATCTGTATGGCTTTCAAATATTCTGATTTGAGCTGCTAGTGCATTGGTTGGGTCGGAATAAGTTCGGTAACAAGGAGCTGTTAAGGGAAATCAGGTCGCACCGATTGGCTGTCAAGACGGCTTCTTGTTACCAGCTAGGCTGGATTCGGGCCCACAGAGCACCATACATACCACACACAGCATGCGGGATGCATACACTCAATGTCACACATCCACTAAACACACAAACACATAGAGAAATTTTAAAATGTATCTAAAGTGCCCCGTAAAAATTAACTGTTCAAAGATTACAAAATCTTTTAGTAAAATCACATATTACATCCGGTATGCATTT
Organism: Leptobrachium leishanense; assembly: GCA_009667805.1. NCBI lineage: Eukaryota > Metazoa > Chordata > Amphibia > Anura > Megophryidae > Leptobrachium > Leptobrachium leishanense. Next base: position 113,601,002 of record CM019071.1, on the reverse strand, counting down.
ATTATTATTATTATGAGCAGAGAGGAGTAGCACAGCTGCAATACTTCTGTCTCCTATCTATTTATTTTATTTATTTATAAAGTAAACAGACAATAAATATGTAAGTAATATAGTCACTGTGGTACATGTTTACAGGTGCATTCCGTATTGAGATATGTTAATAGAGAGATCTCTTAAGTGACTTCAGACTGGTGGAAGATTTGATGGCGTCTGGGAGGTTATTCCATAATTGTGGTTCTGTAGGAAAATGAGGATCGAGCCACTTTCTTTTTGTATTGTGGTATTCCAAGTAAGGTGCTGGTCCTGGATAGACATGGATTTCATGGTGAGTTAAGATTTCAGCTTGACAAATAATAACATTGTATCTATGTAGTTTATCCGGATAATTAAGAGAAAAATTTCACAGGAGAATACCAATTTGTAAATTTTCTGCATGAGAAACTTGGACTCCTAATTATGCACATTTTCATAATCAAAAACCAACAGACCGTACAATTACTGACATTTCAGCACATGTTGTATGTCTATTAATGAGTTCACAGACTGATCCTTTCAAAGCAGTGCCCTATATGGCTGATGTCTGCTTTTGTGATGCCCTAGTTTGTAGACCAGCACAGATTTAGCTGAACTCTGCCCAGACCTAAAAGATTTTTCAAGAACAACGTGCAATTAAAGGGTAGGTAAATATTAAAGCATGATGAATCAATGCAATAGCCTTATGGCGAAAATCTAAAACATAGGTTTCCGGATCATCATATTATTCTGGATGTACATTACTTCTACAAATACTAGGCAAAAGATATTTTGCTGTGTCATATGATATTTTAAGTCACTGCACATGGGAAATCAGTTTGTACCAACTGTACGAATTTTACAAGAATAACCATGAATTCATAATAAAACCCCTCATTTCATCTCTATATACTGAAGGCAGGGCTACCATCAAAAATCTTGGGGTCCTATTCTGAACCAGTGTTTGGGATTACCAGCCCCACCCAAAAGCAACCACCCAAGCACAATATCATGCCAGGCATCGGGGAGGGCTCCTCTGCCAGGCGCGGGCTAGCCGCAGTGACTGATCAGTCTACCCAACAGGTGGAAGTGCGTGTCGGAAATCTCCGTCTGTACTTAAGTTGAAGATGTCTACTTTTTTTCTCCTTTGATCTACGACGTATGTGAGCTACAGCAGCCAATCGCGTCCATCAGCGCCTGTGATCTGCGACAGCCAATCACGGCCGTTGCGTCTGTTTAAAGCCCAGATGCTGACTAGCAGTGGCGCCCTGTCATGGTTCCATTCTGATCCTTCTGTCAGCGTGTTCATACCTATCTATTCCAGCATTATTGTTCCTTTTGGCCTCCCATCTGTCCTTGCCTCGTTTATATTTAGTTGTCCTCATTTTGGTCTTAACCCTTCCTGCATCTTGCTATTGTAGCGCTGTGTTAAAAATCATCTTGCTGTGGCAGTACCTATTTTTGGCCACAAGATGGAGACTATCGCGATCAGATACTGGACATTGGGACTACAATGCCCGGCATGCTTTGCAAGAAGACAGGAAGTGGGTGGGGACTGGACACTTACATCCTCTGCCTCGTGGAGAAAGTTTCAGAGCGCGCCAGGGAAGCAGAGAAAGCAGACGCACCGAGGAGATCGCGGGAGAATCTAGGCCCAAAGCCTGAGGGAGACCTGTTGTTCCGGTTTGGGTCACCTAGCCTGAGGAGAAGGAGACTCGCCAGAGCTCAGACACTGCTGCAGACCGGCGGAATCGAATGGAGAGCAGGCGGTGAGCTGGACAAGCGGCATAAAGTGAGACAACGGATCCGGCCGCTAGTATCCCCAGTCAAAATCCGGAGGAGAGAGACGTCCTGGGTCAGCGGAGCCTAAAGCCTGCGTCGGATGGGTGAGAGGCCTCCAAGGCTGTTGGTGATTAAAGGTCAAGCTGCTGTTTTCTGTTTAAAGTCCACAGGGCCCCAACTGACTAGTGTAGCGATGTGTTAAAGTTTACTGTGGCAGTACCCATTTTTGGCCACAAGATGGAGACTATCACGATTTAAGACCCTGGACACTTGAACTACATATCCATGCATGCTTTGCGAAGAAACAGGAAGTGGGTGGGGTTGTGGAGAGCCTGTACATCCTGCACCTCGTGGAGAGCAGGCAGAACGCGCCAGAGAGCTGAGGAGAGCGGATGCACAGAGACACACACAGAAGGAGAGATCAAGAGCTAGGCCGGAGCGCAGACAGAGTGGATTGGGCCTCACAATCGGGCCACCCAGCTTTGTGGGAGAGAGACATCACCAGCTGTATTCCGAGTGCAGTGCTGAGGAGAGAAGACCCCTCGAGTAAGGAGTACCGCGGTCGATTGAAGCGGGGAGCAGGCGGTAAGCTGGCTGAGTTGCGGCTGACAGACAGAAGGCCAGACAACAGATCCGGTGGTCGGCGTCCCCAGTCAATATCGAGCGGAGAGACGTCCTGGGTCAGCGGAACCTCAAGCTTGCGCCGGATGGGTGAGAGGCCCCCAAGGCCGTGTGTAAATTTAAGCGTACACTGCTGTTTCTTCTAAAACCCACAGGGCCCCAACTGACTAGTCGAAGACATCGTTAAAGCAAGCTCACTGGCCAGTAGAAAAGTACCCGGGTACCCTACATATATAAATATATATCACTTCAAGTTCTGGGACTTAACCTGTGCAGGACTCTGTTTTCCTTTTTCAAAATCCATACAAGGGGGCAAAGAAAAAGCTACATTCTGAACGATTTTTTCCTTTTTTTGTTCCTGCTGCGCGTCTATCGTAATACGAGAACTGTGTATTTTATTGTGTCCCGCTACGCGGTTTTTCCTCGAATTTCGTATCTTTTAATTTTCTGCTCGGTCGGGGTTTTTTTTTTTCCGAAAATACGAAGCCCTCGTGTTTTCGTTTCTTTTACCGCTACGCGTTTATCGTGTTACGAAAGTACTGTAAATCTTCCTTTATAAACCGTGTCTTAAGAGCTGCAAACCTTTTAGTAAACCTTTTAAATTATAAAACTGTTCAGCGTGTTGGAGTATATTTATTCCCTAGTGCGGGGAGACTGACCCGTGGTTCAATTTTCAGCGGCTCCTCCGGGAGTGAGCGCTACACTAGTCGAAGACTTTCTTTAAATAAACTCACTGGCCAGTTGAACAGTACCCGGGTACCACACACACACATATACACCTTTCACCTCCTGGGACTTAACTTGTGCAGGACTCATTTTCTTTTAGGAATCGGAATAGGGGTTGAAAATAAAGATACGTTCCGAATATATATTTTTCCTCTTTTTCCGTTGCGCGTTTGCCGTAATACGAAGGGATTGTATGTTCGGGGTTTTGCTACGTGTTTTCTTTTTCTGAACTATCGGGAAATTGCATTGCTTTTATGTTCGGTTGCGAATATTTTATTTTCCGAAATACGAAGCCTCGTGTTTCGTTTCTATTCCGCTACGCGTTTTACCGGGATACGAAAATACTGTAATAATACTTGTGAATACCGTGTTTCAACATCTGCTCAAATATTTTAGTAAACTATATAAATATAAAAACTCACAACTGTGTTGGAGTATATTTATTCCCTAGTGCGGGGAGACTGACCTGTGGTTCATTTTCAGCGGCTCCTCCGGGAGTGAGCGCTACACTATCTCTGTGTGTATTGATCCAGCTTACATTTTGTGCCTCACCTTTTACCTCACCAGTCTTGGTGCTGAGTCTAGACATCTCTGTGTGTATTGACCCAGTTTATGTATTGTGGCCTTGCCTTTTGCCTTAACCCTCCTGGTACTACACCACGTTGATATCTCTGTGGGTATTTACCTGGCTCAGGTATTGTGATCTATCCAGCAGTGTTATATCTCATATTTTTAGAGTAGATCTGGCCATTCTAAGGATTGACCTGTCAGATTAGGGTTTTCTGTGTGCTGCTGGGTGTCTGCATGTTGGGCCATCCTGCAATGCTTGACACACGCATGCCCCCAGGTTCCATAAAAGGGGTACCCATGCAATCAGGTGCAACACAGAAGTCCCCATATGCTCCATGCCCAGTAGGCCCCACAAAAATGGAGTTGATGCTATCAGGCTCGTGTCAGACGAGTGCAGTGTTCACGTCCGTTTTGCCGCACATAAGTACGTCCGTGATAGCATACAATTGTGGTAAATGGAGCCCCACACACGAAGTACATCCGCACAGAAGTGTGGAGACATGACGGACGCGGCAAACGGACGCATGTTAGGCAAGAACGTAATACTGCTAGAACGGACGTGCGGAGGGCGCCGTGTCCGCAACGTCCGCATAGCTTTGTGTGTGAGTGATGGAACGAGGTCAGACGGACAAAAGGTTTTTTTATTTCATTTTCCCTCCTACATCAGTCAAAAAAAACGTCAGTCACAAAAACGGACTGTGTGGCCACTACTGCGTCTTCCGTCAAAAAGTGCGTCCGTACTGCACGGTCGCACAGTCCGTAGAAAACGCGCTTGTCTGACCCTAGCCTAAGTGGTGGCACATATCAACCCCGCTGGTAAATGTTAGCAGCTATGCTGGGTTTAAATGCCCAGAGACGACATCAACCATACCTATTCTGAGTTTAGGAGTACTTAGAAGAAGCTTTTTTTTAATTTTGCTGATTGTCTGAAAAAGCCAGGAAGATCAACGAAAGTCAATTGTGGTCTTACTACACAGACAATTCCTGTGGGAGCCTACCTGTCGAATATGGAAAATATCAGCATTAAAACAATAATAAACCTCTAGTAGTGATATATTAAGTATAAAAGTAAATGAATTACAGATATTCAAGATATATGAGGTATTTCCACATTCAGTGCCAACTGCTTTTCCATTTTCTATGTGTGTGTAAATTATATTCAAACGTGCAAAAAAGTTTGCTTTTAATTTATTTAAATATTTTTCTTTTTTACATATATAGCTTTTTGTTTATGTCCTTTATAGAATGATATATAATATGTGTGGGTGCACTAACAACAAAGCAGAGAATTACAGGTGAACATGTGCATAGGAAAAAAAATGGCAAATTGGTTCTGGTCCTTAACACAGAGCAAGGCTAAAAAGTCTTGCAGGGTTATCCAAAGAGATTCGAAAAGTCACCGCACGTTCGGTTACTTTTCGTTCTCTTCAATTCGGTTCGTGTTGCCGATCCCATTTCGGTGACCCTGCGGTGTATTCAGCAAACACCACAGGGTCCCTGAATTGCAGAGAAAAGCTACCGCAAACCTGACGAGAACTATCCGCAAAACCTGCCGAATACACACCGAAAACCCGCAAAAACATCTGGATTAACCCGTCGAAGACGCCGGAAAAACCCGAGCAGGAGCCGATCACACGCAGCGAAGCCGCCGGAAAAAGCCGACACCGCAGACAGAGGGAGGTGAATAAATGAGCAAAACCGTTTGTATGAATGTGAAAGTGAAAAGCTGTTTGCAAAGAAACTACTGAGCGAAAATGTCAAATTTGCATATGAGGTCCAGGGAATGATAATAAAGAGGGCGGTTACAGAAAAAATAAGTAAACTTAAAAAAAAAAAAAAAAAAAAAAAAAATCAAAGAAAAAAAAAAAATTCTGAAAAACGATTAAAGTATCCTAAAAAATCTATAAATAAAGAGACTCTTTACTGCAGAATTTTCTAATGAACAGTTTATTAGATATTGAGTTAAAACGGGAATATTTTTAACATTGAAGCCTATGGGATTCTCCTGAATTAACTTGCCGAATTAAACCACCGAATGGCAGGGCATTTTGGGAACCTTTCACTGCTGGTTTGTGTTCTCTGAATAGCCGAAGCAGTGCATTTTCATGGGGATTTCACTGCCCTCGAACAGGCACCGAACAGGCACCGTATGTGCAGGCAATTCGCCAGGATTTGGCGAATTGCCTGCTCTCTGGATAGCCGAATGGCCAGGAAAGGTAACCGAACGCTGATTTTCAGCATTCGGTTACCTTTCCCAAGCAATTCGGATCTCTTTGGATAAACCTGTTGGTTCTTAAGTGGATAATTGCACAGGATATATGGGCACAAACTTTTCTAGTTAAAAACACTACTGAGTCAATCAGGGTTATTCAGAGAGCACCGAAATGTCGGCGACATTTCGGTGCTCTCCCTTTCCCTGCACTTCGGTGAGTCCGATTCACCGACCCCACGTTGAAGTCAGCATTCACCACAGGGTCTCTGAAGTACAGGGAACAAGCCGCTGAACGCATCTGAAAAACCACTGCAAAACCGACGAATCGATCGACAAAACCAGCAAAAACCTGCCGAATCGATCCGAAAAACCGCCGAAAAAACACTGAATTGCTGCCACCTACCATGGGACTGGCAATAGCCAGTTGCAATCATAGAACTGAGTAGTCCAGCTCTAGGAATGCTGTCTTAGCGCACAATCGTGACATGATTGGCTTTAGTGTTTCTTCCTCATGTCTGCACTTTGCTTGATCATCAGCGAGAGGGAAGAGATGCATAGAATTATACAGCACCCCCTCAAGTTCTGGCTGAAGGCTGTGAGAGAAGGAAAGCTGTTGCGGATCTGCATGACTGGAGAGAAGGGACGGACGCTGTAACAGGTTCGGGTCTGGTCTTTAAGCCGGAGACTAGTAAACCCCAGTTGCTGTTACTAGCAGTGTCATCTAGCATTGCTGATCATTGTATCAATTGAACTAGGAACAGAGAGAGGTTACAAGGGTGAAAGCAGTAAGGAGGTGGGGGAGAAGGAGAAAGAGAGGGAGAGGGAAGGAATGGGAAAAGAGGAGGGGGAACGAAGATCCTTCAGCTCACTGCCATGTCCTGAGGTGGACAGGAGGCTCATCGTGGGGGGGGAAAATGGAGGCTCAGCAAGTGCTCAAGGGTAAGCCTACTGCTCAAGGAGTTTGTGGCGGATAGGGTCAACACATAGTTCTGACCAGACAAGGTGAGGGATTGAAGAGGCGGAGTGGTAAATACATCCAGCCAAGGAGACCACTCTCTGGAACTGATCCATTCAGTCATGGACTACTTCAGTCTTTCCATGGTGAGAATGTACTATATCTTGGTTTTAATCATGGCCCAAGAGGTCAGGGGTCCCTTTCATGTACAAGCTAGACAAATGCGTACTGCAGTACATATCTGGAAAATAAGGTTAAATGTGCACCGAAGTGGTTCCCTCATCCTATAACCTCCGATTCAGGACCAGCACCTTACTTTCAATACCACAATACAAAAAGAAAGTGTCTCGATCCTCATTTTCCTACAGAGCACCGCAATTATGGCATTGCCTCCCAGACACCAAATCTTCCCCCAAGTCTAAGGCTAGGGTCAGACGAACGCATTTTTCACGTTGTCCGTGAAAAAGTGCGGTCGAACGAACGTACGTATTTTTCCCCGGAATACGCGATAGCGGTCATACGATGCGCCTTTTCGTCCGTGATTTTGTACGGATCGTCAATAAAACACTTTTTGTGTCTGGACGTTATGTTAGCCGGACATTAGCATCGTCTGACGTCTCCTAATCACACACACACGCCGCTATGCGGCCGCAGCGCACTCTGTACGTCAGTAGTAGCGGTTTGACGTTCTCTAAAAAATACATTCGTTGGCCACTTGCGTTGCGCGGACGAACGTTCGTGCGGCCGTTCGTCGTATGTTCCCCGGCATTGGACTTCATTTGCTGCTAGTACGGCCGTGATTTTGTGCGGCTAAACGCACGTTAAAACTGCGCTAGTCTGACCCTAGCCTAAAGTCATTTAAGAGATCTCTATTAATATACCTCCATACAGAATGCACCTTTAAACATGTAACAGTGACTATATACAGAATGCACCTGTAAACATGTAACATAGTGGGTATATTTCTTACTTATTTTTTCTGTAACAGCCCTCTTTATTATCTTTCCTAGGACCTCATATGTAAATTTCAGACATTTTCGCTCAGTAGTTTCTTTGCAAACAGTGTTTCACTTTTCAAACATTCATACAAACTGTTTTCTTAATTTATTCACTTCGCTCTGTCTGCGGTCTCGGCTTTTTCCGGAGGCTTCGCTGAGGGTGATCGGCTCCTGCTCGGGTTTTTCGGCAGGTTAACCCAGATGTTTTTGAGGGTTTTCGGCGCGCATTTGCTGGGTTTTGCGGTTCGTTTTTGAGGGTTTGCGGCAGCTTTTCCCCTGCAATTCGGGGACCCTGTGGTGTTTGCTGAATACACCGCAGGGTCACCGAAATGGGATCGGCAAAAGGAACCGAATTGAAGAGAACAGAAAGTCACCGAACGTGCGGTGACTTTTCGAATCACTTTGAATAACCCTGCTTATAAATAAATAATAAATAAATAAATGTGGGGTCTATTGAGCAGAGCCATCCATGGGTCGGTAGAAGGGCAGTATGTAGACATTTACTCAGGTACTGAAACACTCCCTCCTGGTTTGACCATTACAGGTTCTTTTTAACCCTTTCGCTGCTGAGCCTTTTCACACCTCTGTGCTGAGCTAATTTTTACCGGTTTTCGCTCATCATGTTTAAACGCGATTTGAAGTCACATTTTATTAATTGACCCAGACATATTATATATCGTTCTTTCCGGGAGACTCGGCAGATTGATAATATATTATTATTATATGTATACGTTATACGTATATGTATACGTTATGTTCTGTCTGTATATTATAACATAAAATGCAATAAAATTTTAATTTTCAATAATTTACAATGTGTAAAGTGTTTGCGGTTATATTTTCTATTGGTTGCGCTTGTTAAAAAAATTAGAAACGGGGAATCGTTACATTTTGTTGTGGAAAATTACCTGTTTTTTAGCAAACGCCCCCCATAGAAAAAATCGTTAATGCAGCATCATTGTTCACAATATAATTGAAATGGGAACAATATTGCTGCATTAATAAAACAAAACAAAAATAAAAATTAATTTTTAATTTTTTTTTTTAATTTTTAATTTAATTAAAAAAAAATTTGTTACACTGTACATGGTCAAGTTTGCTTTCATTGGAAAGGCCATGCTCTGGCCGTTCCAATGATATCATACATTAACCCCTAACTGTTACGGATCGGGATATAGGGGGTCCCAATGAACCCCCTATCTCCACCACAGGTGGCAGCAAGGGGTTAATTATGGAACTGGCGCCATCGCGCTATGCGCGATGACGCCAGTCGTTGGGGGGGACATCCCAGAAGCTTGGCCGACATCCAAGATGTCGGCCAGCTCCGGGACGGGACCGCGATACGGCGCATGTTAGCACCATATCGCGATCCAGCCCCCTAGGGGTTAAAGACAGCCGCCGCTTGGAAGGGCAGGCTGTGCCCTTCCAAGCGGTGCCTGCCTTTAGTCGCTGGCCCGCATGGATGAGGAGGGGGAGAGGTCCGAAGGACCTCCCCCCTCCCCTTCAGGCACCTTCCCTGCAACGGCGGGGAGGGGGTGCCTCAAATAGACGTCATCGCGCAGGCGCGATGACGTCTATCGTGCCCGCCGGGGTCCCGGAGGCTGGGCTGACATCGAGGATGTCAGCCCGCACCGGGGGGCCGCCACGATCGGCCGGAATCCCGACCGATCGCCACTGCAAAGGGAGGACGCGCTCAGCGTGTCCTCCGCAGCGAAGTGGCCATGCGGCTGGACGCGCTGAGCGCGTTTGCCGCATGGAAAGGGTTCACTTGATCACTGTTTAGTACAGTGATCAGCTGAATGTGGGTTGCATTTTTTTACCCTAAGGGGTTAATTTTCCTATAGGGGTTATTCAGAGAGCACCAAAATGTCGCCAGCATTATGGTGCTCTTTCGTTCCTCGCACATTTTGTTTCCTGGACATCGGGGAATCAAAGATCCCCACCCTGCTGTGAATTCAGCATGCACCGCGGGGTCCCCAAAGTGCAGGGAAAACCTGCAGAACACCTGCTGAAGACTCACAGATAGCTCACCGGAACCCTCCTCAAAAAACACACTGAACATGTCGGAAAAGCAGATGAGCCGCCGATCACAGCGCAGACCGGCCACTGGAAAAAGTCGACAAAGTTGATGAACGGGGTAAAAAACAAAAACAATACGATTGAAAGTGTCAAAATTGAAACGTTGTTTGCAAAAATAACTACTGAACGAAAATGTCTGGAATTTACATATAAGGTCCTATGAATGATAATAAAAAGGTCTGCTACAGAAAAATTAAAAAGCGCTTTTCAAAAAAAAAATAATAATAATAATTTGCCTGAAAAAATCCCGGAAAATGCCTAAAAAGATCAATAAATAAAGAGACTTTTTACGGCAGATTAAAATAATAAACAGTTTTAGATATTGAATTAAAACTGAAATATTTTTAACATTGAAGCCTATGGCAGGGGTCAGCAACCTTGACTCCCTGATGTTTTGGGAACTACATCTCCCACGATGCTCAGTCACCCATTAGGCTGACTGAACCACATGGGAAATGTAGTTCCCAAAACATCAGGGAGCCAAGGTTGTTGACCCCTGCCTATGGGATTTGCCTGAATAAACCTGCCAAATGAAAGCACCGAACAGCAGGGCACTTCGGCAACTTTTCACTGCTGTTCGATGTTCTCTGAATATATTAACCATTGCTTCTCTATGGGGGAGTTCACTGCCTTCAAACAGGCACCGTATGTGCAGCAATTCGCCAAAATTTGGCAAACTGCCTGCTCTCTGAATAGCCGAATGGCCCTGAAATGTCACCGTATGGGGAAGTTTACTGTTCGGTGACATTTCAGTTCCAAATCGTCTCTTTCTGAATAACCCCTTCTGTTTTATTTTTACTTATATTTATTTATTGATATTGGTTTATGTTTATTTTACTTACATTTCTTTTGTATAATTCCTGCATGACCAAAGAACAAAATGTGTCATTATGGGATTAAAAGGCTATCAGGGTTATTCAGAGAAAGATGAAAACCAGGAGAATTGGCAGGAGAAGAGAACAATCTAGGCCAAATAGCCGATTTGGACAGTGAGATAAATGGGAGAATTTTTCTTGTTTGGCTATATTTTGACCTAGAATTTTCACTTCTCCAGTCATTCTCCTGAGTTTCACCTTTCTTTGAATAGACCTGAATTTGTGGTTTTAAAAATTCAAATGTCACCCATTACTTATTCCTCCAAATGGCTATGGCTGACATGATTCTTTACTGATGTACGCACAAATTGCACAATTTTACACAGTATTTCTCTTGATGTACCTTCAACAAAAATTGTCAAATTAAAAAAAAATATCGAAATGTCCATCAAAGTATATGATTTGTCTTCTTTTTTTAGTATATTATATTTTGCCAAAGATTAGATAGATAGAAGGGCATCAACATGCAGGGACACGGGTTTAAAAAAAAATGTAAGTGGGAGATATGAGTCACACTCAGCCGAGGAACTTTCACTTGGTGTAAATTCTCCCCATAAAGAGAGTCTGTGTTAGGTATCTTTATTTAGTGTAACAAGCCTAAAATCTGACAACTGCTATCTTAATTTGTGGTCTCTCTGCTAATTATCCTTTTCCACTAAAAAAATGAAAGGAATGTTAATTGAGTCGTTATAAATAAAACCGAGACCGGCATGTGAAAACGACTCGGAATTGCGTCCAAATTTTTCTTGTGCTGGTTGATGTTACGTTGCAAAATGAGGTATTTGACAGCTTCAGCCAAGAATGCAAGTAAATATCCTTGGCCCAAGGTAAACAACAGGACCAGCCTGGAGAAATAACTCGATAAAC